>OX463243.1:79965582-81165582 GCA_949820135.1 Sylvilagus floridanus
AATTTCTACTTACTGAGGCCCCTCTCCTTGGCTTAGAGATGGCCGCCTGCTTCGTCTGTCTTCCTAAGTTTTTTTTTTTTTTCCACCTATCTGTATGCACCTGTCTGCATTCAAATCTCCTTTTCCTGCAACTCATACTGGATCAGGATCATCTAGGAGCCCAGTTGAACCTAATTACTCTACAAAGATCTCCAAATACAGTTGCATTTTGAAGTACTGGGGGTCAGGACTTCAACGCCGAATGCAGGGGCACACGATTCAGCCCAATGTTGTTGAACGCATTCTCAACCGATGTTAGGTGCTTCTTTCCCTACCTCTAGTTGGCACAAATCCTGATGTCCTAATTCCAGGCCCCATTTCTCAGCCTCTCCTAGCTGTTCTATGAGAACTCAATTGTCTCATCAGTAACCTTCCAGAAAGATGTGCCCTCAAATTCCTCGCTCTGTCAATAACAATAGCAGCAGCAACAGCCCCAGCATTGTTGAGTTGGGCCTAATGAATCAGAGGAATAACCTTTCTTTAATGGAATCCGACGGCAGTAATTTTCTGGAACACACCATCACAAGGAAGCAGTGTGATCTCCAGGGCTTTTTGACGCCTAATTAAAAAGCACTGTAGCAAGAAGGAGATTACAGTTACGTTTCAGATTTGCATGGTTCTGATTATGGGGTTGGAGGAAGAGAGACTGTTTTCCAGGACTGTGAGCAGGTTGGGGAGGGTGGCCCAGGGAGACTGGGAGGCTCTGCTGAGCCCATGCAGAAGGTCTTGTGCCATTGTTTTCACCTGACAGAAAATATCAAGGTCTGGGAGTCGACTTTCCTTTTTTTTTAATTTTTATTTATTTATTTATTTATTTTGACAG
Organism: Sylvilagus floridanus; assembly: GCA_949820135.1. Lineage (NCBI taxonomy): Eukaryota > Metazoa > Chordata > Mammalia > Lagomorpha > Leporidae > Sylvilagus > Sylvilagus floridanus. The sequence continues at coordinate 79,966,445 of OX463243.1, forward strand.
GCAGAGTGGACAGTGAGAGAGAGAGACAGAGAGAAAGGTCTTCCTTTTGCCGTTGGTTCACCCTCCAATGGTCGCCGTGGCCGGTGCGCTATGGCCGGCACACCACGCTGATCCTATAGCAGGAGCCAGGTGCTTCCTCCTGGTCTCCCATGGGGTGCAGGGCCCAAGCACTTGGGCCATCCTCCACTGCACTCCCGGGCCACAGCAGAGAGCTGTGGCTAGAGAATCCGGCATCCTGACCAGGACTAGAACCCGGTGTGCCGGCGCCTCAAGGCGGAGAATTAGCCTAGTGAGCTGGGGGCACCAGCCTAGTCAACTTTCCTTACAGGTGATGGAGTGGGAAAGCCAACTGTGGGCTGAGATGCTCATTGGCTCAGAAGTCGGCAGGAAGCTGATCCACTCTCAAAATCAAATCATTGAGCAACACCCTCTTATTGAACTGAGCATGGGTATAAAAATAAACACTATGGCCATTTATAAATATCTTTAAATTATGGGTTCTTGATCTGGGGGCTCATGGCTTAAGAGCCCCTGTGAAGTTCCTGGGATTGTGCACGATATTTTGCGCAAGTTTTTGACAATGTCTGATTTTCCTGTGATCCGTGATCTAAAAAGATTAAGATCTGCCTACTGTAAATGATACTAGCTTCAATTTATTGAGTGTTTCCTATATCAGATACATTATACTCCGTTCTTCATGCCAATTCTCCAAGATTTCTGTATCATCCCATTTAACAGATAAGGAGGCAGAGCCTGGGCTGTATCCATCCATACAACGAACATTGATTGAATGTTCTAGAAGGAGAGCTGAACAATTATGATTCAACAGGAGTGGACATTTTAGGAGAAGGAAGCGAATGGGGTGTGGGAGTGGAGCACCTGACACGAGGTGAAGACTGGAAGTCAAGAAGGCCTCCTGAAGAAGTGAATGCCTGCACTGAGTCTTCAAGGAGAAGGTGAGTGAAAGGTGGGGAGGGCACCCCCTACATGAAGCCTAATATTTAACTGGCAAATACAAGGGTGTCCCCCAGATCTAGAGGGTGGAGAAACCCAAGTCTGATCAAGGTCACTTCTTTTGCACAAATCTCATTCAACTAATGGACATCAGAAAAGCTCTTGGGCCTTACTTGGGATCAGAGACTTGCAAGTTGAACCAATAGGGAGACAGCAACTCTCAGGTTCCAGATTGGCAAAATCAAGGTATCTGACATTACCAAGTACTGGCAAGACTATGATGCAAGAGGAAGACAGGGCTGGTGGGAGTGGAAATTGGCACGACCACAGCAGAGAACTCCTTGGCAGTAGCTGGTAGACTTGCAAGCATGCCAACTCTGTAGCTGACAGCTCTGTGTCTCAGTACATTTCCTGGAGGAATTCTCACACATTCGAACCAGAATGTGTCAGCACCTGCTGCACAGCATAGGGCACAACACCACGCCTCCAACAACCATCACCGATTTAACTCCTTCTTCTGTGGGCCAGCCTGCCTCTGCCTGGAGCCTTCCCAGAGCCAGCCAGCCACTGTAGGAGGCCCTGGGGGTCATCTAACCAATTCTCATTTTTTAAAGCTTTTAAAAATCTATTTATTCAAAAAAGCAACAGAGAAAGAGGAGGAGAGAGACAGACAGACAGATGGACAGACATACACACAGAGAGAGCTTCCCCCTGCTGGTTTTCTCCCCAGAGGTCCACACGGCCAGGGCTGGACCAGGCCAACGCCGGGAGCCCAGCACTCCAGCTGGGTGTCCCACATGGTGGCAGTGATACCAGCACCTGAGCCACCATCCTCTGCCCTCCAGGGTGTGTATTAGCAAGAAGCTGGATTGGGAGTGGAGAGGGGACTCAATCCTGCACACTCCAATTGGGATGTAGGCATCCCAAGTGACATTTTAGCCCCTGTGCCAAACCCTGTCCCCAGTACCCCATTTCTTACTGGTGACCCTGAGGCTGATAGGGTGGTTGAGGTGTCCAGATCATAAATTAAGTTGAGGCAGAATTTAACAGAAACCCAGATTTCTTTTTATTCTTCTTGTTATAGAAACAATACATGCTTATAGTATAAAAATTAGAAAATAGATGTAATTTTAAAAGAATGGAAACACATTTTAAAAAAGATCTATAATATCCACCAATAGGAAGCAAATACAAACATTTTTGTCTTTAATTTTTATTCACATAATTATTCATTCATTTATTCAGTATGATAATGTGATTTATAAGTAAAATGATAAATGAGATGATGAATATGTGAATTACCCAGATTTGATCATTATACTTTGGGTACATGTATCGAAATATCACATTGTACCCAGGAATATGCACAATTATTATGTGTCAATGAAAACAATCTTATTTTTATTTCTTTATTTGAAAGGCAAAGAGAGAGAAGAGACCTTCCATCTGCTGACTTACTCTTCAAATGTTCACAACAACATAGGCTGGGTCAGGCCAGAGTCAGGAGCCCGGGACTCAATCTGCATGTCCCCCGTGCATAGCAGGGACTAGAAGCATTGCCTGCTGCCTCTCAGGCTGTGCATTAGCAGGGAGTGGGATCAGAAGCAGAGTAGTCAGGACTCAAACCCAGGCCCTCTGACGTGTGCTGCAGGCGTCTCAACCCCTGTGCCAAATGCCAGCCCCAAAAACAAAATTTTAAAAAAGAAATACCTAGTTTTGGCTTTGTCCCCAGTACCTGGCCCAGAGTTCCTAAAACCCTTGTACTTTTCCAAATGAGAGGGGTGCTAGGTGCATCTTTTGGGCTAGTATCTGGTCTTTGACCCCAGTTCCTGATGCAGAACTGCTGATCCCTTGGACTTTTTTAGGCAGACAAAAGTACCTTTTGTTCAGATGGAAAACCGCTTTGTTGGTTCCTGAATGGCAGTGGTCACCCAAAAAATGAAACTGTGATGAGAAGCTTGGAATTTGCAGCCCCTATCCTCGCAGGAGGAAAAGAGATCAGAGATGGATGAGGCCATGACCACTCTGAAACTAGAAGTTTTCAGAGCTTCCCGCTGCTTAACAGGTGGAGGTGCTGGGAGGGTGTCCCCGCCCCCTCCATCCCGCCTTGAGAAGGCATGAAAGCCCTGAGCCCCCTCCCACATCTCTTGCATTGGGTACCCCTTCATCCAGCTGTTCATCTGTTTCCTTTGCAATGTTTTCTACCACAACCTGGTAAACAAAAACATGTGCCTCCTTGAGCCCTGTGAACCGATCTTGCAAATGATGGGACCGGAGGAGGGGGCCGTGGGAACATCAGATTCACAGCCCGTTGTCTGGAAGTACAGGTGACAGCCTGGGCTTGTGATTGGCCTCTGACGTGAGGGCAATTTTATGGGATTTGGGCCATCTCCAGGGAGACGGTGTCAGAACTGAATTGAATTGCATGACACCTGGCAGGCTTAGGAGACTTGGTAACTGTGGGAAGAAATCCACAATCAGTGCACAGACATCCTGAGTGTGAGATAAAACATTCAGGGTTTACTGGCTGGATCGTTGTCAGGTCCCTTGCTAAACCTTGCAGACATTTTTCTTTGCATGTGTATCTATGTAAACATGGAGGGGTATTTCAAAACTTTCATGGAAAATGGGATTAAAAGATAAGTTTATTGGGGCCAGCAGTGTGGCATAGTAGGCTAAGCCGCCACTCGCAGTGCCACCATCCCATATGGGCACCGGTTTGAATCCTGCCTGCTCCCCTTCCCATCCAGCTCTCTGCTTTGGCCTGGGAAAGCAGTAGAAGATGGCCCAAGTCCTTGGGACACGAAAGAAGCTCCTGGCTCTTGGCTTTGGATCAGCCCAGCTTCAGCCATTGCAGCCATTTGGGAAGTGAACCAGTGGATAGAAGACCCCACTCTCTGTAACTCTACCTCTCAAATAAATAAATCTTTTTAAAAACAAGTTTATTTTGGTACAAAAAAATTTTGAAATCATGTATAAAATGTCTTCAAAAAGTTCATGGAAAAAGCATATTAGGATAAAATTAGGCATTGACTGTAAATTTTTTTAAAAATTAAACTTATCTTTTAATTCCATGTTTCCATGAAATTTTTGAAGTTTCTTCAAATATATCTCTCCCTAAAAAAACAAGAATATTTATATATATATATATACACATGCATATGATATTTTAAATTTCTCTACAATTCCAACAATACATCATAAACCCCTTTCTATGGTAATACATCTAAATATACATCACCATTCTTTTTTATTTTTAAGATTTTTTATTTGTTTCAAAGGCAGAGTTACAGACAGAGAGAGGGAGAGAGATCTTCTATCTGTTGGTTCCCTCCCCAAATGGCCGCAACGACCAGAGCTGGGAGTTTCTTCCGGGTCTCCCACATGGGCACAGGGGCCCAAGCACTTGGGCCATCCTCTACTGCTTTTCCAGGCCATAGCAGAGAGCTGGATTGGGAAGTGGAGCAGCCAGGACTCGAACCAGTGCCAATGTGGTATGGCAGTGCCGCAGGCAGCAGCTTTACCCGCTATGCCACAGCGTCTTTCTTAAAGACCAAGTAGATGTATCTGATTTACTAAGCAATCCCTCATTATTACACTTAGATAATTTTTAACTTCCCCGTTGAAGTAGCACCTTGACAGTAGGGACTCCATTTTGGAGCACTTGAGACTCCATTCTGGGAAAGCACCCCCCCCCCAACCGTGGGACTCTGGTCTGAAACTATAGCAGTGCACTACATCACCCTTGGCAGAGTATAGAAACCCCCTAGCATAATTGTAGAAAGGTTACACCTGGGTTAATGATAAAAATGTAATTTGTCTATGTCCTACATATAATTAAAAGCAATACCTGGATTAATGTCAGGATTATAAGATTGTAACTGGTATTGTCAAGATTATAATTGATACTAGTTTTGCATAGGTTTTAGGTCAGCTTGACCCCGGTAACCATGTATTCCCCCCTGTTCCTAACAACCATGAATTCCCCTCCCGATTTTGTGGTTTTTGCCTTTATAAACCCTGTCGCTTTGGGCTTCAGGGTTGAGAGTTCTTTAGGGCATGAGCCCGCTCTCCTCCGCCGGCAATAAAGGACCATCAAATTTTATCAATGCGTGGTGCTCCTTTGTTTGCACTCGCTCAGGTACAACACCGTATTGTCAATATAGCTATAATAAATAATCTCTTTATCTTTTTAATCCTTGCCATTAATTCATAGGAACATAACTGCTAGTTCCAAGGGTGTTTTCTTTTGATAAGGCTATAAATGATTCGTTTTGCCAATTCATCCATCAAAAGACTATACAAGTGTCGTCCTCCGTGAGTGATGCGCAAGAGTGCCCATTTCCGGCTTCTCACACAAATTCTACTAAACCCAACCTGAAACTCAAAACATGTTAGTGTAAGCTTCCTGGGCTGTGGCCAGGTCTGTTTTCTGTTCCTGTATCTGAGAGCCACAGGCTGGGCGACTCAGAAAGAACGGGAATTTATCCCTCTCGTGGTTCTGGAGGCTGGCAAGTCCAATCGCAAGCTGCTGCTTGATAACATGGCGAGGGGAGTGCACCAAGACACGGAGCAAGGCTGCCGAGACACACAGGCGGAGCCAGCCGAAGAGGGGTGCGGCGAATGAGCCATGGTCTCCAAGTGACACCAGCCCTCCCCGCTCCACTCCAAGCCCTGATGTCAACGGGACAGGAGAGAATGATTCTCCCCGACGAAGGATCACTCAATATTGTGAAGCATAAATCCCAGAGTCCCCCACAGCTTCAATTCCTCCCCAAAATCCTAGCGGGCTTCTACTTGCTGAGCACCCAATCAGCCCTAGCTGTAGCATCCTCCTAGGCCCACACCTGGTTCCACCTGCTTCTGAGACAGTTGAGAGTCTTGTTATCCAAGGCCGGTTGGGCTACCCCAGCAGCACCTGGGATCTCCTGAGGACTCCTACCTTCTGCCCCACCCCACCCCCTACCTATTGAATCCGAATGTGCCTTTTTAGAAGGCCCCAGGTGAGTGGTGGGCCTGCCAGTTTGCAAAACTCTTTTCTGGTGGTCTCTTCTGAGCTTGCACCAAAAGGAGAGGTAGTGATACTGAGAGAGAAGCAGAGATAAACAGAGAGGCCTGCTTTGCACGGGTTCACTCCTCAGATGGCCACAACGGGCAGGCCTGGCCAGGCTGAAGCCAGGAGCTTTATCCGGGTCTCCCATGTGGGCAGCAGGGCTCCAGGCATTTGTGCCATCTTCCATTGCTTTCCCCAGGCCATTAGCAAGGAGCTGGATCAGACATTGAGTAGTCAGGACACAAACCAGCACCCATATGGGACGCTGGAGTTACAGGTGGCGGCTTAACTCGCTGGGCCACAACGCCTGCCTCTGGGCAGGTTTTTTATGAACTGGAGGGGCAGCATTGTGTTGGTGTTAGTCCCTCTTAAATGCTGCCTTTAACTTGGCAACCACCATGTCCCCCGCTGCTGGCAGGGACCTTTGCTTCCCTTTCTGTGGGGTCATCAGGATTTAGTGAGAAGCTGGGGGGCCCCGTTGACAGCTGCGAGTCAGTCACCTCCTTTCTGCAATTTCTTGATCCCTAATCCATGGCTGACTTGCCTGTCCCCTAGTTTATAACTTCATCTGAACACCTTCTCTGTAACCCTTAAGAGACACGGGGCTGTATTAGTTTATTAAGTGACTTAAGACAGAAATTGATTCTCTGTCACTGTTCTGGAAGCTGCAAGTCCAAACTCAAGGGGTCAGGAGAAGAATGCTCCCTAGAAGATTCCAGGACAGGATGCTCCCAGCCTCTCCCTAGTTTTTTTAGTAATTATTTTTATTTACTTGAAAGAGTTATAGAGAGAGGCAGAGAGAGAGAGAGATAGAGAGAGAGGTCTTCTATTCCACTGGCTCACTCCCCAGATGGCTGCAACAGCTGGAGCTGCATTGATCCAAAGCCAGGAGCCAGGAGCTTCTTGTGGGTCTCCCACACAGGTGCAGGGGCCCAAGGACTTGGGCCATCTTCTACTGCTTTCCCAGGCCATAGCAGAGAGCTGGATGGGAAGAGGAGCAGTTGGGACTTGAACCAGCACCCATATGGGATGCTGCAGGCTGGGGCTTCAACCTGCTGTGCCACAGCACTGGCCCCTCTCCCTAGTTTCTAGGGGCTCCTGGCAAGCCCTGGCTTTTCTCATCTTACAGCTTCACCACCCTGATCTCTGCCTCTGCCTTCCTGTGGCCTTCTCTGTCTGGATGTCCTCTCTCTCTCTTTTTCTTAAACATTTATTTTATTTATTTGAAAGGCAAAGTAAGAGCAAGAACAAGGGAGGTCGGCTGGTTCACTCCCCAAATGGCCGCAAAAGCCGGGGCTGGGCCAGGCCAGAGCCAACAGCCAGGAGCTTCCCATGTGGGTGGCAGGGGCAGGCCCAAGGTCTTGGGCATCTTCTGCCACTTTCCCCGGTGCATTAGCAGGAAGCTGGATCGGGAGCAAGACAGCAGGAACTTGAACTGGTACTCCATACGGGATGCATTGCACACAGCAACCTCACCTCCTCTTCACTGATGAAGCTTCTAGAAGACACTCAAGATCGTGACAATGGGTCTAAAGCCGTCACTGAGATCCTTCTGGATGAGAGAGTGAAATAGAGATTTGGGGTCTGCGTGGATAGACTGCTGTTATTTGGTCACAAAATTGTTAACTAAGTGTCTGCTGAAGCGAAGTAAAGGTTTCAGCTGTTTTTGTTTTTTGTTTTTGTTGTTGTTTGTTTTGTTTTCAGCTGAAGATGTTGGTTTTTCCCATCTGGAAATAGCATGTGCTTCGGACTGAGATGGATCTGGTTCGCCACTTCCCAGCTCTGTGGCCTGAGGGTGGTCAGTTACCCAGAAACCTCTCCTTCTGAGCTTCACATGGACAGGGATTTTAGCGGGGGCCCTGCTCTGCCCTACGTGGGGTTCTCGGGACTGACTCCAAGCCTGAGATCCCTTTGTCGGCTCCGTGCTTCCTCCACACAGCTGTTCCCCAGCACCCTGGCCTCTTGCCAAGGCACGGCGGTGATGAGAGGTGGGTGTCTCTCTGCAGTTGGCATTGCACTAAACCTCGAATCCAAATGCTGCAAGAGAAGGAGTCTCTAACCTTTGCAGCGTGCAAATGCATGGAGGGCTGCAGCCATTGACTGCACACAGCCAGTCAGTTCTACAAGTGCTTTTAATTACCCAGCTGCTGCAAATTCTCCTTAAGGCAGCAGCCCTGGGGAAGGTGTGAGAGGCGAGGCAGTCGCAAATCCTCTTGAACATGATGGTGGTCTTCTCCCTTTCCCTGGGCTGTACCCAGCGGTGGCACAGTTATTTGCAAACAGAAGACCTGGAGCCATGCGGTCCCATCAGACTGGGAGCTCCTGGGAGCAGATGGCTCACACACAGCAGATTCCAGCACACAGCAGTTACTCCATTACCTTCAGTCAGGTTTCCCATAAATAGAGATGAAGATTTCTGCGCAGGTGGTTTATTATGGAAGTGCTCTCAGGGAAGCCCAGAAGGAGCAGTGAACGCAGACAGGGACGTGGGGGAAGATTAGCACTCAGGGCCAAGGCTAGAGAGGACAAGTGAGCTGCCGGCGGCAAGCCAGGGACAAGGACACGTGTGCATGACTGGGAAGGTCAGTCTCTCCTTAAATTCTGGGCCCCACTGGGCCCTCCTGCCTCACTCAGGTCCCAGCCCTCTGAACAAGGATGTGACTTCGGACAAAATCCCCCAGAAGGGGCTGGCACTGTGGTGTAGTGGATAAAACTACCACTTGTGGCGTTGGCTTCCCATATGGGCACTGGTTCTTATCCCGGCTGCTCCACTTCCTGTCCAGCTCCCTGCTAATCGCCTGGGAAAGCAGCAGAGAATGGTCCAAGTACTTAGGCCCCTGCCACCCACGTGGGAGACCTGGATGAAGCTCCTGTCTCCTGGCTGTCGCCTGGTTCAGCCCTGGCCTTTGTGGCCATCTGATGAGCAAACTAGCAGATAGAAACTCTCTCTCTCTCTCTCTCTCTCTCTCCCTCTCTCCCTCTCTCCCTCTCTCTCTCTCTCCCTCTCTCTCTCTAGCTCTTTCAAATAAATAAACATTTTTTAATTCTTCAGAGAAGCTGGGGTATAAGTAGAACCTTAGCATGTTCTTGATTAGCTCCAGGTGTCGGGAGCTTTCTGAGTTCTGCGCTGCTGGGTCCGTGATGAAAGGCCGCCTGGCAACAGGGAAGGTGGCAGTGCCCAGGCCTGAAAGGGGCTCCAGGTGCTGGCCGTTGGAACGGGAAAGCACCCCAAAGGCGAGGGTTTTGAGGTACAGCAACAGAAAGGAGTCTGTGTGGAGCATTAATGATCAACCTCGCCAATACTTTTGAAGGCCTGAGTGACTTTATCAGTTAATTGACAACTGAACAAATGAAAGAATGCCCTAGAATGTGAGAGTGCGTATTAGAATCCTGTCCTCCAACCAACCCTGGGTTTGCACCCTACCTAGCTTGCATGGACTGGCTTGCACAGAGCTAATGGTGATTTAGTGCTTGGCGGTGATGTCCCCGTGGAAATGTCCATGCCTCCCTCCCCAGGAGATTTCCCATCACCGGGGACACACAGGTGTGATGTGATCCAAATGCTGGTGGCCATCGCCAAAGAGAGAGCAGGGCAGAATGTCCGTCCCTTGTCTGGGATCACCCGCTGAGAGAGAGGAAGATGGGAGGTGTGAAGTCACCAGCCTACAGCGGCCTGGCCCATGGGCCCTTGCTCTCCCCGGCCCTCCCTCCTCCTGTGAACTAGGACTCCCCGTAGCAGCCTGCACACTGTGCCGCCATGGCAGGACCATCACGTCTCCCCACTGACTTTCACTACAGTCCAAAATAGTTATTCATCTGCTGGCCCAGAGTAGTTGTCTCTGTCCCCAGCCTCTGAGCTTGGCAGTGCAGAGCAGCAGAGAATTTCTGAGTTTGCCCAGCTTTCCTGTAGCCAGCAGAGAAGTGATGGGCCCACTAGTTATGGGGACCACATGGAACGCTCCGATACTCTGCCCAGTCCAGCCCTTCTCATCCCAGAGACACCTGCCTGCTTGTAGTCTCATTTTCTGTTGAGGCTATCAGCATTGTCCTACCGACCCAGGCTTGAGATTCCTTCATCTATTAATCCATTGAGTACTTCGTGAGTGCCTACCTTATCCTAAGTCCACGCTAAGCCCTTTAATGTTTGATAGAGGATCTGTATATAAGCGCCTGTACAGGGTCCAGCATTAGAAAATGATGCATAGGCCGGCGCCGTGGCTCAACAGGCTAATCCTCTGCCTTGCGGCGCCGGCACACCGGGTTCTAGTCCCGGTCGGGGCGCCAGATTCTGTCCCGGTTGCCCCTCTTCCAGGCCAGCCCTCTGCTGTGGCCCGGGAGTGCAGTGGAGGATGGCCCAGGTGCTTGGGCCCTGCACCCCATGGGGAGTCCAGGAAAAGCACCTGGCTCCTGGCTCCTGCCATCGGAGGAGCGCGGTGCACCGGCCGCAGCGCGCCATCCGCAGCGGCCATTGGAGGGTGAACCAACGGCAAAAGGAAGACCTTTCTGTCTGTCTCTCTCTCACTGTCCACTCTGCCTGTCAAAAATAAAAAAAAAAAAGAAAATGATGCATAGAAATGCTTGTAAGGAGGCTGGTGCTGCGGCTCAATAGGCTAATTCTCTGCCTGCAGCGCCGGTACACCGGGTTCTAGTCCTGGTCCGGGCACTGGATTCTGTCCCAGTTGCCCCTCTTCCAGGCCAGCTCTCTGCTGTGGCCATGGAGTGCAGTGGAGGATGGCCCAAGTGCTTGGGCCCTGCACCCCATGGGAGACCAGGAGAAGCACCTGGCTCCTGGCTTCAGATCAGCGCAGTGCGCAGGCCGCAGTGCACCGGCTGCAGCAACCATTAGAAGGGTGAACCAATGGAAAAGGAAGACCTTTCTCTCTGTCTCTCTCTCACTGTCTACTCTGCCTGTCAAAAAGAAAAGAAATGCTTGTAAGGTAGACAAATGGGTGGACAGACCAATGGAAGGATGAGGGGGAATGGGACAATGGATGAATGGATGAATACAAGGATGGATGGGTGGATGGGTGGATGGTGGATGGATATAATGGTGGAAACTGTTGATTATGTGTCATCTGTATCCTTTCCTATGGCTCCTGGAAATAGGATCCCTCTTTCCTAAGGGATACACATTTCTTGTAAATAAATGTGCTGAACCTGACCCCTCATACCCTACACTGGCTATGCACCCCAGGCATTGCTAATTAGACAACCCTGAACTTCCGGCCGCAGAAACTGGTGTCAATCAAGGACATGCAGCACACGCCAGACCAGTGTTCTCCCTGGGACGTTTCAGCTGGTGCCAGCAGTAAAGAACCTCTCTTCTCAGGGTTGCTAAGCTGCTGGGAGGTTTGTCTAGGGCTGCCGGAGGCTCTTCTGGTTGCCATAAAGACAGAGCCTGACTGATGATAGCAGGATGAGAGATGGGAGGTATGAAGAAGAAGAGGAAAAGGGGAAAGGGGAGAAGTAAGAAGGTAGGAGGCGGAGGAAGAGAGACCTCAGGGCCATGGTCGAATCCCCCGGTGCAGGAAGCCAGTTGAACACTTAACACTTCTCAGCCACATGAGCCAATGAATTTCCCTTCTCTCAGTTAAAGTATTTCTTTTACTAGTAACCAAGAGAGTCTTGTCTGGAGAGTGGGGGAGTGAATAAATGAGTGAATGTATGATTGAATGAGTGAATGAGTTCTGTAAACATCAAACTAGTCAACACTGTTTTCTTCCCCTTGACAGCTCCACCTGCAAATATAAGGACTTAATGAGATGTTCCTGGCTTCCACCGGGGCCTCTCTGATGGCTTCTAGCATGTACAGTGTTGACTCTAACTCCCAAAATGTAAATGCCAAGAGAAAAGGAGAAAAGAGTCTACCAAAGATAATGACTTTCTGGAGCAGACATTCAACTCTGGCTGTGGGTTCCAGGCAGCAGGAGTTACAAGAGGAAGGATGAAATGAAAACCAATACAACTGAAGGTGGGGAAGGCCTCTTTCCCCACCCACTTACTCCCATTCAAGCCAGTGGGAGCAGGTGCCTCTCCACTTCTCTCCATCTCCTGAGTCTTCCGTCCAGGATTTTCAAGGCTCCTCAGTGACTGACAGCAAACACAGCCTGGGGAATCATGGGAGTCTTCCCATCTCAGGGGATTCCTGAGCTGCATCCTGTGGCCTAGGAAGGACCCGGGTACAGAAAAGTGGCAAGGGGTTTTTGAACTTGGAACCACATCTGTAAAATTCCAGAAGGTTGTGGGCAAGGACAGGCAAGCAGGAAGTGACCCCAGATGAGGTTGAAGAAGTTCCACGGCCAGTTATTAAATTCCCTGTAAATCCAAATTGTGTGCATTTCTTTGTCTAATTGTGATGTTCAGAATTTAGTTTCTCTAATTGTCATCAATGGAGCATCTATAATGGGAACTCCTAAGGTGCTTTTAAACAATCTCAGTGGCAGGATTTCCTTAGGAGAGAATCTGGTGGTGGGGTCCCGATGCTGCATCTCAATCAGTGCCAAGTGACCCAAAAGCCAGTCCAGTTTGCAGACTGCTCCTCCCGTTGATGGGAGAGTGTGTCTGTTAAGATTGAGTCTGACTTCAGGAACAGGAATGGAGATGCAATTGCTTAATCAAACAGAGATTGTTTTTTGCTTGCATAACAAGTCCAGAGCTCCACAGGCCTGGGTTACTGTGGTTGCCCCAGGAAGTCATAGTGAAAACAGGTTCCTTGGCGCTTCCTCCTCCACCATCCCTAACACCTGCCTTCCGTCTTCCTGGTCGGCATCAAGATCACTCCTCCTTCTGCCATCAGACTGTGTGCTCTACTGGAAACAGCAGGGAAGAGCGAAGGTGCTTTGTGCCCACTGCATCCACCCCATGCTATCAGGAAGACCGTAGCTTCCCAAGAAGCACCGCACCATGGACCTCTGCTTACATCACACGCACCAGAACCTGGCCACGAAGCCGTGAGGGAGCCTGGAAGACTAAGGTTTGAGCCCTGCTGTCCCAGTCCAAAATTGGGTCTTCAAGGGGCCGGTATAGTGACGCAGTGCATTAAGCTGCTGCTTACGCTGCTGGCATCCCACATCGGAGTTCAAGGTTGAATCCTGCCTGCTCTGCTTCTGGTCCAGCTTCCTCCTAATGTGCCTGGGCAGGAAGCAGAGGATGGCTTAAGTCCCCGGGCCCCTGCCACCTGCCTGGGAGACCCAGATGGTATTCCTGGTTCCTGGCTTCAGCCTGACCCTGACCTGGCCATTGTGGCCGTTTGGGGAATGGAGCAGCATATGGAACATCTCTCCCTCCCTCTTTCCCTCTCTCTCTCTCTCTCTCTCTCTCTCTCTGTGTGTGTGTGTGTGTGTGTGTGTGTCTGCCTTTTAAGTAAGTAAATAAATGAATGAGTAGGAAGGATGCTGTGAAGGGAGCCAGGGAAGGCTTTCCAGCTGGGGAGACTTACAGGTGCATCTCAATCCACCCCCGCCCCCGGAGAGTAGAGAAGGATGGACCATGGGCCTTGTCAAGGCAGAAGGAGAGGGGCTGGCGGGCAGTCACTGCAGCCCATCATGGGAAAGATGACAGTAACCTGCACAGGGCGGTGTCTGTGCATGTGTGCTCACGCACAGTTGACAAGATGTGAAGGACTGTATGGGGTCTGAATGGGGCTGTGGACAGTCTAGGGGACAATGCAGCGTGAGGCCGTCCATGGGGCTGGGGGGCCTGGGGGCCCCTCAGACGTAGGTAGAATGTCCTGCACAAGCAGGCTGCCAGCTATGGCTGAAAAGCTTGCTTCCAGACCGGCTGGCACCTCCCCTTCTAATAGCTTTCTGTGCTGCATGAGTGACTTTGCAGTTTTAAATCACCTCTTCAAATTAGTTGCGATCTTCCACCCCGAGCTGGCAGAGGAGGGGGCTGAGCCCCCAAGGGGGAGATGGGCCATCTCCATAAGCCCCAAGCCAACCAACATACAGTATGTGAACCCTCCATCCAAAGGGCACCCCCACAGAATGCCTGAAAAACCCTGGGCACTTCCTGAAAGCAAGCGTCCCATTCAGGGACGCCACCTGCTCTCCTCTCGGACCAGACGCGTTTCTGTCAAATAAAAGTTTGTGCCTCTTTGCGAATTGTTTCCCAGCCTTTTATTTCTATACTAAGCTGAGGAAAAGAACCCATGGAACTTGCCCCTGCGACCACCCTCCCCTCCACAATTGGTAGCATGAGGTAAAGGAAGGGAGGGAAGGGAGGCACCGAAGATGTCTGTAGGGTCCCGCCTTCCGTCCCAGGAAGAGGATGCCATTCATAAGCGAGTTTGCAACCCACAAGGAGAGAAGCGGTGCTGTTTAGAAACAGGAAATCAGAGCATCTCTGGCAGGAGCTCAGGCTACGGATGAATGCAGCTGACAAAGAGCACGGAACAAGCCGAGCCGGGGCCCCCAGAGCTGCATGTGCCCCACACTGGGGATGCCCAGGTCTCCAGAAGGAAGCAGAACTGCTTCGAATTTTCCTCGAAGCCTCTGGTCTGCCAGTTCCAAAGCTCCACCTTCTCTCTGGGGTGGGGGGCCACCAGCAGCCACCCCCACCCTGTCCCCAGGAAACCATCTAAGATCTTGTCCTCTCCTGGACTGAAAAAACCACAACAACTGCTACTGTGGGCGCAGTGACGGCTTGGAGCAGTGCACTAAGGACTTCACAAATCTCATCTCGTTAAATTCATACAACTGTTCTCGTAGGGCTGGTGTACAAATGAGGGCACGAAGGCTCAGGAAACAGAACACACTCTCCTAAGGGCACACACCTAGTCAAGGTCAAAACCAGCAGGTGAACCCAGATTTAACTCCAAATTTCAAAATCTTTTTTTATAAAAAAGATATTATTTATGTATTTGACAGGTAGAATTATAGACAGTGAGAGGGAAGACAGAGAGAAAGGTCTTCCTTCCGTTGGCTCACTCCCCAAATGGCCGCAATGGCAGGAGCTGCGCTGATCCCAAGCCAGGAACCAGGAGCTTCTTCCCAGTCTCTCACATGGGTGCAGGGGCCCAAGCACTTAGGCCATCCTCTGCTGCTTTGCCAGGCCATAGCAGAGAGCTATATTGGAAGAGGGGCAGCCGGGACTAGAACCAGTGCCCATATGGGATACCAGCACCGCGGGAGGAGGATTAACCTACTGCGCCACAGCACTGGCCTCTCAAAATCTTCCTTTAAAAGAGTTATTTATTTGAAAGGCAGAGTGACAGAGAGGGGGTAGTGGATATATATATATATATATATATATATATATATATATATAGAGAGAGAGAGAGAGAGAGAGAGAGAGAGAGAGAGAGAGAACTTCCATCCCTTGGTTCACTTCACAAATGGTTGTACTGGCCAGGTCTGACTAGGCAGAAGCCAAGAGCCCAGAACACCTTCTGCCATGTGGGTGCAGGGGCCCAAGCACTTGGGCCATCTTCCACTGCTTTCCCAGGCACATTGGCAGGGAGCTGGTTGGGAAGAGGAGCACCTGGGACCAGAACTGGTGCTCATACGGGAGTCCAGCATTGCAGGTGGAAGCTTAGCTCCCTGTGCCTCAGAGCTCAAAATCTTAACCAGGATGCATTACCATTCCCTAGCCTGAAGCATTTTCCACTGACTTCCCATTGTTTATGGCCTTTTCTCTTACCCCTATTGAACACCAGCTCTCTGAGGCTAGAAGGATATTTTAGACCCTTTCTTAATAACTGCCAAATAGCAGAATCGATGCTGCCTCACTTTGTGGCTTTGAAGCAGAGACGCTCCCTGTCATGGATCCATCCCTGGTCCTTTGACCCCGCTCCGCCCTTTGGGACCAGACTTCGTCCATTTTAGTGTTCAGGTTTTTAAGACATTGTATTTGTGATTATCTTGATTTCAGAAATGAAAAAATAGCCCCTGCCGGTTATTAACCACGGCAAGTACCACTCTGAGAAACCAGGAGAATCAAGTAGCTGCTGCTGATTCAAGAATGAGAATTTTAGTTCTTGGGGGCTGGTGTCATGGCACAGCAGGTTATGCCACCGCCTGCAATGCCAGCACCATTTATCAGACCGCTGGTTCCAGTTCTGATCCAGCTCCCTGCTAACGTGCCTGTAAAATCAGCAGAGGATGGCCCAAGCGGTTGGGCCCCTGTATCCACATGGAAGACCTGGATGGAGTTCCAGCCTCCTGTCTTCTGTTGATCAAAACTGTGGGGCAGAGAGAAGAGAGAGATCTTATAAGAAAGCTGAAGCATGGGCTTAGTCTGAGGCCACCACGGAACACATCCTACTTACCCTGGTGACACCTGGTGATCTGCCTCACTCTGCTGGCTTCGCCCTGGCCTCCAGGGGGGCCCAGCCCGGTGCCTGAGCAGCATGTCTGATCCCAACGACATCAACACTTAGAGAAGCTATCTGAGGGCAGGAGGAAGAATTGACGGGGACCGGGGAGCTGAGGCCACTGTTCCCTTCACATCCATTGCAGGCTCCAAATAGCTGTCTCCCCTTTTCTCAACAGCTCATTCGCCCATGCGCTCAGCCTGGCAAGGACTGGGTTATGCTCTTTCTTTCCTGCCCCGAGCGCCTTCGCTAACTCAGAGACCAGCCTGCAGCCTCCTCTGAATTAAACTGTGGTTTGTGCTGCAGAGCATCCTTGTTGCATTAATTTAAAGCACATAAAAAATCTGGAGTAAAGTATGTTTGCTGCAAATGCTAACGTACCCGATGAGAATATCAATTAGATCACCGAGGCGTAGAAATTATGGCTGTTAAAGATCTCAAAGGTCATTCTTAGCGTGCTCCAAAGCAAGGAGACAAGCGATACCTGCTGGAGAGCTAGGGGACAGAGTAAGTGAGGTACAAATATTTGAGAGCAATGGAGTGTCAGGCACCGTGCTTGGGACTGAAAATTCAGGAGTCCCGGGAAGCTGCCCATAGATTCCAGGTTAATACAGATGACAACAACAACAACAAAACAATAACAACAACCATAGCTTCTACTCACAGAGCAATTACTGTGTACTGGGTCCTGTACTAAAGGCTTATGGAATCCTTGCACCAGCTGAATGAAATAAAAGGCACTGTTATTATTCTCATATATCAGGTGAGAAAACTGTCCCGTAGAAGATTTAAATAACGTTCCCAGTTTCTATTTCTGACTAAGCCCAGTGACAGGGACCATATTCACTCTCTCTCCCGAAACAACTGAACAACCAAACAGGAGCTTGCAAGACACCGGAAGGGAGTTGTCGGAGGGCAGTGACCCCGAGAGAGGGGAGACAAATGAGCTGAGCCTCACGACTGCCCCAGCTGAGTGCCTGCAGTGAGCGTCCAGTCCACGCTGCAGACAGGGCAAGCCAGGACGAGCCCCGCTTACTGCTGGAGCTGGGGATACCCAGGTGGGCGTCTGAGAGAGTCAAGAGTCTGTAGGGCTGAGTACTAGAGAGAAGAGAGCGCGAGAGTGAGAGAGGCGGAGAGGGAGGGCGGAGGGAGAAGGAGAGGAAGAGGGACAGAGAACACACACACACTCTAGAACTCTGTGCCAGGGCACTCCCAGGTATTGCTTCCGGGTCACTCCCAAGTACTGCTTCCGGGTCAGAGCACATGAGGAACCTGCCTGAGGCCAGGGAAAGTACCCTCCGGGAGGGGCTGCTGCTCAGAGTTCATGCAGAACTCCCAAGGGCTGAAGCCAAAGTGCACATGACCTAGGGGACGTGTGTTGGAGGACTAAGAAGGGGTTTGACTCCTTTGGGGGAAGGACCAAGTGCTGCTCTGCTCAGGCCTAAGAAAACTGAGAAATCCTGCAGCTATCCAATGCTCCAGGGCGACTGAACCACACCCCAGAGAAGCAGTGCAGAGATGTGTTTCAGACACACATGGAAACTCCGACCCCGCCAGATAAAATAAGTGGATGCGCTCCATGTGTAGAAAAGGTCAGAAGCGGCTCAACAGGCTAATCCTCCGCCTAGTCCCGGTTGCTCCTCTTCCAGTCCAGCTCTCTGCTGTGGCCCGGGAAGGCAGTGGAGGATGATCCAAGTGCTTGGGGGTCTGCACCCGCATGGGAGACCAGGGGGAAGCACCTGGCTCCTGGCTTCGGATTGGCACAGCTCCTGCCATGGCGGCCATTTGGGGGGTGAACCAACGGAAGGAAGACCTTTCTCTCTGTCAAATAAATTTTAAAAAATGAATAAAAATGTTAATAAGATGAACTTACTTTTAAAAATAAATAAAACAACCAGACATGTAAAAGCAAGAAAATGGGGCCAGCACTGTGGTGTAGTGGGTAAAGCCACTGCCTGTAGCACCAGCATCTCATACTGGTGCAGGTTCGAGCCCCAGCTGCTCCATTTCTGGCCCAGCTCCCTGCTAATGCACCTGAGAAAGCAGAAGAGGATTCCCAAGTCCTTGGGCCCCTGCACCCACATGGGAGACCTGGAAGAAGCTCCTGGCTCCTGGCTTCAGATGAGACCAGCTCTGGCATTGCAGCCATTTGGGGAGTGAACCAGCAGATGGAAAACCTCTCTCTGTGTGTGTCTCTGCTTCTCTCTATCTGTAACTCTGCCTTTCAAATGAAATAAATAGATCTTTTAAAAATAAATAAAGGTAATAAAATAAGTGAAAAATCAATCAAACCTGACCCAGAAATGACATAGATGATAGAATCAGCGGCTAAGAATATTAAGTCAGTCATCATAGCTTCATTTCATGTCTTCTAGAAGCTAGAGGAAAGATTGAACATGTCAACCAGACACAGGGAAGGCATTTTAAAAATTAAAACCCCACCAAATTGAAGTTCTGGAGATGAAAACGACAAGGTCATGCATCAGATGGGATTCAGGGCAGGTTAGAGATCAGAGATGAATGAAATTGATGACATAGCAAGAGAAACTGTCCAAAATCAGACACAGAGAAAAAGACTTTTAATTCAGAACAGAGCATCAGGAAAATGAGACAATTTCAAGTGGCAAAATTTAATTCCAAAGCCACAATGAGATACCATGTCGTGCACACAAGAATGCCCATAAAGTAATACATGGGGAGAACTGAGACCATTAATTGCCTACATTAAAATAATGGAAACTCTCAAAAACATTATAGGAAAAGAAAACTACACACCAAGAGGTCTTGGGAACACAGATTTAAAAAAAAAAAAAGATTTATTTATTTATTTGAAAGGCAGAGTTAGAGA
The DNA here is from genome assembly GCA_949820135.1 of Sylvilagus floridanus. Lineage (NCBI taxonomy): Eukaryota > Metazoa > Chordata > Mammalia > Lagomorpha > Leporidae > Sylvilagus > Sylvilagus floridanus. Next base: position 79,985,612 of record OX463243.1, read on the forward strand.
GAGGCAGAGGCATTGAGAGAGAGAGAGGTCTTCCATCTGCTGGTTCACTCACTAGATGGCTGCAACAGCCAGAGCTGCACCAATCTGGAGCCAAGAGCCAGGAGCCAGGATCTTTTTTCCGGGTCTCCCACATGGATACAGGAACCCAAGGACTTGGGCCATCTTCTACTGCTTTCCCAGGCCACAGCAGAGAGCTGGATCAGAAGTTGAGCAGCCGGGACTTGCACTGGCACCCATGTGGGATGCCGGTTCTACAGGTGGCGGCTTTACCTACTATGCCCAAGTGCCAAAGGAATACAGAGCCTTAATGAGAAAATGCAAAATTTCTTAATGGCATTTTAGTAAATTGAATCTAACCACATGTAAAAAGGATAAATAGGGGCCAGCATTGTGTTGGAACACTGGCATCCAGTTTCAGAGTGCCCCTTTGAGTCCCAGCTACATTGTACTTCCAATCCAGCTTCCTGCTCATGTGCTGGGAAGACACTGGACTATGGCCTATAGATGGGATTAATGACTTTTTCTATCCCAAACAATTCCAGAGCCAAGGGTTGTAGTGTAGATATGGCCAAATTCAAGAATCACACCATACACACCCAGCCCTGAGAATAGCATAGAAATGTCATCCTGAGGCCAAAAAGCACAATGAGAAGGATCTGAAGCAGAGGCAGGCCAATAATGACAAGGCTGGGCATGCACCTGCCAGGGCTGTGGCCAGTTTAAGGACGTTCAGTTCAAGATTCATAAGCTGTCAGCTGCAAGCTCAATCAACTTGCCTGCATTGTCCACTCTGAGCTCAGGAAGCGTGCTCGTGTCTGCATTGCCAGCAGTCTCACGCTGTCCTGGCCAAAGGCAAGGTCAAGGCTCACACTGAGCCTCAGGCCTGTTCAGGCTGCAGCTCCAGCTCTAGAGCTCCCAGAGGTGCTCAGCCACTGCCCCCTCCACCATGAAACTTCTATAGTAATGACTCTGTCTGCTAATGTGTGACCCCCTCCCCTGGATGACGTTTGCATTTGCTGGGGGTCCTTCTGGGCTGTTTGTGCAAATAAACCTGAGGAAGTGTCAAAAACCAAAGTAAAATAAATGGGACTAATGTCATTGTTGAGGGCCCAGAGAGCTCCCTGTGCTTCGGCTGTGTGAGGGCACAGCTGGAAGGTGCCCTCTATGAACTTTACCAGACGCCGAACCTGTTGGTGCCTTGATCTTGAACTTCCCTGCCTCTAAAACTGTGAGAAATAAATTCCTTTTATTTATAAGTCACCTAGTTTTGAGTATTTGCTAGAATAGTCCAGGCTAAGCCACAAATCAGGAGTAAGGTAAGGTGGTGTGGTGTGGTGCAATCACACTGGTGGTGTGTAAAAGTGGTTCAACCAGGGCCAGCTTTGTGGCAGGGCAGGTTAGACCAGCGTCTGCAGTGCCAACCTCCCATAGGAGCACGGGTTCAAGTCCTGGCTGCTCTACTTCTTTATTTTTATTTTTATTTGAGAGAGGTAGAGACAGAGAGAAAGGTCTTCCTTCTGCTGGTTCACTCCCCAAATGGCTGCAACGGACAAAGCTGAGCCGATCCGAAGCCAGGAGTCATGAGCTTTTTCCGGGTTCTTCCACGTGGGTGCAGGGGCCCAAGGACTTGGGCCATCTTCTACTGCTTTCCCAGGCCACAGCAGAGAGCTGGATCAGAAGTGGAGCAGCCAGGCCTAGAACCGGTGCCCATGTGGGATGCCAGCACTTCAGGCCAGGGCTTTAACCTGCTGCACTACAGTGTCAGCCCCTGCTCTACTTCTGACCTAGCTCCCTGCTAACACACTGGGAAAGCCATGGAAGATGGCCCACATACATAAGAGACTGAATGGAGTTCCAAGCTCCTGGCTTTGGCCTGGCCAACCCCAACCATTACAAACATTTGGGATGTGAACTAGCAGATAGAAGATCCTCTTTTCTCTGTCTCCCTCTCTCTCTCTCTCTCTGCCTTTCAAATAAACAAAAAAAAAATTTTTAATGGTACAATCACTTTGAAAAACAATTACATATGACCCAACCATTCTAATTCTACATACCTATCCAGAAGAAATGGAAGCATATGTCTGTATAACTACTTACATATGAATGTTCATAGAAACATTATTTGTAATAGCCAAAAACAGATATAACAAATGGATATGCACATTGTAGTGTGTGCGTACAAGGGAATAATACTCAGGACTAAAAAGGAATGTATGTAACAACGTGGCTGACTCTCAAAATAAATTATGCAAGTGTGTGAAAGAAGCCAGGGAAAAGGGAGCATATGGTGTATGGTTTCATTTATATATGCTTCTAGAAAATGCACTCTATTATGGCAGAAAGCAGATCTGTGGTTTTCTGGGAAGAGGGTGACTGGGAGAGGTGGGGGGAAGAAGAAACTTGTGAAGATGACAGTTGTAGTGATGGGTTCCCATGCATTCACAGGTGGCAAAATTATTAAATTGTACACGTTGAGGTCTATGCTTTATTTTGTGTCAACCTTACCTCAATAAACCTGCTACAAAAACAGATGAACAGGCCAGCGCCGCGGTTCACTGGGCTAATCCTTAGTCTGCGGCGCTGGCACCCCAGGTTCTAGTCCCGGTTGGGGCGTTGGTTCTGTCCCGGTTGCCCCTCTTCCAGTCCAGCTCTCTGCTGTGGCCCGGGAAAGCAGTGGAGGATGGCCCAAGTGCTTGGGCCCTGCACCCTCATGGGAGACCAGGAGGAAGCACCTGGCTCCTGGCTTCAGATCGGCACAGTGTGCTGGCTGTAGCAGCCATTTGGGGGGTGAACCAATGGAAAAGGAAGACGTTTCTCTCTGTCTCCCTCTCTCACTGTCTAACTCTGCCTGTCAAAAAAACAAAACAAACAAACAAACAAACAAAAAAAACAAATGAACAAGGCGCTAGTGTTGTGGCACAGCCAGTGAAGCTACCTGTAAGCTAGCATTCCATGTGGGTGTCCGTTTGTGTCCTGGCTGCTCCACTTCCGATCCAGCTCCCTGCTGATGGCCTGGGAAAACAGCGGAAGATGGCCCAGGTGCTAGAGACCCTGCCACCCATATGAGAGATCTGGATTGAGTTCTGGGCCCCTGCCTTTAGCCTGGCCCAGCCCTAACTGTTGCAGTCACTTAGGGAGTGAACAACAGATAGAAGAGCTTTCTCTTCATCACTCCTCTCTTGTGTCACTCTGCCTTTCAAATAAATAAATCTTAAAAAATAAAAAAAAAACACGGGTGAACAAAAGCAAGTTTCCAAAGATCATACATCTCATAGATAGCAGTCTCGCTCCGAATACGAAATGCATAAGCAATACTTGATACTGCGAAGTAGATATTATCTCCATTTTATATATGAAAAATGGCAATGAAGGGCATGACCTCCCCAAGGTCACACTGCTGGCAAGTGACAGAGCTGGGATTTACACTTGTGTCTGTTTTACTGCAAATCCAGGGCACTTGCTGTCAGCTGCCCTAAGTGTTCACCATTTACTTGAAGTCTGTGGACAGCGTGCACACAGCCTCCGCTCTCCCGTGGAGCTCAGATCACCTCCTTCTCACTCTGCACCTGCACCTTCATACAGAAAGCCCATCCTGGACTCCCCGGGCTCCCCATACCTCATTACTCTGCTGTTTCTATATCTTCTACACCTGGAAATATGGGGACAATCTTTCTGCAAACAAACGCCGAGAAGAGAACAGGACTCTGAGTAATGGCCACGGCATCTTTGTGAAAGCCAGGGTTTGCCGGGCACTAGGAAGGCAGCCCCTGCCTGGTTTAGAGAAATAGCACTCGCAGACTGAGACACACAGACCAGCTCACGGGCAGCAGCTCACAGGCACACAGCCCTTTCTTCTCGCCTGGCCCTTTGTAACGACTTTGTAAGCTCAGTGTTTTCATATATCATTCCCCCCAGGATTTTTTTTTTTTTGCAGGCAAAGCAACCAGTGCTGGCTCTGAGGCTTGAAGAAGTCTAAATAGCTGAGACTGAATTCAAACTCATCTTTGTTGGGGAAGGGAGTTTGCTCCAATCCTAGATCTCATTTGGGTCATGGCGGAGTGAACACCTGACCACAGGGTTCAATGTGAGCATGAACTTTTTACGGCCATGGTTGTGGGAGTAAAACAACGAAACCCACCCGAGTTTCTGGAGGTAGAGGTTTTCTGTCATTAAGAGGAGTCTGAGCAGCCAAATGGCTATGATCAGAAACTATGCACAGGTTGTGACAAGACATTTGGCACAGTCACTAAGACACCACTGAGACTCAAGCCCGCATCCCGTGTCAGGGTGCCTAGGTTCAAGTTCCATTTCTTCTTTCGATTCAAGCTCCTTGCTAACTAATACACATCCCGCGAGGCAGCAGGTGATGGCTCAACTACTGGGGTCCCTGCCCCCACATGGGAGACCTGGACTGAGTTCTGGGCTCCTTGCTTAGCCTGGTCCAACCCCAGCTGCTGCAGACATTTGGGGAGCAAACCAGCAGGTGGAAGATCTTGAACTTTCTTATCCTCTGTCTCTCTGCCCTTCAAACAAAATTAATTTTTTTTTTTCTGAAAGATTTGAGCAAGGAAACCTCTACATGGGGTGGAAGCTGGAGCTGACAAGTTCGGACTTTCCCTTCCCCCGATCTTGTGGTCTCTGAACGACAGGGATGCTAAACTCACTCTAAGGGAACACTGCTGTTATAGAGTGGACAGAAAAAAGTTCATGGTGCTGTTTAGGGTGCCCACATCCCACACCCACTCAGGATGAGAACCTGAGTTTGAGTCCCACCTCCAGCTCCTGGCTCCAGCTTCCTACCAATGCTGACCCTGGGAGGCAGTAGCAATGATTCAAGTACCTGGGTCCCTGTCGATCACGTGGGGGACCAGGACTAAATGTCATGGGACGTGAACTAGCAAATGGGAGCTGTCTCTTTCTTCCAATGTGATTCTTACTCTCTGCCTCCCAAAGAAATACATTTTTAAAACTTTAAAGATAATTTATTTTGGTGTAAGAATGTTTTGAAATCCATGCACTGTGTTTTCATAACATGCATTTTCCACGAACTTTCTGAAGACTCATTTTCGTAGGGTTAGGGGTGAAAAGTGGTCTTTGCCTGCCCCCAGTCCTGACTAGGTCAGCATTTCCCAGCACTGGACTGTCTTTATGTGTGTGGTGCAAAGCTTCGGTTATTATGTAAAATCGTTGTTGCTCTGAGAAGAGCTGCTGGTCCATTTTGTTTACTGAATGAGCCATGGAGTCATGTGGTTGATGGACACAATTTTATGTAATCAGAATTGTGTGAACTATAAATATTGCGATATAAAATATTAACTGCACAATCTCTTTCTTTCTTTCTTTCTTTTTTGACAGGTAGAGTGGACAGTGAGAGAGACAGAGAGAAAGGTCTTCCTTTTCCGTTGGTTCACCCCTCAATGGCTGCTGCGGCCGGCACGCTGTGGCTGGCGCACCGCGCTCATCCGAAACCAGGAGCCAGGTGCTTCTCCTGGTCTCCCATGCAGGTGCAGGGCCAAAGGACCTGGGCCACAGCAGAGAACTGGACTGGAAGAAGAGCAACCAGGACAGAATCTGGTGCCTGGACCAGGACTAGAACCTGGTGTGCTGGCGCCGCAGGTGGAGGATTAGCCTATTGAGCCCCGGTGCTGGCCAGATGTGCACAATTTCAAATAGTGCATCTTCTACTAAATTGTAAAAACTGCAAAATGCAAAGAATCATCTCCAGATCAGAAAGGGGTGGGATGAATTGAGCGCTGGGTTTTCACTTTTTTTTTTTTTTTGACAGGTAGAGTTATAGACAGTGAGAGAGAGAGAGAGAGAGAGAGAGAGAGACAGAGAGAAATGTCTTCCTTCCATTGGTTCACTCCCGAAACGTCTGCTACGGTCGGCGCTGTGCTGATCTAAAGCCAGGAGCCAGGTGCTTCTTCCTGGTCTCCCTTGCAGGTGCAGGGGACAAGCACCTGGGCCATCCTCTCTGCCCTCCCGGGCCACAGCAGAGAGCTGGACTGGAAGAGGAGCAACCGGGACTAGAACCCAGTGCCCATATGGGATGCCGGCACTGCAGGTGGAGGATTAACCAAGTGAGCCATGGCGCCGGCGCCGGCCCCGAGTTTTCACTACTGACTTATGGCGGTGCCTCTCCAGCAGGGAGCTGCCTTGCTCAGTCTTGCATCTTGTGAGGTCTCGAGGGAACCATGCCGTGTGCATTGCCCCAGTCAGAGGTGTGGCACAAAAGGTGACACCAAATCAGCTCCAAGGAGGTGCTGTGGAGTTTCTGGAATATCGGAGAACTTGGCACGTAGAGCAGCACAATGCAATAGAAATGTAATGTGCACCACAGATGTAATTCTACATTTCTAGCAGCCACATTTAAGGTGGTAAAAGAAACAGGTGAAATGAATACCAGTATTTTACTGAACCCCATGTATCCAACATGTTATAACATGTAATCAATAAAAATTCTTTTTGGATGACTTTATCTTCATTCTTTCATAATGATCTTTCAAGGTCTTATGTGTTTTGGATCCTGGTAGGATTCTCAGTTCAGAACCATGACATTTTGACTGGTTGATAGCCGTACTGGACAATGGCTACTGTGTTGGATAGTGCGAGTCTGAAGGAGCTGGGGCGTGGTGAGGGCACTAAAGACGTTTCCCTGGTGAGAGGTGTAATCGATGGAAGTGTGTCCTTCCCTGGGAAGAGCGTCGCAGCAGGGCTCCACGACCCTCCACAACACTCTCTCACTCCCGCAGCCATTGTACAGAACCACTGATCAATCCATGCTGGGGATGTAAGTCCTCTAATCCCTCCAAGTGGCCCGTCCCGAAGCGCAGAATTCAAAGGCTTTCTTCACACCAGAAGTCTGAAAACCACTGACTGTGGGTACTGGACAAGACACGAGGTAGTTAAGCTGCTTTCATAACAAACTCCCAGCTATAGAATGGTGGTGTACGGAACACCAAGTAGATACAATGAGCAGGTAACGTGAAAATAATTCTTATAATTTTTAGATTCTTTTTTTATTTTATTTACTCTTATTTTTTAAAGATTTATTTATTTTATATGAAAGGCAGAGTTACAGGAAGAGAGAGAGAGAAAGTGAAAGAGAGCGAGAGAGAGAGAAATCTTCCATCCACTGGTTCACTCCCCAGATGGCCACAACGGCTGGACCTGGGCCAGACCGAAGCTAGGAAACAGGAGCTTCTTCTGGGTCTCCCATGCAGGTGCAGGAGCCCAGGCACTTGAACCATTGTGTGCTGCTTTCCCAGGCCCATGATCAGAGTTAGATTGGAAGTGGAGCAGCCGGGAATTGAACTGGTGCCCATATGGGCTGCCAGCCCTGCAGGCGGTGGCTTTACTCGCTACACCATGGACCAACCCCTCATTTTTAGATTCTTTATGATCATTGTAGAAAGACGTGAGTGGTACAATTTGATTTTTGTGATGAATGATTAAAATTGTATCCCTTGGTTATATTGCTGGGTACATATCTGTGTATTGACTGGGTTTACATTTCATCCTATCTTCAAAGCAGATGTTTGAATATAGAGCCACCAAAAAACATATTAGCACAAACTAAAAACCAGGGCTGGCATTGCAGTGCAGGGGGTTAGGCTGCTGCCTGCAAACCAGCATCCCATATGGGCTCTGGTTGTGTCCTTACTGCTCAACATCCAATCCAGCTCTTTGCAGGTGTGCCTGGGAAGAAGGCAGAGGATGGCCCAAGTGCTTGGGCCCTTGCCACCTGTGTGCAGTTCCAGGCTCCTGGTGTGGGCCTGACCCAGCCCTGGCCATTGCAGCCATTTGGGGAGTGAACCAAATGGCTGCAGATAGAAGCTCTCTCTCTGTCTCTCTCTGTGTCTTCCTCTCTCTCTCTTCTTAGCTCTTCCTTTAAAATAAATAAATGCATCCTTAAAAAACAAACAGGGGCCATCATCATGGGGAAGCTTCTGCCTGTATCTCACATGGGCGCTGGTTCGTGTCCCAGCTTCTCTACTTCCAATCCAGCTCCCTGCCAGTGGCCTGGGAGGAGCAGCAGAGGACGGCCCAGGTGCTTGGGCCCCTGCCATCAACAAGGAGACCTGGAGGTAGCTCTAGTTCCTGGCTAAGACCTGGCCATTGCAACTACTTGGGGAGTGGACCAGCGGATAAAAAACCTCTCTGTATCTCTGTGTCTCCCTCTCTCTGTAACTCTGACCTTCAAATGAATAAATAAATATTTAAAAGCCAAACAACAAGTAAAAATCCAAAACCAACCACAAGTACAAGTGTACTCCAAAAGGCTTGTGGAAGGTATGTCTCATGAAAAGAAGTAAGCAAAGGTTTCAGAATTTTTTTGCACCATTTAATTTTTGATTCCATTTTTCCAAGAACTCTTTGAAGCAGTCACTCATTTGTTGAACTTCCAACAAACCAAAATCAAATCTTTTTTAAAAATTCAAGAATTGAACCGATGCCTAGGAAACAAGAAGAAAGCAAACAAAAGACTCAGTGAGTTATTTCTAACTGGCCTGAGGTTTTCTTTCTGTAGTCCTTCCTCCTTGTGCCTGATTCCAACCTCAGATCCCAGCCCAGGGTCCTTATCCCCGTCACAGGGTTCCTCTTAGGCGTGACAAACTAATGCGTGTGACTATGGGGTCTATGCGTGTCTGTGTTCCTGCGTACGTGTAGGCAGGAGTCAGATAATCATTCTTTTCTCATGATGTGGATGCAAAGGCAATGAGGCTTATGTATTTATTTTACAAAATGCACAAGAAAAGGACTCACTTAAGATGAACTTCCAAGCTGCCAGGACAGAGCAGCCTGTCTCCGATCAATGATTTCAATATGCCCGGCTACTCTGATTGAGAATTTGCTTAAAGGCAATTGCCCTACACACCAAGCCATCCGACAACATGTTCCCTCGTCCTGCTCTGAGTCAGATGTTTCCCCCTCATTTGAGTGATAGGTTATTGTTATGTACCTGGGTGATGATTAGAAGCTGCCGAACGTGGGTGTAATATAAAATTTTACTCAATGCAATTTAATAAAGAACAACCAGAATAGCTGTATTTAATCGCCTTTGCTTTGACAACCAGGGACACTTCCCAGTGCTAAGTTGTTCAGGACTAGTGCACTGTGCTGAAGTGGAAAATTTCATGGGGTTTTGCAGTGAGGCAGACCTAATTCGTAGCCTACTTTGGCTCCTTATGCTATACGGATCGAGCGTCCCTAATCTGAAAACCCAAAACCCTAAATGCTCCAAAATCCAAAATTTTTTGAGCACTGGCATCACAAGTGGAAAACTCCATAGCTGACATCCTGGGCTGCGTTAGCCAAGATGCAGGTACACAAAAACTATTGCATAAAGTTATCTTCAGACTGTGTGTGTAAAGTGTGTCTGAAACATAACTGAATTTTGTGTTTAGTTGTGGGTCCCAGCCTATACTCGTCTGACTTTCATTACTTTAGCTGCATACCCAAGAGGTATTTCTTTTGGAAAGAAAAGCTTTATTTCGGCCAGCGCCGTGGCTCAACAGGCTAATCCTCTGCCTTGCGGCGCCGGCACACCGGGTTCTCGTCCCGGTCGGGGCGCCGGATTCTGTCCCGGTTGCCCCTCTTCCAGGCCAGCCCTCTGCTGTGGCCCAGGAGTGCAGTGGAGGATGGCCAAGTGCTTGGGCCCTGCACCCCATGGGAGACCAGGAAAAGCACCTAGCACCTGGCTCCTGCCATCGGATGCGCGCGGTGCGCCGGTCGCAGCGCGCCGTCCGCGGCAGCCATTGGAGGGTGAACCAAGGGCAAAGAAAGACCTTTCTCTCTGTCTCTCTCTCACTGTCCACTCTGCCTGTCAAAAAAAAAAAAAAAAAAAAAGAAAAGCTTTATTTCATCTTACAATTTGTGACTGTAGGATTGAGTGGTCCCGTCATCTGGGGTCTGTGGGAGGCTGGAAATGGCAGGTGCATTTGTTGTTGGTAATCGAATAGCGAGCCAGGAAGAAGAGAACTCTGAGGCCGAACTTGAACTGAAACACTCACATCTTTCATGAGAGACACCCGTCCCACCAAGAGAACATGTTTCCAGTAATCCAAAGATTGCCCATCGGGCCTCACCTCTCAGATGCCATCATTAGATCAAGTCTCTACTAACCATTAGCAGGAGGACACTAGAGTTAAAACAGCTGCAAGACTTGGGGGGCAACAATTCCTGCTCAACCCATAACACATCCCCAAAATGTCTCATTATATGTATGCAAATGTACCAAAATCCCTAATGTAAAACACTTCTGGTTCCAAGCATTTCCCATAAGGGCTACTCAACTTGTTATCTTAGCTTTTTCATCAGCAAAATGGGCATAATCGTGGCTGTCCAGCAAGAGCTAAAATGAGATCACAGGGGCAGGCCCCATGGCATAGCCGCCTGCAGTGCCAGCATCCCATATGGGTGCCGGTTCGAGTCCCAGCTGCTCCACTTCCAATCTAGCTCTTTGCTATGGCCTGGGAAAGCAGTAGAAGATGGCCCAAGTCCTTGGGCCTCTACACCCACGTGGGATTCTGGAAGAAGCTCCTGGCTCCTGGATTCAGATCGGCCCAGTTCCAGCCATTGTAGCTATTTGGGGGAGTGAACCAGCAGATGGAAGACCTTTCTCTCTGTCTCTCTGTCTGCCTCTGCCTCTCTGTATCTCTAACTTTCAAATAAATAAATTAATCTTTAAAAAAAAGAATGAGATCACATAAGTAACTTCTTGGCCCTTAGAAATTGCTCAATAAATATTTTCCTTCCTAGTTGGCAAAGCCAGAATTCACCTCCCAAATCCATCTTTCAATTAATTGCTGGATCTTCTCCAAATGGGCCAGCACACGATGAACTTGCTGACTCTGCATAATCACAAACAACTTTATCACAGCAACATCTAGAAATGTCTGCCATAGGCTGTTGGCCAAGAACCCAACCGCCATCAGACTAGGGGATCACCACTAAGTTATCAGGAAGATGCTGTCAGATCTTCTCACTGTACTGTTTGGCTGCTCTTTAAGGCAGAGAAAAGAATGAGAAATCCAGGAAAGCTCCCTGTGAGGAGGTGTGTGTATTCCCGAAGAACTCCTTGAAGTAAAAATGCTAGAAAGAGAATAATTTGTTAACACAGCCTGCACATTTTAAAGGCTTTGAGAACAGATTGTGAGGGTGAGCTTGGGAATCAGCCACCAGCAGTGTACCAGAGTGTCCCTTTCCCAGCGACTCCCACAAATCTCATGAAAACCATGCATTGCCATTTTTCTTTATTTTTACCAATATGGAGAATGAAGCTGGATGATGTCTCATTTGGAATGCTTTGTTCAATGTGTTTCTACAGGGTCATCGGCAGTTTGTGTTTATTGTTTTTTGTTCGTGTGTTTTAGCCGATGAAGTGTGTCTTTGTCGCTCTACTTTGGAGAATAGATGTATTAACTCTTGGTCATATATATAACAACTGTTTCTGGTGTTTTTGCCAGTATGTTAGCTGACTTTTAAGGTTTATTATCCTGTTTTTTCAGAATTGTCTGAAAAATAATGAGCAACCATTTATCCATCCAATAAACATTTACTGAATGTCAACCATATGGTAGGCTCTGTGCCAGGCATTGGCATTAGACGAGAAAACAAAGCTCAAATCTGTGTCCTCTAAGAGATCATTGTGTGAGGAACAGATATAAAAACCAATGCGATCCATGGAGTGTCATAGTTGCCATGGCCAAGGGAAGCCCCGGGGCATGGGATCAGAGTGAGGGTACCCTTACCCAGCTAAGAGGTCTGGAGGGTAATGAAGGAAGGCTTCATGGAGGTGGTGACATTGGAGCCAAGTCTCAATCAGGGAGAGAAAAGAGCATTCTAGAAAGAGGGAAAGGTAAGGAAGAGGAAGTGTCCGAAGGCTTGGAATAGCAGAAGACAATGGCTCAAATGTCTGAGTCTCTGCCACTCACACGGGAAACAGGCTTGAATTCCTGGTTCGCGGCTTCAGCTTGGCCCAGCCCCGGCTGTTGTGGGTATTTGGTAGGGGTGAACTAGCGATAAGAGATTTCTGTCTATCTGCCTTTCAAATAAATTTAAAATGTGAGGAAATGTCCTTATTTTGAGAGAGAGAGAGAGAGAGAGTCGCAGCTCTCAGCTTCTCTGAGTGGTGACAGCGGACTTGAAGAAATGAAATGGAACACAGGGACACTAGAGCAGTCAGGAGCCTGAGGGACTCAGGTACGGGTTAGGGTGACACTGTCTCCCAAGGTCAGATTAGGGAATTAGCCAACAGCTCCTGGACACAGGTCAATTTCCTCTTCCTTTCAACCACCCGGAGGTGGGACCCTCTGTCCTTGTAAGGATGGATTCCAGCCAGGACCATGGCTTCCCTGGGCAACCACCCCCTGGCCCGCTCTGAGGCTGCCCTCCCTCCAACTCCTCTCAGCAGTCTGCCGTCTACATCACATCCTCCATCTAGGGAGGGGATCTTGGAAGCCAATAGGGCCGAAGGTGTTCCAGGGAGGAGTGAAACCGAGCCGGGGAAGGAACACTGCACATCGCGAGGCATTCCACAGTTCTTCAAGACCCCATTCCGGTTTCTCTCCAGCGCTAACAAGGACACGGTTCTTAGGTTTCCATCTATTGCCAGCTAAGTGGGGATGAGATTTCCACTCGGGATCTGGATGGACACATGGCTCTGGGAATGATGCTTTTCAGAAGAGACGGGAGACAGATGTTGTGAGCTGAAAGCACTCGGCACATCTGCAGGCAGGATCGGCTACCCTCAGAGATTCCCTGGCTCAGAGAGCTTTTCTTTCCTTCTGAAGAGAGGGCTGCCTCCTGAACTGGCATTTGCAGGGTGGCAAGGGGGCTGCCGGCAAAGAGGTACTTAGTGCATGGGATTGGCTCCTCTTGGACTTCCAACCTCTGCAGCGTGAAAGTTTCCTGGAGAGCCTTCTGAAAGTGCAGGTTCCAGTTTCTATCCCCTGCAAGACTCTCAGGTTAGTAGGGCTGGGAAAAGCAATCACGCAATTGTTTGAAGCTTGCCCAGTTCCAAAGGGCGCCATGTGGAAGAATCATGGGCTTCGAGTGTCCAGAAGCCACACCCCTCTGTCTCTTCCAGAGGGGTCTTCCCTTTTTCCCCCCAAGGTGTCTCTCCTTCCGCTCTCTAAAGCGCCTCCATAGAGCCATCCCTCTCTGACTGTGACCTACCCAGAGTCACCTTTATGGAATCAGAGGCCACTGGGGAGCTAATATGTGAAACCACTGATCCAGTGCACCCCGTGTAAGGAAGCTGACTGAGGACTAGAGAAGACAGTTGGGTTTGTCACGTTCACACTGCAAGTCCAGGGCTTCACCACCAGGATGCAAACCCAGGAGGCTGAATGGTAGCAGCTCCCCTGGGCTTGGGCTCACCCCTGCATTTTGCGGGTGACGTCTGTCCTGCAATGAGCTCACCAGCCCTGAAGGTGGACTTAGCAGCAGCCTGCTCTCCATCCTCATAGTTGGGAAGCTGTTGCCCAACCCCCTCCAAGTGGGGGAGGGGCTTCTTCCCATTTCCCCAACCCCCACCTATAAAGCTAGCAGCTCTGTAGGGCAGGCTTGGAATTTTAAAGCCAATTGGGTGGCTCACTCAGCTCCAGCATTTATGATCCAACTCTCTCTCCCTCTCCAGGTGTGGCGAACCTGAATGGTGGGTCCCTGCTCCACCTCCACCCCAGCTCTTCCCCTCTGCCTCTGCTACCTGGTGTTTCACACACTCACCTGACCAACCCCTGGCTCAGGATGAGTGCTTTCCAGTCCAAAGTGTCGGCAACAATGAGTGCTAGAGCCCACAACCATTACTCAGGGGAAGATGGTGGTGAGTCACCCCGAGAGACACCTTCCCCTGTCTGACTACTCCACTCCAGGCTGGGCCGGGAGACAGAATAATAACTGCTTTGCAATTGCCTCTTAAAAATAGAACCAGTGGAGTCTGCGGCTATGGGAGGAAAGTCCTGGGTGCTCGGCCCCGCTGGGTGGGATGCTGGCTCCTGCTTCATCCACCAGTTATTGGAAATCTTGGCTGGGATCATTTAAGATGGGGCTTCCACGTCTTTGGAGGGTTGCAAAGTAAACCAAGCACACACCCTACCCCAGATGCAAACACATGCTTCTGCAAAATCTTCCATACAACTTCAGGGGGCTGTGGAACCCCCTGAGACCTGGCCATGGGCTCTGGGCAGAGATCTGATCTCTGGCTCTGTTTGCTCAATGAGTCTATGAAATGTATTTTTTTTAAAGATTTATTTAAATATTTGAAAGGCAGAGTTACAGAGAGGCAGAGGCAGAGAGAGAAAGGTCTTCCATCCATTGGTTCACTCCCCAAATGGCCACAATGGCCAGAGCTGGCTGATCCAAAGCCAAGAGCCAGGAGTTTCTTCTATGTCTCCCATTGTAAGTGTAGGGGCTCAAGGACTTGGGCCATCTTCCACTGTTTTCCCAGGCCATAACAGAGAGCTGGATCTGAAGTGGCACAGCCGGGACTTGAACCAGTACCTGTATGGGATGCCAGCCCCACAGGTGGTAGCTTTACCCGCTATACCACAGCACCAGCCCCTGAAATGTATCTCCCAACTTCTGCACCACCACCCTCCCCCATTCCTGACCCCATGTAAGATCATTTCTTTTTCTTTTCTTTTCCCTTTTCATTTATTTATGAAATGTGGATCCAGGGCTGACCACTCCCTGGGCCAAGTGCAATGTTCTTGCAAGAAAAGAGAAGGGGTCTCCAGCTGAGGTGTGTGCAAAGAGGCCTTGGGCACTGAGATTCAGAGGCACTGAAGAATTTGACCAGTGGTCAAGGTTGGCTGACTTCAGAGCCATCCCCTGCTCTCTACCCGCTTTCCTGACTTGTAAGGGTGAGAGCCCGTCCCCAGCCCCAGGGATGAGTCACCATGTGTGTAACCTGGCCTTGACAATCCCTTCCTCTGATGTGACCATTTCTAGCCCTGGTTCTCGCCAAAGAAACTGAAATGGGGGCTTTCATTCTTACAAAAATGAAAAAAAAACGAGAACCTTAGAAGGAGAGACAGTTCACTTGTGTTCCTTCTTTCTCCTTGGAGACGCTGGTTGGTCTGAGGACTTAAGCCTCACTGTTACACCACCTAAGCGGGAGAATGAAAAGCTAATGGCTCAGGAGGGAGGAGCCAGAAGGTAAGAAGAGACTGGGCTCTTGATGAGCTCATCGGACCTCTGAGTGCCCCAGATGCTCTGTCTGCAACTCTGGTTCTTAAGTGAGATCAGAAACATCTCTTTCATTTAGGCCACCGTTAGGCACTTTTCTGCTACTTACGCCAAAGACATCCCTCATGGATGCCAGCAAAGAGTTCAGATCTCCTGTAGGGCATGGACTTGGTGTATCAAGAGTTCAGAGAAAGGAGTGATCGATCCACTCAACCTGGTGGAGTAGGAAAGGAGACGGAGGAAGGCTTGAAGGTGACCTTGGGCCAGGAAGAAAGATTCAACTTTCTTTCCCTTCTACTGGATGAGACTGAAATGACCAGTGCCTAACACGAAACTCAATCAGTGTTTGTTGAATGAATCTAGATAGTCACATCCAGGATTGGATAATTCAATCATTTGCAGGATCTCAGAGCCCCGTGAAGTCCCATCTAATGTTTCTAGGAGGCCTCTCAGGTAGTCTCCCTAGTGCTTGAGAAGGAAGGACTGACTAGCCTCAGCATCCAGACAGCAGAACCCCGTGGTAGGTGTGTCAATCACGCTGCCTGCCCTGAGAGTGTTCATGTCTCAGAGCATTCACGGCCCCACAAGTGTTACTGAGAAAAATGAACTTGACCTGCCGTCTCCCCAGGGGATGGGGAGGTAGAGATTGCTGTCCCTGTGGATGGTGCAGTGCTCAAGCAGGGAGCCCCCCCTTGTCCCCTCCCTAAGACTGAGAGTAGGCTCCAGTTAGGGTATCTGGAAGCAGAAGCCAGGGCACGTCCATGGTTGGAAATCTGTGGAACCAACAGATCTGAGCAAGGAAAAGAAAATCATTGAAGAAGTGGCACAGAAGATGGTAATCAAGTAGGGAAGGTGCCAGAAAGGTCACTGAGAGTTCTACTTCCTAGGAATTGAAGAAGATGAACCACACATCTTCTTATAAAATGTTCTGTGTGGGGCCAGTGCTGTGGTGTAGCAAGTAAAGCTGTTGCCTGTGGTGCTGGCATCCCATATGCAAGCTGGTTCAAGTACCGGCTGCACCACTTCTGATCCAGCTCTCTGCTGTGGCCTGGAAAAGCAGTGGAAGATGGCCCAAATCCTTGGGCTCCTGCACCCCATGGGAGACCCGGAGGAAGTTCGTGGGTCCTGGCTTTGAATTGGCCCAGCTTGGGCCATTGTGGCCATTAGGGAAATGAATCAGCAGATGAAAGACTCTCTCTCTCTCTCTCTTTCTGTGCCTCTACCTCTCTGTAACTCTGCCTTTTAAATACATAAATAAATCTTTAAAATAACAAAACAAAACAAAACAAAAATGCTTTGTGAGTGGTACTTGAGCAGGTGTGCCATGGGGCAGCCCTGGTGCATCTCAAAGGGGAGCCTAAAGCACATGGGCCAAGTCATGCCTCTGTTAATTGAGGGGCCAGCATCTGCCTCTAAGACCTGTTCCCAAACCATTTGTCTGCATCGTTAGATCTTCTAGAGCAAAGTACTCTTAAAACTTGAAGGGCTGCCTACTGGCCACCCAATAATTCCACCTTATTCTGCCACTAAGTACCCAGGGTTAGCATCAGATTCCATTAGCTTAAGGGCTCCGTCCCAGGAGACAGCCCTCACTTTGGAGGCCAGCCACAAGTCCTCGGTCCCTAGGCTATCTTTATTCCTGTCCAGCTTGAAGACAAATTCAGGGATCTCCATGACCCCTTCCCCTTCAGTTTCCATAATTTGCTAGGGCAACCCACGGAACACAGGAAAATGCTATCCTGATGACAATGGTTTATTATAAAGGATACAACTGAGCAGTCAGTCTCTTTAACAGGATGAGATCCAGAAGGGTTCTGTGAGTCCCCGTGGAGCCAGGGTGTGCCACTCACCCAGCACATTGAGGTGCTCACCCACCTGGAGGCTCCCTTACTCCCACTGTTTATGGATTGTTCTGGAGCTTTCATTACAGTGGCATGATTGGTTAAAACACTGGCCCTTGATCAAACTCAATCTCCACCTTCTCTCGCCTCCCCAGGGATTGGATGGAGCTGAAAGCTCCCACCCTCTGATCACATGACCAGAACTACAGCTACCTGGGGGCCACCAAGAAATGTCTCAGTAGCAGACATTTTCACGTGTGGTCTAAAGGGGCTCCCTGGGAACAATGAGAGATGCTCCTATCACTCAGCAAGTCCTAAGGCACTTAGAAGCTCCTGGCCAGGAACCAGGATAGGACCAAGTCCAAGTACATATTTCTTCTATCACAGTTCTACCAAATTTCTATTAGGACGTCTCAACTCCTTGGATTATACATGAGGTTACGAAGACTGTTTGGAACATCCTGGCCAATTGGGATGCATGGTCCCCTTAATAGAGAAACAGCTGTATTTTTCCCAATAGGTGTGCCAATCCCTATTCCCTGGCCCCTGCCTTGCCTTTTCCTCCGAGTTGTGGGTCCTGTGATGTCATTTGGGACAGATTCTTAAATTTACCTTCACCTTATGTCAAAGCCATGGCAGACTGGACTGTGAAGGTGCAGGGATGTAAGGAGAAATGGGCCCTTCTAGCTCTCAGAGTAGCCTGGGTAGGAACTGAAGCAGTTGGAGGTCCTGGCCAGCTGCCTTAGACAATATGTGTTCAATCAGTGTCATCCTTATCTATGGGTTTTGGAAGCACTGCTTTAGATTATTAATAAAGTCTCATTTTGGCATTTAAGACAGAGCCCTGCTCATTCAATTAACTCACTTCAATTCCAAATGCAGTGAAAACTCATTTGCCCTCCTCTTTTGTGTGCTATGAGTTAAGACCAGGAGCCCCCTCTGGAAAGACAGGGAGCACCATGGACTTGGCAAGCGCAGCAAATACCGCCTTCTCCACTCCTCAACCTAGGACCCTTGTGCTGGGCATGACACATTCAGCACTCCACGGACTATGCACTGCAGAGGAAGCCACGTGGCCATGGTCCCCTGGAATACTATTGCCCTGGGCTACTCTCTCTCCCATAAGCCCCTTAGGCACCATTGCAAATGTAGTCAGTTCTGCTATACCATGACAGACGTGTTCCTAATTATCACCTTGCTATTGGAAGAAATGCAGTTAGATGCCACAGGGCTTTAGGGAAATGGGGTTGGGCACAATACTCAGAAAGCTTCTCAGTGGCACAGCTTCTGGGTTATTATGCAGTGGTGGAGGAGGGGTCATCTGAAATCTGAATGACAGCTGTCACACAGCATGAGGCTGGATGTGGCTTGTAACACAACGGAGAACTGAGGCAGCTGGTAGATATTTGAAGTATACGTTCAAGTGTGTTTTGCATATTCCTATGGATGATGTAGGATTTTATTGAAGTCCCGTGATCCTGGAAGACAGTGTTGGCTAGAGAAGTCCCCTCCCCTGCCTGTGTTCTGGAAACAGCTTCCTCCGAAGTCCCACATCTACTCTTGGGACTTACAGAAACCACGTTTTGAAGCCCTGCTCTGGTAGCCTGTGACAGGGCCAGACAAACCCTCCAATTTCCATGCTTCACCTTACAAATAATGAGCTAGAATTTTTGTCTCACTAACTAGAGCCACAATTCTTGTTCACCAAACTTGAATCATGCTCCTTGCTTCCTGTGAGGCCCCTGAGCTTTGGTGCACCCTCACACTGGGTGCCATCCAGGCCCTCCTTAAGCATCCTACTGAGAGCCGCTCACATTCTCTGAGCCCCTCTACCTATCACACAGCCCTTCACGCCACTGCTCAGTATGGGCTCCACGTGCAACAGAAAAGCCTGACCCCTGAGACGCTCACAAGCCTTGTGCTCAAAGAGGTCTCCCTTTTGCAACAGTAAGTCCCTCCTCTTACCTCCCTTAGTGCAAATTCT
The DNA here is from genome assembly GCA_949820135.1 of Sylvilagus floridanus. NCBI lineage: Eukaryota > Metazoa > Chordata > Mammalia > Lagomorpha > Leporidae > Sylvilagus > Sylvilagus floridanus. The sequence continues at coordinate 80,004,629 of OX463243.1, forward strand.
TTCAAAAATGGTTTCCTTGCTTTGGCCTGGATTTGTTCTTCACTCGACACTAGGCAGCTCAGTGCAGCTGGGTGCAGCTTGCAGCTTTTGCCTGGTGGAGCTGGTGGATGAAGTCACACAGAAGTAAATGCAGAATTTGCATTATACTCAGATTGTTCTCGAATACATCGGTTGCCTTGGAACAAACTTGCATTTTCAAAACAACATGAAAGCGGAACTGACTGCTGATGTCTGGTCCAGACTTTTGGAACCTTAGGGGTGGATACAGCTGTATCTCTCTCCCTTCCAAATACACACATAAAAATAAATAAATAAAAGCACTCACCTGCCATCTCTCTTTCCCTAAGTTTAAAAGAACTATCACGTAACAGGGACATGCCAAAGGAGAGAGAGACAGAGACAGACACAGAAACACACACACGAGAGAGAGAGAGAGAGGGAGAGAGAGAGAGAGAGAGATTGGCCTTCAATCTGCTGGTTCACTCTCCAAAGGACCACAACAGCCAGAGCGTGGCCAGGTTGAAACCAAGAGCCAGGAATGCCATCCATGTCTCCCAGGTGGGTGGAGGGAACCGAGGTACTTGAGCCATCATTGCCGCCTCCCAGGGAGGAGGCTGTATTGCAAGCAGAGCCAGGGCGCCAACCCAGGAACTCACACATAGAATGCACATCTCAACGGCTGTGTCGAACACCCATCCTGGCAAAAAGCCGCGATCCGGTGATCATTTCCCATCCTTATCTTTGAATAAAGCCTTTCTTCATAGGGCAACCTAGGAGAATTGATTTCACGTTCATAAAATTGAGAAGCTCGAGGTGAGAAGGGACTTGCAATAGCGTCCTCTTACACGGAAGGAACGCGATGCTGTAACTCTGAGTGCACTGAAGCAGGCCCTGGGCCAGGTTCCTGTCTGAGACTCTCACACCTGGCTCAGGATTGGCCCACTCGGGTACTTAGGTGTGCCTGTTGAGCGAAGTGAAGTGTACTGAAATGGGGAGGGAAGGCGGAAGGAGGAGAGGCTGACCTCCTGAGTGGCACCGAGGCTACTCCTCCGCCCAGTGCCAACCAGCACTTTCCAATGTCTTCAGCCCTGTGTGCTCCAGCAGTGTCCCGAACTTCAGAGCACCTTGATGCTCAGCTCACTGACTTGGTACTTTTCTAATTTCCCTGTTTGGTTGTTTTTGCCTATGTCATCGTCGGGGATGTGGATTATAAATGATCAGGCTGTGCTCTCTAAAATGTGACTCCTCTGGGAGTTTTAAATCTGTCCAAGGCACAGACAGGCACCAGTAGGGAAAAACAAAGATATCTCAACTTCATTAGGGAAAATTTATAGCTTGCCTAGGGTTGCCATGGTGACCAAAAGACAGGAAGTATTTGTAGATGCCAGCACCTATGAAAGATCTCAGGTAAGGGACAGAACTAGTTATTAGCAGCCAACTCTGTGTGCCACGTTGCTTATTTCATTGCTTTACTTCCTCCTAACAGATACCTGCAAGGTGCTTACTATCATCCACTTAGAACTGACAAAACTGAGGCCCAAAGACTCAGGGCCATTTGTTGAAGACCACACAGAACTGAGCCAAACTCAGGTCTGTTTGAGTTTCAAGCATCCATAAGACTGTACAGACCACTATACTTCTGTTGGCCAGAGGGTGGAAGTTGCTCTGAAACTGCACAGACGAGGCAGGTGTTTGGAGCAACAGTGAAGTCTGGGTTGCGGATGCTCACTTCCCATATCGGAGCCTGGGTTCCACTCCACTTCCACTTCCCATCCAGCTTCCTGCTAATGCACACCTTGGGAGGCAGCAGGTCAGGGCTCCAGTACTTGGGCCCCTGCTACCCGTGAGGGAGAATCAGATAGAGCTCTGGGCTTCTGGCTGTGGCCCAGTCAGCCATGGCTGCTGTGGTTATCTGGGAAGTGAACCAGCAGATGGAAGATCTCTGTCTGCCTGTCTGTCTGTCTCTACCTTTCAGATGAAGTGGGGATAGATAAATAAAGTGAAAATGACCTGCATAGACACATAGACATCCTGGGGCCGCACATCAGTGGGGATCCCCACCTCCTTCCGGATGCCCCTCAGCCCCAGGGTCTGGCTCATCTGTTGCCTTCCTCTTCCTGTTACTTTACTTTCTTCCTTCTGTGCTCCCTGGAAGAACCGGGCTCCTTTACCTAGCCAGGATCCCACACCCAGTGGAGTTACGGCTGATGACGGGTTTCAGTTACCAGCGGTCAACAGTGGGCCAAAATTCTGATTGGAAAATTCCAGAAATGATCAACGTATAGGTCTTTTTTTTTGTTGTTGTTATTTTTGACAGGCAGAGTGGACAGTGTGAGAGAGAGAGAGACAGAGAGAAGGGTCTTCCTTTTGCCATTGGTTCATCCTCCAATGGCCGCTGATCTGAAGCCAGGAGCCAGGTGCTTCTCCTGGTCTCCCACGCAGGTGCAGGGCGCAAGCACTTGGACCATCCTCCACTACACTCCCGGGCCACAGCAGAGAGCTGGCCTGGAAGAGGGGCAACCGGGACAGAATCTGGCGCCCCGACCAGGACTAGAACCTGGTGTGCTGGCACCGTAAGGCGGAGGATTCGCCTATTGAGCCATGGCGCCGGCCCGTATAGGTCTTAAATTCTGAGTAGCGTGATGAGATCTCACATTTGCCTGCTCTGAAATCAAGCAGGTGATCCGGCTTGTGTTGAATCATCAGAAGGTCAGTAGCAGCCTAACACTACATCACAGGTCCAAGTCCTTCCTTGACTTCACCTCTTCATGTCACTGCAGCTTCTCACGTCATCACAGGAAGAAAAGACGTCCAGTATAATAAGATATTAGAGAGACAGACCACAATCCACGTAGCTTTTATCACAGCCTATGATTATACTTGTTCTATTTTTTTTATTAGTGATGGTTGTCAATCTCTTACTGTGCTTGACTTAGAAATTAAGCTTTGTCACAAGTGTATTTGTATAGGTACAGACTTAGTACATGTGAGCCTTGGTACTGTCTATACTTTCAGGCATCCACTAGAGATCTTGGGACATATGCCTTGCAGATGTGGGGGCAACCGTGGTGAGCCAGCTGCTATAGTAGGCAAATAGTTTAATTCTCAGGGAGGTGAGGGAGGAGTCTAGGGCACACCTGCCTCAGGGTTAACTCTTTCCAGAGTGGAGGGAAGACAAGGTATTTCCATGCCAGTTCCCTGGCCTCACTGGTCCAGGGCTGCTCCCTGGGGGTCTTGGTTCTCAGCCACTTTCCTCCTGCCCTGTAGCTGGGAAGACCCCCTCCCCCCCCCAGTTCTCGCAGGAAGAAAGTTTCAGGCTGGCAGGTGCCGCTGGTGGCAGTTGGAAATGGGATGCAGCCCACTCACTGAAAGATCACAGGGAATCTGGTGGGAGCAATGGCAGCTTCCACCATGCCAGAATTGTGAGGTCCTCCAAGAAGTGTGGAACCCTGCATGCAAGGACTGCCCTCGGCCACTCGGCTCCCACCACGAGCTGAGGGAGTGGCCAATGCGGAGTGAGATCTCCTCCTTGGCAGTAAAGGAGACAACCCCTTTTCTGGACTCACACAACCCCTCGCTACCTGTAGTGAGCACGGATTCTCCCTCAAGAGCGTCCACCCACCCCAGACGCCAATCACGAGCAGTGGGCTCCCAGGTACCCCCCGCTTCTGTGTGGAGCGGCTCTAAATCAGGGTTCGCATGGGCCCCTTCCTCGGTTCATTCATTTGCTAGGATGCCTTGCAGTACTCAGGAACACATTCAGCTTCCACTTAATGGTTTAGTACAAAGATATGGCAAAGGATACAGATGCGCAGTTGGGTAATAGACGTAGATGAGTTCTGGCGAGTCCTAAATGCAGGAGCCTCTGGCCTTCTGAAGCTGGGGGCGGGGGAATGGTCACCAGCTGGGAACTCTCAGAACGCCGCGCTTTAGCGAGCTTTGTGGAGGCTTCTGCATGTGGGCATGCTCAATTACTGACTCAGTCTCCAGCCCTATCTTGAGTTCTCCCCTCCCCACAGAATGGAGGGGTGAGGCTAAGGGTTCCAAGCTTCTAACTTGGGTTTAGTGTTTCTGGTGACTAGTCTCTGTCCAGGAAGATCCAGGGGCCACCACGCCCAGACATTCCATTAGCCTTCAAAATGACACTGTTATTACTCTGGGGATCTTAGGGCTTTAGAAGTTCTATTTCAGGGGATGTTGTGGCATAGTGAGTTAACCTGCAAATTGGGACACAGGGATCCCATGTCGCAGTGCAGGCTCGAGTCCTAGCTCCTCTGCTGCTGATCCAGCTCCCTGCTAACATGCCTGGGAAACAGCAGAGCATGGCTCAAGTACTAAAATCCCTGCCTCCACTGCAGGAGACCTAGATGGAGTTCCTAGTTCCTGCCTTCAGCTTTACCCAGACCTGGCTGTTGTGGCCATTTGGGGAATGAATCAGCAGATGGATGGTTCTCCTCTCTCTCTCTCTGTGTGTGTGTGTGTGTTTTATGTAAATAAAAAAGTTTAAAGAAGTTCTATATCAGGAACTGGAGTCAAAGATCAAATATTAGAATAAAATAACTAGAAGCCATATCACTCAGGAGATCACAGAGATTTTAGGAGCTTGGTATGTCAGGAACCAGAAGGCAGTTTTATATGTGTGTGTGCACATATATATATATATATATATATATTTATTTATTTATATACACATACATACATATATATTTCTTATTGTTTCAGTTGCAAGCTATGGTCTGTCACTTTTAGTCAGTTCAGGCTGCAACAACAAAATACAGATGTTCTTTGACTCACAATGGGGTTATGTTGAATATATCGTACGTCAAAAATGCATTTAGTGCTTGGCAAAAACCATCGTAAGGTCGAGAAATCGTAAGTGAACCGCCGTAAGTCAAGGACTGTGTGTACGTTAGACTGGGTAATTTATAAACAGTGGTCTATCGCTCACAGTTTTGGAGGCTGGGAAGACCAAGATCGAAGCACCAACGGATGCGGTGTTTGGTGGGGGTGCTCATTTGATTATGGTGCCTTCAAACCGTGCCCTTGTATGGTGGCAGAGACAAGGTGGCTGCCTGGGGCCGCTTTATGAAGGCATTCACCCCATTCAAGAGAACTCTGCCCTCCTGATCCGATCCTCCCCAGAGCCGCACTTCCGATACCATCACCTTGGGGTTAGGTGTCAACGTGTGCATTTTGGAGAGGACATGAACATTCAGACCATAGTACAATCCTTCCCTAGGCCCACAGTGGTTTTCCAACACGTACCCATAATGAAAGTAGAATCTCATGTCAAGCATTATCTCCCAACACCCCTGTAACATAAGCACTCTTATTTTCATTTTCCAGATGAGAAAACTATGGCTTAGATAACAGAGAGTAAAGGTTGCTGTAAACACACAATGAAAATCGGCTTGATGGTCATTTTACTTGGAAGGTGATAAATCACTCCTGGCAGGTTGCTTCACCCCACAATCTGTTGCTCGACAAAGCTTTGCACACAGAAGATGCCAAGCCAGTGGTGTGTTCACCTGGATTGAATCTCTCCTTGCTGCATTGCACATACGTGCTGAGATCATGTTTTCTAAACCAGGAAATTCCAATTTGTGAACTCGTTTATGTGAAAGATCTTGTCAAAGACAAAAGGGCACGGGACAATTAAGGAGATGATTCGATGTCTGCTATTGCAGTAGGAAAAGCCATCCAGATGTGAAGATCAAAGTGACACAACAGGATGGCTTTACCTCGGACGTTTGTACAGAGCAGACACACACTTGAAATTGTTTTGCGATCAGAGGAAGTCTCAGTCAACTGAATGAGAACGTTTGCCTTGGTGTCTGGCTAGTTTCAGGGGAACAAACTATTCTAATCTCAGTTAATCACTCATGAGACAAGGATGTTATTTATTTAATTAAGTTAATTGGTTTTATTTATTTTATTAACACAAAACAAACCAGGCCCCCCCTGAAAGTGACACACATATATGCACACACATAGCCATGCACACACATGCATACCCATGCATGCATGCACACACATGCATGTTTAGGCCCCCTCCCTTGCAAATGGCAGCAAGAACAGTCTTTGAGTGCATCCCTGGCCTCTGCTGGTTCCTCATTGCCTTTCAGATAGAGAGCAAAGCCCTGAGCAAGGCCCCCCAGGCTCCCACTCCCCCGAGCTGGCCCCGCTCTGCTTCTCTGGCCTCATCTCAGAGCCTCTTACCCCTCCCTCGGTGTGCTCCAGCCTTAGTGCTCTCTCTGGAACTTTCCATGCTCTCTTTTGCTCAAGTTGTTCTTTCTCCCTCTCTCTAAAGCTCCTCATGCCCTCTGACCTCAAACCTCAGCCCAGTACAGACACACAGAGCTTGGGTAGATATCTTCTTCTTCAGTCGCAAACAGCTTCCTTTGTTAACAACCCTCGGAGCTCAAAACTCTGTTCCTTTAGAGAGCAATTTAGAAATACAACTTAAATCCCATGAATAATATTAAAATTTCCTACTGGTATAATTAAAAATGTAAAGAAGAGAAGGTGAAATTACCTTTTTCTGGTTTTTTTTTTTTTTTGCTTTTATATTTGATTGTGGTAAAAATATGTATAATACAATATCTACCACCCTACCATTTTTAAATGTACAGTTCAGTCATGTTAAGTATATTTACAATGTTGTGGAATTGATCTCCAGAACTTGTTCATCTACATAAACTGGAACTCTACACCCATTTAATAACCCCCATTCCCTTCCTCTCCCAGCCCCTGGTAATCACCATTCTACTGAGTCTGACAGCTATCTGTCTGTCTGTCGATGGCATTTCTCTTTCAGTGACTCTCATTTCACTTAGCATCATGTCCTCAAGGTTATCTGTGTGCTAGCATGGATCAAAATATCATACCTTTTTAAGACTAATATTTCTGTTATGTACATATAAACAGATAAATATCACATACGTTTACCCATTCTTCCTTTGATGGATACTGAGTTGCTTCTACCTTTTGGCTATTGTGAATCATGCCTCTAACAACACGAGCAAATTCATTTGAGACACTGCTTTCAATCCTTTTGAGCATATAGCCTGAAGCAAAATAACTAGGTCATCAGAGAATTCTATTAAGTATCTTGAAAAGCTGCCACACTGTTTTCCTGGGGATTGTACCATTTTACCTTCCCACTAACAATGCCCAAGTGTTCCTGTTTCTCATCCTCATCGGCTCTCATTGTTTCCTTTGTTCCTGACAGCAGCTATCTTAATAGGATGAAGTGGTAAGATTAATGACAAGAAGACATTTTATATAGGCTCATCTAAGCTATTATGTTTACCTGTCATCACTAACAAATTTGTTAATGGGATATTTTACACCTTTTTTGGGTATGAAGTCTTAGAAGTCTATTGTGTATCTCCTATTTACAGAACATTTCCTTTTTTAAAAAAATGTATTTACTTATTTGAAAGTCTCAGAGAGAGAGAGAGAGAGAGGGAGAGAGGAAAGACAGAGAGGGATCTTCCACATACTAGGTCAGTCCCCAAATGGCCACAATGGCTGGGGCTGGGCCAAGCCTAAACCAGGAGCTTCTTCCGGAAGTAAACTATTAATTCCTCTTCTCCGGTGCCTTTGTTCAGATTTCTTTGTAGGTAATTTCCAGGAATAATGTGCAGCTCTTTTTTGTTTTTGTTTTTGTTTTGCTGATCCCTTCCTTCCTTCCTTCCTTCCTTCCTTCCTTCCTTCCTTCCTTCCTTCCTTTTTTTCTTTCTTTTTTTAGATTTCATTTATTTATTTGAGAGGTAGAGTTACAGAGAGGGAGAGACAGAAAGAAAGGTCTTCCATCTGCTGGTTCACTCCCCAAATGGCCTCACCAGCTAGAGTTGGGCCGATCTGAAGCCAGAAGCCAGGAGCTTCTTCTGGGTCTCCCATGTGGGTACAGGGGCCCCAGCATTTGGGCCATTTTCCACTGCTTTCCCAGGTCATAGCAGAGAGCTAGATTGGAATAGGAGCAGCCAGGACTTGAACCGGCATCCATATGGGATGCTGGCACCGCAGGTGGAGGCTTAGCCCACTACGCCACTGTGCCGGCTCCTCAGCCATTTTTCAGACATGCTCCTTAGCTCCAGGGAAGGCAGAGGAGCAAATGTGAGCCAGGCCTATTCTGGAGCCATTAGTGGTGAAGACACTGAGCCAGGAAGCGGGTGCCTTCCTATAAACACACAGAGTCCAGTGACCGGCTCCGCTGGATGGTCAACAAGATCTCCCTAATGTTTGTGACTCTCGACTCCGTCTCTTCAGTTATCTTCAGACTAAGTCAAAGGAGAAGGGTTAACTGCTAATGCTCAACATCCCAATGTGGCAGATGTTTAAGGGGTCACCTCAGGCAGAGGCCAGAAAGCTGTCTACTAGGAGGCCACCCACCCCACCGTGGGGTGAAGGAGATGGGGGTGGGGCAGCTCATTCTTTCATGAGTTTCCTCCGATCTCACCCTGGATTTAGTCTCTGGACTACTGCTGGGCACCAAGGTGCTTTTGAAAATCATAAATTAGGAAAAGCTGTTTCCTCTGGGCAGTCGATGGGCACAGGCTGGATTTCAGCAATCTTGCTTCCTTGTGCAGTGAACAACTTGTCCAACCATGCAGTCTCTAGAAGCAGTTTGTTAACCGAGTATACTAGGTTGACACATAAAAACTAAAAGCCTATTTATTACTATTTTTGAGAAATCGTTATAAGGGGACCAGATATCTCCATTTTCATGAGTGGTGAGTACATTCAAAGTTAGTTATTTAATATTCCTTTTTTTTTAAGATTTACTTATTTACTTGAAAGTCAGAGTTACATAGAGAGAGGAGGAGAGGCAGAGAGAGAGAGAGAGAGAGGTCTTCCAACCCGCTGGCTCACTCCCCAGTTGGCCGCAATGACCAGAGCTGTGCTGATCTGAAGCCAGGAGCCAGGAGCTTCTTCCGGGTCTCCCATGTGGGTGCAGGGGCCCAAGAACTTGGACCATCCTCCACTGCTTCCCCAGGCCATAGCAGAGAGCTGGATTGGAAGTGGAGCAGCTGGGACTTGAACCAGTGCCCATATGGGATGCCAGCACTGTAGGCGGTGGCTTTACCCCCTACACCACAGTGCTGGCCCCAGATTTAACATTCCTACTGAGCATATTATACTGTTATTAATCCCATTTAAAATTATTTATTTATTTTTATTTTATTTGAAAGCTGGAGAGACAGAGTGAGAACTTCTAACCACTCCTTTCTCAAATGCCTGCAGGGTAGTCAGGGGCCAGGAGCCCAGTCTGGGCCTCCCACATGGGTGACAAGGGTGCAAATCTGTTGCCTCCCAGGGTGCACACTAGCAGGAAGCTGGAATCAGGGGCAGAGCTGATACCTGAACCCAGGCGCTTGTACATGAGATGCAAGTGCCCCAGGTGGCATTTTAATTGCTGTGCCAAACACCTGCTCTAATGCCATGTTTAACAAATGAAAAGCCTAAAGCTCAGAGAGGTTAAGTCATTTGCTCAAGGTCACCCAGGAACCGAATGTGGGGGCTAGGATTGGAACCCAGGCCAAGTACTGTCTTAGCTGAGGCAGTGAGAGACCCCCGCCTGCCTTAGTCACTGCTCCGCTAGAGCCAAAGAAGAGCAGCCCTGTGCCTTCTCCTTGTTTGCAGTTTGTATCTGCAACCACACCCAATAGTGGCCGCATTCTTTGCTTTGATCTGCTACTGCATTCCTTGGTGAGAGGAACCAGGCCTCACACCCCCTCTGTGCCCTTCAGATAACCTTGTCACTATCTGCTCTAGCCTGCTGGCTCAAGACTTCTCGGCTCCTTTGGAGGACAATTGCTTCAATCTCATTTCCTAGTTCTTGCAAGACACCTTCCGGGGTACCCCCATTCTGACAACAAACACCCACTCAGATCATCAGAAAATCCAAACCAGTCTGGACAGTCTCAGAGGAGGGATTGTCCAGTGTTTCTCTCTTTACAATAAACTTTTGAAATGCTTCCAGCGGCAACAGAATTCTGGGATTGTATGTACTCAGAATCTTAGGAACTAGAAACTGTGGGAGACCCTCACATTCAATCATCATCATGGTCATTGTCGTCGTTGTCGTCATCATCATCATCATCATCATCATCATATTATCCTCTCTTCCTCTTTTTAAAAAATAACAGGCCGGCGCTGTGGCTGAATAGGCTAATCCTCCGCCTGTGGCGCTGGCACCCTGGGTTCTAGTCCCAGTCACGGCACCGGATTCTGTCCCAGTTGCTCCTCTTCCTGTCCAGCTCTCTGCTGTGGCCCGGGAGTGCAGTGGAGGATGGCCCAGGTCCTTGGGCCCTGCACCCGCATGGGAGACCAGGAGAAGCACCTGGCTCCTGGCTTTGGATCAGCACGGTGTGCGGCCGCAACACACCAGCCGCAGTGGCCATTGGAGGGGGTGAACCAACAGAAGGAGGACCTTTCTCTCTGTCTGTCTCTCTCTCTCACTGTCCACTCTGCCTGTCAAAAAAAAATAAATAAATAATAACAGCTTTATTGGAGGATATAATCCACAGAGCAGTTACTCACCCTTGTAAAGCCTACCATTAAGTGTGTTTTGTATGTTCCCAAGGGTGTGCCACCATCACTACTATCTAATTCCAGATCATTTTCATCACCCTAAAAAGAAATCCCATGCCAATTGTCTGTCTCTAGAGATTTGCCTGTTCTGGGTGTTTTAGGTCACAGCACTGTATGACAGGTGGCCTTTTGTGTCTGGTATCTTTTGCTTTGTCTAGTGGCACCAAAGCTTGTCCCTGCTGTGGCTTGTACCAGTCCTTTATTTATGTTGATGACCAACTGCAGTTCTGTTGTATGCATATGCCACATTTCATGTATCCGCTCTACTGTTGGCTACCATCAACTCTCTGGGTCTTCACTCCATCCCCAGAAGTACACATTTCTGTCCTCTGAGGACTCCAAATCACTTTTTCTGAGAACACAGATATTTATAAATCTTTCCAAGAAATCATTGGGATTTAAAATTCACAGAGAGCAATCAAGATCCATTTCTCATGCCGGGAAGCGATAGGCATCCTGCAGTTACGTCATCTTTCCAGGCCCACGACCAACCTCAGTGAAATGACCATAAATGCAGCTTCTCCTTGGGTACAGAGATCTAAGCAAGAACAATTCTGGCATCATCTTACCTCCTCTGTGCCTGGTGGTCTCTAAGAAGTCATCTGGTCCTTTCCACCGCCCACAGAAGAGCATGATGAGGGAGGTTCCCCCTGCAGCCCTGGCTGGATCCAAGCACACTGTGTGACAGTCAGTGGAAGTGTGACTGCGTGAATTACTGAACCTGCTGATCTTCCGTTTAGTTGCTATACAATTGAATTAATAACAGTACTCTGAAGTTGCTGAGGAGTAAGTCAAGTGTTTGCAAGACTGTTTGTCACATTGGCAAACTCAACCACTGCCTTCCCAGCTCCCTGTTTGTGGTGGTAGTGTTGTGCCTGAGTGAGTGCTGACAGAGGAGTGCCACACACTTTATTGCCAGTGGTAGAGAGCAGGCTCATGCCCTAAAGAACTCTCACCCCTGAAACTCAAAGCAACAGGGTTTCAAAAGGTAAAAATGCAAGGGAGAATACATGGTTGCTAGGGTCAAGCTGACCTAAAGCATATGTGAAACTAGAATCAATTATAATCTTGACAATACTAATTACAGTCTTTTATTTTTTTAAAGATTTATTTGAAAGGCAGAGCTACAGAGAGGCAGAGGCAGAGAGAGGTCTTCCATCCACTGGTTCATTCCCCAGATGGCCACAATGGCCGGAGCTGAGCTGATCCGAAGCCAGGAGCCAGGCACTTCCTCCAGGTCTCCCATGCCGGTGCAGGAGCCCAAGGACTTGGGCCATCCTACACTGTCTTCCCAGGCCACAGCTGAGAGCTCAGTTGGAAGTGGAGCGGCTGGATTTGAACCGGCACCTATTGGGATGCTGACATTGTATGTGATGGCTTTACCCACTGCATCACAGCACTGGCCCCCCATCATAGTCTTGCCATTAGTCCAGGTACTGACCTAAATCATATGTGGGACATAGACAAATTACAATCTTAACATCAATCCAGGTGCAGCCTATCTGTTTTAAGCTTGAACAATCATTCTAGGGGATTTCTATGCTTAGTGAAGTGGGATGCAGTGTACTGATGTTGTCTTACTTTCAGACCATAGTCTCACAGGAGGGGTGCTTTCTCAAGATAGAGTCATGGGTATTCTAAAATGGAGTCCCTATTATCAGGGTGTCTGTGACAACTGCTGTCCCCACCTCCACACACAGTGTTCCTTCTCCACTAACCATCTCTCACCCTGCCACCCTCCAATCTCATTTTCTGGGTACTCTCTCACTCTTCTGAGGTCATTTGAAATGCTATGTCTCACAGAAAAGCCTCCCAGATGCCTTGGCCGGTGCTGCAGCTCACTTGGTTAATCCTCCGCCTGCGGCACCAGCACCTCGGGTTCTAGTCCCGGTTGGGGTGCCAGATTCTGTACTGGTTGCTCCTCTTCCAGTCTAGCTCTCTGCTGTGGCCCAGGAGTGCAGTGGAGGATGGCCCAAGTGCTTGGGCCCTGCACCCGCATGGGAGACCAGGAGGAAGCACCTGGCTCCTGGCTTCGGATCGGTAGCAGCCATTTGGGGGTGAACCAACGGCAAAGGAAGACCTTTCTCTCTGTCTCTCTCTCTCTCCCTAACTCTGCCTGTCCAAAAACAAACAAACAAACAAACAAACAAAAAAAACCAAAAACCTTCCCAGACGCCTCCATATTTGCCTCCTGCTATTAAGGGGTCCTTCTTATTTATTTATTTTTGTTTAAGATTTATTTAAACAACAGATAAGCACGCACACATGCACACACACACACACACACACACACCAGAGAAAAAGAGAGAGATCTTTCCTCCACTGGTTTACTCCCACATGGTGGCAACATCCAAGCCTAGGCCAGGTCAAAAGCAGGAACCAGGAGCTCCATCTGGGTGCAGGGACCCGAGTACTAGGCTCATCTTCTGTTGCCTTCCCAGGTACAACAGCAGGAAGCTGCATCTGAAGCTGGCCCCTGGATCCTTCTAAAAGCACTTCTCCTTGGCTGCGTTGACCACGGTTTGTGATTATCTATTTTAGTTCACCTCTTTTTGATCCATAAACTGTGAGCCTCACTAGAGACCTTCTTTATCTTGCTCTCTGCTGTGTCAAATATCAAAGGAAGTCCAGGGTCAGAGCAGGTGTTCAACAGATGTGTATGGAAAGTAGTACAAACTTTCCCTGAACCCACATTCAGAAATGGACCTGTTCAAAATCACTCAGATTTTAACAGAGTTGATCCAAATTCTCCCTGCTGGCAACCCAGGACTCCACCCCTAGAACTGGCGAGTTTTTCTAAACCTAAAAACAAAGAACCTGCTGAAAATGGACTGGTATCTGGCACGGGAGTTGATAGCCATGGGGCTCCAGCATCCCACAGGAGCACGGCTGGATTCCAGTCCCGCTCCGACTCCCGCTCCTTAATGCACACCCTGGGCGGCAGCAGGCTCCGTTAATGCACACCCTGGGCGGCAGCAGGCTCCGTAAATGCACACCCTGGGCGGCAGCGGGCTCCGTTAATGCACACCCTGGGCGGCAGCGGGCTCCGTTAATGCACACCCTGGGCGGCAGCAGGCGATGGTTCAGGTATTTGAGTCCCGGCCCTGCGTGTGTCAGACTTGGACTGAGAATCCAGGCTCCTGGCTTCGGCTGGGGCCCAGCCCTAGCCACAGTTCCGGTTGTGGTGGGCATTTGGGGAGTGACCCAGGGCTGGAAGACCTCTCTAACTCTGTGACTTTCAAATAAATGAAAACTTAAAATAATAATTTTTCTAAACTGTTCCCTAATATGAGTGCCCGAACAGGAGAGAGTAAAAGTGTGCGGGATAGGAGAACGGGACTTAGGTTGGCCCCTTCTCGCGGCACCTTAATGTGCACTGGCTGTAAAGTAAGGGTCTCTCCGGCAACTACGACGTGGCACCGTGGCTACAACAACGGAACCAGCAAAGCGGCCGGCGCGGGGAGTGAGGGAGAGGCCGGCCACAGCCCCCGCGCAGGCGCACTCGGCCGCTCCCCCTCGTCCCTCCTCCGCCCCGCCCATCCCGCCGGAGTCTCGGGCCCCTTTGTTGTCAGCCGACGCGGCGCTGCGCGGGTCACGTGACGTAGGGGCGGGGCGCCGGCCGGAGGCGCAGGCGCAGTTTGCCGGGTGGGTGGGTCAGGTGACCAGAGGAGCCGTCGAGTCGGTTTAGGCCGCTGCTCTGGGCTTCCAGAGTGCCGGTCGCCATGGCCAGCCAGTCGCAGGGGATCCAGCAGCTGCTGCAGGCCGAGAAGCGGGCGGCGGAGAAGGTGTCGGAGGCCCGCAAGCGTGAGTTTCGGGGTGGGGCGGCCCGCGGGGGGCCGAGGCTGAGGAAGGCGGCTAGGCCTCGGGAGGAGGCCTGGAAGTCGGCGCGGGGCGAGGGTGGCGGTAGTCCCGGAGGCCTGTGTGTTTGGAAGCTCTGGAAGGGCTGGGGGGCCGCCCGGAGGCTGCCCTACGCGAGAACGATTCTGTGTAGAGACAACGGCGGGTTAGCGCGCTCCTCGGGGTCTGGCCGGCGCCCACAGGAAGGCTGTCCAAACGGAGCTTCGGTCTGTCTGCCGTCGCTCCTGCGGCTTCGGGAAGCGAGCCACCACCCGCACCACTGCTCGCGCTAGGAACCCGGGGCCCTCCTTGCTCTTCCCCTTCGCCCGATCGCCACGCTGGGTCGCCCAGGCTTTGTGTGTCTGGTCCCCCTCCATCCCCATCGCTCAGGACACCAACTTCTCGGAGCTCCCGTGAACAGCCGAAAACGAAAGTTGCTTCCTTATTTTATTTTTTACGCGGCTAATGGCTGCCAGCGCCAGTGCCCACTGCTCCTGTGGTCTCCCCTTCCTGGTTTTCCACGTCCCAGGAAACCAGGGAGCAGATCCTGGGCAGGGTGATTGCAGGTGAGCTGAAGGCTCCAGTTGGGAAATGCAGGGTTGCCAAAGAGCTTAATAGGTGGGGCGTAGTCAGACTCTTATGCCTGTAGACTCGAGCGCAGCCCCTTCAAGGCGCCGAGTCTCCCGGCAGGCGGAATGGCTGTGACTCCGCCGCCGAGGCACCTTCGTCCACTCCCTCTGCCTTCTCCTCTGACTGGAAGAGCCTGCTGCCATTTCCCTCCCTCCCCCGCGTTCTCTAATCCTTAGTCTTTCTTTGGACCTCAGAATTTAGGCAGCGCTTCTTCCAGGAAGTCTGCCCTGATTGATGCTCCTCCCCTCAGCCTGGGTCAGGGGTCCCCCTTCAGTGCTTGCTTACATGGCTGCGTCCCCAGACCAAGTTCCTGGGGAGTAGACACTGTCCGACTTAGTTTCATGTATCCAGTTTTCCACCTGGTGAGAAAGGTGTTTGTACCCCCACTTTACAGATGGGATAATGAGGCACAGAGGGAAATGATTTGACCATACCTTGGGAATTAGCTTAGTTGGGGCTTAGAGGCGTGGATAAATTCACCATGCAAGGATAAATTACCAAGCAGCGTGGGTCTTAGTAACTCCTTCGTGTGTTTCCTAGTATGAGACTTACAGTCTGGCCCACATCCAAGTAGGTTTCACGCGTGGCTCCTGTCCATCCTCAGTTAGGAATTGTGTGATACTCCGCATTCCACAGGAAGGCCTTTCTTTGAGGGGAATGGGAAGAATCCTTGTCTTGGCCTAGGACTGGAACGTTTTGTGCTCCTTGTAGACTTTTTCCAATCATGCCCTTGACACAGCGTTTCCAGAATGACTTCTCAGAGTTTGTCCAGTGGTGTCTCATCAGGGAATAAGTTGTGTCAGTGGGAAAGATGTGGAACAGTCTGGGGGAAGCGCAGGAACAAGCATGTAGGGTGATAGGGTAGGAAAAAGATCTTTGTCTTTGAAACATGGCCCAGTATAACTAGTGTGGAGGATAGCATGCGAAAGTTGGGGTACAGGGGGGATAGCAGGTGAGTGCCTTGGAGGCACTGTTAACCTGTAAAGCTGCTTAGCCCAGCTAGCTCTTAGGTAGCTACTGGGTGAACTTACCTCACAAGAGTTAGTTTATGGCTAGTGCACATCTCAGAGCTACGGCTGAAAAAGTGATCACTATCTTGATCTATAATTATGGTTGACATGCCCAGTTAGGAATGGGGAAGAGGCTGTGCCTGGCGTGGTAAAATGAGCCAACTCAAGTTTTAATGAAATCAGTGCTTTGGACCTTACTATTAAGAAGAAAGAAAGAAAAAAAGACTGTTGTGGTTTATTTCATTGAAGAGGAGAAAAAACCCACACCAGCTCTCAGTGTGAGGCCTAAGGAAAATGAGATTTGAAGGAAATAGGATTTCCTGTGCAAATATTTTTGATTTTCAGAGAAGCTGATCAAATTGAACTTTGTGATGTTTACTGAAAGGCAGAGGTGATGTTATCTTGAGTGATGGATTCAGTTAGCAGTGGGAGTTGGGAGTAACGTATTATAAAATCAGGTTTAGCTACTGCATACTGTTTGGGCCCTGAATGTTATTTGTAGATTGTTGATTTGAAAAAGATCTTTGTCTTTGAAATATGGCCCAGTATAACTAGTGCGGAGGATAGCATGCGAAAGTTGGGGTACAGGGGGGATAGCAGCAGGCCTGAGGTAATACTGGAGTAATACAGACTGGTAGAAATAGTTCTTGGGGAGTGCTTAGAGAGAAGTGCTTAGAGAGAAGCCGATTTTAGACTAGCTCATGCAGGGTTGATGTTGTCAGTGTAGTTATAGGTCCAAAATTCTGTTCCTCCTCAGGAAGTGGAAGGCTGAGTCTCCTTCATCTGTATGGTTCTGGTAGGTGCACAGTGTCTTTTGTTCTGAATTAGATACTCAGGTTGATCATCTGAGACCCTTTTTATTCCACCTGAGTATCAGGAAGTTTAACTGGTGAACAGAGATTAAAAGCAGAGAGTATGTGTGGCTGGTCTTGTGCTCTGTTTTCATATGGGCTTTGACAGGACTGGACGTTTTCCCAGCTATGTGTTAAAAACTACCCTCTTCTAGAATCCAGGGCACCTGTGTCCCCTCCCCTCTCAGCCAGTGTGCAGCTTCCCATCCAGTGCTCCCCCTTCAGCCTGCCCGCCCAGTCACCGCTTTCATTGCTGCCTTGTGACAGGCACGGTAGTTTCCAGCATTACATCATCTTTCATTAGTACATTTTAGGTTGCTGCCCCTGGTGAACCTATTAGCTCCTTGCTAAGCTTCTAATCAGAGCTCCAGTTGTCGCCAGCCCCATACTAGGGCGTATACTTCTTGGGAAGAGGAGTTCCCTGTTGGTTCGTACTAGAGAATATTCTGACATGTTGCACAACTTTTTCCATCATTTTCATGGCCTGTAGTTATGAAGGCATTTTTTTTTTTTTAATGTAGTCATTTCTTAGGTACAGCCTATAGGTGCCAGAGCCTATTAGCTTTGAATTCTCTTATTCCCATGCATGTCTGTGTCTCTTGGGATTGTGTCTTAACTTTTTCCCCTTGTTTACTGTTAAAACTTAACTATTTTGGTGTCTGCTTTTCTACTTGTCTTTTAACTACTTCCTGATTAGTTCTCTGTTTTGAAAACAGGAAAGAACCGGAGGCTGAAGCAGGCCAAAGAAGAAGCACAGGCTGAAATTGAACAGTACCGCCTGCAGAGGGAGAAGGAGTTCAAGGCCAAGGAAGCTGCGGTGGGCCCCCTTTTCTTTTTCTTTTTTTAAAGATTTATTTTATTTGAGAGGCAGAGCCAGAGAGAGAGAGAGAGAAGTCTTCCATGTGCTGGTTCACTCCCCAGATGGCTGCAAGAGCCGGAGCTGAGCCGATCCGAAGCCAGGAGCTCCTCTGGGTCTCCCATGCGTATGCAGGGGCCCAAGCATTTGGGCCATCTGCTGCTTTCCCAGGCCAGAGCAGAAAGCTGGACCAGAAGCGGAGCAGCCAGGACTCAAACTGGTGTCCATATGGGATGCCAGACAGCAGGCAGCAGCTTTACCCGCTATACTACAGCGCCACACCCTCCACCCCCATTTATTTTCATCACTTTCCTTTCCTCTTTCCCCCAGGCTCTTAAAAATATCTCGCATAGCTCAGAGGTTCTGGTTCTTGCAGAGTTCTGAAAATTTGGGTATCATGCATTTTATTGTATGCTCAGGCTGCATCTTTTAGGAGTCTTGTTTACTAACATTGAATCCTAGTCTTCACTTATTCAGTCATTTAACAAATAATCTATCAAATAGTGCCGAGTACTGAGACAGATGATAGGGAATCAGCTGTGAACAGAAAGAGATCGGACCCCTGCCTTCACAGAGCTTAGCTTACAGTCTTGCAGACCTTTAGCTGTAAAGTAGCATACACAGAGCCCTGCTTTAGTGTAGTATAGTGAGAGGCATTTACCACTAGTCAGTATATACACTGGATCACAGTACAAAAACATCATAGAAAATACAGAGGAAGCAGGGATCATCAGTCTGTAAAGGGAGAGAGTGGAGGAGGAAAACCATCAGCACTCTTGGAAAAGCAGTTCATACTGGTGCACAGTGGAATTTCTTGGCCAGTATAACTAAAAACCTAGGTGAAAGGCTAACTTTATTTTGATCCTGAGCTTAAAAATATGCTCAGGACTCTTGCTTTCTGAGCTCTGCTTTTGATTTTGTGTGCTTTGTTCTCTTGTTCTACATTGTGGTGGCTTGCGTCTGGTATTAAAAGGCACATGCGTCCTTCTTGGCCTTAAGTAACAAAAGTTTCCACCATCTTTGCACAGGGTGACTTTTTTAAATTAAAATTTAAAATGCAGGGTGAGTTTTGGGCACAGTGGCTAGGATGCCTCTTGGGATGCCCATGTCCCCTCTCAGTGCCTGAGTTCGTATCCTGGCTCTGTTTCTGATTCCTGATTCCCGCTGCCTGCTAATGTACACTCCGGGAGGCAGCAGTGATGGCTCAGGCATTTCAGTCCTGCCACTCACATGGGAAACCCAGACTGAGTTCCAGACTCCTGGCTTTGACCTGCCCCATCCCTGACTCGTGTGGAAATTTGGGGAGTGAACCAGAGATGGGAGATTCTCTTTCTGCCTTTCAAGTAAATAAAAATAAATACAAAAACTGAGTTATGTTATCTAAAAAAATCTTAAACTGTTTCCTGATGGTTGAAGTTAGGCTGATTGTTGCTGTAAGTTGTCAGACTACTAACAAAACACTGGAGAAACACTTGTGTCCAGCGGCCATCTTATCTCCATGCTTTTACCCTCTACTGTGCAGTTACAGAGATGTTATCAGTGTTGTGCTGTTAAAGCAAAAGCTGAGTTTTCTAGTGATTTTCATCTATAAGTGTTTCCATCTTGAGGTAACTTAGGGAACTTGGCACTGGTTTATATTGGTAACAGAAATGAGTTTTTATCCCAAGTAGAGGTTATGGACTTAAAAATATAAATTAGTGACTGATCTCTCACGAACTGCTCCAGGGTATTCCTGTAATACAAGCAGTTATAGTGTAGTATGAACAGCTCTTAAGTTTGCACTCAGAAGACTTGGGTTTGAGTCTGTGTGTTTACTTTGCCCTCTTTGAGCCTTATTTTCCTAATCTAAAAAGGGGTGATAGTCTCCTCCTAGGTTGTTGGGAGGAACAGGCAATATGAGAGAATGCTTTGTAAACTAATGTATAAATCTATATGAGAAAACAGCACACTAGGTGATGAGAAGATTCAGACATGAAATTATGTCTTGGAGAACCTGATAGATCAAGTTCAAATAAAGTATCGCAGTTAACAAAGAGCCTACCTGACTGTGAAGACCATAGAAGGTAAAAGAACATTCATCAACCAGCGTGTCTCAAATTATGAATAAAAACTGAAGAGTAAAGTGTAATAAGATAAAAATATTGAGTAGAAAAGGTGGCAGTGAGAAATCAGTTTGCCTCTCTCCCAGCCTGGAAGTCCTCGGAGTTCGACATTGGTAGCAGTGTTTTGTGAGTTCTAGAAGATCTGTATTTGAAAGAACAGATGTCATGTATTTATAATATTGATGAATCTACTGCTGAACTTAAGAGCTTAAACATTAACCAGTAATGGTGAAACTTATATACTTGTCCTCTATTTTCATTGTGTTTGTTTCTAAATAGTTTTTTTAAAAATTTTATTTAAGATATACAAATTTCATGTATACAGATTTAGAAACATAGTGATATTTTCCACCCTACCCTCCCTGCCACCCGTGCTCCCACCCTTCCTCTTTTTTCTCTCCTAATCCCTTTCTTAATTTTTACAGTGATTTACTTTATCCTTATAAGATGTAAGCAATGGTTTACTTATAAGATTAACCATACACTAAGTAAAGAGTTAAACAAATACTAAGAGTAAGAAAAATAGAAACCACTGTTCAGGGCTCTAAACAATCATTGAAGCTTAAAATGTCAAATTCACTCCTATACATTACATTTTTGGTATTCTGTTACCACAGGTCAGGGGGAACATATCTGTCTTTTGGGGAATTGGCTTATTTCACTAAGTATAATGGTTTCTAGTTGCATCCATTTTGTTGCAAAAGACAAGATTTTATTTTTTATGGCTGAGTAGTATTCTGTTGTGTGTGTTTATACACCACAATTTCTTTATCCAGTCATCAATTGATGGACATCTGGGTTCATTTCACATCTTAGTTATTTATTGTGTGTTAGCGATAAACATGGAGGTACAGATAACTCTTTGATGTACTGATTTTATTTTGTTTGGGTAAATTCCCAGGAGTGGGATTGCTGGGTCATTTGAAAGTCAGAGTTAAAGAGAGAGCCGGGAGCTTCATCTGGGTCTCCCCTGTGGGTGCAGGAGCCCAAACACTTGGGCCATCTTTTGCTGCTTTTCCCAGGCCCTTTTTAAAGAGTGTTTAAGATACCATGTATTTCCTCTTTTAAAACCACACACACAAATATCTATATTTATACATATATGTGTGTGTGTATATCTCCTGGCTACACACAGATATCTATGTCTATACATATGTGTGTGTATCTCCTGACTAGTGCTCTGTATCTTGCTTTTTTCCTCCCTAATTTGTGTACTTTAAGAACTCATCCATGGAAGCACCTTAATTTAACCAGTCCTCAGTTTTTGAGTGTGAAGATCAATTCTAGTCTGGTTAAGGCTACATTAGACTCTGGAGAGATGTGAGTGTCGTCTCTGGAGTAGGCCTCTAGCAGTGGGAAGGCCGTGCAGCTGACCTTTGGATGAACATGACTCCCATTAACTCTGGCAGTGTCTGCTTCCCCACATGCTGTGCAGTCATGAGGCTACATTGCTGCTCATCACTTACCTTCACTGAGGAGCCCGGGCTTCCCCAAGTCAGCAAGCAGCTTTCTGGGTGTTCCTGGCCCCTCCTGACGTTCCCTATGTGTCCTCCTCCCACTGCAGGCGCTGGGATCCCACGGCAGTTGCAGCAGCGAAGTAGAGAAGGAGACCCAGGAGAAGATGACCATCCTGCAGACCTACTTCCAGCAGAACAGGGATGAGGTCTTGGATAACCTCTTGGCCTTTGTCTGTGA
The DNA here is from genome assembly GCA_949820135.1 of Sylvilagus floridanus. Taxonomy (NCBI): domain Eukaryota; kingdom Metazoa; phylum Chordata; class Mammalia; order Lagomorpha; family Leporidae; genus Sylvilagus; species Sylvilagus floridanus. The sequence goes on from OX463243.1 coordinate 80,026,209, forward strand.
CATCCGGCCAGAAATCCATGAGAACTACCGCATAAACGGATAGAAGAAAGCTGCCCTTGTTCCACGGCTGGGCGTTGCAGATGCTCTCGTGGAGCCTGGAGCTCAGCAAAGCTCACGCTCTGCCCTCATGACGAGGCATTAAATTATTTCTGTGTGTTTCATAGGAGGACCTTCACTCGTTAGCTTCTTTATCCAGACTTTCCAAAGAGTTCATCTTTTTACTTCGTATTTCTTAGAGACATTTAATAAGTATATGTCGTGTGTTTTCCTGTGCCTTTTAGTTCAAGCAATGTATATGTCAGTGTTGACTTTTCTATCTTAGATCTAGTATAAAAAAAAATTCTTTGAAGAAAGAAAGGGATTAACCATTTGTTTCCCCTATGCTTTCTGAAGGTCAGGGGCTTTATCTATGAAAAAGTAGTAAATAGTTTCTTGTGACTTTGTGAAGCGGCAGCCAGCCTTAATGTCTATTCTAAAGGCAAAAGCAATGAATTACTCGTGTAACTGTTTAGGCTGCTTTTAGCTTCTTAATCAAAATTACTAGATGATAGAATTTAAGAACTTATTACTTGTTATTACTTGGTGTACTGATAATTTAGAAGTAAAGACTTTGTCATGTGTTCTATCTCTCCCACTTCTCTGGTTCATATTGTTGGATAATGCAAAGTGCACTTTGGCCTACAGAATTCTTCAGAATGTTCTGCAGAATTTCACGTAGGAAATTAGCTCACATATTATATTTGCATTCATAGTTAGAAATTGTTCAAGATGTACAGATTTAACAAGAAGCAAAATGCTTGTAATTTTACCCAAAAATTGGTTTACAAAACAAGAAGTAGTGTCAGCTCACTTCTTCCTGATACCGGGGCTGCCCTGGGGGTTTATCAGCCTGTGTCCTCCCTGGTGGGCTAAAGGACGTGACTAAAGCTCTTAATGACTTCACACTACCACTTAGAAGTTAAATGTCTTACAGCCTTCTGTTAGCTGCAAGTCTTTTGTTGGTTTCAAACTAATTTCTGGTAGAAATGGTTGAAAGAGCATGGGATTTCCTTGCTAATACAGTTAGATAGACTTAAAAATATATTTGAAAGAGAGAGCAAGATCTTTCATCCACTGGTTTACTCCCCAGATAGCCACATGACCAGGGCAAGGCCAGGCAGGTCTCCCACGAGTGTGGCAGGGGCCCAGACACCTGGGCCATCTTCTGCTGCTTTTCCCAGGCCACCAGCAGTTTCCAGATCAGCAGTGGAACAGCAGGGACACAAGTAGGCGCCTATGCGGGATGTTGGTGTCGCAGGCAGCAGCTTCATCCACCACACCACAGCGCTGGCCCCCGTGTCTGTTTTGTAGTAGAAGACCTCGGAAAGTTTTCTTATGCGAGCTGTTTGACTTTACTGTTAAAACACTGAAACTGCTCGTCAGGGTCAGTGGTGGGGTCCACACTGAGAAACCCAGCCTTCTACCACTTGACGTGTAGGATTATTTCATGGGCCTGGCCACTCTTCTTCCCCTGAAATATTTTATTATTCTTTTGAAAGATTGATTTGTTTGAAAGGCAAAGTTACAGAGAGGGAGAGACAGAATGATCTTCCATCCACTGGCTTACTCCTCAAATGGCTGCAAGGCCTGGGACTGGGCCAGGCCAGAGCCAGGAGCTGCATCTGGGTCTCCACGTGGGTGTAGGGGCCCAAGCAGTTGGGCTACTTTCTGCCCTTTCCCAGGTGCATTAGCGGGGAGCTGGATTGGAAGTGGAGCTGCTGGGACTTGAACTGGTACCCCTATGGGATGCTGGTGCCACAGGCAGTGGCTTGGCTTTTGTGCCACAGCGCTGGCCCTGAAACACTCTTAGTTTCCTTCTGTTATACAGTAGTGAGCTACCTTGCTTCTCAGTCTCTTCCCAGTGCCTTCTCATGTTTTCCCAAGGTTTTGTTCTTGGCCTTCTGTGCATATTTCCTGATGAAACCACTTTCATTTTCTGGCATTGTTGTCTGTATTGAAGATACTTGTATCTCAGACTCCTGTCAAATTGCTTATTTGATGTTTTGACATGAATGTTTAGTAAATACCTCCAGCTTAACATCCTGGGCTTATTACAGCTTAACTCTTGGTGTGACTGCCAACTGTAGCAATTGCTTACCTGCTGCCCCCGCCAATACAGGTTTCCCAGACTAGACAAGAGGCAGCACTTAGACTCACTGACCCATGATATTTAACGTGGTTGCCACCGATATTTTCATCCTGGGTTGGTAAGGCTTTGCTTATTTTATGGCTGGTTGAACCAAGCAGCCCTGTGTTGCTAGTCACAGAAGCCGAGGGGAGTATTTAGAAAAGGGATGTGACCAATGGTCAGTCGACAGAACAAGGCATCTAAAAAGTAAAGGGCTTGGTGACCTAGGAGAGGAACCTAGTATAAAGTGTGTAGAGAGTTGGTTTGAGGGAGGAATGCAGTAGTGGCTGGTGGGGGAGTTGGCTTGAGGGAAGTGATACGTATTTTGGGGTCCCCAAACCATCCCCAGATGGGAACTGTTTGCACAGCAATAACAAAAGGATTAAAAATAAAGCCCAGGGGCTGCTGGTGTGGCACGGAGGGTTCAGCACCCGCTGAAACGCATCCCACATAGGAGTGCTGATTAGAGTCCTGGCTGCTCTGCCTCAGCGCCTCGCTCGTGGGAAGGCCCCAGTGGGTGGACCTCTGCCCCCCATGCGGGAGACCCAGAGGGAGTTGCCGGTTCCTGGCTTCAGCCTGGCCCAGCCCTGGCTGTTGAGGCCATTTGGGGAGTGAACCAGTGGATGGAAGATCCCTGTCACTACCTTTCAAATTCATAAATCTTTTTTAAAGGGAAGCACTGCATATGGTACTGGAACGATCTAGGTGCTCAGCAAGGGTTTCCTAATTTTTTGAAATCAGCCATAATTTTCTCTATTCATTATTAAAAGTTTAATAATAGCAATACTGGTGAGGCTTGGCCAGGCTCTGCGATCCCAGTGGCTTAATAGAACAAAATTTTATTTCTTGTGCCTGCTGCAGCTTGGGTGACTTCAGGACAGCCATTCACAGTGATTCAGTCTGCTTCCACTCGCGACCCACCGTCTCTGCTGTTGGTTTCCTCAGTTGCAGGGATGGGAAGGCAAAGTTGGCAAACATGCTTCAGTGCTGAAAGACACATGACACTCGCTGTCAGCTGCTTAATCAGCAGAGGTCACGTGACCCAGTCTAACCTGGAGGGAGCCAAGAAATAGAGGAAGCCCATGGGTGTTCCATGAGTGAAAAATGTTTGCTGTAGTTGTCAACTGTAGGTGTCTCCGGGCCAGTCATTGGTCTAAGAGCTGCCTTTATCATAACTAATCCTCGTAGCAACTAGGCAACTATGAGCTGCTAGGCAGAGAGGTTAGGGAACCGGCCCACTATTATTCTGAGTACTTCATGTAACAACCCTGCAGGTTAGGCATTGGCATTCCATTTTCATGGAGAAGAGATGAGGCCCAGAGGCTTAGAGAATGTTCGAGGTTGTGGAGCAAGGAAGTGATGGACATGAAGTCCGCTCAGCTCAGAGGCTGCAAAGCAAAAACCTGGCTGTGCTCTCAGGTGTTTTCAGAATGCTTTGGGGAGCAAGGTACTCACCCCCTCCAGCCCAGTAAAGTTCTGGCCCCTACCATTCCACCAGGAAGACTGATGGCACCTCTGGTGGTAGGGAAAGCCAGTCAGTTTTCCAGGCCCCTCAATTCTATACCTGTTCAGGGACAGGCTGGCAGATAGTGTTTTCTCCTGTCAGCTGGTGTCATATGACTGGTGGCTGTGAGATGACTGCAGCAGTTTCCACACACAGCAAGCAGCCGTGCCCCTAGCCCCCACTTCCCTTGCAAATAGGTAAATTTTAAGCAGCAGGTTAGGCACCTGCTTTATGGGAAGCTTGGCCAGTGGTTCGAGGAGAGGAAGCTGCCAGATCCTGTCAACATCTGCTTCCTCCAGCTTTAAAAGACTTCAGATGACAACGACTGGCTCCTGGGTCAAGTGTGAATTTAAGGCCATAGCTCCCTGTGGGGGATGACGGGTGGGGTGGGGTGGGGTGGGGAGGGGAGGCTTAGAGAGTCAGGGAGCAGATTGCCCCGGCCCCTTTCTACTTGAAAATAAAAGGCAGAGTGGCAGCATCCTAGAACCGTTGGTAGCTGCTGGAGGTGAGCTCGGGGGAGGCTGCTAGGCTAGTGGTCGAGACGGGACTGGGCTGTCTGCTGCTGCCTCCCGTGTTTTTAAAGCGGGAAAGACCCCAGCGCTGTAGTTAAAGCCTGGTTACCTTCAATCGCCCTCCCCTCCTCGCCCGAGCCGGAGGTGAGCCCCCCCCAACCCTGCCCGTTTTCTATCCTGGCAGCACTTGTCCCGTCTTCAGTGCAGAAAGGGATCCCTGGTGGCCTACGAGGGCCGCTGGCCTTCCTGTCAGAAATTCAGAGGGTTTGTTTTCGTCTGATGTGCCCCAGTTTCCTGACAAACAGCACACGATCTGTCTTACTCCCAGCGCACCTCCTGACAAGGACAGCTGCGTGTTCAGTCCCAAGCTCCCACGCGCTGTCAGCCCATGTCTTGTATCACACAGTGGATGGAGCTTGTCACTTGGCCCAGGGACTTCAGCAGTTGAAACAAGTGTCATGGAGCTACCAGCAATAAACATTCTGTCAGGTACATTTTTGCAAATACTTGAAAAAATAGCTTACCAGGGGGCTGGCGTGGGTCTAGGGAGGACCGCCACCACTATGGCACCGGCAACTTTAGTGCCAGTTGTTCAGGCTCTGGTCATGTTTCAACCGTGCATTTTTAAAGTTTAGGGAGACAGTGAACCTGTGAGTGGCAGCTTCAAAAAACTAGATCCCATTTTTGATCTTTGCCTTTTCACTTACACCCGCGGGGCTGAGGCTGTCCCCTGTACCATCCCAGCAACACCAGCTGGGAAGTTTATCGTTTTCATCCAGGTTGCCAAATCACATTGGCAGCTGGCCCTCTGCCAAGGGTCACGGCAGGACAGGTGGAGCCACTGCTGCATTAGGGTGGCTTTGCCTGGGTTTGTGACGGCTTGGGTTTATTTGTAGGTGAGACCCTGATGATGTCATATCTATCCATGCACTTCAGACGCATTTAACACATTCTGAGGGTAGGGTGCTGGGAGGACAGCTCCGAGCACAGGCAGAAATACCTCGTGCCCCAGAGGTATACTGTCTTTCTGGAGAAGAACTGAATGACGAGCATACCAGGCGACAGGTTGGGGTGTAGGTCCAACAAGGTAACTGTGAACAGGGGGTGCAGCCAGGCCCAGGACAGGAAAGGGCTCCCAGAGACTGTCGGTCAAGACCTGAGACAGCTGTCCGTGGGGTTTGGGGCCGGCCTTCCCAATGAGGAGGGAATGGTAATCCCGGAGAACTGGAACTGAGAACGTGGGGTGTAGGAGGAACTGAAAGATCTACTATTCTTGGAGCTTAGGGTATTTTAGGGGTTGGGAGAGTGGATAAACATTAGTCCAGGCTAGGCTGAAGGCAGGGAAGGGCTTGGGCCCACCGCCAAAGGCTTTGTGAATTCATCAGAATAACAGTACTGAAGTCTGCTCTCCAGCACACGTGGCTGGATTTTATCGTCCTTTCTCCATTGTACACAGAGCCGCCACTGCGCTGTGGGACAGTAACAGGACTGGCCACGTGCAGGAGTTTCAAGATGCAATACAAGAAGCCTTGCTGTTCAAGCCTGCATTTCACTCTGTGGAGCAGCTCCTCATTTCATTTCATTAGTGCAGTCACCCCCTTCAGCAGGCATTGTCCACCCTCTGCAAAAACACTGAGGTTCAGGAGGTGAACTGCGGGGCTGCGGGGGTGGTGCAGTGGGGTAAGCTGCCCTCGAAGCATCAGCATCCCACATCAGAGCACCGGTTTGAGTCCCCGCCGCTGCTCTGCTTCAGATCCAGCTCCCTGCTGATGCACCTGGGGAAGCAACAGAGGATGATGGTGCCGAGTGCTCGGGCCCCTGCCATCCATGTTGGAGACCCGGATGGAGTTCTGGGCTTCTGGCTTCAGTCTGGCCCACCCCTAGCTGTTGCAGCTGTTTGAGGAGTAACAGCAGATGGAAAGTCTTTCTCCCTCCTTGTCACTCTGCCTTTCAAACAAAAATTTTTTTTCCCCAATTTTTTTTAAATAAAGTGAACTGAGCCGTCCTGAGGTCACATGCCCCCAAGCCTGGTTGGCCAGCCCCCAAGTCCTCTATCTTATGTGCCTCCCTAATACAGGACACAGATGTGTCATGTAAGTGCATGCGAGGGTGAGGAGTGGAGTGAAGGCAGCCTAGCAGAAAGGGCAGGAGAGCATCCACCCAGCTTCACTGGGCAGAGGGGCCCTGCTGGGGACCAGGCCGCCCCCCTGCTGCACGCTTTCAGTAGCCTATTAGCATTTGGTAAAACGCCAAAGCTCCTTGGGCCCCTTGCTCGCATGCTTCCACAGTCGCTTTGCTGGAACACCAGGCACACTAAACAGCTTACCGCTGCCCAGGATAGCACCTGGCACTTAGCAGACCGTGCTGCTCCGACACTCAGTTGCTTGGTGAACAAAGGAGCCAGGGGTCTCAGGTACCGCCCACCGCCTCCAAGCACTCTGCCTGGGGGGGAGGGAGGAGGGGGGACTGGACTGAGGCTGCAGCCAGCTAAGCCTGTGTTCGAAAAGCAACGCCCCCCCCCCCACAACCATTTGGCAAGATCTGTTGAAATTAAAAAGCGCAGGAGCGTTCTGAGTCTACCCGTAGAAAAGTGCAGGCTGCCGCGTGGACGCTAAATCCCAGCCGCATCCCGGCAAGGCCAGGCAGCAGGAGTGGGGACTGCCTTCGTGGGCAGGATGGAGGGCCAAGAGAGACAAGTCCCTTCCTGCCAGTCGGGGAGCTCAGAGCCCCGTAAGAGGACGGGAGGCAGAGCCCAGTGCCCCCGCAGCACACAACGGAGCCCCCTTTCCTATAAAACACGCGTCCCTGCCACCCTGCGCTCTAAGGAAAAACACGCTCGGGTCGTGCCTTCTGCAGGGGAGAGGGCACTTACTTTTGACGGCAGATCCTGCCACCGTGGGGGTCACAGCCGCAGGCAGGCAGCTCTGGCCTGTCCAGCAGTTACGGCCACAACTGTGAGCAGTAATTATGCGCCTGCTGGCTGCGCAACACTTCTCTTCTCGCAGCTGCTCTCCTTGATTCTTGATTCCCCTCGCACGACATAGTTGTATTGGCCAACCCGCCCCCATCCCCTTTTTTTTGCAGGAAACAAGGCAGAGCCAGGTGAGCTAATTTAGCCCATGATGTAAGAAGTGGGGCGAGCCGGATTAAGGCTCGGGTTCTCTGACCCCAAACCCACGCTCTTCGCAGGACCCTCGCACACACCGAGAGCAAGCGCCCCAGGACCTTCGGTCCCACACACGGCCTCCTCCGCCGGGTCGCGTGACTGCGAGCGACCGCACCGGTAAGCCGCGCGCGGACGGCGGGAACGAGTCGTGGGCCGCCCCGCCCCGGCCCGGGCACGTGGCGCCGTCCCGGGGGAGCCGGCTGATGACACGCGGCCCGCGGGTCCGGGAGAAGCGTTCCCTCCGGGCCCCGAGACGAGCCTGGCGGGCGGCTCCTCCCGGTGGGGGCGGACCCGGGGGGCGGGCGGCGCGAGCGGCGGGCGGGGCGCAGCGCGGCGGGGCCGGGAGGCTGCGGCGCGGAAGGGGCGCGGGGCCCGCCGACCTCCCGCGTCCGTGGGCGGCGGCGGCGGCGGCGGCGGCGGCGCGGACGGTGAGTGTGCGCGGGCCCGGGGCGCGCGCCCGAGGTCGCGCGGTTGCGCGGCAGCGGCTGCTGCGCGGCCTTCTGCGCGCGCCCGCCTGGGCCTGCGTTCCAATCCCGAGGGCGCTGGGGTGGGCGCCGCGGGCCGCGTCCCCGCCACGCGGTGGGCGTGGGAACCGCTCTCCCGGCGCCTCCTGGAAGCCGCGGCGGGGGCAGGGCGGTAGGCTTTCCCCCGGGATGCAGAGACCCGTTGAGACGCAAGTGCCCAAGGCCAAGGCTTGGTGCCCCTGTGGTGGACTCCCGGGCTGAAGGAGCCGGGGTGTTGGTTCTGGCTCGGCTCTGCCCTGGGTCCTGGACCCTGGGTGCCTCATCTGCTTTTCCGGGTCTTAATTTTCTGATCTGTAAAATGGAGAGCCTGGAGCTCCAGATTAACAATCAAAACAGAACCAACTTAGGCAAATAAGTTTCTCTTTACCGGGGCTGAAGGTCAGGGAGGCACACCGTTCCTGGGGGAGTCTGGGCGCTCACGGTCTGCAGAGATGGAGACTTTGGGGAGCCGAACTTGTGCAAGACGGGTGCCTGGCAGGACTGGTTCAAGTGCAGGATTGGCCAAGGGAGCTCAGAAGTGTATACCCAGGTCACCTGCCTCAAAGCCCTGGTCCGTCCTGTTCTGCCTGCAGCCTGGTGTGTGTCTAAGGACTCTGGACACACTGAGGGTACTGTGGGTCAGAGCCAGCCCTCGGGCTAGTCAGTGGGCTGCGGGGGCGGGGCTGGAGGTGAGTGCGCAGTTCAGGGTGTGCAGCCCCAGCAGCTCTGGGGGCCCCATCCCTGCCTGTGGTCTGTCCCCTGGAAGGTGCTGATCCTCGCCTCCTCCAGGAAGCACTCCCGAAGAGCCTTTCGCCAGCCCCGGGGAGTTTCTCCTTGGGTGATTGTTTCTCAGTTCTTCTGTGACGGTGTCTTTTCCCCCCAGATGTGGATCCCCAGCAGGCAGGACTGAGCTGGGCCTTCAGGTTCTGTTCTGGGTTTTGCAGTTGCAAAGGTGCAGGACCCAGGCCTCCAGGAGTAAAGACGCTGCCAGCCCCGACCCTCCAGTGACCCCTGTTTCCTGGGGTTCTGAGTGTTGTACCCACGGGAACTTAACCCTCGCAGCAACCTGAACGTATCCTCATTTACACAGGGGGAAACTGAGGCAGGGAGACGTTAAGGAACTGGCTCTGGGTGCCTTGGGTTGGGAGTGGCAGGACCAGGCAGGATACCTGGAGCCTGCCCCAGCCCAGCATCCAGGTGAATGAGTGAAGGCTGCTGATGGGGACCGTATGTGGCTGATGAGGCCATCGAGGGAGCTGGGTTTCTTGCCCAAGACCATATTTCATTGTGGGATTTTGCAGTGACCTCCTGGCGCGAACCTTCCAGGCACTTTGGGAGGGGCCTGTGCAGTTCCAGCCTGTGTGTGTGTGGGCCCTGCCTGCTCCGGGGTCCCCCAGACCTCGCTGAGACTCCAGTCCCCTGTCTCTGGGCCGCAGGCTCCCAGCTGTCCCGCTAGGCTCCCAGCTGCCCCGCTCTTGGGCTCTCTGGCCCGTGGCTGCAAGCGTTGTGTGTGCCTCGTGAGCCTCGGAAGGGAACGGCTGAGGCGGGCGGGTGATTGGTGAGCGCCTGGCGGCTATATTTGGTATCCTGCCCTGTTCAGGCCTCTGGTGGGTTCGAGGTTGGGGGAAGGAAGTGAGGCATGAACAGACTGACAGTAAATGCTCAGCGTGTCTGAGTGCCACAGTGAGCCATTTGTTGCTTAACCATGCTTGGGCCTGGGCAATGCCCTTTCTTTGACACCCCCCCCCCCATTTTTTCAAAGGTGCCTAAGAGACAGCCAGAACCGGAGTCCAGAGGTACAAGGACATGGCACCTACGGCCTGGACTCTGGAGCCGGTTGGCTTGGATTCACTGTGGCTCTGTAGCTGACAGCCACCCTGCCCTAAGCAGGGCTCTTCCCATCGTTCAGCCTCAGTTTTCTCTTCTGCGAAATGGGAGAACCGCACCGAGGCAAGGGGCGCATGTGCAGGGCCGAGGACTGAAGGTCAGGCCTGCGTTTCTGTCTGTTACATTTCCACAGAAGCTGAGCGAGACAGGGCCCCCTGACCCCCATCTTCCAAACGGGGCTAGGAAGATCTGGGCTGAGTGCCTGGGGCAGCAGATGTCACAGATCACATGAACGACCCGAGTGGGGATTCCAGCCAATGTTTGCAGGCTGTAAAGGCTTTAGCGTTTCATGGTATTTTGCCTTCCAGTCTTCGAGGCTGGTTTAGGACTGGCGTGATAATTGCTAGTGAAAGGCTCGTCTTTTATATGTGCTTGGTTGGAAGAGAGAGTCCCAAGTGAGTGTCCAGAGCTTGAAGTCCGGGCCAGCTTCAGGTGCATGCAACCTGCGTGAGCCCCCCCCCCCCCCCAGTTTTTTTTTTTTTAAGATTTATTTATTTATTTATTTATTTGAAGGCAGAGTGACAGAGATCGAGAGACCACTTTCTTTTGCTGGTGCAGTCCCCCCAGCGGCTGTAGTGGCTGAGACTGAGCCAGGCTAAAGCCAGGAGCCCAGAACGCCATCAGGGTCTCCCATGTCAGAGACAGGGACCCAAGCACTAGGACCATCCTCTGCTGCTTCCCCAGGTGCATTTAGCGGGGAGCTGGACCAGAACTGGAGCAGCAACCAGGGCTCCAACTCGCGCTCCTCTGGGAGGCCAGCGTTGCAGGCAGCAGCCTATCCTGCATCCTGGCTCCAGTATCCCTGGTTTGGTTTCATGCTGAGCTGTCACTATCTTGAAACTCTTCATCATTTCTTTTTAGGATTTAATTTATTTATTTGAAAGGCAGAAATGAAAGAGAGAGAGGGAGAGAGAGAGAAAGAGAAATATCTTCCATCTGCTGACGCACTCCCAAAATAGCCACAATAGCCAGGACCAGGCCAGGCTGAATCCAGGAGCCAGGAGCTTCTTCCAGGTCTCCCACATGGGTGCAGGGGCCCAAGCACTTGGGTCATCCTCCACTGCTTTCCCAGGATCATTGGCAGGGAGCTGGATCAGAAGTGGAGCAGCCGGGACTCGAACCAGTGCCCATATGTGATGCCAGCACTATAGGTAGAGGCATAACCTACACCACAGTGCGGCCCTTCCTCATCATTTCTGAACAAGGGGCCCCACGTTTTCCTTTTGCACTGGGCACTGCCGGTCACGATCCTGAGAGAAGTGGAAGATGGTGAGGACAGGGGAGTGAGTGCCCTTTCATGGGCATTGGTCGGTGCTGAGCCCTGGGCAGCTCAGGATCAAGAGGACGGGAGGATGGGTGCCCGCCGAGCACTTCACGTCTTGCCCTACCTTGTGAACCGGAGTAGCTGCAGAAGGTGCTGGTGGCCTTTGCACCCTGACATTTAAGGGGTTGTGTGTCATGTCGGGGGGCTTCGGCATGACGTTCTGTGGTAAGCAGGTGGTTCTGGTGCCCCAGGTGGATAACGTGTGCCAGGTGCTGCCAGAGCAGATGTCAATGGAGACTTTTTCATCCAGGAAACTTCCCTGCTAAGGGCACTAAGGGCACTGCCCACCTGTGCCTCCCTGTGACGTGGCGCTGCAGCCCTGGGCAGCATTGCCCAGCTCACTGAGGGCTCCATGCCTGGAAGCTGCACCGCCCCCCTCCGTCCTCCTTACAGACCACCATCCAACGGACAGCGCTCCCCTAGCAGCTTTGGCTTCCTGGAAACACAAAAACCAAATGATTGGTTCAGGTGCAGCAACTGGGTCAAATCTGCCTTTTTATTTATTTATTTATTTATTTTTTTAAGATTTAATTATTTATTTGAAAGTCAGAGTTACACAGAAAGAGGAGAGGCAGAGAGAGAGAGAGGTCTTCCATCTGTTGGTTCACCCCCCCAATTGGCCGCAACAGCCAGAGCTGTGCCGATCCGAAGCCAGGAGCCAGGAGCCTCCTCCCAGTCTCCCACATGGGTGCAGGGCCCAAGGACTTGGGCCATCCTCTGCTGCCCTCCCGGGCCCCAGCAGAGAGCTGGACAGGAAGTGGAGCAGCCGGGACTTGAACTGGCCCCCATATGGGATGCCAGCGCCTCAGGCCAGGGAGTTAACCCCACTGCGCCACAGCGCCAGCCCCTCAAATCTGCCTTTTTTAAAAAAGATTTATTTTATATTATTTGAAAGGCAGAGTTACGGGGGGGGGGGGGGGAGAGCCAGAGAGAGAGAGAGAGAGAGGTATTCTTCCAATTACTGGTTCACTCTCCAAATGGCTGCAATGGCTGGGGCTGGGCCAGGCCAAAGCCAGGAGCCAAGAGTTCCATCCAGGTCTCCCATGTGAGTGCAGGGGCCCAAGCACTTGGGCCATCTTCCACTGCTTCCCCAGGCCATAGCAGGGAGCTGGATCAGAAGTGGAGCAGCCAGGACTCGAACCGGCACCCATAGAGGATGCTGGTGTCGCTGTGCCAGCCACTGTGCCGGCCCCAGGTGTCACGTCCCGGAATAGCAGCTAGCAGGGCTGCCGTTGGTGGGGCAGTGTGCGTTGCCGCTTTCGCTGTTGTGTGTATCATCATCCATCCATTCATGGCGGCAGCTCTGTAGGGAAGGTTGTTGGGCTGGAAGAGCTGAAGCTGTCCGGCCAGGTGGCCCATGGTGAGGAGAGCTGGCACGGAGGCCCGGCTGGCCTGACCGTGGAGTGCATGTTCGTGCACACAGCCCTCCTCTGCCTTTGCGTGGGAACCTGCCTGTCTGAGTATCTGGGTATTTTTGTTCTTTGTGGTTGTCAGGCTTTTTTTTTTTTTTTTTTTTGGTAATTTGTTTTTCCCACCACCTGATTTTTTTCATTTGTATTTCACAATGTCCTGTGGGAAACCATTTGATCCTTTTTGTCAGCAAGGCTTCCTGGGCCTGGGCACCTGCGGTACCTTCAGGAAGGGGTTGGGAGCGCAGCCTGGTCAGCTGCTGAGCACCCCGTGGCCGCAGGACCCGAGCGAAGTTCTCAGTAAAGGCCTCGGAGGATGTTCTTGCCTGCTCCTTCCCAGAATTGTCCTCGGCATAGCCCGAAAGGCCAAGGTCAGCAGAACGACCCCCAGTGGCTCTTCCTGGCCTTGGTGGCTTGGTCTCAGAGAGCCGGAGGCAGCTGGGGCCCGAGCTGAAGTTCCTTTCTGTGCTGTGTTCTGAAGGCAAGCGCTGCTGAGCCGGCCGCTCCAGGATGAACCTCGGCTTCGAGAAGGGGAAGTAGAAGCCCAGCGGGGCCTCCGCCATGGCTTGTGAACCACAGATGGACCCTGGCGGGGCCGCGGGCCCCCTGCCCACTTCCTCCCATGGCTGGAGCGCCCTGCCTCCAGGGAACCCTCCTGGATGGGGGCAAGGTAAGGTCAGGATCTTCTGCCGCTCCTCCCCGACCTGTGCTGAGCTCCACGTGCATAGCATGATGGAGGGTCCGGTGTGTGTGTGTGTGTGTGTGTGTGTGTGTGTGAGACAGGAATTCTTCTAGCTAAGGCTGTGTTTCCAGGCCACTTTCTGTCCTTTGCTCTCTGCCATCGCCCTCTGACTGTAGCTTCCCATCTGATCTTCCCTTCTCCTTCCTGTTTCCACCCATGCTCCTGACAGCAACAAGAGCCTGCCTCCTACAGTGCACATCCGGCCATGCCACGCTTTCTCCCAGTGTTCCCCTGGGCACAGCGTGATGACCAGCGTCTCCCAGCTTGTCACGCCTGCTTGGTGCCTCCTGCGACCCCCTCTTCTTGGCTCTTTGCCGTAGTTCAACCTCAGGGCCTCTGCAGCTGCTGTTCTTTCCGCCTGTCATGCTTTTCCCTGCCTCTTTCCCTCTGCTTAATTTGCATTCATCCTTCGGAGCTCGGATCAAATATCTCTTCCCCGAGGAATCTTCCTAACGGGCCAGCCTCAGCCAGGGTTCTCCTGGCTGGAAAATAATGATCTGTGTGAGAAAGGCCGAATGATCCCTTCCCCACCAGAATGTCAGCGCCACGGGGGGTGGTGTGGGGGGCCCAGTGGGGTCTTTTCCTCCCTGTCCTTGCAGAACCTAGCACAGCGGTTGGCCCATAGTGGATGCTCAGAGGTACTTTCTTGAATGAATGGATAGGTGGCTGGGTGTAGGCAGGGGTCCATGGAGTGTGGCTGCTTTTAAATCTTGGCTTCAGAACCAAGGATGTCCTGTTACTGTAACGAGGGCAGGGGTTTGTATAATGCGAGTGCGCACACGCAGCAGAACAGAGCAGGGCGGTCATTTCTGGCAGGACTTTGAAGACGGGTTCCACCGACTGCTGGCAGGCCAGTTCTTGCCCCTTTGTAGGAAATTGCTCCTCCCTCCCCCCTCCCTTCCCCACTGGTAGCCTTTCTTGGCTTAGCCATAAAAACTAGTATCTCTCCGTGGAGGACTTTCTGTTCTGACTTTAAAGAACAGATGGAAGATACCATTGCCAAGAGTCCAGGAGACACTGTGGACTGCCTGCATCCTTGCATCATCGCACTGGCAGACACTTGGCTCCAGGTGCAAAGAGCCGGGCTGGGGCGGGGTTCAGGTTCTCCACGCCCCGGTCCCAGTGCACGTGGGGTTGTCCTTCTGTGCGGGGAAGTGCAGGGCTAGTCTGAGGCCCCGTCCGGGTGACTGCCTGCATTCCAGGCACTGTCTTCCCTTCTCACTCTCCTTTCCCTGCTAATAGTACCCATGTTTTAGGGCTTCTGGAGGAGTCAGTGCAATCTGGCCTGAGGCCAAAGCCCCATGCCTGGGGCACAGAGAGGGCTAGGAGTCCAGAACCTGTTTTTTTCTTTATTTCTTTCTAGATTTTATTTATTTATTTGGAAGGCAGAGTTACAGAGTGAGAGAAGGAGAGACAGAGAGAGAGATGGGGTCGGCGCTGTGGCACAGTGGGTTAAAGCCCTGGCCTGAAGTGCCGGCATCCCATATGGGTGTTGGTTCTAGTTCGGCTGTGTCACTTCTGATCCAGCTCTCTGCTGTGGCCTGGGAAAGCAGTAGAAGACGGCCCAAGTACTTAAGCTCCTGCACCCCACATGGGAGACCCGGAAGGAGATCTTGGCTTTGGATCGATGCAGCTCTGACTGTTGCAGCCATCTGGGGAATGAACCAACAGATGGAAGACCTCTCTTTCTGTCTCTACCTCTCTCTGTAACCCTGTCTTTCAAATAAATAAAAAAAAGGGAAAAAGAAAGAAAAAAAAAGAGAGAGAGACCTTCCATCCCCAAATGGCCGTAACAGCCAAGGCTGGGCCAGACCAAAGGCAGGAGCTTCTTCCAGGTCTCTCACGTGGCAGGGGCCCAAGGACTTGGGCCATCTTCCTCTGCCTTTGCAGGTGCATTAGCTGGGAGCTGGAATGGGACTGGAGCAGGCGCCGGTGTGGGAGGCCGGTGCTGCAGACAGCAAGGTAACTTGCCGCGCCACAATGCCAGCCCCTTGCCTTTATTTTCTTTTTGCCTACTTTTCTTCATTTGCTATTTTAAAATTCAGTTTTCTCATTTTATTTTTTATGAAGCCACCTTAAATCCTTTCTGGCAGCGGCGGTGGCAGGGGGAGAGGGGGAACCAAGGAGAAGCGGATCAGGGCTGCTCGGCCGTGCGTTCTCCGTCCTGCCCGGCTTGCTTTTGGCAGATGACCAGAGCAAGCAGCTCCTCAGGGGCCAATCTGTGGTCAGCGCTTTGTTCTTTCTCTCTTGCTTATTTCTCAAGTCCTCTGCAGGGGATCTGGGCGTCCTGGGAGAGAGGAGAAAGGCCCAGGGCTTCAGGTTCCTCTCATCCTGGGAGGCTGAGCTACAATTCAAACCCCAACACTGGCGCGTGCTTCCTCCACTTCACTCCCCTGCCTCCACATCCCTCACCCCTCCCATGGAACAAAACAAGAGGCAGTGAGAGCAGCAACAAAGCCAAGTTCTGCTTGGTGAGACGCAAGGAACGGGATCCTTGGATCAGAGAATTATGAAATTATGGAATCCTTGCAATCATCACTGTGAGAAAAGACCCCCAACAGGTTTGGGGACCAGAGTCCTGTTGTATTCACTCATTTGTACATAAAGCCTATATGAAGTGCCTCCTGTATGCTCAGGGAGGTCAGTGATGAGCCAGCCAATGTGGAGTAGCTGGTCTGGTAGGGAAGAAAGATGAAGTTTCATCAAACAATTGTGTGTGTGGGTATTTTCATCTTGGGTGCGTGGAAAGAAGAGCAAAAGGCATAGGTGGGTATAACAAGAAAATGATCTGCGAAGAGTTTGGAGGTCAAGGAGACCTCCCTGTGAAAATGGATGCAAATAGTGCACGGGATTTAACTGGGGGAAGCTTCTAAGGAGTGGGAAACGAATGCCGCATGGCATGTTCAAGGAGCAAAGGAGGATGGTGTGGCTCAAGGCGAGTCTGGGAGAGGCCTGTTTTCCCGGGGGCTGGGAAGGTAGGATAGGAAGGTTGGTTTTCGTCGTCAGGGTGCCGGGAAGCTGTTGAGTGCTTTACTCAGGGGACTGGCTTCCTCCCACTCGCGCTCTGCTGCTGGAGAAGCCAGGAAGGAGGCCCCCGAGCAGGTGCAAGACCAGGAGTTGCTCAGAGCTGTGCTGGGGCGACGGGAGCTTTGGCCAGCAGAGGACGTATTGACCGTGTGATCCCTCCAGTCCTGCCTTATGGCCTAAGCAGAAGCCACCGGGAACACACCGGAACATTCGATGCTCGGCTCAGCCCAAGGATCCAGGGCTGGAAGTTTCCTCCGCTCAACAGAGACCCCTGACAGAGGCCTGCAGGGCCACCTGCCGTGGTCGAAGGGGGTCTCTGTCCTTGAGCCCAGAGTTCCTTTCCTCACACACGAGGGCAGGCAGGCTGGGCTTTGTGCTGCTGCCCTTCCTTCCCCGGGCTCCTGGGTTTTCAGCCCCAGCTGCTCTTGGGGCCTGGCTTCATCCCGACACTGTTAGAGTGAGGTTTTTGTTTTTTTTTGTTTTTTGTTTTTTTGGACAGGCAGAGTGGACAGTGAGAGAGAGAGAGAGACAGAGAGAAAGGTCTTCCTTTTGCCTTTGGTTCACCCTCCAATGGCCGCCGCACTGCGGCCGGTGCACCGTGCTGATCCGATGGCAGGAGCCAGGTGCTTCTTCTGGTCTCCCATGGGGTGCAGGGCCCAAGCACTTGGGCCACAGCAGAGAGCTGGACTGGAAGAGGTGCAACCGGGACAGAATCCGGTGCCCCGGCCGGGACTAGAACCCGGTGTGCCAGCGCCGCAAGGCAGAGGATTAGCCTATTGAGCCTCGGCGCCAGCCTAGAATGGGTTTTGATAGCTGTCATGACCTGCCTGTGTTGGGGTGTGTGTGTGTGTGTGTGTGCATGCGCATGCACACTTTAAAATTTTTAAAATTGATTTATTTTCATTTAATTTGAAAGAAAGGCAGATAGAGAGACAGAGATCTCTCACCTGCTGATTTACTCCCCAAATGCCCGCAGCAGTCAGGGATGGACCAGGCTGAAGCCGGGAGCTCGGAACTCAGCCTGGATCTCCCGTGTGGGTAGCAGGGACCCAAGTGCTTGAGCCATCTGATGCGCTTCTCCCCAGGGTACGTATTGACAGGAAGCTGGCTTAGAAGCGGAGGAGCCAGGGTGTGAACCAGCACTTTGATATGGGATGTGGGCATCCTGAGCATTGTTTTAACCTTTGTGCCAGATGCCCACCCCAATGTGTATTCCTTAGGGGGACAAGGAGTTAATTTATGCTTTTATGCTGGTAAGTGCTTCGCAGATGGGATTGGGAAGGGTTAACCAATGCATCCGGTATTGATCTGCTAGGATTGCTGTAACAAATTGCCACTAATGCAGTCTTAAAACACGTGCATTTGTCACCGTCCGGTTCTGTAGGTTCTAGGTCTGCCCCTGGCCTGGCTGGGCTGAGGTCAGGGTATCGGCAGGGTCAGCTCCTTTGCAGGGGCTCTAGGGGACAAGCTGTTTCCTTCCCCAGCTCTGGAGGCCGCCCCATTTCTTGGCTGGACGCCCTCTTCCTCCATGGTCAAAGGCATCTGTGCCTGTTCTTCATGGTTACTTCTGACTGCTTCTGCCCGCTTCTTCCACCTCTGAGGATGCTGGGAGTTACATGGGGCCGGCCACCCAGCCGATCCAGGATCGTCTCCCTCTGTGAGACCGGCTGATCAGCAGCTTGAAGTCCATCTGCGGCCTCAGTTCCCCGTGGCCGCGGCGGGCAGCATGTTCACAGGTCTAGGAGGTTAGGCATCTGTCTTTAGGAGCCGTTGTTCTGCTCCCCGTGGCCGCTATCTGTCACGTAGGCTGTCCGAGCCTGCTGGGAATCTTATGTGGTTGAGCTCCCTTTGCAGAGCTCGAATTCCTGTCTGTTGCATCATCCCCTCTGTGGTTACTTGTTTCTTCTTCTTAAATACCCCTTGTGACGGGGAACTCACCGCCAGCCGTGCTCACTCTCACGTGGCCTCACACTGTATCCCAGTGGCCTCCTCCCTTTGGCCTCACATCTGTCTGTCGGGCCCCTCCCCGGGAAGTCCAGGCTTTGTCCCGCGGTGTGTGTCCTCATCACGAGGTTCTCCCGGCCAGGGAGGTGATGCCCTCAGGCCCCGGGCTCCCCTTGGTGTGCTTTCAGAGCTCCGCAATGGCCAGGTGCTCACGGTTCTCCGGATCGACAACACCTGTGCACCCATCTCCTTCGATCTGGGCACGGCAGAAGAGCAGCTGCAGGCTTGGGGCATTCAGGTGAGTGCGGATCTGACCGAGTCCCTACCATTTTTGCCTCTTTCCATCCACACATCTTTCCATCTGTCCATTCGTCTGTCTGTCCATCCATCCTCTCATCCAACTACCTGTCTGTCTACCCATCCACTCACCTGTCATCCACCCAGGTACCCACCCATTCAGTCATCTATCCATTTGTCTAGTTATTCACAAAATGTTTATCAAACACTCTGTGCTAGCTGTGGTTTATCAGGAAGGTGTGTTATAACTGGCATCTGTTCCAGTTAGATCACTTGACATATGTGTGTTTTGGGTACCTGCCCTGTCCCAGGCTGGCCCAGCACTGTAGGTGAACAGGACACAGTGTTCAGCAAGCCCAGTGGGGAGATGGACATGCATTGGCTAAATCAGGACAACGTGACATACATGCCCCAGGCACTGAAGACCTTCCCAGGGGAAAACGATCAGCTTGCCTGGAAGGGGCAGTGCATGGCAGTTTTGAAAGCTGAATCCGGGTTGTGCTAGGTGGAGAGGAGGTACTTGGCTGGCATCCACATTAGAGTGCCAGTTCAAGTCTTGGCTGCTCTGCTTCCAATCCAGCTCCCTGCTAATGCACCTGGGAAAGCAGCAGAGGATGGCCCAAGTGCTTGGGCCCCTGCACCTGCATGGGAGACCCAGATGGAGTCTTTGGCTCCCAGTGTCACCCTGGCCCAGCCCTAGCTGTTGCAGCCATTTAGGGAGTGAGCCAACAGAAGGAAAGTCTCTCTCTCACTCTAACTTTTAAATGAGTAAATAGTAAATCTTGAAAAAAAAAAAAGTTCTTGGCCAGCGCCGTGGCTCAACAGGCTAATCCTCCGCCTTGCGGCGCCGGCACACCGGGTTCTAGTCCCGGTCGGGGTGCCGGATTCTGTCCCGGTTGCCCCTCTTCCAGGCCAGCCCTCTGCTGTGGCCCGGGAGTGCAGTGGAGGATGGCCCAGGTGCTTGGGCCCTGCACCCCATGGGAGACCAGGAAAAGCACCTGGCTCCTGGCTCCTGCCATCGGAGGAGCGCGTCGCGCCGGCTGCAGCGCGCTGTCCGCGGCGGCCATTGGAGGGTGAACCAACGGCAAAAGGAAGACCTTTCTGTCTGTCTCTCTCTCTCACTGTCCACTCTGCCTGTCAAAAAATTAAAAAAAAAAAAATGTTCTTCTGTAGAAAGTCTACAGGAAGCAAGTGCCAGTAAGCCAACCGGAGAGAGAAACCAACTTGCTGAACATCGTGAACGGCATTTTAGGAGAGGGCATCGCGTGTGCAAGGGAAAGTGCACGTGAGTTCATTAGGTGATGGG
Organism: Sylvilagus floridanus; assembly: GCA_949820135.1. Classification (NCBI taxonomy): domain Eukaryota; kingdom Metazoa; phylum Chordata; class Mammalia; order Lagomorpha; family Leporidae; genus Sylvilagus; species Sylvilagus floridanus. Next base: position 80,045,997 of record OX463243.1, read on the forward strand.
CCGGCGATTCGGGCCCAGATTTTGCACAGCCAGAGGTCCGGGTGCAGATCCAGCTGTGCCGTGCTCTGCGTGTGACCTTAGGCAGGTGATAGGAACTCTCTGAGCTTCAGTGTCATCATCATCCATAAGTGAGGACAATGTTAATGCCTTTACGTAGGGGTTCTTAGGATTAAAGGAAATCGTGCCTGAGCACTTGTTCTGCTCGATAACATGGTAGCTGTCAATGCTGTGAAGCACATTGGGTGTGGGTTACTCTCTCTCTTCCCGAAGCCCCTGACACCTTTAGGTCTTCTGCGTGCTAGCCAAGGGCAGTAATGAAGGGTGGGGGAGACACGTTGCTAATGTTACCCTGAGGAGTTCAGAAGGTATGCCTCTCAAACTGAGTCGCAGCGCTGCTTAGATCAACATTGTGCCACCTCTAAGGGCAGACTTCCCACATCAGCAGAGCTGATTCCGCATCAGCACCGGTGGGTTCATCTGTCCCTCTTCCTTCAGTCTTTGCACAGAGAGACAGCTTTTCTCTTTATTTATTTACTTGAAAGTGAGAGAGAGAGAGAGGGAGGGAGGGAGAGCACGAGCGAGCAAGAGAGAGAGAGGCAGGCACTTTCTAGCTGTTGGTTCACTCCCTAAATGGCTGCAACAGCTGGGGCCGGGTCAGGCTGAAACTGAGCCAAGGACTCCATCCAGGTCTCCCACGTGGCTGCAGGGGCCCAAGCACTTGGGCCATCCTCCACTGCTTTGCCAGTGCATTAGCAGGGAGCTGGATCGGAGGGGAGCAGCCCAAGACTTGAACTGAGGCTCTGATATCGATGCTGGCCAAACAGCTGAACTCCCTGCACCACAGTGCTGGCCCTTAGCATGTCTTTCTTAAATGATTGCCTTCAGACTGGCTCTTCCTCCTCCTCTTCCTCTTCCTCCTCCTCCTCCTCCTCCTCCCCCTTCCTCCTCCCCCTTCCTCCCCCTCCTTCCTCCTCTCCCTTCTTCCTTCTTCTTCAAGTTTTATTTATTTATTTGAAAGTCAGTGTTACACACACACACACACACACACAGAGAGAGAGAGAGAGAGAGAGAGAGAGGTCTTCCATTCGCTGGTTCACTCCTCAAATGGCCACAATGGCCAGAGTTGCGCCAATCCAAAGTCAGGAGCCAGGAGCTTCTTCTGGGTCTCCCACTCAGGTGCAGGGGCCTAAGGACTTGGGCCATCTTCTGCTGCTTTCCCAGGCCATAGCAGAGATCTAGATTGGAACTGGAGCAGCTGGGACTCCAACCGGTGCCTATATAGGATGCTGGCACTGCAGGCATCCTATACTGCTACACCACAGTGCCGGCCCCCAGACTGGCTTTTCTTATTGGTGCACAGTTCATGCGTGCTCCTCAATACAATGTTTGATGATTAAATTCTGTTTTCCTGGGTCTACCCTCACAGGGCCTTTGTGTCTACAGTTTTCTTTGGGTAGGGAGACGCAGGTACTCAGTACCTAGGTCTGATGGAAGCCCTGGGGTGCAGCTGTCAGTGTGGGGATGGGCTTTGCTAGCAGGTATTTGGTCTGCGTCAACAGGTGGTGACAGTGCAGTAGTGATGGGAGCCCCAGGGCGCTGGCCCCGGGACAAGCCCTGTTGATGTATTATCCTGTTTAATGTGCACCTCAGCCCTACCAGGTGGGTCCTCCTTGTTTTACAGAGGAGGCAACGGAGACTCAGAGAAGTGGGATGCCTTGCTTCAGGTCACACAGCACGTTTCTGGGAGGGCTAGGGTGCAGGCTCAGGGCTGTCTGAGCCAGGGCCTGTGCCTTAGCGGTTGGGCTGCTCTGTGTTGCCTCGAGGCCTGGGAGTTGCGGGTGTGGCAGTCCCTCTGCAGAACACCCTGCTGGATCTCCAGCTGTCTTGGCTCCCCACTGGTGCCAGGCCTGCCCGACCTGAGAGCTGCACCCTGTCATCTCCACCTGTTCCAAGCTTGCCCTGCCCTCTGGGGAGACCTGGAATGGGACCGTCACTTGGACTGGGAGCCACGGGCTTGCTGGCAGGAAGGAGGCCGGTGTGATGGTCCTGGGGCTGACTGCTGTCTTTCCTGTGGCTGCCTGAGCAGGTGCCGGCCGACCAGTACAGGAGCTTGGCGGAGAGCGCCCTCTTGGAGCCCCAAGTGCGAAGATACATCATCTACAACTCGAGGCCCATGCGGCTGGCCTTTGCTGTGGTAAGGGGGTGTGGACCGCACAGTGACCCTGCCCAGCTCCGCCTGGCTCCTGGGGCACCTCTAGGACATTCAGCGATGTGTCCTAGAGCAGATCGGGGCTGGGGCCTGGTGACCCAGCTGTGCCACATGGACCTGGCTTTAGTCTGAGGAGTTCTCAGTTGGGAGTGCTGACCCGGTCCCCGCAGGAAGTAAGGGTTTACTCTGAGCATGGCTTGGGCTGGGAATTTGCAGACCCACCTGCACTGTGACCTTGACCAAGACTTTTGTCCTCTCTGGGACTTGGTTTCTCCTCCTGTTCATCAACAGAGGGGTCCATTTTAGCATTTTAGCTCCAATCTGATGAGTGTGTGTATTTTGTACATACATGTAAGCATACATACATGAACACACGTATGGCAGAGGCAGCGTTGGAACCTAGGCAGTCTTGTTCAGCACGTGTGCTCTCAGCCACCATGATTTGCTGCTGCTTTCTGTGTGTCAGTGGTCAGACAGCGCACCTGCCTCCCACGTGCCATGTCTGAGGGAAGGGGAAGGGTGGGGAACCAGCATTTGATCTCCTAATGAATGCTGGGTGATAATCCATTACCTTATTAACTCTGGAACAACGCTGTGAAGTCGAGATCTTATCCCCATTGTACAGATGTGGAAACTGAGGCTCAGAGAGGTGTTCTGACTTTTCCCAGGCCCCACGGCAATTGAAGGATTCCTGCGGGCTTTGGACTAACATTTATCTCACTCCAGAGCCTCCTGCCATTTCTGGGTTTACTTGCAGTCAGGGTGGGTAAGGATTAGGAGTGGCTGCCAGCCCCTTTCTTATAAACAAGGAGCAGGAGCTCACCCCACAGACCAGGCACCTGCATCAGCCTCCTGGTGGCAGGAGTGTCCCCAGCATGTTCCTTCGAGCGGAGCTCCTTGTTGGAGGACCGAGGTACCTGACCACGCTCTCTTCCCGGCTCCCGGCAGGTTTTCTACGTGGTGGTGTGGGCCAATATCTACTCCACCAGCCAGATGTTTGCCCTGGGCAGCCACTGGGCGGGCGTGCTGCTCGTGACCCTGGCCGCGGTCAGCCTGACCCTGACCCTCATGCTTGTCTTCGAGAGACACCAGCGGAAGGTGAGACGCCTCCTGCAGCAGGGCAGCGGGCCATGAGACTCCTGAGTCGGCATCTTCTCTCTTACCTCTGAGAAGCACGTCTCCAAAGAGCACTGTGCACACAAGCCCATATGCCCAGCGCTGAAAAGAAATCCAGTCACATGCGTGACTGTGTTCTCTGTTTTCTGCCTAATCCTCGTGGATTGCTTTTCTGGGAACAAGCTGTGTGGAGAGCGAGTGAGCGAGCCTGGGAGGAGGGCACCGATGACCAATATCCTTGCGGTCCTTTAGTTAACCCTTTCATGCCCTCGTGTCCCTGGAAGTTCACCAGTGACGTGCCCTGGACGTGCGCCGAGGAAGGTTGGAGAGTGGCGACTTACTGTTCCCTCCTGTGTTGAGCAGACACTGACATGGTCCCTTAGCGGTAGCCATGCCTCATTTAATCCCAGCGGTGCCCTTTGGGATGAGTGGTCGGAGAGATTAGGTAACTTATTCCGAATCCCGCTGTAAGTGGCAGAGCCAGGGTGCAAACTCGAGTCCTCTTGATCCCTGATCATCTTCAGAGGGGAGATGGATGCAGCCTGAGCATCCCTGATCGGCAAATCTGAAGCGCTCCAAGATCCAAAACTTCGGAAAGCACTGACGTGCCACCACGAGTGGAAAATTCCACCCCTGTCCTCACGTGACCGGTCTCAGTCAAATGCGGAGGCACTGAAGTAGTGTATAAAGTCACCTCCAGGCTATGTGTAGGTGCACGTGAAGTGTGAGTGAGTTTTGTGTGTTCAGGTCCTGCCCCAGCAGGTATCGGTAAGTCGGTATCTGAAATGTGGGGCAGCTCTGCTCCCCAGCATTGTGGCCGAGGGCTGCTCCATCCGCCGCCCCCGCTGATACGTAGGGCACTCTTGTGTTCTGTTTCCTCAGTGTGTGCGTTCTGCTACCTTCTGAGCACTTCCTGTGTTCTAGACCCTCCTCTGCTTTGCACACTAACTCGTTAACCTCCCCCTCCCCCACACCTGTCTGCACAGAGGCTGCTACGCTCATTTTACAGAGGAGGAAGAAGCGGAAGCTCCGAGAAAGGCCCGAGGAGTAGCCCGAGGCCAGGCTGCTGATAACGGCAGAGAGGAGTTCAAGGCCAGGATGCTCAGATTGTCCCCTCCCTCGGGGCTGCCCGAGGCTGCAGAAGCCGGGTGTCTGGTGTCGGCCCACATTCCTGCTCTGCAGAAGTGGGCGTGGTTTCAGGGGGCTGGAACCCGGAAGGCGGGGCTGCATGCTGTCTGAAGGCAGCGATTTCCTTACCTTTCCCGCTCCCAGGGGCCCCGTGTGTTCCTTGGCTTACAGCCCCTTCCTCCGTCTAGCCCAAGTCTCCTTCTCAGAGTCCTGGGCCTCCCTCTTCCACTGTTGGGGCGTGGCCTGGGGCTTGCATTGGGCCACCTGGATAATGCAGTGTAGTCTCCGAGCCTGAAAGACAGACGGTTAGCAGCACACGTTCCGCCCAGTACCTCAGCCTCCGTTAGCCACTAGCGACAGAGTCACAGGTTCTGGGGAATGGGACGCACACGTCTTCGGGGGACTACTGTGCTGCGTGCCACGCTGACGCTGTGTTTCAGGCTCCTTGGAAAATTCCTGTCCCCTCAGCCTGCAGCCCCTGCACAGAGCTGAGCTCTGAGATCCCGGAGCAAAGATACCCCCTTGCCTCTCTCACAAGGGGGAGGGCGAGATGGTGGGGAATGAGTTCCATTTAGTGCCTATGTTCACAGTGACAAATAGGAATTTTATGGCTTAATCATTCTGAAAAGATGACAAAACTAATGCTACCCCTGGGCTCTGTTGATGCTTTCATGGCCCCTGTGCTTGGCTATAAAAAAATAAAATTGTGCTGGCTGCTCCTGCATAAGGAGCTTTTCTCGGGGAGGGGGAGAACAGCGCGATCTGATTTAGCAGAAGCAAGCAAAAAAGTCTGGCCCGTGACAGGTGCCTCAATGACGTAGGCGTCTCTCATGCAGTTCAGGGAATGTCTGCTTTGCTCTTCTGTTTCCCCTCTCCCCCCCAACCCGCCCAGCCCTTCTTTTATTCAGCTGGGATTTATGAAGCCCTGTGAGTACCAGGTAACGTGCTGGGCACAGGTCGTGGAGACGAACACCACTGGGCCTGTGCTCACAGGTGCAGCATGGAGGCCCCGGGGGCACAGTGACAGCACCAAGGTTGCTGTTTGTTCATCCAGGAGACCCTGCAGGATCTGCTGTGTCCTGATAACGACCCCCATTTAAGGAGCAGTTACTCTGTGCGTGAGGCCTGATGTCCGTGCCTGACGCAACCTCCCAAGTGGGCAGGATACCTCTGCCATTTGCTAGCTGTGCAGCCTAGGCTGGGTTATAGCTCAACCCGTCTGGGCCTTGTTTACTCTGATTCTGAGAGTCCCGTGTGAGGGCCAGGCACCACGCTGTGTGATGCATAGACCAAGCAGGTACAACGTCTGTTCCCACCGCCTCTCACAGCTCTCTGTGCACCCCGACCATGACCAAGGGCCAAGGTGAAGTGCTTCACATGCAGTCTCAGCTAGCTGTCACCACATTCCTGGGAAACCAGGACATACTTTGTATTCGGAAACAAGGCTGGATGGGACATACCTCATTCAGGGCCACACAGCCAGGGATGCCTAACACTGGAGTTTAATATCCTGACAACCCTACAATCCCTGGGATTCACAGGGAAGGAAAGAGGCCCAAGGGTGAGGATTGTCCCATGGTGTCTAGGGGTGGGGTGGTGTGTGACCATTGCCCAGGGCCAAGCAGCTCCCTGGCAGCCTGGAGTTCTGGCTAAGGGACTGATGCTTGTCTTACAGGCCAACACCAACACTGATCTGAGGCTGGCGGCCGCCAATGGAGCCCTGCTGAGACACCGGGTGCTGCTGGGGGTGACGGACACGGTGGAAGGATGCCAGAGTGTGATCCAGGTACCACGTGTTGGAGTGACCGCCCCTGCGTGGCCCACCTCGGGGCTGGGCTAACTGCGAGAGGTGGCTTCACGCTCACCCAGCCTGCACTGTGTGGGAGTCTGCTGATGAGATGGCATGGACAGCTCGTATCTACTCCTGCTCTACACTGAGCCCAGTGGCCAGTGAAGATGCTCAGGGACCCTACAAGGTCCCTGTCCCGCTGGAGCTCCCAGGCATACAGTTAGAGCAGCCTCTCCGGCCCCAAGGAGGCTGGTGCTGCCCACAAGCAGCCCCACAGAGAGAGAGATGAGGCTAGAGAGGGAGGCTCAGGGCCTGCAGGCCTTGTCTGCCTGGCTTCATCATTGTCTTTGTCCTAAAGGCAGTGGGGAGATCTCAAAGTGCTCAGGACAAGGTCACTCAGGGGTGGGGACACAGCTGGGGCTGAATAAGCCCTCAGTCACCTGACCCTGGCTGGGATGTGCCCACTACTCACCTGCCCAGAGTCTCCTGGGCTGGGCACCTGGTCTGTGATGTCACCAGTCACAGCCGACGCACTGTCGGTGGTGGTGGTCATGGTGTTCACAGGGAAGCTGGAAGAAGCACATGTCCATGTGCCTTGCACATCCTGTGAGTGTTTGCTGAGAGCCTGCTATGTTCTGGCTGCTGGGGCTGCGGCAGAGAACACCCCAGACCCCTGTCTTTGTGGGGGCTGGTCATACCTGAGACAGCGTAGGGCATGAGGCCATCTTGTCCAGTGTGGGGGGTGAGGCAGTTCCAGTGTGATTTCCCAGGCTGGGAGCTTCTGGCACCTGGGGTCCTCTGTAGCCTCATTTACCTTACTCACTGCTGAGTCATCTTTGGCAATTGGCTTGGACGTTAGCTGAATACGTGGAAAGATGGGTGACTAATGGATGGCCTCATCTTTTCAGACAGCTTGAGTTCTTTCATTTTCAAGACGCTATTTTGGGGCGAGGTGCCATGATGTCTAGGATGTCCTTCAAATTTACTAGGGTGTGCAGTAGTGGGTGGGGGGTGTTGAGGCTGTGCAATGCATGAGGGTAGAGAGGGCACCGGCTTGGCCGCAGTGATTAATGGCTGAAGGAGGACAATGGCTTGGTGCCATCTTTTTTTTTTTTTTTTTGGACAGGCAGAGTGGACAGTGAAAGAGAGAGAGAGAGAAAGGTCTTCCTTTGCCATTGGTTCACCCCCCAGTGGCCACTGCGGCCGGCGCACTGCGGCTGGCACACCGCAGGAGCCAGGTGCTTCTCCTGGTCTCCCATTGGGTGCAGGGCCCAAGCACTTGGGCCATCCTCCACTGCACTCCCAGGCCACAGCAGAGAGTTGGACTGGAAGAGGAGCGACCGGGACAGAATCTGGTGCCCCGACCAGGACTAGAACCTGATGTGCTGGCGCCACAGGTGGAGGATTAGCCTATTGAGCCATGGCGCCGGCCTTGGTGCCATCTTCTTTTGTTCGTGTTTGGAAATTTTCATAGTAAAAGCCTTTATAAAAAATCAGGACCGCCAACTGTGGTGCAGTGGCTTCAGCTACTGCTTGCGAGGCTGACATCCTATATTGGATGGAATGCGGGTTTGAATCCCAGCTGCCCCACTTTGGATGCAGCTTCGTGCTAGCAAACCTGAGAAAGCAGCGTGTGGGTGATGGCCCGAGTCCTTGGGCCTCTGCCACCCATGTGGGAGACCTGGATGGAGCTCCTGACTCCAGGCTGTAGCCTGGTCTAGACTTGGCTGTTGCAGCCATTTGGGGGAGTGAACCAGCAGTTGGCAGATCTGTCTCTGTCTCTGCTTCTCTCCTTCTCTCTCTGTTGCTCTGCCTTTCAGCTGAATAAATAAAATAAATCTTTTTTTAAAAATCTGCTGAAAAACACTCCCTTGGGGGTGAGACAGATGGGTAGGCAGAGAGGGATGTGACCTTGGTCCCCTGCATCTGACTGTGGGTGGAGGTGTGAGACAAGGGTCGCCAGTTTTGTGCAGAACACTGGTTATGATGTGTGGGAGGTGTGGCCCTGACAGATGTCGTGTGATGAGTGAATGTGGAGGAGTTCAGCTGGTTAAGTTGAACTTGACCTTCTGGGAACTATTGAGGTTCAAGCAGAAGGTGATGTAGGAGACGGGGAAAGACTTCTTAGCCTTTTCCCCCAAGCTGTTCACCTGAGACCTGGCCAGGGCATGGGGATTTACCTCTTTGCAGGTTCTGGTTCCAGACAGAAAGGTGTCCCACCGCTGACAACAGAGGTGGTGGCCATGGCCAGACGTGTGGTGTCGGGAGGGTTTGGAGTCTGGCCACTGTGCTCAGTGACCTGTGGGAGGTGGGACCGCAGCCAGCTGGAACGGGGCCAGACGTGTCCGAAGTTTGCCGGCAAGCCCTGTCCCTAGCCGTCCTCCCGGGGCCATGTGGTTGTGACGTGAGGCTCTGGGAGAGAGCAGAGCAGCAGGTGTCTGCCAACCCCGGGGTAAACCGGGCGGCCCTCCATTGGCTGAGCTGCAGGAGGCAGATGGTGGGCCGAGCTGCAGCAGTCACAGAGCCTCTCCCCACAGCTCTGGTTTGTCTACTTCGACCTGGAGGACTGCGCCCACTTTTTGTCTGACCACGTGCGGGAAATGAAGACCAGCCAAGAGGTAAGCGTCTGGAGTGAAACAGAAGCGAAGTCCCAACCAAAGCAGAGGGCCGTGCTGCGCAGGTGGCCTCCCTCAGCCTTGGAGAGAAGTCCCCAGAGTCACTTGGGAGGAAGAAGGCGTGCATGGACCCTGTGGACGCTTTGTCGGGGAATCATGGCTGTTTGTCTGCTCCTTTTTAATTAATCACGCCTTGCACATCTCCAACAGGGTGGGGACTGTCCAGCCCGAGGGCTGCACAAGGCCCGTGAAATCACGTGGTCTGGTTTTGCCAAGGCAGCCGCGGGCGGCACTCAAATACCAGCTAATCTGTAGCAGGCGGATTTTTAAGTTGAGAACTTTGTGTGACCCGCAGATGTTGTTGTAAATATCCATATGGCCCTTGGAGGACAAAAGGTGCCCTACCCCTGCTAATAATAACATTCATAATACATTCTGGCGGATCTCTAAGTGTCACCGATTTAGACGGCTGTCCCTGGTTCAAAGTGGCCTTGTCCCAGAAGTCCAGGGGGATCGTGTTCTGATAGTACAGGGGGAAACAGGCTCTGGAAAGCCCTGCTGCCTACCTGTGGTCCTGGAGCTGGCGCTGATGCCCTCCTGGAGGCCAGGTCTGTGGCTCCAAGGCTGGGCTCCTGCCCCAGGATCAGCCTCTTCTGGGTCCTGGAAGTGCTGCAGCCAGTCTTGCAGCCAACATCGGGGTCTCTGACCATATTCGTGCGGTTAGAGATGCCCACATCCCAGGCTGCCTTGGAGAACAAATGAAACCACGGATGGAGCGGTGCTTTAGGAGGCCCGTACTGCTGGGGAATGATGTGCCCTCACCGCTATGGCTCAGCTCCTCCGTTCTTCTGAGGTCAGCCTTGAGTCTGTCCGTGGCTCCGTCCTCTGCTGGGCCTGCAGGAAGACAGAATGACAGCCCCTCAGACCCCACCCAGGTTTAGGACACACCTGAGCCCCCCAACCGCCTTGTTTCCTTTGCAGTCTTTGCTGAGAAGCAGACTGAGCCAGTTATGTGTCGTCATGGAGACCGGGGTGAGCCCGGAGGCGCCGGCGGTGGAGGGGCTGGAGGACCTGGAGGCTGCGCCCCTCCTGCCCAGCACTGCTCGCTCTCCAGAGAGGGCACTCATGCAGACCGAGCTGCACCAGCTGGTTCCTGAGGCTGAGCCGGAGGTGAGGGCGCTGCGGTGGGTCGGGCGTTCCCCCTCGCAGGGCAAGTCTGCACGGCTCCGGCTTCCTAGCATCATGGCTTCTTCCATAGAGACCATACCCCTCTTCAGCCAAACCCCACTTTCCAATCTGTTTCTCTTCACCCCGGCACTTTTAAAGTTGATTTATAGGAATCTTTCTATACTTACTAGGATTTTTTGGTTGTTCTTTTTAATATCTTAGATATTATATAAAATATTTAAAAATTATATTATTTATTTGGAGTGGGGAGAGAGAGAGAGAGACAGAGACACTGAGCGAGACCAAACCCTCATCCGTTAATTTAGTCCTTTGATGTCTGCAACAGTCAGGACTGGGCCAGGCTCACGTCAGGAGCCAGGGACTCAGTCCAGGTCTCCCACATGGGTGGCGGGGACTCAACTCCTCCAGCGATCACCAGCTGCCGCCAGGGTGTGCATTAGCAGGAAGCTAGAATTGGGAGCAGCGACGGGACTTGAACTCAGGCATTATGATAGGAGACAGGGGCATCTTTTAAACTAATAGGCCAAATGTCCACTCCAGATGGTATTTTTGATAGTTGCACTGGATAGGTAAAAAGCGCTTTGGTGGATGGTAGCTTTCCTAACCATGAACATACTGATGAATATTTGGGTCTTTATCAGCTGGTCGCTCAGTTATCCGTTCATCTGTCCCGGCATCCATCCATCCAGCTACTTCAGCACAGCTGGGTGTTAGAATTCGCGTGCAGCCCTGTTGACTGCTTGTCCCTCCGGCTGTAGACTGCCGCTGGGTCCCGCTCTCTGTTGGGTAAGGCTAAGCGTCGGGAGCCCAGCAATCCAGAAGTCTGGTTTTCAGCTTGAGCTTCTCGCCATGAGGGCGCCCCGCCGGCAGGGAGCAAAGCCGCAAGGGGCGGCCTCGGGTGACAGCTGGAACCTCCACAGAGCTCCTGCTCTCCAGCTCAGCCAGGAGCTTTGGGGACTCCAGATCCATAGTAGCTCAGACTTTCTCTTTCGTTCTGGTGGGGAGCGGGAGACCTGCAGTTCACACTGTTTAAAGGAAAGAGGATAAATGTGTTAAACTTCACCGGCATCCCGCTGGCTTTTTTTAAAAAGACCCAAAAAGATGGATAAGATCACATGTTTTATGCTGGCATGCTTGGCTGGGTTTATGTGCAATAGCCCATTAAATACAAATCTTTCAAATTATTTTTTTCAAAATCCCTCAGACCGATAGCAATACGATTTCCTGTCACGAGTATCAAGTGTGTGCGTGCAGGTTTTTCAAGTAGCTGCCCTGGTAATTTCGGAGTGGAAATAAAGCCAGTGCCTGAGTCTCAGCATGGCCAGCGCCTCCCGTTTCACTAGGAGCCCGCAGAGAGCGCGAGGATGGCCGCTTGGCTTTTCCAGTGCTTCCGTCCTGCGTGCGGTTCTCGCACTCACCGTCCGAGGTCTGCGTTATCTTCTTTCTGCTTTGATGGGTGAAATAAGGTTCCCAGACGGCATCTGACCTGTCCAGCATCACAGAGCGAGGCAGAGTGTGCCACGGCCAAGGACGGAAGCCAGCCTGGCTGATTGAAAATTATGCAGTTTTTTCCTTTTCATTCAGACTACTTATTTGAAGGGAGAGTGGCAATAAGAGACAGAAGGAGAGCAAGAATGAGTTAGAGGGAGAGAGCACGAGAGAGCGCATGCGCACACAAGATGTCTTCTGTTCGCCAGGTCGCTCTGCAAATGGCCACAATGGCTGGGGCTGGGCCAGGCTGAAGCCAGGGGCATTAGCAGGGTGCTGGGTCAGAATGAGAGCTGCAGGCACTCGAACCCTTGCTCATGTGGGATGCTGGCGCTATAGGTGGTAGTTTAAGCCACGGCGCTGACCCCGAAAGCCTGTTCTTGCTGACTGACTGTAGATGGAGACGGCCGGCCGGAATGTGGACCGGAGTTTGTGTCAGAGTGGACAGCAGATTGTGAACGCGCTCCAGCATGCGATCGGAATTCCAGCGTTTCACTGTAGTCCCAGCTGCTGGTAACCGAGCGGAGCTTTACACACAGCTGTGCTCAGAGTGTGCATTCCTTCCGATACTTAAAATCATTTTTCAAAGTTTACCTTTCAACTTTTTCCATTGTGGTAAAACATACATTTAGAATTTACCATCTTGGGGTGGGTATGTGATGCAGTGGTGCAGGTGTGTCCCTGCCACCCACGCCACGTGGGAGGCCTCCCTTACGTTCTGGCCTCCTGGCTGTGGCTCTGCCCTGCCCTGGCTGTTGTGAGCATTTGGGACATGAACCACTGTTGGAAGATTGCTCTGTGTCGCTGTCTCTCTTCCTCTCTCTCTTGCTCCATTTTTCTAATAAGTTAAAAATGAATCAAGAACTAAAGTAACCGTCATGGCCACTCTTAAGCCCGTGGTTCCGTGGCATCAGTGCGTGCATGTGTGTGACCTGTCACCCCCATCCGTCTCTGGGACGTTTTCATCTCCCCATGGTGGCTCCATGCCACCCTTACCCTCCCCCTCTCCACCCTTGCAGCCACCATTCTGTTTTGTGTCTATGAATTTACCACCCTGGGTGCCACCAATTAGTAACAGATCATACAGTATCTGTCTTTTTGTGTTAAATTCAGTTTTTAAAAAAATATTTATTTATTTGAAAGTCAGAGACAGAGAGAGAGAGAGATCTTCCATCTGCTGTTTCACTCCTCAAATGGCCTCAATGGCTGGGGCTGAGTCAGGCAGAAGCCAGGAGCCAGGAGCTTCTTTCCAGGCCTCCCACAAGGGTGTCAGGGGCCCAAACACTTGGGCCCTCCTCTGCTGCCTTTCCCAGGCCATCAGCAGGGAGCTGGCTTGGAAGTGGAGCAGCTGGGACTCCAATCAGCAGCCATATGGGATGCCAGCATTGCAGGCGGCAGTTTAACCTGTTACACCACAAGGCTGACTGCTTCCCTCCACATCTTTTTTTTTTTTTTAAAGATTTAGTTTTATTTATTTGAAAGAGTTACAGAGAGGTAGAAACAGAGAGAGAGAGAGAGAGACAGAGACAGAGAGACAGAGAGCGAGCAATCTTCTATCTGCTGGTTCACTCCCCAAATGATTGCAATGGCTGGAGCTGAGCTGATCTGAATCCAGGAGCCAGGAGCTTCTCCCTGGTCTCCCACATGGGTGCAGGGGCCCAAGCACTTGGGCCATCTTCCACTGCTTTCCCAGGTGCATTAGCAAGGAGCTGGATTGGAAGTGGAACAGCTGGTATGTGAACCAGTTGCCTGTATGGGATGCTGGCACTGTAGACCTGGGGCTTTAACCTCTGAGCCCCCTCATCTTGAAGTGGGGTTTTCTTCACCTTGACCACATGTACCTTCCAGACTGAGCACACTGGAACGGTGGCTTCTCTGGTGCTTTGGGGTTGCGTCTCGTTGTTGTGCACTGCCAGTCAGTAGTTACCCACCCACCGTGGGGATGAGGACTCAGAGGCTGCGGGCTGCCCAGCACCAGGGAGCCTCAGAGCTGGGGTTCTGGACCACACTGGCCCGGCCCGGCCTGATTCTGGTTCTTCCCTGTGAGCACCAGTGCCCCTGCCCTGGACGTACATCCCCATGGCCCTCACTCTGCTCCCCTGTCTCTTCTAGGAAATGGCCCAGCAGCTGCTGGCGGTGTTCGGCGGCTACTACACCCGGCTTCTGGTGACCTCCCAGCTCCCCCAGGCCGCGGGGACGCGGCACCTGGACTCTCCAGAGGTCCCCTGTCCCTGCCAGCTCATAGAAGCCCACCTCCTGGGCACCGGCTGCTGCCCGTTCCTGGCCAGGTGACTTCGGGATGAAGAGCCTCATTTTCCTCCAAGACCGAAAAATGGGGGAGACCTCCAGCGCCTGGGATGGCTGATGGTGAGCCCCAGGCTGGGAGGGGTGCAGCTGGGGCCCTGTCGGCGTGTCTTTGGCCTCTCGAGGAGCTGCTGGCTGGCCCCAGTCCAGGCTACTCTACGCCACGGAGGACCATGGGCATGGATGGGAGGGCTGGTCTCCCAGCCCTTTCACTGCTCGGAGGTCCGGAGGTGACCAGATTGGGCCAGTGGCGCATCCAGGACTTGGTCTCTGTGGCGAGCCCATCCCCGGCCCCTCCGTGGAAGGCTGGGAAACTGAGCCTCAAAGAGGACACTGCTTTTCTGCCGTGGCCTCTGACCTCCTCCGTTTAAGACTGCCTCCTTCCAGTCTGGAGAACATGAGCGCACTGACAACTTCCTCCATCCTTGAGCTTTTCTCCCCCCTACTTCATGTAAGAACAGTGACACCTGTGTTGTCAGCCGCCAGCCACAGGCCACAGAAGGCAGAGATGGAGGACGGAGACGGAGGGCGCTGAGCTGCCGAGGGGAGCACTGGAGGGGACCGGGCCTGTTTGGCCGGCCTTCCATGGTCCACGGCACGCACGCCATGGTTGTGGTTTCATGCTCCAGACGCTGGTTGACATGTGTGGTCTCTAACACTAATGTTGCTCTGGAATCAATGTGATCGACCCTCGTGGGGTTCTGCGACGAGCTCAGAGGCCGGCTGGAAGACCCAGTGCCCCGCGGGCCCAAGGTCAAAAGCCCCAGCCTGGGATGTGAAGGCCCTGCAGCCCCCAGGACTTGGCCTTCCTCTGCAGGTTTGTCCTCTGGAGTTGAAACTCTTGAACCGACCTACGAGGGTACCTTAAAAAGCTTGGAGAAAGCAAATTAGAAAATCAGTTTGTTTTGGTGCAAAAGTATTCAAAATCTGTGTGTATGAGGGGTCTTCAAAAGGTTCATGGAAAATGTGTAGGATGAAAAAACTGCATGGAATTAAATTGATTTTTGCACTAAAATACACTTACCATTTCATTCAGTTTTTCCAAGAACTTTTAGGAGTATTCTTTTGGAAGCACCTATTTTTTTTTTTTTTTTCTTTTTAAATCTACTGAACTCCTGTTCGTGCCTCAAAGCCCCACTTTCTATACTCCTCCTCCAGGAACCTGTCCACCACAGCCAGCCCTGCGTGTTCTTTGCCTTCTTTTAAATTTCTGATACAGCTGCTCCCTATATTGATGTTTTGTGTTGTCAATTCTGCTTTCCTGTGCACATGCTTATTTTTCTAGCTAGATGATAAATTCCTCGAGGACACAGACTTCATTTTATACTTTCCATGTATGACCTAGACCTGCTCAAGGAAAAAAATCCTGTGGATCGATTGCTTTGCCGTCTCCATAGCAGCTGTTGCACATTGCTCTCCAGCTCAGCTGAATGGTGAGGCTGGTTTGGACCTGTGTCTGGCCCCGACCTGCCTCTGCCAAGGTGCTTGCTTAGGCTGGGCCTCAGGTTCTCATCTGTGCGGTGGGTGGGTTGTGTGAGTCTGGGGGTCCTCCCAGGAAGAGAGTTGTGGCAGTCCCAGCTTATTCTGCTACCCCCTAGTCCTTGGCCTGTCAGGGTTCACTGCACACGTCACAATCTCGCAGCCCTGCCTGGCTCCAGTGGCCTGGGCCTGATGGGCAGAAGATTGGCCTGGCTCGCAGGAGGCCTGGGTTCTTGTCCCAGATCTGTGCAGCCTCCCGGCTGTGTCACCTGGCTGAGTCCCTTACCCTGTCCGAGGGGCAGTTTCCTACTATATAAAACAGACCTGGTGAATTTGAAAGCTACCGATGCAGCTCACTTGCCACCTGGGGACAGATCCAATCATTCACTTTCTCTGAGGCAGAGGAGAAGGGTCTTGTGCATGGATCAGCCCCCTGAAAGCGGTTGTTTTAGGTGTCTGTCTTTAGCCAAGTCCAAGGGCAGTTGTGCTCGGTGAAATTATGCACAAGGCAAAGCCTGTGTTTGGTGAGTATGATAACAGAGAATCAAAAATGTAGCTGTTGGATGACAAAATGGCTGTTTTCCAACTTAAAGTTCTACTGAGAGCCCTTTCTGTGTTCTTTGCTGCCCTTTCTTTAGTGCTTGGGGTGGTCTCAGCGTGGGCTGGGGCGTTCAGGGTCACGCTCATCAGACACGTTTCTCTGCATCCAAGCCATGGTTTCCTCCTGCATAGGATCCTGGTGACCCCTGGGTTACAGGGCTACAGGGATGGGGAGGTCCACACACGGGCATGCTCCAGCGGCTTGCGGCTCCGTGTAAAAGCAGACACGTCCCCTGTGGGGCTGGTGCAGTGTCATCATGTCGGGGTGGAGGCAGCAGCTCGCTGCTCGGGCTCTCACGTCACGTGGGTTCAGATCCAAGTCCCGCCGCCTGGGGACAGTGAGCATCCTTGCTGTCCTCGCATCTCCCTCATCACAGGCAGGAACTCGCTGGCAGGTTGCTGTGAGGATTCAGTGGCATTAAAAGTGTTGAATGCTTTGAATGCTTGCAGCTTTGAGTGACCAGCTTGAGGCGAGTTCAATAAATTGTTGCTATTTTGTTTTTAAAAAGAAAAAGTTTCTCCTTGTCTGGTATGCAGTAAATGTGTGATGCGTATTCTTGTTGATGATGTGGGTCATTAACCGTTGGTGTTTATTCCAGTCTGCATCAGACTGCAGTGACTCCAGCCCCGTGGGGTACATTTATGTGAGGAAAGAGTCTAGGCCAATCTCTCGGCAGAGTGGGAGAGGTAAGGAGGGAGCTGGGGACTTTGGGCCAGGTGCTCACCTTCTGTGTTCCTCCTGCACCTCCATTTCTTGCCCTCAGTGAGAATGGGGTCACAGGAGGTGATGCATGTATGACACAGGGCCTGGTCTCCCTGGAGTCCGCAGGAAGGGC
Organism: Sylvilagus floridanus; assembly: GCA_949820135.1. Lineage (NCBI taxonomy): Eukaryota > Metazoa > Chordata > Mammalia > Lagomorpha > Leporidae > Sylvilagus > Sylvilagus floridanus. The sequence continues at coordinate 80,062,749 of OX463243.1, forward strand.
CCGGTCGAAGGCAGCTTCTTCTGCAGCTCCGGATGCCGCTTTCTGCCTGTGTGCATCAGCAAGGCGTCCATAGTGCCGTGTTCGTCTGTTACCTTACTGATGTCAGGTTGTTCTATCAGGGATCAAGATGAGAAAATCTTCAATGATGACTGTAGATTTTTTTCTCCTTTTAATTCTTCTCTCTCTCTCTCTCTCTCTCTCTCTCTCTTTCTCTCTCACTCAATATTTATTTATTTATTTGAAAGCCAGAGTTACAGAGAGGCAGAGAGATAGAAAGGCAGAGAGAGAGAGTTCTTCCATCCGATGGTTCACTCCCCAGTTGGTCGCAATGGCTGGAGCTGCACCAATCCAGAGCCAGGAGCTTCTTCCTGGTCTCCCACGTGGGTGCAGGGGCCCAAGCACTTGGGATATCTTTTACTGCTTTCCCAGGCCATACAGAGAGCTGGATTGGAAGTGGAGCAGCTGAGACTCGAACCGGCACCCATATAGGATGCCAGCGTTGCAGACTGGGGCTTTATCCTGCTACGCCACAGCACCAGCCCTTCTCCTTTTACTTCCAACAACTTTTTAAAAAATTCTCTAGCTTAAAAAGAGAGAGAGAGTTCATACAGCATTAATTCACCATCTTTTAAATCAACTGGGCTTTTCATATATTCACCAGATTGTACAGCCATCACCACGCTTTAATTCTAGACCGTCCTCATCACCACCGCTGTCCCTCCAAAACCCCCACCCACTAGCAGTCACTCCCTGCTCCCGCCTCTCCCACTCCCTGGCAACCACTGTGCTGTGCATTTTCACATTTCTTCTAAAAAGAATCACTTGTTGTGTGGCCTGTTGTGTCTAGATATTTTCGTGTAGCGTCATGTTCTGGTTCATTCCTATTGTAGCATATGTCGGTACTTTCATTTCTGTGCTGAATAGTATTCCAGTGTGGGGATATACCACATTTTGTTTATACTTTCATCAGTTGAGTTGCTCATTTTTTTTTGGCTTCTATGAACAAAGCTGCCATGAACAGTCAGTGCAGGTTTTTGTGTGAACATTTATTTTAGTTCACTTCTGATAAGTATTGCTGCTATTTCATATATACAAATTTAGAATTATTGAAACTTCCTGATGGAGTGACTCTTCTATGTTTATGAAATGTTCCTCTTTTTTTTTTTTTTTTCAACATTTACTATTTATTTGGAAGGCAGAATTACAGAGAGGCAGAGAAAAGAAAAGTCATCCATCTGCTGTTTCATTCCCTAAATGGCTGCAACTGCCAGGGGTAGGCCAGACCAAAACCAGGAGCCATGAGCTTCATTTGGTCTCCCAAGTGGGTGCAGGGGGCCAGGGACTTGGGCATCCTCTGCTGCTTTCCCAGGTGCACCAGCAGCCAGCTAGATTGAAAGTGGAGCAGCTGGAATTGAACAGGCGCCCATGTGGGATGCTAGTGCTGCAGGTGGTGACTTTCCCTCCAGGTCACCACACTGGCCCCAAATGTCCATCTTTAGTAGAGTTTTTGCCTTAAAAATCTACTTTGTCTAATAAGTCAACTTTATTTTGATGAGGGATGACATTGTACATTTTTGTTCATCCTACTTTCAGCATATCTGTGTCCTAATATTTCAGATAACCCCTTTACAGAGGGATTATTTAATTCTGAAAAATTATTTACTTCTAAAAAATTGTCTCTGGGTTTTAATTTAATTGGAGTATTGTGCTGTGTCTAATTGCTGATAGGTACCCTTTTACTATTTTCTGTTTGTGTAATTTTTCTGTATTCTTTTATTTTTTTTCTTTCCTTTTTGCCTTCTTTTAGATGAAGACTTCTTGGGGCTAGTGCTGTGAATAGTAGGTTAAGCCTATACCTGTGACAGCAGCATCCCCTATGAGCACTGGTTTGAGTCCTGGCTGCTCCACTTCTGATCCAGCTTCCTGCTAATGTCCTGGGAAAGCAGTGGAAGATGGCCCAACTGCCTGGGCCCCTGTGCCTGCATGGGAGACCCAGAGAAAGCTCCTGGCTCCTGGCTTCGGATCAGCCCAGTTACAGCTGTTTTGGCCATTTGGGGAGTGAACCAGCAGATGGAAGATCTCTCTCTCTGTCTCTACCTATCCCTTCCTGTAACTCTGCCTCTCAAATAAGTAAATCTTTAAATAAAGACTTCCTTGGCGACTGCACATTGAGAATTGAAATTCAGTAAATGTATAGCAGGCTAATTTTTAAAAGTTGATACTTTAAAAAAAAAAAGTTGATACTTTTGTCTGGCCTGTGGATAATTTTATAAGTATCCACAGGGCCTTTGGCAGAAAAAAGTTTCCCTACCCCTGCTAGGGTAAAACAAGCATCCTTGGCTGACTCAGATCTGTTGTGACTGCTTCTGTCGCTTCCTGGAGAACCCAGACTCCTCACAGCCTTCCCTTTCTGCCTGGTAGGCTACTTTTGTCATGGATTTAAATTCTCTCTGTATTATAAACCACAACAAGAATTATCACTGATGCTCTATACTGCCAATATTGTTAGAGTTATCTACATGTTCATTTTTTATTATTCATTTATTGCTTAAAAAATAAATCTTTGTTCCTTTCTGTGTTTCCATACAACCGAGACCAATCTCCTTCCCCCAGAACTGATGATACACTTGTTTTTAGTGTAGCATTTAATATGGTGTATCTATGTATTTGACTTATGATGGAAAATTGTTTGTTGAAAATACTGTGTTTATTGTTGTAAGGTATTTTTGGTACTAAAGAATTCTTGTTAGTTATTTTCTTTCTACCGTTTGAAGATGTCATTGGTTCCCTTTTTTTTTTTTTGGTTTTTATTGCTTTGGGTTTTAGTAATTGTAGTCCCCGTGGCTAGGCACAGCTTTCTTCATGTCGATCCTGCCGGGAGTTCGGAGCACATCTAGGGTCTGACGTGGTGTCTCTCAGCACAGCTTCTGCCGTCTGCTCTCCCGGCCCTGGGACTCTAACGATGCGCGTGCTGAACCTTGTGGCCCCAAGACGCTGGTGTTATCCATTCTCCTGACTCTTCCAGAGTCACTCGGATATTTTCTGATTTATTAACCTTGTTGTTAACTGATTATTAATCCTGTTTTTTTAATTAATTAATTAATTTGAAAGGCAGTGTGACAGAGTGAGTGAGCAAGTGACATCTTCCATCCACTGGTTCACTCCCTAAAGGCCTGCAACAGCTAACTCCAGGCCAGATTGAAGCCAGAAGCCAGGAACTATATCCCAGTCTCTAACACGGGCGGCAAGGACTGAAGCCCTGGAGCACATCAGCAGGAAGCTGGATTGGAAGTACAGAGTCGCCAGGACTCAAACCTGGCACTTGGATATAAGTACAGAGCATGCATCCCAAGCAGCAACTTAACTGCTGGGCCACAATGCCTACCCCTCAATTTGATTGCAGCTGATACAGTATTTAGTTCTGTCATTTTCTTTTTTTAAAAAAGATTGATTTATTTATTTAAGAATCAGAGTTACACAGAGGGAAGGAGAGGCAGAGAGAGAGAGAGAGGTCTTCCAGCCACTGGTTCACTCTCCAGTTGGCTGCAACGGCTGGAGCTGCACTGATCCAAAGCCAGGAGCCAGGAGCTTTCTCTGGGTCTTCCATTCAGGTGCAGGGGCCCAAGGACTTGGGCCATCTTCTACTGCTTTCCCAGGCCACAGCAGAGAGCTGGATTGGATGTGGAGCAGCCGGGACTAGATCTGGCGCCCATATGGGATGCCAGCTCTGCAGGCTGTGGCTTTACCTGCTATGCCACAGTGCCGGCCCCTAGCTCTATCATTTTCACTTGTTTCCAGTTTTCAGATGAAACTATCCATCTTGTAATCTATTTCCTTCAATATTTAATTTTATGTATTTTAAAGTCCATGTTCTAAATCTGGTTCTTTTTTAGACTTATTTCTCTCTCCTTCTTTCTCCATCAACTGTTGGTCATATCTCCTATTCCTCGTAGGTTTTGATTCAGTGCTGGGCATTTTTTAAAATGAAAAGTTGACACCAGGCTCTTGTTCTGGGAGAGTCTCGTTGGGGTAGGTCTGACCTTTGAGCACTGGCCTATTTCTGGTGAGCCCTCACTCTGAAGTGGTAGCCTTTCAGCAGTTTTAACTGAAAACCTGTCAAAATATTTTTAAGAAAATTAGGGTTCTGTCTTCATGGTGACCCTGAAGCCTGCAGTTTTGTTTCCCAAGCTGTGAGAGTACTGGGAGTGCCAGTCTTCTGCCTCTTAGACCTGGCTTAGGACTGGGCAGGTGCGCTGAGGGGATCAGAAGCCCTCTCTGAGCCTCTCTTCTCCCTCTACTGCCTTTCTGTCCAGGATCTTAGCTCCTCAAGACCCAAGTGTTTGTAGCTCTGTGCAGATTTAAGGGAAAAACACCCCAACTTTTTACCCTGTTATCAGTCTAAGGGTAGATTGATCTGGTGGAAGTTCGTTTGCTGTGGGTCAGAAGCAAATCTGGGAGTGGGCATTTGGCATGGCACTGAGGAGACGACTGGGGATGCCCACGTCTAGTATCCGAGTGCCTGGCTTTGAGTCCCCGGCTCTGCTTCTGATTCCAGCTTCCTGCCATTCCTCACTCTGGGAGGCAGCGGATAATGGCTCGGGTACTTGGATTCTTTTTAAAGATTTTTAAAAATATATTTATTTGAGAGGTAGAGTTACAGACAGTGAGAGGGGGAGACAGAGAGAAAGGTCTTCCTTCCGCGGGTTCATTCCCTAAATGGCTGCAACGGCTGTGCTGATCCGAAGCCAGGAGCCAAGAGCCAGGAGCCAGGAGCTTCTTCCAGGTCTCCCTCGCAGGTGCAGGGACCCAAGCCCTTGGGCCATCTTCTGCTGCTTTCCCAGGCCACAGCAGAGAGCTGGATTGTAAGAGGAGCAGCTGGGACTAGAACTGGTGGCCGTATGGGATGCCGGCACCGCAGGCGGAGGATTAACCTACTGTGCCATGGCATCGGCCCCATCCAGTACTTGGATTCTTTCCACCCACATGGCAGACCCAGATTGAGTTCCCTGCTCCTGACTTTGCCTGGGCCAGTCCTAGCTGATTGTGGGAATGAAAGACCTCCCTCTCTCTCTCTGTCTCTCCCCCTCCGCTTTCTCCCTCCCTCTGCCTTTAGAATACATTTTAAAATATTGTATATAAGGAAGTAAACCCAGCTGTGGCTTCCATTTTTTTAAAGTTATCATTTGAAAATCTCTTGGGAAGAAGATGTCGTTGAGGCTAAGAGCCATGTGAGAGCGTTTCAGAACGATGCGAATGAGGAGTGGTGTTTATGGAGCATCTACGCAAACACCTGTGTCAGCTGTCACCGGAAGCAGCTCCAGGACGTGAGGAGGTGGCATTTGCTGGAGAAGGAAGTGGGTCATCGCGTGGGAGAGCGCAGGACGAGAGGGCGGGTCCAGGGGATATGGGGTGATACCTGGCGGTGGAAGCGGGGCCTGGATGGTGAGGCCTGGAAGTGTTTGCTGCCCTAAAGTGTCTGAACTTGGTCATCTGGCTGTGCCATGGGCTCCTTCCGCCCGACATAGCCCCAAGCGAAATGCTGTGCTGTGTGGGGTCAGCCTGGCCCCACTGCTGCCTCCTTTGAAGATGTGGGCCTTGTAGAAGAAGCCGGCAACCCCGCCCCCAGTCCCTTCGTCCCCCTGTGACTGTGAGCGAGCACTGGCCAGCCCGACTGAGAGGTGGAGCTCGGGCTGTCTCCTGCTGCTGCTGCCCTCGGTCAGGCCTGAGCACTGGCTGTCCTGCTGGCCTGCACAGCATCTTAGTGGGCGACTGTGTGAGTCAGGGTCCCATCAGCAGATGGAAACTACACAGTGAGCTGACCAGGGAAGTTTACTGTAGAAAAATAGTCTTGGCTATGACAGGATCAGTCACAGAGACCTGGCGAGTAAGAAGTGAGGCAGACTCTCAGGAGTACAGGCACAGCATAGACAGGCCCAACCACAGCCCCTGCAGCTGAGACAGGGCGCCCAAGAAAGAGCTGTGCGTACCCCAGCCCAGCCGAGACCCTGAACCTTGTGAAGGGCATGGCTGTGGCCTTTGAAAGGTGGGGACATTTCTGAGGTGCTACATTGGCAGAATGTTCTAGAAGTCTTCCCTCTAGGGTGCTGTCAGGGCATGGTGACTGCTTGGGGGTGCTCCCCTGTTTGCGGGGCGCTGGGAACCAAGGACGGAACCAAGGACAGCCCGTTCCTTCTCCAGGGTCTGCAGCTCTCCCCGCCACCCCCTGCCCTGACAAACCTCAACATCACCAGTTATCAAAGGAAAAATCTCTAATGGACTGCAGGCGATGAATGAGCGGTCTGGGGCCAAGTGTAGTCACTGAGTGTCCATCTACTGCAGCACTGGGGCACGCTGTATAAAACAGGCCCAAGAGCCGTCCCCTCCACCTCTCACCCTGCGTGTGGATGCCATGGGGAGCACCATCGGGGAGCAAACGGGGCCTCATCTGACACTGGCTCTGGCGTGCGGTACCTTCATCAGGGACTTCAGCAGCCTTTGGAACTGGGAGAAGCACACCCGGGTATGGCATTTTGTCATAGCAGCCAGAGGGGGCCACGGCACTGTTTGTATTGCAGACATTAGACGTTGGCTGTGTTACTTTGTGGCTTAGAGTTCAATTGTGGCTGTCCATCGTCTTCAGGGTGGAGTTCGGCTCCTTTGCCCTGGATACGAGGCTCTTACTGCCACTTGGCCTGTCTCCTTCCCACCCACAATCTGGCTCAGGTTTTTCACTTTGCTCATTGAAAACAACCTAACATTTTATTTATTTTTATTCATTTGATGGAAAGAGGAGGGAGAGGGAGGGGAGGAGAGGTGAGAGAGACAGAGATGAAACCAGGAGCCAGGAACTTCGCCTGGGGACCCCATGACTTGAGCCATCGCGGCTGCCTCCCAGATGTGCATTACCAGGAAGCTGGACTGGAAGTGCAGTAGCTGAGACTCGACCCAGGCTCTCGGAGACAGGCTGGGGGCATCCCCAGTGGGGGCCCAGCTGCTCTGCCAAGGCACTCAAATCATTCTCGACTGATCAGTACCATGCTTGTGCTCAGTAGGACCCTCTGGTAGTTCATTGCCTGTTACTATATTAAAATACCTGTGGTTAGGTACTTGATAGGTTTATTTCACTGGGCATTCTGGAGGTTCAAGGGCATGGGGCTGGATGAGCACAGCTCTGGTGAGGATCTCATGGTGGATGGTGTCACAATGGTAAGAGGGAGAGGTCGATGGTCAGGCTGGAGGCCAGAGAGTGACAGGTGAGAGGAGGTGGGGGGAGATGGAAGGCCACCTCCTTTCTGAGGGCAGTGCCCTCTGTGGCCAAATGACCTCCTACTAAGCCCCTCTCCTTAAATGCCCCACTGCCTCTTAACACAGCCACTCTGAGACCAGGCTTTTTTTTTTTTTTTTTTTGACAAGCAGAGTGGACAGTGAGAGAGAGAGACAGAGGGTGCCGTTGGTTCACCCTCCAATGGCCGCTGCAGCCGACGTGCTGCGGCCGGCGCACCGCGCTCATCCGATGGCAGGAGCCAGGTGCTTCTCCTGGTCTCCCATGGGGTGCAGGGCCCAAGCACTTGGGCCATCCTCCACTGCACTCCCCGGCCACAGCAGAGAGCTGGCCTGGAAGAGGGGCAACCGGGATAGAATCCGGCGCCTGGACCAGGACTAGAACCCGGTGTGCCGGTGCCGCAAGGCAGAGGATTAGCCTATTGAGCCGCGGCGCCGGCAGAGACCAGGCTTTTAACATCTGAAGCTTTGGGGGCTACACTTACACTAGATCCAAGCCATAGCATACCTCCACCAGCTCGTGTCTCTGTTTCCCTACTTGGCTGATTCTGTTCTCCTTTCTGGAGTAGCTTCCCTTCCTGCTGGCTTGGCTGGTTCCCTTGCGCCCTTCAGAAAATGTAGGCACCGTCTCCTCCAGGTGGGCTTCCTCAGATTCCCAAGGCAGTTGCAAAATTGCTCCTCATTTCTTTGCTTCCGAAGCTGGCGTCCTGTTACGTGGAAGTGGCAGGCTGCTATGCCGGGCTCCCTGGCTAATGCAGCAGGTAGTTGGGTGTCCGGCGTGTGCCTTATATTTGCACGCAGCCCTGTACCTCTGCTCCAGCAGTGAGTCGCTGGGCTCTGCATAGCCTGCTCCTCCTTCCATTATGGCCCTGAGCTCTGGGCAGAGTCACGGTGGGAGGGCAGATTGTGCCTTCTGGTTCTAGGTACTGACTGCACATCCCTCTACAGCGTCTCTCTTGCTGCCCAGCTGCTCCCAAGCAGAGCCTCACTGGGAGTGTCAGGAGTGATTGACGGCGTTTCCACAAGAGACAACCACCGTCCGTTACGAGAGGTGCCTGGGTCTTAATTGCTCCACATTCACGAAGCAGGGTTGGGAAAAGGGGAAAGAATGGGGACACGACCTTGATGGACCAAGGACTTTAATGGGAAGCAGCTCCTCTGCGGCCCTGGCTGCTTCAGGAGCTGGAGGCGCTCCTGCAGGTGCACAGGGGTGGCTCAGACGTCTTCTCCTCCTCCGGGGGAGTTTGTGAATCCGTCTTCATGACTCCTGCCCACCGGCTCTTCCTTGTGGAGATGCCTAGCAGCTGCACAGCTCAGGGGCCGGCTGGGGGGCCGCCCACTAGAAGGTTCAGGGTCTCCCCAAGTTGCATCCCTTCTTCTTTTTGGGTGAGTGGCGTGGGCATCTCTGCTGCACACTCATTCGGCGAGAATCTGTATTCAAATCTGAAAAAACAAAGGCAAAAAAAAAAAAAAATCCCAGGGCAAGGCTTCGAGTGATGCCCACGTAAGCACGCTTGGCCCATGAGGGACTCCTCAAAGTATTCATGGCTTAAGAAAAAAAAAATTCTGCTTGTTTGAGCTCAGACTGACCACAAGCTGCATTAAATGATGGAGAGTGTAGTGTGGCCTAGTTGGTCCTAATAGACACATGCAGTCCCAGCTGTTGAGTGCCTCAGTGGTGGGGCTGCACCAGGCATTCACATAACCTCACTGCATTTCATCCTGCCATCAGCCCGCTAAGCAGGGAACATGTTCATTTTGTCCCTGTTTGGCAGAGATGGATGATGTTGAAGCTCTTAGCTGAAGGTCAAGCTCAAGTTCAATAAGCAGCCAGGGCAGAATTTAAACTACCACATCAGATGAATGCCAGGAATCTTAACTAGCACTAAACATCCAGTAACTAGGGGTTGGTGTTGTGGCATGGTGGGTTAAAGCAACCGCCTGTGATGCCAGCATACCGTATGGGCACCAGTCGGAGTCCTGGCTGCTCCACTTCTGACCCAGCTCCCTGATAATGTACCTGGGGAAGCAGGTGGGAGATCCACCTGGCTCCTGACTCCTGGCTTCGGCCTGTCCCAGCCCTGGCAATTGAGGCCATCTGGGGAGTGAACCAGGGGTAGAGGAAATCTCTTTCTCTCTCTAACTCTGCCTTTCAAATAAATAAATCTTTTTTTTTTTTTTTTTTTTTTTTACAGGCAGAGTGGACAGTGAGAGAGAGAGACAGAGAGAAAGGTCTTCCTTTTGCCGTTGGTTCACCCTCCAATGGCCACCGCGGTCGGCGCGCTGCGGCCGGCGCACCGCGCTCGTCCGATGGCAGGAACCAGGAGCCAGGTGCTTTTCCTGGTCTCCCCATGGGGTGCAGGGCCCAAGCACCTGGGCCATCCTCCACTGCACTCCCGGGCCACAGCAGAGGGCTGGCCTGGAAGAGGGGCAACCGGGACAGAATCCGGTGCCCCGACCGGGACTAGAACCCGGTGTGCCGGCGCCGCAAGGCGGAGGATTAGCCTGTTGAGCCACGGCGCCGGCCAAATAAATAAATCTTTAAAAAAATAAATCCAGTAACTAATATCTAATCACCAAGAGAGGCTTTAGACGGACTTGTTACTTATTACACGTTAGGCTCACAACTCTCATTGCCCACCACCAAAAGCCTGGCAGAAACCTGTGGGCGTCCCAGCAGGAGGTGGTGTCTCGGGAACCTGGGCCAACTGCACACACCCAAGCGTGGAACCTACTGAAGGTCCGTGGATGATGCTGTTGGGACATTCGTGGGGTGGAGGAGACCACAGTGTCAGGAGCCTCCTCTCCGTCCTTGCAGCAACAACAGAAGATCTTGCACACCATGTTTTGGTGGCTCTGAGAGGAGGAAAGGGCACTGGGTATCTGGCTATGCAGTCCCAACCCCTGAAGCCCATTGTTGTTTAAGCGGTGGGTCACACTGGACCCTCCCTTCTCCCAACCTCCTGTAGCTCCCTGTGGCACACATGCCCGAAGCCACCTCTCCAGGCCAGCCCTTCCTCTACTGTCCCCTACCTGCGGAGGGGGGACCTGGAACTTGTACCTGGCCAGTCTTTACCTGCAGGGACGCCTTCCCAAGTCAGCTGATCTTGAGGGTCTGACATCCTTCTCTTGACAGAGCTGTTTCCCAAACGCACGCAAGACTATGGCTGCAGTCTGCTGGGCCGTCCTTTGCCGAGGCGTCTAGCAGTGGGACCCCAAGCACACACAGCAGTGGACACAGACGAGCTCGTGTTTGGGTTGCCGTCTGCTTGCTAGGTGTGTGCCCTGGGCTGGTTCTGTCATCTCTTTGAGCCTCATTTCTCTAGAAAGTGGGTTTAGCAGTAGAGGAATCCCTCTGTAGCTGAACGTGAACCAGTATAGTGGCAGGTACACAAACGTGCACTCTGCGCATTGTCTTTCTCTTATCCCCCCCACCCCTTCCCTTCATGTGGCTCCTTAACTCCCCTGGGATTGACTCCTCCTGGGGCTATGACAAAGAAGCTCATCCTCGCCAGTTCATGTCCTGGAGCTGCCGCTCACTTGCTGTGTGGATTGACCTGGCCTGTGCATTGTACCTCCAAGGATCCGTCCTGCACCGGTGACCCTAAGTTGAAAGTTCATCTTATTCTTTTTTTTTTTTTCAAATTAAAGATTTTATTTGTTGGTCTAAAAGGCAGAACTAGAGGAAGAGATAGAGAAAGCTTTCATCCACTGCTTCACACCCAAAATGGCCACAATAACCAGGGCTGGGCCAGGCTGAAGCCAGGAGCCTGGAACTCCCATAGGGGTCCCCACGTGGGTGGCAGGGGCCCAGGGACTTGGGCAGCATCCACTGCCTTCCCTGGCACATTACAGGGAGCTGGATCAGAACTGGAGCAGCTGACACAAACAGGCACCCTATGGGATGGCGGCCTTGCAGGCGTGGCTTAACCAGCTGCGCCAGAACGCAGCCATCGTTGGCTTGATCACCTTCCTCTCTTCCAGATCCTGACCGTCTCTCGCTTTTGCTCCCCTTTTGCGGTGGCCAAAGCCCAACTTTAGCAATTTCCATTATGGTGATTGTGTGTTGGTCACAGTACACCGAGTTCACTCCTGGCCTCGTCCTTGGGCACCAGTGTCCCACCCCTCTGGCTCTTCCCGGCCCTGGCCACCATCATCTCTCACTTGGACCCAGGCGACAGCGCCTATCTGTTTTCCTGCATCCTTCAGCTGGTCTTCCTGCACGTCAGCTCTCTCCTTGGGAGTCAGATCCCATCATTGTGGCTGGGGACCCATGGTGTCTCTGACAAAGTCATGCTCTAACCCTTCCCTTGCCCCTCCTCCCACCTGCTGTGGCTTTCTGTGTCTTCTCTGTTTACTCCCCACCCCTCCGCCCACAGTGCTCCTCCCAGGGGGCCCATTTCGCTCACAGAGGCACATCAGGCCTGGTCCCCCACCCAGTTCTCTCTGTTTAGGCACAGGGTCTAAGTCCTACCCCCAGCAGTCCTGCCTTCCCTTCCGCACTCTATTCTTCACAGTCCCAGCCATGACCCTCAGCCCTGGCCTCTTTCTGACACATCCCAGAATCCATCAGCTTGCAAGTGCTGGCTTTGTACGGGCAAACCCATGATGGCAGGAAGTTTCCTTGGTTTCTGCTGGGTGCCCAAGACAGGGCGTGAGTCGGCGGCTAACAGATGGGTGTGGCATGGTTCGTGAACCTGCACATAACTCTGCTTTGGTCCTGGGTACCAGGGAGCAGCGAGAGGTGAGCACTGGAATCATTTTTTGTTCCAGGAATGTTACAACTGATAGGACCCTGCTGGCCTCACTGCACAGCCAAACTGATTGATGGCTTTCCGGGTGATTGATTCGGTGGCCCTGGTCACCTGCTCCCCACCACCTGACCCACCCTCCCCAACCCAAGCCTGCTTCTACCCTCCCTGTGTTCTATGTTTTGGGGACAAACTCACTGTTCACTTTGTGCCAAGTTAGACATGGGACCCCTCTCTCCTCCTCCTGCCTCTCCCCTCCACTCCTCCCACATTCAATCATCCTTTGAGGCCTTGGCGTCTCCCTTGTACATCACTCCTCCTTCAGCTGCCACCTTCATTCCCGCTGCCCTCACCACTGTCCCCTGTCCCACTGGATCGTGACAACAGCTGCCCCGCTGATCTCTCTGTCTCACCTGCAGCCAGATCTGCCCTCCAGTGCCAATCCCACCAAGTCCCTCCTCTGCCTCAAACCCTCAGTGGCTCCCCTGCTTGGCTGCTCATACTTGCTCCGGCCTCTGGCCCTGTGATTTTGCCAGCTTCATTCACTCCTGGCTCACTGCCTTTGAGGCCTCACCACCGTGCCTTTGCACACGCTGTTCTCTCCATCATCACAGCCTTGCCACATTTCTTAGCCGATCGTGCTTGTAGGCTGAGCTCGGGAGTCGCCACCATCTGTGCTTAGGGTGAAGGAGGGCTTCTCCCTTGGGTTCCCAGCACCCCTGGGCTTCCCTGTGTCATGGTCCTTACCTGTCCCTGCACAGGATCTGCCTAAACCATAACAGGCGCTCAGTCATTCTTTGTTGAGAAAGGACTGTATTTTCACTGCCTATATTTTTGCCTATAAAAGCATCTTGCATGTATTTATCGAGGAACTACCACTGGGGCCAGGCACTGTGGGAGGTGCTGGGCTTGCCACCGTGGATCAGAGCTATGGATTCCTGCTCTCAGGGAGGCGGCTCCCCTTTGAGGCTCAGCCTGAGCATTGGGCTGTACATGGAGTAAGTGTCCTTCACTGACTGGGGGACAAGAGTTTGCCCAAAGCTTCCCCCTTCTGCCTTCTACGAGCAGCGTTTTTACTCCCTTCTTGGAGAATCAGTACAAGCGTCCTTATCTGAGACTTCCTCATTCTCCCCTGCGACTCCAGCCTCAGAGACGCAGCCAAGGTGCCAAGAACACTGACACGTGCTGAGCGGCTTGGGCAGGTCCTTTGGCCTCTATAAACCCAATTCACTGTTCTATCCACGGTGCAAGGCAAGGCCTTGTCCCGTTTTCAGAAGACAGGAATCGCGCCTCAGCCGGTGCCTTTGCAGGTGTGACAGCCAAGAGGAATAGCTGGGAGTTTCAGGTGATTCGGTCTGAAGCCGGAGTGTGTGCTGCACATGGCCTCACCCTCTGGGCAGTTCCAGAATGAGCTGCTCTTGTCCTCTGACAGTTGACGGCAGGCTGTTTGTTTTTTCTTTTTAATAAAGGGACAGGCTCCAAGTGGGGCTTGCCAGAGGAGCAGTGAAGAGCACCCAATTTTTACTTGGATGAACTTGGGCTCCTGGTACCTGCAACACCTTGCCATGTAATTTAGAGAAATCGAACCTCCTTGAACCTCAGTTTCCCTACCTGCACAATGAGGTCGCTATCTTATTCAGAATGTTGCTGTGAGGGCTGGGTGATATAAAGATACAAAAGAGGGCACTGGATCCTTCACAACGTAGTTCCGAGGACCACGCTGGGGCACGGTGAGCGTGGTGTTTCCTGCACTACCAGTGCCCTCCTCTAGATGGAGGCAGGTGCGCAGAGAGAGCGCTTGGCTTGTCCCAGCAAGCCCCAGGTCTCTAGTGACCCCGGGGCACCTTGGCCAGAGCAAGGAAGATCAGCGAGGGAAACTGGGAAGATTTCTGGAATTGGCGGTGCCCTTAGAGGGGGTGTTCAGCACAGGCGGGGAGACGGCGGTCCAGGGCAAGTGGGAGCTGTCTGCTTTCTCTAGCAGTGGGTAGGTGCCCAGCAGTGCTGGGGGCATTGTCCTAGTAGTGTAGACAAACGACTCCCTCCCACTTACTTGCAGCTGGCAGAGCAGACTGGAGACCAACTGTGATGTCACAGAGATGGAGAATCAGGCAATGCCGGGGCTGGGGTGGGGGCTGGGGTTTGGAGGCAGGGATGAGGGCAGGCATCTGCTGGTGCTGTCTGCAGTCATCCCTCTGCCCACGACGCTTCTCAGGGTGGCTGGGGTGGTCCTGCCTCACTCTCTCCTCTTCTTCTGGAATTAGCGGGCTAGCCAGGCACATTCTGCCCATGGGGGTGCCAGATTCCCGGGCCCTGCTCGTGAGCCATCTGCAAAGTTTCCATTGGCTAAGGAAATCACACAACAGACCCCAAGGGGCAGGAAAGTACACTTCACCAGAGAAGATATGGCCAAGCAGAGTGGAGAATGTGGGGGGCAGGATTTCACCGGGCCATTACTGTACCCGTTTTATAGATGAGTAAACAGAGTTTATTGACCAAGGTGACGCAGTAAATAAGTGGCAGAGAGAGATTTGGGTTAGTGGCTGAGGCCTAGTTGCTTTTCGAGTGGGATGTAGCAATTGAACTCCATTGATGCTGCCACCTGCCCTCCGTCCGTCCTGGCCTCTGTGCTATGTGCTCTCTGCTCCTGCAGGTTGTCTCCCGGTAATTAGAATGGGCCCACCCAGACTACCAGGGATTATCTGCCTCTCTCAAGGTCACTGGTTGGCAGCCTTAATTGTGTGCTGCGTTACTCTCCTTTTGCAATGTAAAGTCACAGGGTCACAGATCCCAGGGAATGGGACAAACATGTCTTTGGGTGTGTGGGGTGGGGGGCATTATTTTGCCTATCACAGTCTTTAAACAGCCCTGCCAATAAAAGAATGAATAAAGTCCTAGTTCCAAAAGCTAGAAGGGGAATGACAGAGCAACCAAGGGAATGTATAACACTCAACACAGAAATTACTAGAGTATAGAAAAATAGTGGAACTAAGTAATATGTCACATTATTTTTACAAAAATTAAAATAAGAATATTATGTAACAGGTAAAGAGGGAGAAAGAATGAAAATGGAAAATTAGAAGAGGTAAGGGGTGGGGGCGCTGTGGCGTAGGAGGTAAAGCTGCTGCCTGCAGTGCTGGCATCCCATATTGGTGCCGGTTCAAGTCTTGGCTGCTCCACTTCTAACCCAGCTCTCTGCTGTGGCCTGGGAAAGCAGTAGAAGATGGCCCAAGTCCTTGGGCCCCTGCACCTGCACGGGAAGACATGGAGGAAGCTCCTGGCTCCTGGCTTCGGATTGGCTCAGCTCCAGCTGTTGTGACCAATTGGGGAGTGAACCAGTGGATAGAAGACCTCCCTATCTCTCTGCCTCTCCTCTCTCTGTGTAACTCTGACTTTCAAATAAATAAATAAATCTTTAAGAAAAAAAAAAAAGAAGAGATAAGGAGAAAATAACCACTGACACAGAAGAAATTTTAAAAATCTTGAGAGTGCTTAATATACCTGAATGCAAGTGAATTTGAGAACTTAGTTGAGTGGTTAATTTCCAAGGAAAATATAGTTTATCAGATTGGCCACACTTGAGACAGAAACTCTATCATTTTCCATAGAGGAAATAGAAAGATTTATCAAGGAGTTACTGTCCCTCAAAAGGCAAGAGACCCAAGTGACTTCACATGGGAATTTGACCAAGATTTCTACATGAACTAGTTCCAGTATGACACAAATTGTTCCAGAGCATATGAAGTGAGACAAAGCATAGAATGTTGATAGTACAGAGACAATGCAAAAAGGAAAATTACAGAGTAATATCACCTACCCATACTGATGTGAAATGCCATGTGAGAGATTAGTGAACGTAGTCCAACCTCGTATTATGAAAATAAAGCATCCTGATCAGTGGAATTTATCTATAGAATGGAAGTTGGCTTCACTGTGAGGAAAAAATTATATGATTCTCCCACCCTCCCCCATAGATGCTAGAAAAAGAAGAAGATGGAATTACTGGGTATTTTCCTAACACAATAAAATAGCGTCACCGTCCTATCATATCTATCCCCTATTATGTGTCTATCATCTTTTAAATCTTTGTCCCAAAGTCAACTTGTTACTTAATTGGGCAAACGCTTGCAAAACTTCCTTTAAAATCAGGAGCAAAGATAGATACCCACTATTTCCACTGTGTGACAATATACTGGTGGCATTAACCATTACAAATGGATAAGGTGAATCAAAGACTCACAAATTAGAGAAAGAAGAAGCGAAGGTGTCTCTGCAGATAACATAATAGTATCCCTGGTGTGCCATAAGGAATCAATGACAAAACTAGCCCAAACCGTGCAGGAGTTCAAAACAGAGGCAAGGCATTGGATTGACATATGATCCTCAATGTTAACATACACCAGCCATAACTGGTTACAACAATATTGACACAGAAAACCCCAACGATAATAACAACAAAAAACCTTCTTAACAATATGTTTAATAAGGAACTTGCAAAATTTGTATGAAGGACATTAAAAAATAGCCCCAGAGGCGGAGCATTTGCTACAGTAGTTAATGTCGGAATCCGTATCAGAGGCCTGGGTTCCACTCCTAGCCCTGGTCCTGATTCCAGCTTCCTGCTGATGTGTGCCCTGGGAAGTAGCAGGTGATAACTCAAGTAGTTCCTGCTATCCATGCAGGAGACAAAGATTGGGTTCCAGGCTCCCGGCTTTGGCCTCGTCCAACCCTAGCTATTTTGGACATTTGGGAAGTGAACCAGTGGATGGAAGATCTCTCTCCGAATTTGCCCCTGACTTTCAAATAAATAAAAAATAAAAATTAATAAAAACGGACCAACTTAAAAAAATAAAGAATCCTCAGCAACAACAAGAACAAAAGCAGTTTTGAACAAGCGACAAGGTGAAAGCCGTTTGTTTATGGATAGGAAGAAACAACATCACAGAGATTTTAATTTCCCCTAAGCTAATTTATAAATTTAACACAATCACAGTTAAATGCCATCAAATTTTTTATTGACCTAGACAAATTGATGCTAACATTTATGTTGAAAATAAACATGCAAGAATAAAGCAAGATGGTATCAGAAGACAGATTTATCAGTAGAATAGAATAAAAGGTTCAGAAAAAGACCCAAGGGGCAGGTGTTGTAGAGCAGCGGGTTTAGCCACAGCCTGTGGGCACCAGCATCCCACGTGGGTGCCTGTTGGAGACCTGGCTGCTGCCGGTCCCATCCAGCTCCCTGCCTGGGAAAGCAGTGGAGGATGGCCCAAGTGCTTGGATCTCTGCACCCATGTGGGAGACCTGGAAGAAGCTCTGGCTCCTGGCTTCCACCTGGCCCAGTCCTGGGCATTGCAGCCATTTGGGGAGTGAAAAGTGGATGGAAGATTTCTCTCTCTGCCTCTCCCTTTCTCTCTGTAACTCTTCCTTTCAAATAAAAAAATAAATTAGTATTTTCACCAAAAGACCTGAGGGGAGGGTGTTTGGCATACCCACAGTAGTTGAGAGGCCACTTATAACATCTGCACCCCATATCCGAGTGCTTGGGTTCAAGTCCCAGCTCTGCCCCTGATTCTGGTTTCCTGCTGGTGCACACCCCAAGAGGCAGCAGGTCATGTCTCAAGTTCTGGGATTCCTCTGATCCACTCGGGAGACCTGGATGAAGTTCTGGGCTCTTACCTTTAGCCTGGCCCAGCCTGGCTGCTTGTAGGCATTTGGGGAGTGAACTAGCAGATGGAAGATCTCCGTCTGACTGTCTCTGTCTCTTTGCCTTTCAAATAAAAAAGAATTAAAAATTTAAAAAAAAGACCCCAAGCTAAATCTAATGCGTGATGATAAAGTATCATCTCAAGTGACTGGGCAAAGATGGTCTTTTGAATAAAAATGATGGAATGACTGTATAATCATTTGGGAAAAAACATCAAGCTAGAGCCACAGCTCATACATACATAATAATAAGTGACAAGTAGAACAGGGATGGGGGTATAGAAACACAGAAGCATTCGAGGACACCTGGGTGAACTCCTGTGTAAACTAGATGTGGGGAAAAGCTTTCTGATTATGACCCAAAATCCAGATATAAAAACACCAATAAATTTGAGTTGAAAGAACTAATATTCTTAGTATATAAAGATCACTTAAAAAATTCAGGTGAGCCGGCGCCGTGGCTCAACAGGCTAATCCTCCGCCTTGCAGCACTGGCACACCGGGTTCTAGTCCCGGTCAGGGCGCCGGATTCTGTCCCAGTTGCCCCTCTTCCAGGCCAGCCCTCTGCTGTGGCCCGGGAGTGCAGTGGAGGATGGCCCAGGTGCTTGGGCCCTGCACCCCATGGGAGACCAGGAAAAGCACCTGGCACCTGGCTCCTGCCATCGGATGAGCGCGGTGAGCCGGCCGCAGCGCGCCGTCCGTGGCAGCCATTGGAGGGTGAACCAATGGCAAAGGAAGACCTTTCTCTCTGTCTCTCTCTCTCACTGTCCACTCTGCCTGTCAAAAAAAAAAAAAAAATTCAGGTGAGTGACTGGCGCTGTAGCATAGCAGGTGAAGCCACCGCCTGCAGTGCCAGCATCCCATATGGGTGCTGGTTCGTGTCCCAGCTGTATCTCTTCTGATCCAGCTCTCTGCTATGGCCTGGGAAAGCAGTGGAAGATGACCCAAGTGCTTGGGCACCTGCACCCACGTGGGAGACCCAGAGGAAGCTCCTGGCTCCTGGCTTGGGATTGGCACAGCTCCGGCCATTGTGGCCAATTGGGGAGTGAACCAGTGGATGGAAGACCTCTCTTTCTCTCTCTCTCTCTCTCTGCCTCTCTGTAACTCTGCCTTTCAAATAAATTTTTAAAAATCCTAAAAAAATTGTTTAAAAAAACAACAAAAAATCTGAGTAGGTGACATACACAGATAATTCACAGAGACACATAACCATGGCCCTTCAGCATTTAGAAAAGTGTTCCTTTTTTTCTCATGGTGAGAGAGATGCAAAGTAGAACCATTTCTCACCTATTCGATTGGCGGAAGTGGAAATGTTGCTGTGAGTGTGAGAGCGTGGGAGACCGCGCACTCTGGAGCTCACTTCTCACATCGGGGTTTGGCTGTACCTGACACACTTTGCTTTCTGCCCGGCTCCCAAGTCTGCAGTGAGCAATGATTCCTAAAGGGCCACCCTGTGCTGGACAAGAGGGTGAGAGACAGGAGAGACACACAGCCAGGCACGCTCCCTGCCTCTTGCCTGGTGATGCCGTCTGGGACTCTGCCAACGAGAAGACCTGAACCGCCTGCGGCCCCTTGTCCTTGTACTTTAGAACCATGAGGCAAAGCAAACCTCTTCTCCTTACCAAGTGGCCTGACGTGTGAGTCTGTTACAGTGGTAAACATGGATAACATACCACCCAAATACAACATGTGTGCAGCCTTATTTATTGCAGCCTTGTTTGCAATAACAGAATATTGACAGCTATCTAAATGCCTGCATAGGGAGTGAGGTTGCATAAACTATGGCACAGCCACAGCGGGCAGAACCAGGCAGTGTCTAAGGAATGAAGAACTCTATGAATTCATCTGACTTCCCGGATGTATTGTTAAAATCGAAACAGCAGAGTAGAAAAGAGTTTCTGTAGGCCGGCGCCGTGGCTCAACAGGCTAATCCTCTGCCTTGCGGCACTGGCACACCGGGTTCTAGTCCCGGTCAGGGCGCCGGATTCTGTCCCCGTTGCCCCTCTTCCAGGCCAGCCCTCTGCTGTGGCCCGGGAGTGCAGTGGAGGATGGCCCAGGTGCTTGGGCCCTGCACCCCATGGGAGACCAGGAAAAGCACCTGGCACCTGGCTCCTGCCATCGGATGAGCGCAGTACGCCGGCTGCAGCGCGCCGTCCGTGGCAGCCATTGGAGGGTGAACCAATGGCAAAGGAAGACCTTTCTCTCTGTCTCTCTCTCATTGTCCACTCTGCCTGTCAAAAAAACAAAAAACAAAAAACAAAACACAGAGTTTCTGTAGCATGCTACCTTTTGTGTAAGAAAGAAGAGCTAACAGGGAAATATGTCTGTTGGCTTATTTTTGCAAAAAGGAATGTAGGAAGAAAAAGCCAATGTGAGTGGGACTGGGATGCAAGGGTTTGATGGGAGTGTGCCACTTGGTGCATGTGACTCTTTGTATTGCGTTGACTTTTGAAAATAGGTTAAATGTTTTCTACACTCAGAATTAATTAATCGACAAGGATGGGGTGAGAGTTCTAAAATTAAATGCAAACAGAAGTGAAAGAAGCAGCTGTATTTCCCATGAATGTTACAACCACAAGAGGGGAAGAAGGAGGTAGCGTTTGGCCACAAAGTTTTTCAGTAGACACTAAGAGCTGTAGCTACCCTATGTGAATTTCTGAAAATTCCAGGCTTGAGCAAATGATGGAGTATATTAGGAGGATGGGATCCAGGTCTTTCATGGGGAAAATTTTTGCAGTGATGAAAAGAGGAAAGCTGGTGTAACTTCTGTGTTGTTCAGCTGGACTGGAGATGGAAGTAGGAACTACCGGTTTTTAGGTCTTGCCCTCATTTGTGTGTGTGTGTGTGTGTGTGCATATGTGTGTGTATACACAAATGCATATGTGTGTGTTTACATGTGTGCTGGTGTACTTCCCAGCTCTAGCCACCGAAAGGCTTAAAAGCAGTGACACTCTAGCAGTTAGCACACCTGGTGCTAAAGTCTTGATTTCTTTTTCTTTCTTTTTAAAAAAGATTTATTTATTTGCAGGGCAGAGCTACAGAAGGAGGGAGAGAGAGAGAGAGAGGAAAGAGAGAGACAGACAGACCGACCAAAGAGAGATGTTCACTTGCATAATGGCCACAACATCTTGGGCAGGGCCAGCCTGAAGCCAGCAGCCTGAAATTCCACCTGATTCTCTTACATGGGTGCAGCAGCCCAAGCACCTGGGCCATCTGCTGCTGCTTTTCCAGGCACACTGGCAGGGAGCTGGATTGGAAGTGGAGCAGCTGGGATTCAAATTGGTGCTCATATGGGATGCAGGCACTGCAGATGGCAGCTTAACCCACTGCGCCACAACACGGGCCTCTGAGTCTTGGTTTCTAATCATACTTCTTTGTGAAAAACCAAGGCTCTTTTAAGAAATGGCTGATTCCTTGGCCGGTGCCGTGGCTCAACAGGCTAATCCTCCGCCTTGCGGCGCCGGCACACCGGGTTCTAGTCCCGGTCAGGGCGCCGGATTCTGTCCCAGTTGCCCCTCTTCCAGGCCAGCCCTCTGCTGTGGCCCGGGAGTGCAGTGGAGGATGGCCCAGGTGCTTGGGCCCTGCACCCCATGGGAGACCAGGAAAAGCACCTAGCACCTGGCTCCTGCCATTGGATGAGCGTGGTGCCCCGGCCACAGTGCGCCGTCCGTGGCAGCCATTGGAGGGTGACCCATGGCAAAGGAAGACCTTTCTCTCTGTCTCTCTCTCATTGTCCACTCTGCCTGTCAAAAAAAAAAAAAAAAAAAGAAAAGAAAAAAAAAAAAAAGAAATGTGTGATTCCAGGACTCAGATAGGGATTTTTGAATGGTACTGTGTCCGTTTCTTGCTTTTTGATAGCTATTCTGTAGTTATGGATGAGAATGTTCTTACCACTGAATACTGATGTATTTAAGGGTATAGGAATGTAATACGCACAGCTCACTCTCAGGTTGTTCAGGACAAACAACAGAGAGAGACAGAAAAGTGATAAAGCAAATGGGGGAAAATGCAAACAAATAATGAATCTAGGTAAAAGGGCAACGGGAGTCCTTTGAATGATTCTTGTACCTTTTCTCAAAGTTACCCGAAAGGCTGACATGATTTTTCCGTTAGCTGTGAGACTAAAAGAACAAATGATAAGATGTTTCTTGGAAAAAGGAAGGAAAGAGAGCAGGGACATGACCTTGATGGACCAAGGACTTTAATGGGAAGCAGCTCCTCTGTGGCCCTGGCTGCTTCAGGAGCTGGAGGCGCTCCTGCAGGTGCACAGGTGTGGCTCAGACGTCTTCTCCTCCTCCGGGGGAGTTTGTGAATCCGTCTTCATGACTCCTGCCCACCGGCTCTTCCTTGTGGAGATGCCTAGCAGCTGCACAGCTCAGGGGCCGGCTTGGGGGCCGCCCACTAGAATGGTCAGGGCCTGCCGATGAGGCATGGCTGGAATGGCCAGCGCTCCTGGGAGTAGCGGTTTAGGTTCCTCTTATATAAACCTCTTTGGGGAGCATGTGTATCCATGTCTGAAAGAAAGGCAGCATTACGCTGGTGGGGTGCCTTGAACTGGGCTTGGGTGCCTGCTCCTGGTCATTTGCTTCCCTCTCTGATCGTGCCTCAGCTTCTTGCCTCCCTTGGGTACCCCAGCCTAAGACTCGTCCCGGCGATGGGGAAGAGTTTCTTGTAGTAGGTTTTGCATTGTACTCTGCTGGTGGAGCCAAGGACATAGAATATCTTGCAAAGTGCAGGGGTGTGGAAAGTAGGAGGCTTGGGCCTGTTGTGGCTCTGACCCTAATGTCACGCCCTGGAGGAGTGGAAAGTCCCTTCCCCTCCTGAGGCCTCTGTTCTGGGGGTTGGGATGGGGAGGACACAGGCAGAGGGTAGGCAAGCTAGTGGGGCCCCAGCCCCTCACTGTCAGTTTGAGTAGAGCAAGTCTCCCTTGATCTTTTATGGAAACTCAACTTGGTGAGGTTTTGTTGGCAGGAGGGGTTAGCTATTAGGAGAGTTCTAAAATGACTGGGCCATATGATGCTTGGATCTTGACAACCTAGCCTCTTGGGGAGGCTGTGGGCGGTGTGGGACCCCTGGGCAGAGCAAGTGGCTGTATTTCTCCTTTCTGGACTGTGCCTCTAATCTGGATTGGGCATCCGTCCTTCCATGCCCTTGAGACATTTCACCCTCAGCTGAACCATGCTCAAGCCATAAGTGTTTTTTTTTTTTTTTTTTTTTTTTTTGCATGTCCTGCACCTGGCTGGGTTTCCAAGAACAACAGGGGGCAAAAGCAATGTGGGTCCTGATCTCCTAGGCCTCACTGTCTAGTGGTCAAAGTAGACACTAAGCAAATGATCAGAGAAAATGCACACAAGCTGATGCTGCAGGGCTCAGAGGAAGTACTGGATGTGGGTCTTATCCTGCCACACCTGTTCTTCCTCATGTCGTTTGGAAGATCATGGAGTCAGGACCTGGACCCTGGGCTCTCCCCAGTGTGATCTGGAATATGACGGTGGCTTCCTGATGCTTGGTCTACCTCACCTGTCACTCCACATAGCTCAACTACCACGGGGTCAGGTCACCAAGAGAAGGCCCCTTCCCTCCAGGACTCTTGGTCAGCGTTAAGACCCCACCTTGAGACTTACCCTCGAACTCACTGCTGCTGGAGGAAGCTCTCTTTTCTGGATGGATCAGGGGTTGCCCCAAAGGCAAGCAGGAAGAGGTGTTAGCATGCTTGGGATTTTTGCCCTGCTCATCCTTCGGGAGCTGCGAATCTGGCAACGACAATCGGTCACGTGGGGAGGTCTGATGAGCTCATGGAAATGACGGCCTTTGGCCAACTTTAAAGTAGCACATGGACAAGTGATGGTTATTATGGGATGGGGGTATATACCTGTGTCTACCTCCTGTATACTCCAAATGTTCTTTCTTATGAGCAGGTGAATTCTAAATAAGTATTCTTTCTAAAATATTAACTTTCTCCCCATTTATAAATGCAATGAGTATCCATTAAATAAAGTTAGGTAATCCATGGTAGTAGGAATTAGAAAAAAAATCCCATACCCCCTTCCCTACAGATACCATTACATTTTTACACTTTTCCTGTGCATATTTTATCATTATGCATAGTTTACTACATGTTACATAAGCATTTTACTTTTTTCATATACATATAACATAAATATTTGTCTCATGTCACTGAATTAAAAAAAATCATGGTTGCCTGGTATTCTATTTTATGGATAATTCAAGCTTTATTTAACCAAGATTCTAGCATTAGATGCTCTGTTGTCAATTTTAGTGCTGCAACTCCTATTGTGATGAGCATTATTGCCTATGAAGCATTGTCTTTATGTACTTCTAGAAGTATAACCAAGAGTTTTTATCAACAGGCTGAGATTTGTTCTACAGCAGAGCAAATGGTGCTGTCATTTATTATCTGCATATCTTGAACAAATTGCTTAACCTCCCTCTGCCTCTATTTTTATATCTGCAAGATCGTTTGCTCCTTTCGGTAATAATGTCCACTTCTGAGAGTTTATGCGGGGATGAATAGTATCATTTACTAGTAAAATGTAACCTGTCAGCTCCCACACAGCTGGAGAATTATCTGATCACAGTTGGGTCCCTGTCTAAACAGTGCATTGTCTGCAATAGAGCCCCAGTCATTATTGTGATTATGATATTGGAGAAATTGACATTTTCCACGTTCTTGATTTTCATTATGAGGCTACTTTCAAGGCGGAAGTATTTTAAAGACTTGCAGTTATGGATTTCTGGAAAATGTGTCAAGAGAATTGCTTCCTGCCATTGCACTATCTCATCTATTGTGGGAACTGCACCTGATTTATGAGAGCTCTGCCCCCACCATACACTTATTTGCCTGTCAGTCCTGGCTTTGCCCAATCTTGACAATAACAGGTTTTTTTATATGTCTTTCTGAAATTGCTGATTTTGACACCACTACCCCGTCTTCTCTGCTATGAGCCCTTATCCTGGATCATCAAGGAGTTCATCGCTGTCAGTGGAAAGCCAGGATGCCTTCTCGGTCTTTTTCTCTTTCCTTGACTCACGTTCTAGATGTCCTGTTTGAAGCTGAAAAGTGATGTCTGATGCCAGTTAGACTGCTTGAGCAAGAAACGCCTTTCCTTTTGTAAACCACTGAGATTTCAAGGCAGAGCCCGGCCTCTCCTAATGCAGTAGCCCTGTATTGCTTCCACTGTCTGAGCCAGCAATCATAGTCCAGGTGCTTGTGTCTGTGGTCTCACTTTACCCTCCCAATGATCCTGAAAAGTAACAATGTATCATTCTACAGGTAAGGGCACTGAAGCTCAGAGAGATGAAGCGACTTGCCCATCTTCTGTGGGAGAACTGAGATTCTAATCAGCATATATAGACTCCAAAGCAGGGCTCTTGACCACTATCTTTATAACCTGTGGTCCAGTGCTTCTCAAACTACTTTGAGCATCAAATTTACCTGGGGATATCATTACCATGAAGCTTCTGATTCAGTAGGTCTTGAGGAGGGTCTGAAAGTGGAGTTTTAACAAGCTCTAGGTGATGTCAATGATGCTGGTCCATGGCTATATGGCTTTAAGCTCTCTTGTTTACTGGTTGGGGTACTTTGCCACCTAACCCCCACCTTATTTTTAGATTGAAACTATCACTCAAAATGTGAAGGGACCTGGAGGCATCCCAGCAGGAGGGAAAGAGCAAAGAGACAGAGAGACCACGAGGCATACTCTGACCTGATACCTACTGCTGGTTGGTAGCTGATGCCCTTGAGTTTGACTGGGAACCTTGGAGTCTTCCGTGTCCTGGGGTTCCTGACAGTCCCTGCAGCATAAACAGAAGATCTTCGAGGCCAGGTTTTTGTAGGATGCTGTAGAAGGCAAAGGAATGGGGGCCACGGGTTCTGGGACCTGAATTCCAAAAGCCTTTGGAAACTGTCATGGGGTTGTAGTGGGCCAGCCTCTCCTAAGGTATAAAACTCTCCCCTCTCCCAAACCTTCTGTACCCCCCCCCCCGCCATGACCAGGAAGTCCAGGCCCTTTTGCCTGGGTTTCTTTCTCTTAAGGCCATTTTTCCTATTATTGCAAAAAAAAAAAAAATTCTTACCCATGGATGGGAGTTGGAGTCTCTACTCTGCCAGCTTTGTCTGCAGGGCTGCTGCGCTGAATCAGCCAATCTTGAATTTGAGTCCAGTTCACCAGGCAGGGCTGTTTCCTAGATAACATAAGACTATGGCTGAAAAATGCCATCTTCTACCTGTGTTAACGTTCCAGGTAGGTAGGGGCTACTACAGCAAAACCCCCGCTCATGCAAACATGTGTCTAAGAAGCTAAGACTGTAGATAGATTTGTGTTCTACCCCCTTGTGAGTTGCCATGTTCTTCAGAAGATTCTTTAATCTTTTTTTTTTTTTAAGATTTATTTATTTGTTTGAAAGTCAGAGTTAGAGAGAGAGAGAGAGAGAGAGGTCTTTCATCCGCCGGTTCACTCCCCAATTGGCCGCAACGGCTGGAGCTGTGCCTATCCGAAGCCAGGAGCCAGGAGCTTCTTCCAGGTCTCCCATGTGGGCGCAGGGGCCTAAGGACTTGGACCATCTTCTACTGCTTTCCCAGGCCATAGAAGAGAGCTGGATTGGAAGTGGAGCAGCTGGGACTCGAACTGGCATCCCTTTGGGAGGCTGGCACTGCAGGTGGCGGCTTTACCCTCTGTGCCACAGTGCCAGCCCCTCCTTAGCCTTCTTGATTCTCACCTTTGTCATGTTGGAAATGGGGATGGTAGTGGCTGCTTTGTAGAAGTAAAAGGTTGAATACGTGCAAAGTGACCCTTGGGCACTAGGTATGCAGTAAGTGCTTAGTCAATGCTCGTTCAACTTCTTTCTCCTCCCTTAGCATAGCTCATTGGCTTTGTTAGCCCCGTGGATCCAGTGCTATAGAACATGGTAAAGAAGCACATGCTATTGTAGGTGTAAATCCTGGGCTTGCCATGAATTTAAAGTCTATGCTTCTTGTGTCTCATGCTCTTCTTGAGTTGTGAGAGGAACTCAGGCCGGGTGACCTCTTTAAAAACCTTTGTAAGCCTCATAGTCCAGAAGAATAAGGCCTTGTTTCAGTCCCAAACTGCTTTCTTTGGGGATCAAATT
This sequence comes from Sylvilagus floridanus, assembly GCA_949820135.1. Lineage (NCBI taxonomy): Eukaryota > Metazoa > Chordata > Mammalia > Lagomorpha > Leporidae > Sylvilagus > Sylvilagus floridanus. The sequence goes on from OX463243.1 coordinate 80,089,613, forward strand.
CTCCAGATCCCTGGATACTTCCTTTTCTCACTCCTCTTTCTTTGGCAAAAGCCTCCTTTAGGAAATTCTTACTTTAGCGTTGCTTAGGTAATAACACTGCGTTTACTGTGTGCAGTCCCTCCTTCTAGGCTTGCTTCACATTTCTTTTATTGTGTTATCTTGCCCTAAGTCACCACCGCGAACAGGTGGGGATGGAAGGTTCCCCCCCCCAAACAAACAAATAAATCTTTAAATACGAACAGCTGAAAACTTAAAAAAAGCAAACAGAATCAAAAAAGACATACTATATATGGGGGAAAACAAAACAAACCGAGGACAAGAATTCCAGTTAATTTTGCATGAGAGACAATGCAAGCTGGAAGACAATGGAGACACCTTTACGTGCAGAAAGAAAAGAAGAATCTGCAAGCCCAGAGCTGCGCATTCAGTGAAAATACCTTTCAATAACATTTCAAGGTAAACAAAACCAGAATTTGTCTTCAGAGCACCCAGGTATAAAACCTGCTAAAAGGAGGAAGCAAAATGACACCAGAGAGAAATTCACATCTACGGAAAGAGATGAAGAGGACAAGAAATGGCAGACACGCAGGGGTGAATGCCAAAAGTGTTTTCTTAGTTCTCCACCCCCTGGCCCCCAGCCTTTCAGTGGCTTCTCATATTTCTCAGAAAACCCGGAGTTTCTCCCTAGGCCCTAAGATGCTCTGTAACCTCCTCATTCTGCTGTGCCCACCTCAAGCCCAAGCATCACCACTGACCCTCTGACCCTCTGCCTTCAATTCCGGCTCATCTCCCCTTGAGTCCCCTGGAGGCACACTGCTGATTTCTAAAACCCCACCAGGCTCTCAGCTTGGGAATCTGTGTTTGTTTTACCCTCGATGAGCCTGGAACATGGTTCTGTTGAGGAACTATGTTCTGTCATTCAAGTTTCTACTTAAATGCTGCCTTTTTCGTGAGCCTTTCTTTGTCTACTCATTTAAAACCTCACACCTCCCACAGCACTTCCTCAGCCCCTTCTCCTTATACTTTTCTGTTATTCACTTTGTATTTATTTATTTATTTATTTTTTCACTTTGTATTTATTGAGCATATGGTCTGCTTCCCTCACTAGATTATAAGTTCACGGGGGTCATGCCTTCCTCTGTAGGATTTATTAATCCATCCTCAGTGTCTGACACATGTTCATCAAATGAATGAGCAAGCCAGTATTTTTTCCTCCTTTGGCGTAGTAAAGGCACTGGCAGGCCTGGACGGAATAGGGACTTGGGTGATAATTTTTGTCCCAAGAGTATCAGAATCTGTGGGACACAGCCTAGCTGCCCGTGTGCTAAGCTGACTGATGCTTTCATGGGTCAATTTTAGTTGTACTGTTTACCTGTTAGGGCTATTCCCCCACCCCCATCCACTGCAACCCCAGTCTATCTCCTGCCAGCCTCCTTCCCATCCTCCTGCCTTCAGTCTTTTGAATTTCCCTGCAGACATCTCATCACTCCGTCTGCTATAGTCCATTGCTGCTGGCCTCAGTGTTGCCCGGGTCACCAGCCTCTCTCACTCGGACTGCTGCCAGAACTTTCTCATTGGTTTCTATGTCCCCCTGCCTGGGCTGGAGTTCCCTGGCCAAATGGCAAGTCCTGTGGCATCACTCTTGCCTCAGCCCCTTGAGGGCCTCCCCGAGTCTGCAGATCCAAGCCCTTTCACGGTCACTCCGTTGATGTCTTCAGCCTCATTCACTCCCCTTAGAGCTGGAAGAGATGCTGCCCAGTAGCTCTCTCCTATCAGCTCTGTGCATTTTCCTGATCTGCACTCTACCTGGACTGTTCTCACCTCTCTCCCTCACCCATCACCTTTCAAGACTCAGTTCAAGGGTTACGGAAAACCATGGCATGCATCGGGCTTCTCTTCTTGAACCCCTACAACACTCCTTCCCCACCTGCCATGTCTCCCTGTATCACGACCCATGACTGTACCCTGGCCACCTAACTCATAGCCAGTGTTTACTAAGTACTTGTTGGAAGCATTGGAAATGCCTGGGCAGTCCCTAACAGTCTGCATGCTGGCCCACAAGTGCTTTTCATTGATTTAACACATATGTATTGAGAGCCTACCAGGTGCTGGGTACTTTTAGGTGCTGGAGATACAGCAGTGAACAAGATACAAGACAGACAAACGCCCCACTCACATGGAAGCAGGAGAGTGGTTGATTCTGCTTTTGTATCCATGGCACTCAGGATGGGCATGGAATAGGTACTTTATAAATATAGTTGTTGCATAAATATTGAGTCTTCTCTGACTATCAGTAGCAGTTCTATGCCCAGTAGGTCTCGTTTCTCCCACTAACTTGTCTTGAACTTAATGCATGTGAGTTAGTCCTTGTGGTCAGATACAGCCAGCAGGTCAGGCCCATTCAAGTAGCCCCATTGTGTGAGATCCATGACCACGATGCAGTATTCACTGGGGTCATCTGGCTCCAACTCCAACAAACTCCTGGACCTGCTGCCAGGTGAGCTTCGCAACAGAATTTGGACTCTCACATAGTTTGTTGGGCCCCAGTTAGTGGAATAAACACATGGAAATTTATATAAGGCAGTAAAATATTTTGTTTTTGGAAATAGAAATCCTTGTCATTAATCTGTGTAATCTTCTGCTTATTGTCCTAGTTTCAATTTTCTTCATTTGCTCACATGAAGATACTTTATAAAGTTGGTGGAGAAACGGAATTAAAGGATAAGTTTGTTTTGGTGCCCCAAGTTTGAAATCCATACTTTTTTCTTTAAACAATATGCATTTTCCATGAACTTTGTGAAGAACCTTTATACAAACACTTGCTCCCTGTGTACAGCTTTGTTCCAGATCGTCCTATGCACGTTGAATGCAGACGTAAGTGCTTCTGAATTAGAAAGTCGAGGCACAGGTCTGACAAACCCACCACAGGTCAGCCCTGAGCACATCTGGGGCTCTGTTAGATTGGCGATAGATTTGTATAAAGACACTAACTGCAACTTGGACTTGGGTGCTCCCAAGCCTTCATGAGCTCACATTCTGTCTTGTGAAATGAGAAAATGAGGTCGCTCCACTTCCACCACGTTCTGGGGTCACTGATTTCCAGGATGTAAGTCCTATGGCTCCTTTAGGCTCTGCTTGGCCAGGGATCTTGAGACTCCGTTCATGGGTCCACATGTAGTGCACTCACTCCTATTTGTCACAGTCTCCTCCATGTGGAGTTTTTGCCTCTTCCTGGAAAAGCTCCTACTTGGCCTGTGTAGTCCTATTGCAGGTGCTCTCTGTGCTGTTTAGGTGGCAAACTTGCCCTAGATGACTTAGAATTACCATGGCCATGACGGCAAACTTTGGGTGTCAAAAATAAGAGGGACTCCCGAACAGAGAGAGGACAAAAACAACAAAGGACTTCTTTGACTGGCACACTGTGGCCTCAGAAAGAAAAAACAAAAACAATGCTCTTACTCCTACTCAAACCTTCTGCCATCTTTCTTTGCCTCTCTCTGGCTCCGCCCAACCTTTTCTTTACCACCCGCTCGTAACTCCTTCTATTCCTTTCCCTGCCTGCCTGGATAAGCTCTCTTCAGGAGGCCTTTTCTTAGACAAGAACAATCACACAACACCATATCCCCTCTAAAGCTCAGGCACCAGCAGCTAAGTCCAGAGAGGCTGGATCGAAACGCAGGGAGAGAGTTAAGTGCAAATATTTAGAATCGTCCTCAATTTCAGACCAGTAGAAAGTTATTGAATAATTTAAGATCCCGTGAGTTATTTATTTTCCTAGACTATCGTCTTTGCACCAATTCGTTCAGTTATTTGTTGACCTTTGATGGTGGGGGAAATGTTCAAAATCAGTAAGATGGAAAAAAAAAAAGCAAGATTTAAATATCCCACCTATTCATACTTTATGAGAAGCTAGGAATAGGAAAGGCATCACATACAACTATCTCGAAAGCCTGTCTCTAAGGTGTATATCGGGAATAGAGTCAAAACACAAATCAACAAAGTGAAGAGGAGTTGATGAGAGATGTAACAGGCTTCAGGACACCCTCACAGGACATTCTGGGGCAGGACAGGCACTTCAGGAGAGCGAGACTTTTCTTCTGTTTTTGGAAAAGGTTCAGGGGAATTAGGGAACTCGGAAAAAAATATATGTCCTGGAATGGGAATGTCAACATGGGTATTCTGCTCTTTTTCCAGGAGTCCCTAAATGTTAAGTAGACATGGAAATCATCTTATGGCCTCCTGGGTAAGACAACTGGCTTCTGAACTAAAACCAGGGCCTGGGTTCCCCTGCTCTTTGTGCATTTGGAGCCCAAAGGCCAGCTGTTCACAGCTGTGTGCTGATGTCCCTTACAGAGAACTTCGCCCCACAATATGCATTCCCACAAGCTTGTGGAGGTACCACCATCTGTCTAAGCCGAAAGAAAAGTGAACCTGAGCTAGGGTGATGGCCGTGCCTGGGAAATCACGGCTCATGTGCCTGAGGAGTCTTTGCAATCCTTCTTGAATACTGAAGTTGTTCTTGACTGCCTCACGTCGTGCAGAGTGTGTTGTCCAGAGAGGTGAATGGTTTTATGCAGCCTCTGGTGCCGCAGATGGTGGGACAAGTGATTCAAAGACAAAGACGAGAGGAGATCAGGCTGACCAACAGGCAAACCAAAAGCAGATCTCTAGAAATGGGAAAATGAAGGAAAGCGGATGCTAGCAGTGGAGAGCTGGATGATCTTAGAGGGTGTTTCCTGCAGCTCTGGAGGAGGGAGCCTGAGAATTTAAAGAGAGGTACCCACTCTCCCAGGTAAAACCTGATTGCCCTGTACCCATGGGTATCAGCCATCAGCAGTACCTGTGTCAAACCCGTTCGATCAGCTCGTGGAACTTTCTGCAGCGGCCATAACTGACACCTGGTAGCAGCTACACTTCATAGCCGAAGCTCCGCCTTTCCCCAGCCCTCCTGCCCCAGAAACACCACCAGTCCCCAGCTCTCCCCTGCCCCACCAGCCCTTAGCCTTGGCCATGCAAGCAAGGTTCTTCCTTGTTTAACCAGAAACAATTCCATTTGTGTGTTACATTTTAAATCGAGGCTTTTTCTTCTAGAGCAGCTTGTGTAGTAACAAGAAAATGCACATATTCAAATTCCCCTCTGTCTCCTTTCAGTTCAGCAGTTTGCTATGTTCTGTATTTTGCACCTTGCTTTTTTTCCCTGAGGGGAAAAAAAATACTTAGATCTCACTCCCCATTAGCGGTACAGCAGGAACTTAACACACAGGCTTGTCTCACGCCCTCCACATCTTTGGCAGGCAATTTCACCAGAAGGAGAGGGGAGTAAAATACTTTCTCCCCCGAGGGTTGACCGCAGAGAATTTCGGACTTGTCAGTCCTCTTCAGAAATGGAATGGCTGTGTAGCAATTACAAGCACATTCTCAGGGGGTGTCAACTGTGACGATCTACTTAGCTATGACATTTAGAAGGATTTGTAACCTCTGGGAACTCCAGTTGTCTGACCTGTAAAATGGGGTTAATAATAACAGGTGGTTGTGAGGACTAGTTAGTGGTGAGTGTGGTATTTCCTGCACTACCAGTGCCCTCCTCTAGGTGGAAGCAGGGGCCACAGAGAATGGCCCTCGGCTCATTTCCCCAGTGGGCTGTGAGTTTCAGGGCTTTAGCCACCTCACAGCATTTTGACCAGAACAACAAAAGTCGACAAGGAATAACAGGAAGGCTTCTGGAACTCGTAGGGGTGTGCAGCATGGGCGGGGAGACCCGGACCCCGAAAGAAAAACAATGAGGCCAAGTCAAATGAGGGGTGGGGTCTGCTTCCTGTAGTGAAAGTGCAGAAGTTGGTGGGGCCATTGTCCTTTTTGATGTAGAAAATCTACTCCCTCCCACTCTTAGGTCTAACCTCTGAGCCTCACTCACCTGCAGCTGGCAGAGTGGACAGGAGGCCATCTGTGATGTCACAGACCTGGAGAACTGGGGAATGTTGGGGCTTTGGACTGGACCACAAAAGCAGGGTGGAGGAAAAACTTCTGATGACACTCTCCTTGCTGCTCCATCTCTCTGTTGGCGATGTGTTTTTTTGTTTGTTTGTTTGTTTGACAGGCAGAGTGGACAGTGAGAGAGAGAGAGACAGAGAGAAAGGTCTTCCTTTTGCCGTTGGTTCACCCTCCAATGGCTGCTGCGGCTGGCGCACCGCGCTCATCCGATGGCAGGAGCCAGGTGCCAGGTGCTTCTCCTGGTCTCCCATGGGGTGCAGGGCCCAAGCACTTGGGCCATCCTCCACTGCACTCCCGGGCCACAGCAGAGGGCTGGCCTGGAAGAGGGGCAACCGGGGCAACCGGGACAGAATCCGGACAGACCGGGACTAGAACCCAGTGTGCCGGCGCCGCAAGGCTGAGGATTAGCCTGTTGAGCCACGGCGCCGGCTGTTTTTTTTTTTTTTTTTTTTTTTTTTTTGACTGGCAGAGTGGACAGTGAGAGAGAGAGAGAGACAGAGAGAAAGGTCTTCCTTTGCCATTGGTTCACCCTCCAATGGCAGCTGCGGCCGGCGCATCGCGCTGATCCGAAGCCAGAAGCCAGGTGCTTCTCCTGGTCTCCCATGGGGTGCAGGGCCCAAGCACTTGGGCCATCCTCCACTGCACTCCCGGGCCACAGCAGAGGGCTGGACTGGAAGAGGGGCGACCAGGACAGAATCCGGCGCCCTGACCGGGACTAGAACCTGGTGTGCCGGCGCCGCAAGATGGAGGATTAGCCTAGTGAGCCGTGTCGTCGGCCCGGCGATGTTTTCTTACTGTCCACCACGCTGTTCCCTAAGGCTCTGGATGGCAAGGACAGCCGAGCCACAAGGGGGCAGTACAGCGCTGGACACGGAAGGCCCAGGTCACGTTCTGGGGCCACACACCCAGCGGCCGGTAACCTCAGGTAATTTGTCCCTCTGCAAAATGGGGCTAATAATACTTATATGTCCTACATGCGCTTTTAGGAGTAAATGAGGTCAGGCAGAAAAACATTTAACATGATGCCTACATGCCAAAAACGAGTAATTGTCGATGATAGGTGCAAAAGTAAAGTGACATTTTCTGCCCGATTTGTCTCTCAGAGAAAAAAGAATTCACTTCATAGTGCAATAGTGCAGTCTTTTTTTTTTTAAGATTTATTTATTTGAAAGGCAGAGTAAGAGAGAGGTCTTCCACCTGCGGGTTCACTCCCCAGTTGGCTGCAACGTCCGGAGCTGCTCCGATCCAAAGCCAGGAGCCAGGAGCTTCTTCCGGGTCTCCCACGTGGGTGCAGGGGCCCAAGGACTTAGGCCATCTTCTACTGCTTTCCCAAGACATAGCAGAGAGCTGGATTGGAGGAAGAGCAGCCAAGACTCAAACCGGCGCCACTGTAGGTGGCGGCTTTTCCCGCTACGCCACAGCGCTGGCCCCCATAGTGCAGTCTTGATAAAATCTTTGATAAAATCTCTCCTCTGAGGGGATACTTTTTCAATTCCTTTGTTTAGACACCCGAGAACTCTTTGAGGAGGCCAAATTAGGTTAACATGTTTTCCGTGAGAGCTGTGTTTGGATGTTTCTAGAGGTCACCAGACACAATAGAAACAGAAGGAAACAGAGATCTTCAGCCCATTTAGGAAGTCCCTGGGGTGGGAGGCTGATGTGACCTTATTCATTATAAATAAATTTGATGGTGAGTACACCATTTTTTTTTTCTTTCAGGGCTCACTTGTAAAGCAGACCTCTTGAGTGGCAATATTGAGTGATGGCTCTCAATTCTGCCTGCAAATGAGATGCACTTGAGATGTTTTTGAACCTAAGAATGCTTAGGCCCTAACCCCAGCTAAGTCAGAACGATTGCTTTGGAAGAGAGCCTGGTAGCACTGAGTATGGACGCAGAGCCGTCCAGGTGAATCTTATTGCAATCAAGACCTATTCAAGGACATCGTGGACTTCCCTGCTCACACACCCCAGCAGGGCTCTCGGGCGCAAGCTGCCCTGCAGTCACGCAGGGGCTTCAGGAAGTGCCGCTCCCTGCACCCATGCCAGGTCAGTGAGATCGCTATCTGGGGTGGGCCAGGGTCCAGGCACTAGTAGATTTTACTTTTATTGTTTTTAAAGGTTTTTTTTTTTTATTTATCTGAAACCAGAAGGGGAAAGAGGGAAGGGGTGAGGAGACGGAGGAGAAGTGTGGGAGAAGAGAGAGAACTTCCAGCCCCTGGTTCACTCCCTAAATGACTGCAATGGCTAGGGCAGGGCCAGGCCATAGCCAGGAGCCTGAAACTTCTCCATTCAGGTCTCTTACATGGGTGGCAGGGGCCCAAGCACTTGGGCCATTATCAGCTGCCTTCCCAGGTAGGTTAGTAAGGGGCTGGATCAGAAGCAGAGTGGCAGGGACTCCAGTCGGTGCTGTGACATGGGATACCGGTGTCGCAGGCAGCAGCTGAACCCACTGTGTCCCAGTGCTGGCCCCTGACATGAGTAGGTTTTAAAGTTACTTAGGTGGTTTCAATCTATAGGCAGCATTGAAAGAACCACTGAACTAAGAGCAAATTTTAAGAAATCTTATATTTTCTTGATGTTTCATGAATGGATCCTTTTAATTTGGGGTGTTTCAGGAAAAGTATTGACAAAGGACTCCAAAGCACTCATTTTTAAGGAACTTAGAAATGTAGAGAATATTCTGGAAGCCTGTGTTGGATGAAAACTGTGAGCACGCTGAAGTTAAAGATGTGTGTAAAGTATTTGAGTAAAAGGGTTTCAGAACACAGGAGAATGAAGATAGCCGTATTTGCAAATTAATCTATTTTATGTAATACGCCATTACAATGATGAAGTTGCTGCTTGGTTATTTGAATCATTGTACTATCTGATAATAGATTAAAGTTGGCCAAAATCCTTAAATCCTTTCGTGAGGCAACCAGGGGCTTGCCTTCTGTTAGGGATGGTTTACCACTCAGGGATGTGGGGTGTGTTTGCTTCCTTAGGGGTGTGGTAAACAGGTGTGTATTAATTTCTGGTTTGCGTAGTGACTAACGCAATCTTGAATTAAGACATTAGGTTAAGCTGAATGGGTGGATCCTGAGTCTGGTGATTTCGGAGTGGGTGGGCTCTGGACGTCAGAGCCCTCTTCCTGTTTGACGTTGGCTGTAGCCGTGAACCCCTAACGTAGCTCAGTGTTCTTATATTTACAATGGGAGTATTAGCAGAGTTGATGTGAAAAATAAACCAGATAAGCCACATATCTGCTAGAGAAGAAGCACTCAATAAATGTTACTTATTATCATTTGATGTTGAGAGGAGAGGTAGAGCCTTGGGCTCCTGCGCATGTGTCTAGCTTTCACATTTATGGAATTAGATAATGTAGGAAGAGGAGAAAGTTTTAATTAAGAATAAATTTAAGGTTTTCCAAAATTCTTATTTGAATTAATTACACATCCACAAGAAAGTCCTACAGAGGGCCTATGAACCCTTCACCCAGCCTCCCCCAGTGTTAACATCTTGTGTCATTTTATTATAAGATGAAAACTGGGAAAATAGCATTGTGCCAACCATACAGTTTATTCAAAGTTTATCAGTTTATACACACATGTACGTGTGTGTGCACATGTGTGTGTGTGTGTGTGTGTGGTTTTATCCTGCTTGTAGCTTCATGAAATCACCTCCACATCGAGGTGCTCAATTAAACCATCACCGTAGGCTTCTTTTTGGGCACACTCACCCTTCTCCCTCTATCTCTAACCCCTTCAAGCCACTGCTCTGTTTTCCGTGTTGGTAATGATCTCTTTTCATGAAGGCTGCATGAAGGGAAACGTGAGGTATAGTCTTTGTGTTTCTGGAACTTGGCTTTCTCGGAATACATCCTGTGGGCCACCCTTGTTACTGCATGTGTCGCTAGTTACTCATAATCCATGGTGATGGGTGTTACACAGCTGATTGGACCATTCACCCATTGAAAGCTAATCGGCTGTTTTTCAGGCTTGGCTATTACAAATAAAGCTACTGTGAACACGTGTGTGTGAGTTTCCACGTGAAAATAAGTTTTAATTTGTGTGAGATAAATGTTCTTTTTACCATACAGTAGCTGGATTATATGATAAATCCATTTTTAGTTTTCAAAGAAACTGCCAAATTATTTTCCAAAGTGACTGTACCATTTTACTTTCTCATGAGTAGTGTAGGAGTAATCTTGTTTTGCTGCATCCTCAGTGGTAGTTTTTCACTATTTTTATGTTAGCCATTCTGATAGATGTGTTCTGTTATCTCCTTATGATTTCAATGTGCATGTCCCTAGTGGCTGATGATGTTGCATGTCTTTTAATGTGCTTAGTAGCCACTCATGTATTTTCCATGGTAAAATGTCTCATCTCCCTTTCCATATTTAATTGCTGTCCCTTTTCATATTGAATCATGGTTTTTTTTATTTAGTTTTAAAAATGACAGCTTTATTCAGATAAACATCATATGCCATAAACTATCCAATTTTAAAGTGTACAATTCGATAATATTTAGTATATTCAGAGTTGCAATATACTATCTGTTCCTGAATATTTTTGTTAGCTCAAGAAGCTCCATACTTAATAACAGTCCATCTTCATCTCCCCTTCCTTCTAACTCTGGCAATGGGTCATCTCTTTTCTGCTCTTTGGATTTGTCTACTCTAGACACCTCATTTAAATGGAATCACACAGTATGTGGCCTTCTCTGTGTGGCATCTTTTACGTAGCAATGTGTTTTCAAGGTTCATCCCTGTTGTAGCACCTGATGGGTTTTCACTCCTTTTTATTGCCAAATAACTGTCTACCATATGGATGTATCATATTTTGTTTATTTATTCAGCTATTGGTGGGCATTTAGGTTGTATTCAGAACTTGGCTTTATGAAAACACTGCTATGAATATGCATGTACAAATTTTTATGTGGACATCTGTTTTCATTTCTCTGGAGTATTTACCTAGGAGGGAATTTGCTGAGTCAAGTGGTAGTTCTGTTTAACATTCAGAGAAATTGCCCACTGTTTCTAAAGTGCCCATAGCATTTTGTAGTGCTGCTGAGGGTCCAATGTCTTCACATCCTTGACCACACTTGTTTTTGTCTTTTTTATTTTAGCCATCCTAGTATATTTGAGGTGGTATCTAATTGTGGTTTTAATTTGCATTTTCCTAATGACTGATGATATTGAGAATCTTTTTTTATTTGAAAGTCAGAGTTACACAGAGGAGAGGCAGGGAGAGAGAGAGAGAGAGAGAGGTTTTCCATCTGATGGTTCACTCCCCAATTGGCCGCAATGACCGGAACTGTGCCCATCCGAAGCCAGGAGCCAGGAGCTTCTTCCGGGTCTCCCACATGGGTGCAGGAGCCCAAGGACGTGGGCCATCTTCCATTGCTTTCCCAGGCCACAACAGAGAGCTTTACTGGAAGTGGAGCAACTGGAACTTGAACCGGTGCCCACATGGGATGCTGGTGCTTCAGGCACAGCGCTGGCCCCGAGAATCTTTTTTAAGTTTACATAGGCTTTTCTTTTTTTTTTTTAAGATTTACTTATTTATTTGAAAGTCAGATTTAGAGAGAGATGGAGAGAGGGAAGGGGGGAGGGAGGGAGGGAGGCTGAGTGATCTTTCATCTGCTGGTCATGATCCAGATGGTTACAATAGCCAGGGTAGAGCCAAGCCAAAGCCAGGAGCTTCATCTGAGTCTCCCACTTGGATGGCAGGGGCTAAATGCTTGGGCCATCTGCTGCTGCTTTCCCAGGCACATTAGCAGGAGCTGGATCAGAAGTGGAGCAGCTGGGACATGAACTGGTTGCCCATACGGGTGTTGCAAGTGGTGGCTTTACCTGCTATACCACAATGTTATGTATTTATTGGCCATGTGCATATTTTGTTTAGAGAAATGTTCATTTAAATCCTTTGCCTTTTAAAATTGGGCCTTTATTTAAAAGATTTCTTTATATATTCTAGTTATTTGAATTTTATTAGATACATGGTTTGCAAATTTTCTCATATTCTGCTGGTTGACATTTCCTTCATTAGGCAGTATCTTTTAAAATACAAAAAAGGTTTTAATGTAGGTGGAATTCAATTTATATTTTTCCTTTGTTATAATTTTGCTATCATATCTAATAAGCCAATTGCCTAGCCCAAGACCATAAAGATTTACTCCTATGTTTTTGTCTAAGAGCTCTTTCAGGCGAGCCTCTGATCCATTTAGAGTTTATCTTTGTTATGGTGTGAAGAGAGCTCCAACTTCATTGTTTGCTTGTGCATATCCAGTGTGCAGCGCTGTGGAAGACTGTTCTTTTCCCTGTTTAGTAGCCTCTGCTCTCCTGGTGAGAATCTGTCGGCCACAAATGTAAGAATGTAAACTGAGTTCCAAGCACGATGCACTTGACTGTAAGGGACAACCTTCCAGAAAGATCACGTGAGAGATAGAGTGTGGTAGATTGCATTGCTGGTCCCCTTTCCTTACCCCTGCTGTTGCTGATACCTCTGCTGTAGCCTCATCATGGGCAGAATGTATTTCCCTGCTTTTGATTTTGGGCATCACTAAATGACTTACTTTGGTCAATGGTTTGTTGGCATGAAGCGCAGTGTCAGAGTTCTGAGTGTAGGCTTGGAAAGCCCTCCACGTTTCCATTCATGCTCTTGCTTCTTCTACCATTGGCCTGAAGGAATGACCCCGATTGTTCCATTCCTCCTAGGAGGAGGATGAGAGATGTAGCTCAGAGACCCCCAGCGAAGCCCAGCTTAGGCCAGCTGACCCCACCCATGTAACTCACAGATAAGAGGATATTCAAAAAAATGACTGTTGCCACTGAGTTTTGGTGTGGTTATACAGTGTGTTTAAGCGACACACAGGGCATGAACTCTTTGTATACTGAATACATCTGACCCTTCAATCTGCAGATCAAAAATATTCAAATGTGTAGATATTTTTCATGTCCTTATTCCATAAACAATGTGGCATAACAGCTACTTATATAGCTTTTACATTGTGTTAGGTATTGTAAATAATCTAGAGATGATTTGATGTTTATAGGTTAATTGCAAACAACATTTCATATAAGAGACTTGAGAATCTACAGAGTTTGATTTTCTCAGGGAGTCCTGGAACCAATCGCACATGAATACTGCAGGATGACTATTCTGCCTACATGAGAGAAGCATTGGCATTAGTCACTTCACTTCTGTCTGGAAACAAGAGCTCTGATCATTGGAGACCCTGGGACATTTGCTAGGTGAGGTTATTAGTAAAATATTTTCCCACGGTGGGGGCAGGCCCCAGGTGGGAAGTGGGATGATTTAAGGTCAAACATAGATTTAACATCATATAGTACTGGATCACATCACGAAAGAGTGAATTCCTTTTTTAGTCCTTTCAGTTGCCTAAAAGGAGAGGTCTCAGTCAGGCATCACCAAGTAGATAACAGAACCTACAAACATTTGCCAGCCTCCCTCTATAACACAGGACATCCCACAGGCTCGGAGTCTACTGCAGATGATAGCAACAAGCCAGAGCATAAACACATGATCGTGTTCTTATTATGTTCTTGTATTGATCTTTTCTATTTATGATAGTCATATATGCAATTGTTTTTATTTTATTGATTTGAAAGGAAGAGTGACAGATAGATAGCTTCCATTGCCTGGTTCATTCTCCCAGTGCCTGCAATAGCTAGGTCTGGGCCAAGCTGAAGCCAGGAGCCAGGGACTCCATCCAGGTCTCCTGTGTGGGTGGCAGGGATCCCAGTTCTTGAGCCATCATTTTTCCAGGATGTGCACAAACAGGAAACTGGACCAGAAGTAGAGGTGGAACCCTATCCCAGGTACTCTGATATGGGATGTGAGTGTCCCAAGTGGTGGCTTATCCTGCTGCATCACCATACCTGCCCCTGTACATGGGTTTTAATGGAAAAGAGTGAGATGGTTTAAAGAACAGTGTTATAGAAATAGTATAGGTACTATAGTATAAGTAATAGGCAGAGTTGTCAGTTGTGAATGTCTGTCATTGCATTAGAGTTCTCCAGAGAAACAGAACAGGGGACAGGTCTTGATATCTATATCTGTATGTGCTAGAGAGTTGGAAAAGCTGGTGGCATAGTCCAAAGATCCAAAAGCAGAGAGCAGATGGTGTAGAGTCTGGTGCAAATTGAAGGCTTGAGAATTAGCAATTGCTGGGGCAGGAGATCTATGTCCCAGCTTCAAGGAGGAAGAGAGAGGTTCAGTCCTTCTTCCTCTGCCTTTTTGCTCCATTCATCACCATTGAGTGATGCCCACCCACTTCGGGGAGGGCTATCCAGTTTATTTAGTCTTCAGATTCAGATGCTAATCGTTTCCAGATATACCTAGAAATAGCACCTAACCAGGCATGTAGACATCTCATGATTCAGTCAAATCGACGCATGCCATGCACTGTCATGAACATCAAGTCTCTGATCTATGCAACAGATGTCATAGAACATATTTTTGTTCCTTATGAAGCTAGGAAAGCACATCCTTTTGAGTGTGTAAGCTCATCTCTTGTGCTTACTTGAGCTGGAAATTTGGTTGGTTCTTTCAAAGGATTCAGAATTCTCAGTTTCTAGGAATGTTGACCCTTGAACTCCTTTCGAAGCCCCAAGGTGATTGTCATCAGTGAAACTCTTCTGTGGCTCGCACATAATCGATACCTCAGAACCTTTTGGAAAAAAATCCTCCCCTGTAATCTCACATTCTAAAAATAGCCTTGACTTTTGGATTGCTGCTTAATAATATTTTTCGATTACACTGGAGGCAAAGAAAAAATTTCCAGTATCAATTTGAAACTTATGGGAAAACAGAATGAAAGTCAAAGGTTTTGGTGTTGAAGTTTTGCCACACTGGCTGACTTCTCAGTGTGCTATGGGCCCGGGGAGGAAGGAAGAGTGAAATCTGTCAGCAGTCATTTGATCTGTCACTTGTTACTCAGATCTGACACCAAGTGCAGAGGCTGTAGCAGGAAGATGAAGCTAACATCACTGCACACATCTTAGTCAGGGAGAGCGTCTCTGAAATCCTACGGTTTCTCTGAGTCATTACTGTAGCATCTCTCCTTACAGTGAAACTTCACCATGACATTGTCATGCAGCCCAGCCAGAGAGCCTCGTTCTGTGCTTTGTAGGGCCACACATGAGAGGGCTTGGGTTCCAGTGAGGCAATGCGAGTCCCTTTACCAGGCACTCTCACTCATTGAGTGGCCTACAGCACAGTGTCACAGCAGCCAGTCAGCTCTTGGGTGTATCCGGTGGGAAATCTTGCTTGGTGCTGGCTTTTGGAAGAGTGAGTAGTGCGTAAGAAACCATGCAGCAGCCTAGGGTAACGTCATCCACGGTCAAGACACAGATTTCTCCCATTCCTTGCAAAGGAGGCATTTCCCTTATCACCAAATCACATGGTAGATACATAGCCAAAAATATTTTGCACCTATACTTGGGTCCAGATTTCTGCCTTCCCACTCAGGAAAAATGGTGTCCTTTCTAAGTTTCAATTTTTTTGCATCCCTATGATGGGATCTGTAGTCCCTGCCTTGGCCATGTATGACGTTGCTTTTGAAGTCCTCGTGCAGTGTCTCAGGAGGGCCTATGTTGTCTTCCTAAATGTCACAGGTGCTGGCTGTAGGTAGCCACTCACCTCTCTACTGCTTTCATGCCCTTGAAACTGTACCTTATCACCTGACCCAGATGGTGAGGGGGTAACTGTGGACTGAGCAATAATTGGGCAGGCTCCAGTCCCCACCCTTCTCAGGTAGATTCTGTATCTTGCTTTATAACTGATTCTAAGACCCCTGCAGATATGGACACAATTTTTTTTTAAAAGATTGTACTTATTTATTTGAGAGGTAGAGTTACAGATAGTGAGAAGGAGAGACAGAGAGAAAGGTCTTCCTTCCTCTGGTTCATGCCCCAAATGGCTGCAATAGCTAAAGCTGGACCAATCCAAAGCCAGGAGCCTCCTCCAAGTCTCCCACAATGGATGCGGGTGCCCAAGAACTTGTGCCATCTTCCACTGCTTTCCCAGGCCATATCAGAGAGCTGGATTGGAAGAAGAACAGCCAGGACTAGAACTGACATCCATGTAGGATGCCGGCACTGCAGGTGGAGGCTTAGCCTACTAAGCCATGGCGCCGGCCCCAGCGTTATTTCTTAAGACTGTTCTGATGAAAGCTTGCGAAGGAAATCCATATTCCCAGAAACCAACAAAATAAGACAAATCCTCTGGCTTTGGCAGGGATACGGGAGTCCTACAGGACAGCTTGTGGGCTTCTCTAGTGGAAGTGCTGTGGGAGCCCTGAGAGCACCCTGCCCAAATACAGGTAAGGATCATTTTGGAGTCTGTGTAACAGTCACAGTGATGGCAATTGTCCCTGTGCAAGGCCCTGTACTGCATGCTTTGTTCAGAGAAAACTGCTTAGGATGAATCCCAGCTCAGCCATGGGCTAGCTGTGTAACCTTGGGCAAGTTATGTACCTTCTCTGAGCTCTGGGTCCATGCCTGTAAATGGGTTCACGATGCCTAATGGGACTTTTAAAAATGCCTTGAAACCCTGAATTCAGAGCTTTAGGTGCTCAATATGGAATGTTTCTGTTTCGCTCTTATACTTCCTACCTTTCATACAAAATTCGGGGAGTCGTGACGTTTGCAGCAGATGGAGTATTCTGCTGGCCCCGGGCTTCATGTCGTTTTGATCATGTTCTTCCTCAAGGGGGAGAAGTTATCACTTTGGTTTTAAGGTAGGAGAGTTTCTGAGTGCTGAGTTGACGGAGTGTGATGTATAAAGTATGAAGGAGGTAGTTTCTTTCATTGACCAATCGTAAGGCTTTATTAGACTGCTCTCAGGGACACCTCTGGTCTGTTCAGTCTGACGGTGGTAGATTAAATTCATGATCAAAAATCGAACATCAGTGATTTCAAAGTAGATGAAGGAAAAATCTCTTGACCCGGACTTATTTGAAGAAGAAGTTCTTATGTTCTTATGGACATTAAGTGGAAGAGACGTTCGCCCTATTAGATTTGCAAGTCTCCAATGTTGTCCCAACTCGCAAGGGAGTGGGGCGGCCTCTCAGAGAACTGGGAGGCTTCACGTAATCAAACACCCTGCACTGGTTTCTTCTCTATCATGTGCACTTATGGACTATAGAGTTTGATGGTGTAAATTAAATGTGTCTTTTTCTGTGTTCCAACCCCAGACAGGACTACATCAACTTGTCTGGTGGGATTTTGAATATCTGACTACTGCCTCTCCCAGTCTTTTAGTCTCACGGCTTCCTTGGGCTGGATCCCAGGCAGAAGTAGAGTAGCCTCCTTGGATCTTTGTTCTCTGCCCGATGTGAGCTGCCTGAGGGTTTTGTGGCCTCAGGCCCCAGATCCCAGCTTTGAGACTGGAGAGGGAATGTTCTCTGGCTGTGTAACGAGGTTCATCTCTGCCTGCACCTGTTGGTACACCTCTGCTTGCGCCTGTTGGAAGGCCCATCAAAACCCTCGCTCTATCATTGCTGGAAAGGAAATAGCCAGGAAAGACTTCAGAGATCATGCAGACTCACTCTCTCCTTATTCGTCCATTACTTAGATAGGAACACTGAGGCCTCAGAAAGATTTGCAGAAGGTCACAAATCAAATTCCAGGATGAGCTCCGATACAGGTCTAGGTCTGTATGATCCAAAATTTTTTAGTGTTTGAGACACCTCTAATTGTTCCCTGGTTTCCCACTTCTCTTTGTCCCTTAGTAATAGAGCCTCCAGTGTATGGTAGGACACACGACTGTCTGTAATAAAGACCATCACTTTCTAATATTTGCAGTAGGGTTGGCTGTGAGACTAAGTTCTGGGCCAATGACAAATACATGGTTATGTCTTGTGGCTTCTGGAAATATTCTTTCAACCCCCCTCCTCTCTACTGACTAGAACATGGAAGAGACTTATTGCCATAGCAACACTGAGTAATAGATAACCACAAAATCTCCATGTTTGTGACAATACCTGTTGATTTCTCTTGTTGTGTTTGGATGGGCAGTTGAGCAGTTCTGCTGGGACTGGCTGGACCTGGTCACATATCCAGGGAGTTGGCTGGTTACTAGATGACCTGTGAGGGCCTTGGCTGGGTCACTTGTGGTGGCTTGATCTGGTTCACATGTCTCCCATCTCCCAGCAGGCTGGCCCATGCCAATGGAAAAGGGCCACAGATGATGAGTGGAAACACATGAGTAATTTTTCCTGCTTCTGCTTCTGTCGTATTGGCTAATATTCCATTGGCCGAAGCAAATCACATAGCTGGGCATAGAGACAGAGTTGGGTAGGAACATATGTCACTGTTCTGTGACTAAATCATGATAAAGGGCTGGATGAGAATTGGGGCCTAAATAGATCCAATCTATTACAGATGGGTGATTGAGTGAATGGAGAGATGGAGGGAAAGAAAAAAAAAACTGCACATGGGGGTGGAAGTGTTTACCCGCTGTGCCCAGTGCAGGGAGAGAGGACTGAAGGGTGCTTTTCCAGTGCTCTGTGGGGCTACGTGCCCTGGGCCATCATGGCTTGGGGACAGCTCATGGTATATGGTCGTGTGGGGGTGCGGTGGGGGGTGGAGGGTGGAGCTTGGCTGCAGACCCGGTGTGGGGGGGCGTTTATATTATGACTTACTCCTCTGCTGGGGAATCTTTGCTTCTGGGTGAGTCATCATGAAAGGCTTCCGAGGCTTTACTTTGTGGTCAGGAAGAGTCTTCTTGGAGACAAGAGGCCTTTTCAGGGGCCCCGCGTTTATAACATGAGAATAGCAGTGCTATGGCCTGAGATTCGAACTGGGAAGCAAGGGACATGGGTTTCAGTCCTGACACATCAGGAAAATCAAAAGAAAAATAGCATCAGAAATGTAAGTCTTTCCTGGGCAATTTCTAACTGCTATAGGACTTGCCAGCAATAAAAAAAAAAAAAAAAAAGGAAAGGTTGAAAAAATACATCTTGTATTTTAAAATTTATGAGAGAGTTGAACATCTTTTCATTACTGTTTATTTCCCTTGCCTGTTTTCCTGCTCAGCTCCGGTCTTTGTATTTTATACTCATTGAACTGTTGATGAGTGGAATGTTAAGTCTTTGACTATAATGTAAATAAAAAATGTTATCTCAAAAATAAATAAATACATTTTTCCAAGTCTTCATGCTTTTTGGACTCCTGATAATATATATATTTTAAGAAGATAAACATTCTTCTAGTGCCAACAAATTTTATAATAATTTTGTTATATACATTGAAGATCCTTTGCCATTAGTTCCAAGTACCTTCAAAATAATGTTTACTATTCATATAAGTCATACCATACTGGTCACTATGAAAATTAAAGTCATAAATCGATGATTAGTATGAAAATGAACAAATGATTGTGAATTTCATACTAGCTGATGCAAAAGATTCAGTAATAAGTATAACCAAATTTTTGTCAAAGATTAAAAAATAAAACTCAATTTATTTTGATGGTAGTGTTAGGTAGGAAGTTAGTTATGAGCTTATGTGTGTGTGACAAAGGCCTAAGGAAAAGACATCTATGTCCAGCATATGCATCTGCACCTCAGAGTCATCCCGGCAGCCCGGCAACATTCCAGGGGCAGTCAGGCCTCCACATCCTACCCTGCCCCCTTCTACCTGATAACCTGCCTGGTGGGGGTCCCCACCCCTTCTCCCAGGTACAGCCCAGTATCTGCACTTCAAACACCCTGCTCCTGATCCCCACTCTCCAGGAGGTCTTGCTCACCCTTCCTCCAAACCCAGGATGGCGCCAGCTAGCCTTCCTCCTGTCTGATACCTTCAGGGAAAAACTCAGATAGGAGTTTTTCTATTTACATCCAAAAAGCCCTTTGTTCCAAGAGGAGCAGAGGTGGGAAGCAAGAGCCATCTCCTTAAAAAACCCCCGGCCTCAACCGGACTGCGCGCTCAGCCCTCTGCCTGTCTGCTGAGCCGCCCGCCTGACCTGGTCAGGTGTACTCTCTCTCCACTGCCCCCCCCCCCCCCCCCGCACTCTCTCTCAGGTCCTGTCTGGAGAGGTGCCCATCCGTTTTTACGGATGTCCCTTCCCTAATAAACTTTGCTATTTCACCTCCACTCTTCTCTGTCTCACGCCTGAATTCTTTCTTGCGCGAAGACAAGAACCCTGCAAATTTCTCCGGTAACAGTAGTAGGCTGAATAACCCACTCTAACACTTTATTTCTGTAATAGAAATAAAAATGATTCTGTGATTTTGACTCTTAAAGGAAAAGCTTTGTTTGCTCACTTGATCTAAATAAAAGTAAAATTAGATCGTTTTTGGCATCTGGAGAGCCAAGGTCAAGAGCACTGCAGCAGACCCATTTCCAAGAAGGTGAACTCTGGAGACTGGAGTTGTGTCTTTCTACTACTTTATAGCAACCCACATTTAAAAAAAATTTAATTTATTATTATTATTTTTGACAGGCAGAGTTAGAGAGAGAGAGAGAGGAAGATCTTCCTTTTACCACTGGTTCACCCCCCAAGTGGCCGCTATGGCCGGCGTGTTGCACTGATCCAAAGCCAGGAGCCAGGTGCTTCTGGTCTCCCATGCGGGTGCAGGGCCCAAGCACTTGGGCCATCCTCCACTGCACTCCCAGGCCACAGCAGAGAGCTGGACTGGAAGAGGAGCAAGCGGGACAGAATCCAGCGCCCCAATCAGGACTAGAACCTGGTGTGCCGGCGCCGCGGGCGAAGGATTAGCCTATTGAGCCACGGCACTGGACCACATTTTTTTTTAAAGATTTATTTATTTGAAAGTCAGAGTTACAGAGAGAGAGAGAGAGAGAGAGAGAGAGAGAGAGAGAGAGAGGTCTGCCATCCGATAGTTCACTCTCCAGATGGCCGCAACGGCTGGAGCTGCGCCCATCCGAAGCCAGGAGCCAGGAGCTTCTTCTGGGTCTCCCATGTGGGTGCAGGGGCCCAAGGACTTGGGCCATCTTCTACTGCTATCCCGGGCCATAGCAGAGAGCTGGACAGGAAGTGGAGCAGCCGGGTCTCGAACTGGCGCCCATATGGGATGCCGGCGTGTCAGGCCAGGGCGTTAACTCACTGTGCCACAGCCATGGCCCCAGCAACCCACATTTGACCACTATCAAGTTCCAAAAAGTGAGAGCTGGAGTGTCTGAAGATAAAAGAGTTCATCCAAATGTCTTTCGCTATCGTGCAACTCTGGGGGATGCGAAGGCCTGGAAGAAGAAGGGAATGATCCCAAGGGCTACCAGGAACACTGGCTCCTGGTTCCAGTTCTCTGCATATCTGCATATTGTTCTCTGGCTCACCTTCCATTCCACATAGCTCATGTCCCTTTAAATGGTGACCTGCCTGTTCCTAGAAGCGTAAGTTCAAAGCGTATTTCTATATCTGCTTCAGGAGGGAGAAAAAGATGTTCTATAACGTTGCCCCGGAGAGGAATAGCCGTTTCATTTCCTCACCACTTAAGTACACGCAGCCTAACCTCCATAAGTCTGCTAAATGGATCCCGGGCTGTCTCTTTCTGTCTCCATCCTTTTATTCCTTCCTCTGTGGCTTATGCTGAAATATATCAAAGAGATGTCCTCTCTTCCTGCCGTAGGGCTTGCGATTCCACTTCATTATGAATTCAGGAGGGGTGACAGACTGAAGGTGTCAGCACCAGGCTCTGACAGTTTTGAGATTGATGGGCTCTGGGGATGGGGCACCGGAAATCCCCTTCCATCAGAGGCCAAATAGATCTTAGAAGAAACAGCACAGGGATTCTGGTCCTGTCAGTCGGAATCATGTGAGGCAGTGGTGCCTGGGGGCAGAATGATGGCTTCTAACAGCAGAGTTGATCTTGCGTTTGGGATTCCTCTGCTGTTCTTCGGGGCAGAACCTTGCAGGTGGGGTCTTGCTTCTTTGCAAGGAAGCCCCGGTCACTGCCCCATCCATCTGCTGACAGATGCCAGCCTTGGGAATGCCACTCTCAAGTCAGGACTCACAATCACTTCTCTATCCTGTGTGCTGTGGTTGGGGCATGGTTTGTTTCCTGAAAGTTCGTGTGTTAGAAGCTTGGTTCCCAGGCTGGTGGTGTTGGGAGATTGAGGGGAACCCAGAGAAGTGGGGTCTAGTGGAGGCATTTAGGTCATCGAGGGTACTGGCTTAGGTCTTGAAGGAATTAAGATAGTTCTCACGGGGCCCTGAGTTACTATAAAAGCCCGAGCCTGACCCCTGAATTTCTCTCTGATTCCTTTCTGGCCACCTGATCTCTCCCTCTTGCACATGCTCCTGACATTATGATGCCTTCTGCTGAAGTCGTCACTGGAGTAGATGCTAGTTCCATGCCCTTGAACGTGAGCTAAATCAATCTTTTCTCTATAAATAACCAGCCTTAAGTATTTCGTTATAGCAATGGAAAATGGATAGGTACGTAGTGTTCTTCCAAATAGGATGACGATGGCTACTTCCAGATTATTGGCTTAGAAGGTAACCAGGGTGCTGGGGTTTAGAGTGAGTCTTCAGAGGTTTGAAAATCCCCTGGTTTTCTCAGTGGGTTCCTTAGAATCATTTTACCTTCTTCTGACCTCGATTTCCCCATTGCTATAACTTATATGCATGTAGGTATCACCCTGGGGGACTGGGGAAAGGCCAGACAGAAAGGACCCTGGCCTCTTGCACAGCCTTCAAGTGGATCAGCTCTGCTCTTACCAGTTTCACACGCTGGGGACATAGACCGGATAGTGTTTGAAGTAAGCGTCCTTCTATTGCAAGAGAGGCTTGGTGTCATGCCTATCCCTTTCCCAGATGACCCATACTTGATATCTGAGAGCTTCTGTCCTTACACACTGCCAGGGACATGTGAGAGATAGTGTGGAAACACAAAAACCACACAGTCTACAGCATCTCAGCAACAAGGAGGCTTTTGCAACCTTTGTCCTTTTATGTATGAATCCTTTCTTCTACCTCTGATTGTCATCCCTGGATATCCATATATCTGAAAATTCTGGGTTTTTCCAGCACATGGAATAGTGATTGATTTTTCTGGTCAACTCATTTTGTCCAAGTTCTTGAGACTGATGTATACATTACTTACTATGGTGTCTATTTGCAATCTATATAAGTAAAAATGTGCTTCTATATGATCTGAAAATATTGATTCAGTTTAGAGATTATGTTTTAGATGGACTAGTCTAGATAACCTATTGTCTGTATTAGTCAGGTTTTTGGCTTGATCCTGCTGACTGACAAGTAGCCCTCTGTTTCAGTGGTTCATGACAATATATTTTCTTTTCTTTTAAAGATTTATTTTTTAATTTACTTGAAAGGCAGAGTTAGGAACAGAGAGATCTTCCATCTGCTTGTTCACTCCCCAAATGGCTGTAACAGCTGGAGCTGGGCCAGGCCAAAGCCAGGAGCCAGGAGCTTCTTTGGGTGCAGGGGCCCAAGGACTTGGGCCATCTTCTGCTTTCCCAGGCACGTTAGCAGGGAGCTGGATCAGAAGTGGAGCAGCCAGGGCTCAAACTGGCACCTATATGGGATGCGAGTACTGTAGGTGGAAGCTTAGCCCACTATGCCACAGTGCCGGCCCCAACAACAAATTTTCTAACTGTTGGTCCTGCAGGTCAGTTCTTGAGACTGCTGGTCTTAGTTTGGATAAGCTGGGCTTGACTTGAGGATGAAATTGAGTTTGGGTCTGCTTCAAATGTTTTGGTTCTAGGACCTGGACTAAAAGGAAAGAAGCTACTTGGGGGAGGCTTTTATGGTGGCAAACAGCAGGAGTTCAAGATAAGTGAGCAGAAGCATGCCATGGTTCTTAAGGCCCTTGTTTGGACCTTATCACTTCACCCATATCCAGCATGTCATATGGCCAAGTCTGGTGTGAAAGGGCTTGGATATGTATGTTACCTCCTCTACTTGAAGGAAAAGTCATGTCACCAGGCAAAAAGCATATATAGTCCTACTAAAAATTGTGGGACATGGAAGAATTTGACTAGTAATCAATCTCTTACAGAGGCATATGTTAAATTCACTTAGTAGGGGACTCCAGGGAGCAGCTTAAAGAGAGCCATTCGCCTTTCAATTCAGCTACAGCTGAATCGTGGGGAGACCCTTCTGCTGCTGCAACCTAGAGTCATGTCACGGAAGACGAGTAGTGGTTTCACATAGGAGCTCCAATCTGAAAAACACAATGGTAAGCACTCTGCAGTTCAGGAATTGATTTCTAGGTAAGCTATTTCCTATGTGGCAACTCTATTTATTAGACTCCAGGGCCTTGGGCAGCAAGTCCTGGTTAAGACCACACTCAAGATAGGAACTTTGTTTATTTATTTTTTTTCCAAAATAGGCTAGAATTTTAAAGATGGCAGACCCATGTGTTGTATGTCTGCTTGTCTTGTTTTCAAGGCTGAGGTTAGATTGTATATTAGTCCATTTTTTCATTAATGAAATACTGGAGACAGGCTAACTTTTTAAATCAAAGAAGTTTATTGTGGCTCACAATTCTGGATGTCCAAGATCACTGGGTCCCATCTGGTAATGGCCTTCTTGCTGGCGAAGCCCCAAGGGAGTGTAGGTTATCACGTGGCAAGAGAGGAAGTATACATAGGTATATGTGTGCCGTCTCTCTTACGAAGCCACCAGGATTCAATCCTGGGTACTTCATCCTGATGAATTTTTTTTTGTTTGTTTTTGACAGGCAGAGTGGACAATGAGAGAGAGAGACAGAGAGAAAGGTCTTCCTTTGCCGTTGGTTCACCCTTTAATGGCCACCGCGGCCGGTACTCTGCAGCCGGGGCACCGTGCTGATCCAAAGGCAGGAGCCAGGTACTTCTCCTGGTCTCCCATGGGGTGCAGGGCCCAAGCACTTGGGCCATCCTCCACTGCACTCCCTAGCCACAGCAGAGAGCTGGCCTGGAAGAGGAGCAACCGGGACAGAATCCGGCGCCCTGACCGGGACTAGAACCTGGTGTGTCGGCACCACTAGGCGGAGGATTAGCTTAGTGAACCGTGCCAGCGTTATACCCTGATGAATTTAATCCCAATCACCTCCCCCATCCCAACTCTAAAGGTGTGGTGGGATTAAGTCTCTGAAACCTTAATGTCTCACCTGGGAGTTAAATTTCAATACAGGAAACCTTGCAGGACACTCATACCATTTCGAAGCCACAGCAATTTGACTGTTTCCTTCTGTCATTTTCATGTTCTGCCTACAGTAATGTCATTCATCATAGAGTAAGGAGAATGGCAACCGGATCCAGACAAAGGAAATCCAGTGACCATCTGCCTACCGTACTCATGTCAGACACTAGTTGAGCAAGGCTCTTCTTCCACCTGAGCCCTTGGGTACTGCAGGGTTGTCTCAGCAGAGCTCTGTGTAGCCTTTGCCAGTACATCTGCATGGGAAGAAGACATTTCCTAAATGGAAACGTCCATGTGTTACCAATAGTTTCTGCCCTTGGAGATGGCAACAAGGGAGAGGCAAGGAGACACATTATAAAGAGCTATGACCTTGGAGGGATGTGGGTTCTTATCCCAGGCCTGCTGGTCACCTCCTGAGTAACCTACAGGAAGTCGTCCTTCCTCTGACCTGTTTCCCTTTGCTTCCCCCGATGGAAGGCGTGGGCTCGGTCCTTGCTCAGGTAGGTGTACCCACCAACCGACCTGGACTTTCAGGGCATCATTTTTCTCAACTGGTAAAATAGGGTCAAGTAGTGTCCAATGACTGGGGCTGAAAATGGTTAGTAAACTGCAAAATATCAGAAAAGCTTATAGTGGCTGGCACCATGGTGTAGTTGGTAAAGCTGCCACCTGCAGTGCCAGCATGCCATAGGGGTGCTGGTTCTAGTCCCGGCTGCTCCTTTCCTGATCCAGCTCTCTGCTGTGGCTGGGAAAGCAGTAGAAGATGGCCTAAGTCCTTGGGCCCCTACACCTGCTTGGGAGACCCAGAGGAAGCTCCTGGTTCCAGGCTTTAGATCAGTGCAGCTCCAGCCATTGCAGCCATCTGGGGAGCAAACCAGAGGATGGAAGACTTTCTGTCTCTCTTCCTCTCTGTAACTCTGCCTTTAAATAAATAAATAAATCTTAAAAAAAAAAAAAGAAGAAAGGCACAGAGAGCCTTCCTCTGGGCTTCTGTTTTCTTAAGCTTGGAAAGAGCCAGGCTGCTTCTCTCAGGAAGGGTCCGGTGATCTGAAAGATGGCAGCTGGCTACATCCCAGGAGCCTGTGGAAGGGGTCTCTCCTTGCTACGCTGTGGGTACTTTTGCAGTTTCCTCCCAGAGAAAGGGAGCAACCCCGTTATCTCACGGTAGTATGAGTGTGCATGTTGGAAAAAAACACCCCCCAACTTTTACTACCACATGGCCTCTTCTCAGTCTCTCTGTAGAGAGAGATCAGGGATGCCCCGAAATTGAGAAAGTGGCAGAGGACCGAGCCCTGGTTGCTCACCACTGGTTATATGATGTGTGCTCAGTCATTTCAGGACTCCGAAGACGCACAGGGCCCTGCCCTGCGGGTTCTTTGAAGGTCACGCAGGCTGCACGGTGCTGGGAAACGAGCTCAAGCGTCTCAGACTGTGGGTACCCTGTGCCCAGGGTGTTGTTTACCAGGCTCTTCCCATCCCTCCCTGGCTGCTCTCCCCTCAGCCTCCCTCCAGCCCCTGTTCCTGAGGCCCTCCCGGCAGGCACAATTTTATTCTTAAATATTTTGTACTCCTCTCTTTTTCTATGTCTCCTTTAATGGGATGGGCTTGGCATGGGAGGCATGGCAGCCGGAGACCTTGAAACTCAAAGAGCCCAGGGCCTAAAATTGTTGGAGTTTTTCCAAACAAAGTAAATTTGAACAAGAAAATAAAATGTGACTCATTTCTTAAAAATATTATTTGAGAGGTAGAGTTACAGAGAGAGAGATAGAGAGGTTGTCCACCTGCTGGTTCACCCCCTAAATGGCTGCATAAATGGCTACAACAGCCAGAGCTGGGCAGATCCAAAGCCATGAGCCAGGAACTTCTTCCGGGTCTCTCACATGGGTTCAGGGGCCCAAGGACTTGGGCCATCTTCTACTGCTTTCCCAGGCCATAGCAGAGAGCTGGATCAGAAGAGAAGCAGCCAGGACTTGAACCGGTGCCCATATGGGATGCTGGTGCTGCAGGGGGAGGCTTAGCCTTCTAAGCCACAGTGCTGGCCTCCAGATGTGACTCACTGTAGGCAAGAAGCTGTGGTCTTCATGTGGTTGCAGTACCTTAGAGAATAGAAGCAGAATGACCCTTGTTAGTCTCCTGGGACACTTTGTGGGGAGGATGAGGGCAGAGGCGCCTGCTGTGTGGTCAAGGTCTTGCCATTTAAACCTCACAAGGCAGGCAGGGAGGGGGGCATTATGACCCCATCTGTTTTGCAGAGGTTGGCTCAAGGAGGGTAAAGAGTACATGTAACCAGGGAGTGTCCACTGGGCACCCTTTCGAGACCAGAGGGGATGAATGATCTCTTGGCACCCTGCCTGAAAATGATGATGTCATTCCCACTGGGCTCCGTGTCTTTCGGAAGGTCCTTCCTTGCTGAGATTCCATTTCTATTGCTGTAAACAGTCCTTTGTATGAGGTCTGTAAGTGGGTTTCAGCTCAAGAATTCTAGATTGCATGCTCTTCGCTTGGTGATTCTCAGCTCTCCCTTGCTCCTGAATAGAAGGATGCTGCTCTTTGCATGATCCCAGGCTCAGCTGTGGAGCAGCTGGGGTGGGTGACTTTGAAACAGACAGAAAAGCTGACTGGTGTCTTCACTGGAAAGCTAGGTGTTTTCAAGGGGCCTCTGTGCCTTTCTCTGCCTTTGAGCTCTGTCAAAGCTCTGTTGAGTTGTAGATAACTGAGAGCTGTGCAGATTGGTCTTGCTCATAGATGTGCAAAAGAATTTTTCTGATGGGAATACCACTAGCTAACCACACCTCCTGTGGAATATCTGCGATTTGCATCTGTCTGTCAGTTCATTTCAGCATTTCTTGTTTGGTTATGTGTGGCTATTGGAATTACCCCTTGAAAGTTATGACATTTTACTGGTTCCTGCATATATGTACTAAAAAAAATCTTTGATACATGTTTACTTTATATTTCAAGGAGGATTATGATTATACCTTCTTTTTGAAACTATCTTTTAGGGGCCAGCAATATTCTATAGTGGGTAAAACCTCTGTCTGCAGAGCTAGCATCCCATATGGGCACTGGTTCAAGTCCTGGCTGCTCCACTTTCATCCTTCTCCCTGCGAATGTGTCTGGAAAAGCAGTGGAAGATGGCCTAAGTCATCTCCTTGCACCCACATGGAAGACCTGGAAGAAGCTTCTGGCTCCTGGCTTCAGCCTGGCCTAGCCCCGCCCATTGTATCCATTTGGGGAGTTAACCAGCAGGTAGAAGATCTCTCTGTATCTCTAATCTCTCTCTGTAACTCAGTCTTTCAAATAAATAAATACATAAATTTTTAAGAAAAAAAAATTATCCCTTACCAGTATGTGGCTAACTACAGCGTGAATCTCCTTGGCGTTGGTCACTGAAGGGTTGAAGATGGGTATATAAACCCGTCTCTGTACTTAACGCCTATAGACTGTGTTTCTGGTCCAAACTATTACCCGGGGTGTCCCCCGACTGGGAATACTGCATGAGGCTTCTGCTCATTCAGTGTGTGGCCAGCACTTTGGACCTTGAGTTTTCCTCTCTGCATCCCCTAGAAGGGAGCCTATTTGCCCAAGCTCCCCACTTCTGCTAGCCTACTATTCAGGTTTTTGTTCAGATTTGACTCAGGCTCATTGGAGGCGTATAAGGACCCACTGTAGGGGAGAGATGAGAGTTCAGTCATGTTGTATATGTCTGAGGGTACTGATACACAGTCATTCCAGGTACTGACTGGGATGGCCACTCAAAGACCTGGAGCCTGTGCTTGCTCCTTGTTCATTAATGGGAGTTGATTAACAAAGGCCAATAGAACTCCACAACGTGAAGCCATTGGCCTGAAGAGCCAACCAGGGCAGGATGTTAGGAGTCCTTGCTCCTTCGAGCAGGTGATAGGAATTTCTGAGCCCTCCAGGGTTTCTTGGGATGATCTCCAGGAATTTTCTCACTTTCCCGACTACAGAATGTATTTCCATCCTTTCTGAGTCCTACTCCTTGAGCTTGTCAGGAGGGTCTTGATTATCCTCCACTTCATGCATAATGGAAATGAACTTCAGAGACAGGAAGTGACTTGCTCAAGGTGGCTGCCGCCTAGAAGGGACCCTGACCAAGGCATGAGCGTCCTCGGTACCTCTAGCTCTTGTGATTGTTGGAGAAGCTTGCCACTTTTGTCACAGATGGTCTTTGTTAGGGGGAAGGGCAGGACTCTGTTCCACTCCTCCCCTTCTGCTTGGGGTAGTCTCCTGAGCTGACATTAGCTGACACTAGCTGTCCCTTGGGATGCCAGCGGAATGGGGCTGATTGGCTTGACTGTTACCCCAGGGGCAGTGGGAAGGTGGTAGTGCTCTCCTGGTCACCCTTTTTGGAAGTGTGATAGGATACACTCAGCTGCTGGTTCCAGAACACTTGATTATGGGGTCTTAAAAAGTAGGGTTGTATTTCTCTTACATAACCAGAGTCTGAAGGTGGATGGCTCAACCCCAGAGTCAGACTGGGCTTCTCTAGCCTTCGCTGTCCAATGAAGGTAGCAAAGGAGGGAAGAAATAGAGACTCATGGTGTTTCTTCAAGCCTCATAAGATGGTATTTGAGACATTGTCTTGATGCAAAAGACAGATTACCAGGAGAAAAACAGGTAAAGTTTAGCAATATGTGCTGTGCCCATCACCTGGGAGGAAGGTAACTCTGTGAAAGCAGTGCTCTCAAAAGCAATGGCCCAGGGTTTGGCCTATGTAACATTTTAACAGAGAGTCCCTTCTTGCCATAAGACAAGACAAAGACAGCCATTGTAGCTTCCAAATGGTGGGTTGAAGTGTGGGAAGGCAATTTTTTTTCAACTTTTATTTAATAAATATAAATTTCCAAAGTACAACTTTTGGATTATAGCGGTTTTTTCCCCCCATAACCTCCCTCCCACCTACCACCATCCCATCTCCTACTCCCTCTCCCATCCTATTCTTCATTAAGATTCATTTTCAATTATCTTTATATACTGAAGATAAACTTAGTATATACTAAGTAAAGATTTCAACAGACCGCACCCACACAGACACACAAAGTATAGAGTACTGTTTGAGTAGTAGTTTTATCGTTAATTCACATAGTACAACACATTAAGGACAGAGGTCCCACCTGGGGAGTAAGTGCACAGTGACTCCCATTGTTGATTTAAGAATTGACACTCTTATTTATGACGTCAGTAATCACCCGAGGCTCTTGTCATGAGCTGCCAAGGCTATGGAAGCCTCTTGAGTTTGCCAACTCTGATCTTATTTAGACAAGGCCATAGTCAAAGTGTAAGTTCTCTCCTCCTTTCAGAGAAAGGTACCTCCTTTGATGGCCCATTCTTTCCACTGGGATCTCACAGAGATCTTTCATTTAGGTGTTTTTTTGTTTTGTTTTGTTTTGTTTTTTGCCACAATGTCTCGGCTTTCCATGCCTGCGAAACTCTTCTGGGCCTTTTTGCCAGATCTGAATGCCTTAAGGGCATTCAGTGCTGTTTAGGCCACAGTGCTGTTTAGGGCATTTGCCATTCTATGAGTCTGCTGTGTATCCTGCTGTGGGAAGGCAAATTTAAAGGAAAGTCTGCCCGCGCATTCCTCTCTGGTGCCAGGATCACCTTTGTGCTGACAAATAGTTGTCTCTAGTAACTGAGGGTTGACACCTGAACTTCAGGAGAGAAACGTGGAGGTCAGAAAGATGCTGGGTTTGTGCAAATCTTTCTCTTGCTATTTAAGTAAAAGAAAGGCTGAGAGCTGCTTCTGTGTTCTCAGTATCCTTAATGCCGCAACCCTAATTTTAGGGAAACATTTTGATTTCTTTTAGAAGTTACTAGCACGGGCTCCTGCTGCAGTTTAAATTCAGATGAATGAAAATTGAAAGAAAATTGGGAAAGAATCCAGCTCCACACCAGCAATATTCCATGTGGCCAGTGGCTACTGTGTTGGGTCCGTGCAGGCACAGGGATTCCCATCACACAGAAAGCTACAGTGCACAGCAGCCATTGTAGGCTCTCAGCTTCCCCCGGAAAGAAAGGAGAGAGAAGATGGTGGCACTGGCTGAGTGTGTCCATTCTGATGGGGAAAGAAACGCCTCTCCAGAATTCTTGCTGGACTCTTGCTAGTATCTTACCAACCCACATGGTGTCATGTGGCCCTTGCTAGCTGCAAGGGAAACTGGGAAAATGGAACTCTTGAATAGGGCTGGGCACTCTGTGGCTCCCATGGAATGGGGCTTTGGGTAACAGGAAGAAGGAAAGGGAGGCAACTCTGGTGGGGAGAGGCTTCTGTTGTCCTGAGTTCCTCCCTCTGCTCACTTTGCTCACCCAGCCCAGGGGTTGCCCCTGGGTTTACCCCTTTTTCCCTACCAACTCTTCTTCTACTTGCTCAAAAAGCAGCAACAGCAAAATAAAAAAAAAAAAAGTAAAAAATGCCATCACAAGATACTCCTGATTTTGACATCTGTGTGCACCATGCTGTTATGTGGCTCTGCCACCCTGTTTCTTTCCCCCTCTCCTCCTGCTTAGCCATTACGAAGCTCCTCACCCCCTCAGGCCTCCCAAGACCCCTCCTGTTACTAAAAAGAATAATTGAGGCCAACAATGCAGGTCACAGGCCTGAGGCTCCTCTTTGTGTGCCCAAAGACTCTGCAAAGTGATGGGCTGGGTCTTTATCAACACCTCCCTACACCACCCCTTTCACTGGTGCCAGAGAACCAGAGCAAAGCTGTGAGTGTCAGCTCTTCCGTTCTCTCTTCCACCGCTCTAGCAAACAAGATGCACCATACAGATTTATCTTCCCTCTGCTAGAAATTGTACCCCCCTGCCTTCAGAAGGCAGAAATGACCACAGCTAGTTTTGATTTCAAATAATTGAGTATTCAAGTAATGTGTTTTTCTTCTATAGTGTATTTATAACATCTGTACCATTGAATGCTAAAAAGGCCATTCCCCAAGCCTTTTGGTTAAGAAGCAGGTGTTAATGGATTTCCAAAGACATGCAATAACATAGTCATTACTTCCGGAGACAGAGTGGCAGAGGTCAGATCTGAACATGCCTGACAGTCCTCATCACTGAGTGACCTTGGGCAAGTAGACTCATGCTCTTGGACTTCAGTTTTGCCATGTATGTGATGGGAAGGGAGGGGGAGGGTTCCACAAACCATGGCTGCTTTTGGATGACCCCTGTGTGTTCTTTGTTTTGTTAAAGGGCTTAACAAAAATAGAACCAAGAAGAGCATCTGACTGAAACTGGATGTGACCCCTTAATGCTAACATCCACGGTTGTTGTTTCACTCTTTACAGAACAAGTTTGTAAAGTTTGTAATGTATCCCCAGTTTAGAGGGTCTTGGGGGTGATTTCCAGCTTAGGGTCTAGAATCCCAGCAGCCTAGGTCACTCACGGTGTTGTTTAGGTCCAAGACTTGACCGTGGGTGCCCGGGTCTCTAGGGTCTCTCCATTCCCATAGCTGAAGGGAAATGGGAGAGGGCAATGACTAATTAGGGGCTGGCCTGGAAGAAGCGAGATGATGACTTTACAGTAAACAGGCTGACGTGCTCCGTGCAGGTGAGCAGTACGCCCACGTCAGATCCTGGAAACCGTGTGGCAGAAGAGTCTGGCTTTCCAGCTGTAGTTGAGCCTGCCCCTCCAGAGCTCACGGTTGGGCTTCCGGGCATTGATGGAGGGCTGATGGCAGCCTGTCTGTGGGTAGGCGTCAGCAGTTCCGACCGCTGTCTCCGGGTAGCGTAGGCACCAGGTCCTGGTTATAAGCGGAGGTGGGGAAACTGTCATGTTTGCTTCTCCATGAGCTACTGAGTTCTTAAATGCCATTCTAGGTAGGTGGCCTTATATGGGGTCTGGCCTCCTGGCCTTATACTCTCTTAGTTTAGTGCCTGCTCCTTGGAGTCTGTGAACCATTCTTTGATTGCAGGGCTTGGAAGGCACCTGAATCTTCACTTTTGTTCATTCCCAGTGTGACCTTGGATAGGTCATCTCACTGTTCCAGGACTCAATTTTCTCAACAGTAAAATGGTGCTATGGAGTCCTAACCCATTGACCTTCTTGTTGGGTTATTGGGAATGCCAAAGGGATACTGTATGAGAAGTCAGTTACAAACAGGAAAGCATTATAAGGCCTCCAAGTTTAACATGGAGCTATTTTTAATTATCATATTTAGAACACTTATGTGCCAGGTACTTGGGTTATACGGTTTGTATGTTGAATCCTCAAAACAACCTTGACATGTATTATGAGAGAACTTCCAAAAAGTTCATGGACAAATAGAATTGAAAGATAGTTTTGGTGCAAAACAATTTTGAAATCCTTGCATAGTTTTTTTTTTTTTTAAGATTTATTTATTTATTTGAAAGTCAGAGTTACAGAGAGGCAGAGAGAGAAGTTCTCCATATACTGGTTTAATCCCCACATGGCCACAATGGCTGGAGCTGTGCCAATCAGGAGTCAGGAGCCTCATCCAGGTCTCCCATGTGTGTGCAGGGGCCCAAGGACTTGGGCCATCTTCCACTGCTTTCTCAGGCCATAGCAGAGAGCTGGATCGGAAGTACAGCAGCTGGGACTCGAACTGGCGCCCATATGGGATACCAGCACTGCAGGTGGCAGCTTTACCTGTTACCCCACAGTGCTGGCCCCTTTGCATAGTTTTTTAATAGTATATACTTAGTGAACTTTTTGAAGATCCTTTGTATTATCCCTATTTATGGATAAGGGAATTTCAGGTCAGATGACTTATGTATGTTTAAATTTCTAGTTTTTAAAAAAATTTATTCAAAAGGCAGAGAGATGGAGAGAGAGAGATACCCTTTCATCATTTGCTTTGTTCCTCAAATGCCAGCAACATTTAGTGCTGGGCCAGGCTGAAGCCAGCCTCTCCCATGTGGGTAACAGGGATCCAATCACTTGAGCTATCACTTGCTACCGTCCAGGGTACACACTAGCAAGAAGCTGGATTGGAAGCAGAAGATCTGGCTTGAACTAAGAACTCCAATACAGGATGTGGGCATCTTGGGCTGCAACTTAACTGCCATGCCAAATGCCCACCCCCTTCAGATGCCTTTTAAAGGGCAACACTGGGCCTCAAAGCAGGTCTGTATGGTACAAAAGTCTGTACTCCTGATCACTTTTCCTGGCCTGGAAAGGCGACACACTCCTGGCACTGGTTCTTCCGGGTGGCTCAGAAAATGGATCCCTGTGCTTTGACCCTTGATTCCCCCTTTCCCTTCAAGGATATAGCTGGTGTTACTCTAGCTTTTCCACTGACTTCTTGAAGAGCCCTGAATGCCGCCTGAGACATCACATGGCAGAATGCTTCCACTGCATCTCTCCACTGGAGAACTGTAATGGTTAGTAACTCCAGAAGACAGGAAAGAAAAGAGACACATGTTCCCAGGGAGGAAACAAAAACAACCCCAGTCTGAAATAAAATAATCACAACTTCCACAAAGCAGAGTTGAAGTCAGGATTTCAATGTCCTGCTTGGGTGGATTTCACGCGATTAAAGGTTTCAAAAATTCTTTGATTTTTATCTTGCCTCTCCCACTGCTAGTTTTGATCTAATTTTCTGCCTGCATTCTGGATAATTGTGGGACGAAAGAGTCGCAGTTGTCTGGTTAGATGTGAATAGGGATTGCCCTTCTATGGAACTGGGCTACTGAGTTGCATAACCACTTTTATTTCTCTTATCTGGGCTGGATTTTATCGAGGGCTTCTGAGGTCTGGAAAGCTTTGTATTTGCTGTCCAGAGGAGAAAGCAGGCTCAGGGAGGTGAAGTGACTGATGCAGCACCGCAGAACCACTGTGCAGCAGGGGCTGATCCCCAAGAACTCCCTCTGCTGGGGGAGGGCAGCCTCCCCTGACTTCACAGAAAGTGATGTTTGCAGTGGGCTGCCGTAAGCACTGGCGTGTCTCTGTGCTTTAATCACTTCTCTTTTAAACATCACAACAACCTGCAGAGTAGGTGTTTACAATCACTGCAGTGGTGCAGATGGGGAAACCAAGACAGAGAGAGGTCTGCATTAAGCTCAAATTTGCTCAGCCAGTTAGAACCAAAAGCAGGATTTGAGTCTTGCTCTGCCTGACCTCCAAGCCCACACTCTCGTCTACTGTTTTTAGGCTGTATTTGGCATAGCTGGGGAGGATTTGGATGAGGGAGAGGGAAGAGAAATAGGGTATGTTGATTTCAAAGTCCATTGGGATTCTGTCTGGCTTATCAGACAGCCAGGGAGTGAGTGACCTTTGTACAGGTTTGGTGACAAGAGTGGAGGGTGTGTCCAGGACTTACACTAACAGGAAGTTGAAAGGATGCTTGGGAAAAAGCAGGTGGGTATGGTCGGTTTGAGCAGGTAATGTGTTTATGTGCATTCACGGGCATGTCTCCCCCGTTTTTAGCTCAATATTTAGGGTTGGAAACATTTAAATCACCCCCTAGGTCCTCTTAGTGCAAGAAGCATATTATCTCCATTTTAAACCAGAAGAAACTGAGGTCTAGAGACAAACAGTGACTTGTCCCAGATCACACAGCTAAAAGGGATAGAGCTAGGACTTGTACCCAGGTCTCTCTGGTATTGAGCCACTCTATCTGCTGCTGCCTTTGTCTGCCCTGTCAGTCTCGGTCAGTCCAGGGCATTTTTTTTTTTTTTTTATGTAGCACCAGCTACCATATTTCTGAGCTGATTCATCCGAACCTGGGCCCAGGCATAAGGAAACTTTAGACCAAGGTACTGCTCCTGGGTACGAGCTGTTTGGATCAGCAAGCTCCTGTTTCTGGTCCTTGTTTCCTTACAAGTGTCGTGGGTGACCTGGGCAGGCTTTCTCCAGGAAGATGGGCTGTGGTGATTGCTAACACACGCACAAGCCTGCATGCCCACCCTCGTTCTGCATGCGAGCTTAAAAGGCTCAGCTACTTCATCAAGGTTGTTGCCTTCAAGGTGGGTTCCTGGATCCTGGTCTAAGCTCAGCCCATAACCTTGGTATGACCTTGCTTTGGCAGATTCCCTTTTCTGAACGTCAGCTTTCCATCTGTGAATGGAGGGCCTCCCAGGAGAGCTTTGAAAGGAGTGAGCTGAGGCTCTGTGATTTCTGTAAAATCCCAAAGTCTTTGTCTTCTAAGCTTTGATCTATGAAAGTACTTTATTCCATGCTATAAACACCTAAACCTAAACAATGACAGCAAGTCTCTCCCACCTTGTCAGGGAGCAACATTTTCTTTTATCATGTGACTTATGCCCAAACATAAATGATGATTCTCCTCTATTTCATGCCCAAGAACTGGGAATGATAAATTTAGCTCTGGAGTGATGATTTCTAATCCAATACAATATCTCCTTACCACGGTTGCAAGCTGAGCCTCTAACAGCACATTGCAGTGAAGACACACACATTTTCCACCCAGGGGACTGTATCTATTTCCGTGACCAGCTCGTCCCTCTCCCTTTCACAGAGCGCTCAATTCTTGGACAATTTCAGGAGCTCATTTTAGGGAAAAGCTCATTTTCCCCCTGACAACAGAGCTTTCTTCTTGATCAGCTTTGGACACTGCAGCTCGGGGGAAAAAGCTGCTCCCTGTGCTTTGCCAAATGCTTTTTCTTTCCCCTTTTGATTGGTTTACAAGCCTCTGTCTTCCCATCACAACCTTGCCCTCATCTCTGGGCTAAGTGGAAGCAGGGATCTCAGATAGGCAATGGGGCCTCATACCTAGAACCGTTTCTTACCAGATTGCAAGGAGAGCTGCAGGGTTAGGGCTCCTTGGTTCCGTTCTTGGCCTCTCTGTCCCTCCTGGCTGCATGGGTTTCCTGGCCCACCAGAGCTCTGGAGGTGCACAGAGAAGCCTGAAGGTCTACTCTGTGTTCTCAGGGGGTGTCCCCTGGAGACAAGCAACTCAAAGAAGTGTAGAGCTGACCAAGAACAGAGGATGCCTGTCCCCGCCCACAGAGCCTGGGGCCACCTCTTCTTGGTTCCTTCTAACAGCCTGGGGCTTTGCACATCAAAAATAAATTGAGCTGTTTGGTCCTTAGGAAGTCACAAGATGGTCTGATAAAATCTCATTTTCTGGGTCTCTGCTTTGTTCCTGGGTAACAAATCATCACTAAACCTAGCAGCTTAATGGCACAGTAGACAATTGTGGCTTTATGTGGCTTTGGTGGACCAGCAATTTGGGAGCAGTTTAGCTGAGTGGTCTGACCTTAAGAAGAGGTATCCTCAGCAGGGGAGATGAGAGCTGTGACACAGCTAACCTGTTTTGGGTATAAACATGGTCACCATAGGTGGTGTTCCCCCAACCTATGCTAAGGAGCAGAAACACTTCTATACCGTGGTCTCTCCTGCAACCTTGCTGCCTTGCCCACTGCATCCTCTTCTACCCACCCCCCTCACCCACCAAGGGCTGGTTTCGTGAGTGAGGCCAATTTATTGTTCTTGAGCACTTCTTTTATACTTTCATTGCACCATGCTATGTGTGTCCTTAAGCAATGGAAGCATTGCTTTGTAAACTACAGTAAATCATGTCATACTGTGCACATGTGGGGACACGAAGAAGTCACGGAAAATTCACATTATCTTAAAAAAATTTTTAGAAGATTTATTTATTTATTTGAAAAGGAGAGAGAGAGAGAAACATGTATCAAACTATCTTCCATCCTCTGGTTCATTCCCCAATGGCCACAACAGCCAGGGCTGAGTCAGGCTGAAGCCAGGAGTCAAGAACTCCATCTGGGTCTCCCAAGGTACGTGTAGGGGCCCAGGTACTTGGGCTACCTGCTGATGCTTTCCCAGGCACATTAGCAGGGAGCTGGATCAGAAGTGGAGCAGCTGGGCCTAACCAGTGCTCTCAGATGGGGTGCTGGTGTTGTAAGTGGCAGCTTAACCTAATGTACTTTAACGTTGCCCCCCTTTAAAAACCTACCTGCATATTTTTTGGGGTGCAGTGTGAATAGTTCACACATGTGAAGATAATATCAGGTTAGTTAGCATTTCCATCTCAATATTTTGATAACAGTTATACATGTTTATGGGGTATCATGTGACATTTCAGTAAAAGGATAAAATATGTTCAATGCATTCTTTTAAATTCCATTTTCAATGAATTTTGTTTTTTAAAGGACTTACCTATTTGAAAGGCAGAGATAGGAGGGAGAGATCTTCCATTCGCTGGTTCACGCTCCAAATGGCTGCAACAGCCAGGGCTGGGCCAGGCTGAAGCCAGGAGCTTCTTCTGGGTCTCCCATGTGGGTGGCAGGGGCTCAAGCATTTGGGCCATCTTCCACTGCTTTCCCAGTTGCACTGACAGGGAGCTGATCGGAAGTGGAGCAGCCGGGACTCCAGCCAGCACCCATATGTCTTAACCTACTACCCCACAGCACCAGCCCCATTCAGGAACTTCTTGAAGCCTCCTCGTATAACATAAAGTTTTTGCAATTTGGATTTTTCACCTAACATGACACTTTACATGTGAATACCCTTGTTCATCCATTTTTTTTCATGTGATTTGTTCACTGGGTAGAAATCTCATAAATTTTATTCATTCTTTTATTGATGAATACTTGGGTGGTTTATAATTTCTTTCAAATTAATTGCAGCAGCTCTCCCTGTCTGCATTAGCAGGATCCTGATCTCCCATTGAGTCTTCCCCCACCTCCTAAGATGTCCAGGAATCTTTGTGACCATCTCAGGCCCAAGAGGCCATCTCTGCTGTGTCAGTTCCATTTCTATGGTAGTTGTGAGGTGTCACTGCTCAAAGCTGTTGCACACGGTCCTTTGTGTCCTCATTTCCTGACATGGTGATACCCCCAGAAGAGGGGCTGAGCTTGAGTGTGAACCAAAGAATGGTCACCCAGAGTCTGAGCAGGGGGCGCTGCTGATCCCACCGAGGGACATGGTCATCAAAGGTGAGCCAGCAGGGCATGGGGTGGGGGCTCCCTGACCAGTGACCCAGCAGCCTGGTCCAGATGGGCACTGTCAGTAAGCTTTCCAGCCCTGGGAGAAAGGAATGCTGTCACCAAGGCCTCTGGAAGCAGTCGCTGGGGCTCTTTATTCACTCTGGGAGTGGCTCTGTTTGTCAACAGCAACCCCTCAGCCTCCGTGCCTCCTTTTCCTTAGCCATAAAGAGTGTTACTCCGCGGGATGGGGACGCTCATGGTGACTGGTGGTGTAAGCTGGAAGCAACCCCACCTGGTGGGGCCCCAGCCTCCTCATGCCCCCTGCTTCCCCTAGGCAATAGTTCCTGCCTGGGCTTCCCCCCTGGGCGGCTGCTTAGCCCAGCCACTGTCTTCCATGGAAGGAGTGGCCAAGTGCTGCCCTTGGAAGGAGAAGACCAGGGCTTTGGCTCACTTGTCCGTTGTTCCAGCTGTGTGCTCTTCTTCCTGCCCGTCACCTCCCTTGAGCCTTAGGTTCCCCATCTGGAGTCAAGGAACCTCACCTGTGCCACCACAGAACTTTTGTGGAGGTGAAATGAGACCATGAACTTGAAACGGTCAGAGGAGGCAGGACGGTCCGGTGGAGTGAGGGTCTCGCTAGCCTTGGGGCAGCACCTGCTGCTGTTGGATGGCTCTCAGTCTGCCCAGGCCTGGCTCAGCCCTGCTGCCTCCTGCCCTCTTGTGCTCTATTCTCAAGCCCTGTGTGACAGACTCTGCACAGCTCTTTGTGAATCTGAAGACTCCTGGCACCTTCAAAACAGCCCCCATGAGTGTTTTCTTCTCCAGGAAAAACTGCCCTATTCCCTTCAAAGATGGCTTTACAGTCTATCGTTTCCATAAACGATGGATATATTGTGGAATATACACTCCGTGCAGAAGTATAAGATGCCATAATATCCTAAGTTGCTGTCATTGTTAATTAGATCAGTCAAGTCCCTAAACCCTGGGAGCCCCTTTCACCTTTAAGCCCCCACCTGACTTGAGTTTTCAATCTGATATGCTGCTGCCTTTTTTTTTTTTTTAAATAAACCAAGGGGCTTTTTTTTTCTTGTTTGTTTGCCTTTCAAATAAATAATTTTTTAAAACTTTTATTTAGTAAATATAAATTTCCAAAGTACAGTTTATGAATTACAATGGCTTTTCCCCCTCATAACTTCCTCCCACCCGCAACCCTCCCATCTGCTCCCTCTCCCATTCCAGTCACATCAAGATTCATTCTCAATTATCTTTATATACAGAAGATCAATCCACATGTTAAGTAAAGATTTCATCAGTTTGCACCCACACAGAACACAAAGTATAAAATACTGTTTCAGCACTAGTCATAGCATTAACTCACACTGAACAACACATTAAGGACAGAGATCCCACATGAGGAGAAGTACACAGTGACTCCTGTTGTTGACTTAACAATTTGACATTCTTGTTTATGGCATCAGTAATCTCCCTAGGCTCTAGTCATGAGTTGTCAAGGCTATGGAAGTCTTTTGAGTTCGCCGACTTCAATCTTATTTAGACAAGGTCATAGTCAAAGTGGAGGTTCTCTCCTCCCTTCAGAGAAAGGTACCTCCTTCTTTGAGGGCCCGTTCTTTCTACTGGGATCTCACTCGCAGAGATCTTTCATTTAGGTTGTTTTTTTTTTTTTTTTTTTTTTTCCAGAGTGTCTTGGATTTCCATGCCTAAAATACTCTCATGGGCTCTTCGGCCAGATCTGAATGCCTTATGGGCTGATTCTGAGGCCAGAGTGCTATTTAGGACATCTGCCATTCTATGAGTCTGCTGTGTATCCTGCTTCCCATGTTGGATCTTTGTCTCCCTTTTTTATTCTATCAGTATTCGCAGACACTAGTCTTGTTTATGAGATCCCTTTGACTCTTAGACCTATCAGTGTGATCAATTGTGAACTGAAATTGATCACTTGGACTAGTGAGACGGCATTGGTACATGCCACCTTGATGGGATTGTATTGGAATCCCCTAGCACGATTCTAACTCCACCATTTGGGGCAAGTCCGATTGAGCATGTCCCAAATTGTACATCTCCTCCCTCTCTTATTCCCACTCTTATATTTAACAGGGATCACTTCAAATAAATAAATTTAAAAACAGAGTTACAGAGAGGCAAAAGGAGAAAGAGCGCAAGGGAGAGAGAGAGAGAGAGGGCAGTGGGTGGGGGGGTCGCCCATCTGCTGGTTCACTTTCCAAATGGCTGCAATGGCAGGAACTGGGTCAATGTAAAGCCAGGAGCTGCTTCTGGGTCTCCCATGTGGGTACAGGGGCCCAAGCACTCGGGCCGTCGTCTACTGCTTTCCCAGGCACACCATCAGGGAGCTGGATCTGAAGGTGGAACAGCCGAGATTCCAACCAGCACCCATATGGGATGCTAGCACTGCAAGTAGTGGCTTTACCCACTAAGCCACAGTGCTGCTCCAGGTCGTGCTTCTTAAGACATGCTCTTCTCTTGGCTGCTTTGACATTCTCGGGTTTCCTTCAATTTCTCCGCCTCCTTTGCAGTCTCTTCTGCAGGACAGTCCTTAAGTTTTGTGCCCTAGGACCTCTATTGCATGATTCTGGGAAGCTAAGTTCTTCTACTCCAATGGCTTCAATTGCCATTCATTCGTATGCTAATGGCCCCAAAGGCATCCAGTGGGACTTGTCTCCAGGTGTCCTGCTGGGTCTAGCATTCCACTTGGTACTGAGCATCTTCATCTGGACATCTTGAGGACCTGCCACTCTGCGAGTTCAAAGCAGCATCACCTTCCCTCACCATCCCAAACCTCCCCTTGCTCCTGTGTCCTGCACTGCAGTGAAAGTCGCCACTATCCACACAGTTGCGCAAACCGAAAACCCAGGAATCATTCTTTTTTTGCCTTGTCTCTGACATGGAAAGGAGACCAAGTCCTGCACACCATTTGTTTCTCCATTCCCATTTCCACCACCTTGGTCTAGGATGTCAATAACTCCTTTATCGCAATGACTCCTCATCTAGTCTCTTCCTCTCCAATATT
This sequence comes from Sylvilagus floridanus, assembly GCA_949820135.1. Taxonomy (NCBI): domain Eukaryota; kingdom Metazoa; phylum Chordata; class Mammalia; order Lagomorpha; family Leporidae; genus Sylvilagus; species Sylvilagus floridanus. The sequence goes on from OX463243.1 coordinate 80,131,657, forward strand.
GACCACCTCTGATTCAGTTTCTGCACCCAAGGAGATGTTTTTGTTGATTTGAGGGGCAGATAGAGAGCATGTGCGAGAGCGCATACATGCTAGCGCTCACCTGCTGGTTGACTCGCCAAGTGCTGCAATGGCCAGGCTGAGCCAAGAGCTTGGGCCTCAATCCAGGTCTCTCATATGGGGTGGTAGAAACTCAACTACTTAAGCTGTTACTGCTGCCTCTGAGGGTCTGTATTAGCAGGAAGTTGGACTCAGGAGCCAGAGCAGAGTATGGAACTCAAACACTCTGATATGGAATGTGGTTATCTTATCTGCTAGGCCAAAGCCTCCTCCCAAAGAGATCTTTCTAAAAAAAGTCAGATCATGGTGATTGCTGGCTGGTTGCTTTCACTTTCTCTCCCTGCCCCCACTACCCAAACTTGAACTATGGAGGTGCTAAGAAAGAAGAGGGGAGCAGGGAGGTGCTGAAGAGCTAGCATAAAATCCATGAAAAACTGAGGAAAATGGCTCAGCACAGGAGGGGAACACTACCTAGAGGCAGAGGGCACCAGGGAACCTCCCCAGGGGATAGGCGTGACTCCTGCTCTTTCTTTCCATTCACTCATTGCCTTGGGGATCCGTACCTTCCAGCACTGCTGTGAGATGGAAAGCTATATAGGGGCACTGTGTGTTACCACTGTAACCAAAGCCAAGACAAACAACGGGAGGTTGTCATGGGCTGAATAGGTCCCCAGTTTGGATGTTGAAATCCTAACCCCACCAGAACCTCAGAATGTGACTGTATTTGGAGATAGGATCTTAAAGAGATAATTAAGTTAAGATGAGGTAATTAGGGTGAGCCCTAATCCAATAGGACTGCTGTCTGTATAAGAAGAGATTAGGACGCAGGTGCAAAGGAAAGGCCTCACCATGACCAGGGATGCAGTCATCCACAGCCTGAGAGAAAGGCTTCAGAAAATAGTAACCCTGTGGGCTCCTTGGTTTTGGGCTTCCAACCTCCAGGATGATGAGCAATAGCTCCCACTATTGAAGTCATCCAGTCTGTGGCACTTTGCTACGACAGCCTGCAAGCTAATGTTGAGGTGCAAGGATCCAAAGAAGAGATAAAGCTATTATTTGCACATGCTGTGGTCATTGATGTAGAAAGGCAACTGAATCAGCAGACACTCTTTTTAAATAGGAGGATTCAGCAACATTTCTGGAAAGATACATGCTATTGGTTTTTAATAGTTGATATTGTTTCTTCATTGATAAATATCAGCCGTAAAACATAATAGAAAATGAGATGCCCTTCATGGAGACTATAGAAACTATATACCTATGAATTCATTTGTCAAGCAGTAAACAAGTCCACTGTGGAAGAAAAATTTAAAGTAGATTAAAGAATGTAACAGGAAGTCTTGAATACATGGAGAGAGATTCCATGTTCATGATAGGATAACATAACCTGATAAATTAATTCAGAGTTTTTATGTTGTTATCAGCTTTATACAATTGAACCAGAATACAGATGGATATTGAAAAACAACACATTTATTTTGAGTCAATAAATATAAAGGTCCATAAATAACTCTATCACCTTTTTTGAAAAGAGATTTATTTATTTGAAAGTCAGAGTTACACAGAGAGAGAAGGAGAGGCAGAGAGAGAGAGAAAGAAAGAGAGGTCTTCCATCCACTGGTTCACTCCCCAATTGGCCGCAACAGCCAGAGCTGCACCAATCTGAAGCCAGGAGCCTCTTTCTGGTCTCCCACGCGGTGCAGGGGCCCAAGGACTTGGGCCATCCTCCACTGCTTTCCCAGGCCACAGCAACTCTATCACCTTTTAAAAAAAAGCAGGGCAGGACTTGTGTCTTAGTTTTTATGATATATTACAAAGTCATAGTAACAGAAGGATTGTGTGGTTGTGATGGAAAGAAAGAACGATGCAACAAGATAGCTCAGAGATAGATTGTGTATATATGGGGAGCTTGAGATGTGATTAACATGGTATCACAGTTCAATAACTTATAGGTGGCTTTGGAAAATGGACTGTTAGCATACATCAGAGCACGACTAGTTCTTACTTTACTCAGAATATAAAAGACATATTAGGGGAACATTTTTGTAACCTAAGGATGAAGAAATATTCTCAAGTAAGATCTCCCAAACACAACACATAATATGAAAAGTTAATGGATTTTATTAAAATTAAGGCTTTCTAATCAATGGGATTAGAATTGGGCAAAGTATACAAATAAGCAATTCACAGAAGAGGAAACCTCAGTTGCTCATAAGCATATGAAGAGATGCTCCAATTCATTAATAGAAAGATGCAAATGAATGCAACAGGGTATCATTACTTTGCACTCCCTTTTCACTCATTGCAAAAACAAGAAATTTCCAAGTGCCAAGGGCTTGCGGGGATGTGGGGAACCAGGAGCTCTTGTACACCACTAGTAGACTGATGCAGTGATTTCTGAGAGCCATGAGGAAGAAGTAGATCCATTTGGAAGGATTTAGCAAGTTCACTGATGAGCATCTCAGGAATGTCTCCAAGCATGTTCATTGTAGCATTGCTCTTGGTACCAGGATGTTGGAGGGCCTTGGCTCTACTACTGGGGGAATGGAAAAGTAAAATATGGTTAATGCACAAAATAAAACACAATGCAGCTGTCAGAATCCACAAACCAGGGCAGGTGTTTGGCGAAACAATAAAGGTGCCTCCTGGGATGTGTTCATTTTTTTTTTTTTTTTTTTTTACAGGCAGAGTGGACAGTGAGAGAGAGACACAGAGAAAGGTCTTCCTTTGCCGTTGGTTCACCCGCCAATGGCTGCAGCGGCTGGTGCGCTGTGCTGACCCGAAGGCAGGAGCCAGGTGCTTCTGGTCTCCCATGTGGGTGCAGGGCCCAAGCACTTGGGCCATCCTCCACTGCACTCCCGGGCCACAGCAGAGAGCTGGCCTGGAAGAGGGGCAACCGGGACAGAATCCGGCGCCCTGACCGGGACTAGAACCCGGTGTGCCTGCACAGCAGGCAGAGGATTAGCCTAGTGAGCCGTGGCACCGGCCGGGATGTGTTCATTCTGTGTCTGAGTGCCTGGGTTCAAGTGCCTGCTCTGTTTCAAATTCCAGTTTCCTGCTGATGTATCTTGGGAGGCAGCACATTTCGGCTCAAGCGTTGAGTCCCTGCTACCTACTTGGGAGAACAGACTGAGATCTGAGTTCCAGGCTTCGGTGTGGCCTTGCCTTGGCTGTTGCAGGCATTTGCAGAGTGAACTAGCAGATAGGTGATTTCTGTCTGTTTATCTGCCTTTCAAATAAATAAACATAAAGCTAAAAATCTATAACTAGATATACAAGGGGCTTTGAAAAATTCATGGGAAGTTAAATTCAGGAATAATGTGAATTCTACATGAACTTTTGAAGCCTTCTCACACATATATACCTACTATGAAGGTCTTAAACAATCATAAGAATTAAATGAAATACATCATAATTGTACTTGGCATACGTTTAGTCCTGAATGATGCCTCTGGCTGTGCCAATGAGAGAAATTAAAAACACATGTGACCATGTGTTTACCTAAATCCATGTGATGGCTTTTTTTTTTCTTTTTAGATTTATTTGATAGAGTTAGACAGTGAGAGAGAGAGACAGAAAGTTCTTTCTTCCATTGGTTCACCCCCAAAATGGCTGCTAAGGCCAGAGCTACACTGATCTGAAGCCAGGAGCTAGGTGCTTCTTCCTGGTCTCCCATGCAGGTGCAGGCGCCCAAGCACTTGGGCCATCCTCCACTGCCCTCCTGGGCCACAGCAGAGAGCTGGACTGGAAGAGGAGCAACCGGGACTAGTACCTGGCACCCCAACTGGGACTAGAACCCGGGGTTCCAGTGCCGCAGGCTGAGGATTAACCAAGTGAGCCACAGTGCCAGCCCTGATGGCTTTTTTTTTTCAAGATTTATTTATTTTACTTGAAAGTCACAGTTACACACACACACAGAGGTCTGAAGCCAAGAGCTTCTTCCATGTCTCCCATGTGGGTGCAAGGGCCCAAGGCTGTGGGCCATCTTTTACTGCTTTCCCAGGTCATAGCAGAGAGCTGGATCAGAAGTGGAGCAGCCGGGATTCAAACTGGCACTCATATAGGATGATGGCACTTCAGGCGGCGGGTTTACCCGCTACACCACAGCGCCGGCCTCCATTTGATGTCTGTCTTTGTTCACTCAGTGCTATGGGATCAGTTCACACTTCAGAACTGAGTGCTAGGCACTACTATTTGTAGCACCTTCCTCCTCATGCCCTCCTAGGTAATTATTTTTAAGTGCCTGTGGGAATGGGTTCCAGGAGGACCCTTGTGGATACTATAAACTCCATGGGTGCTCAAGTCTCTTGAGGTGAATGGTGTACTATTTATGTAGAATCTACACACATCCTCCTTTGGGGTGGGGACCGGTTTCCTGCCAGGAGCCACGTGGACATTTATAACATCATTCATAGGCCATCCAAAAGTATCAACTTAAAATTAGCCTGCTATGGATGTATTGAATTTTGAGTCCTGCCTGCGGTTGCCTTGGCAGGGCCAGCCCAGATGATTTTGGGGGCTTCATATGGCTAATAGGCTGGATGTTCCTTGCCTCTGCAACCATCTCTTGATTACTTACGATCCCCAATACCATGCAAATGCTCTATAAATAGCTGGTATATTTTATCTTTTAGGGAAGAGTGACAAGAAAAAGCCTGTCATGTTCAGAGCCTGTCATGTTCAGTACAGATGCAGGTTGTTTTTTTTCAATCTGTAGTTGGCTGAACCGTGGATAGAGAACTCACAGATACGGGGACTGACTAGATATCACATGTTATGTGTATGGGGTCATAAAAAGCAATTAAAGACTATGAAATAGAATGGAGGCATTGAGTGAACTTCAAAAAGTTTGTGGAAAAATAGAATTATCATATTATTTTGGTTCAAAAGGATTTGAAGCCACGTATAGTTTTTGCACAATGTTTTGCATGATCTTTGGGAAACAGCTCCTTGTATTAGTCTGTGAGGGCTGAGGTGACAATACTGCAGCCCAGTGGCTTCAACAGCAGACTTTTTTTCCTTTCAGTTCTGGGGGCCGGAAGTCCAAGATCGAGGTGTCGACAAGGCTGATTCCTCCTGAGCCCCTCTCCTTGACTTGAGCATGGCTGCCTCCTCCCTGTCTCCTCACCCAGTCTTTCCTCTGTGTACGTGGCTCCCTGGTGGCTTTCCCTCTTCTGTGAAGGACACCGGTCCTATTGGATTAGGATCCCACTCCATGTCTCATTTAGCATGAATTACTTTCTTAAAGGCATGACCTGCAAATACAGACACTTTGTGGGATAGGACTTCAATATGCAAATTGTACAGGGACCCAACTCAGCCCATACAGAGCTTCTGGTATTTTAGAATTTCTTTCTTTCTTTCTTTCTTTTTTTTTTTTTTCACAGGCAGAGTGGACAGCGCGAGAGAGAGAGAGAGAGAGAGAAAGGTCTTCCTTTGCCGTTGGTTCACCCTCCAATGGCCGCCGCGGCCGGTGCACCGCGTTGATCCGATGGCAGGAGCCAGGTGCTTCTCCTGGTCTCCCATGGGGTGCAGGGCCCAAGCACTTGGGCCATCCTCCACTGCACTCCTGGGCTACAGCAGAGAGCTGGCCTGGAAGAGGGGCAACCGGGACTAGAACCCGGTGTGCTGGCGCCGCAAGGCAGAGGATTAGCTTATTGAGCCGCAGCACCGGCCCCTTTTAGAATTTCTTAAAAATTTTATTTATTTTCATTTTATTTGAAAGTCTGAAATACACACACACATACACACACACGCAGACAGGGAGGGAGATATTTTCCATCTGCTGGTTCACTCCCCAAATGCCCACCACAGGCTGGGCTGGACCAGGCTGAATCCAGGAGCCTGGAACTCCATCAGGGTTGCCTGTGTGAGTGACAGGGATCCAAGAACTTAGGCTGTCACTTGTTGCCTCCCAGGGTGCACATGGCATGCAGGTCTTGCAGAGGGCATGAGATGCCTCCGAAATGCTTGTCCCCCTCTGGGTGTGTGTGTGTGTGTGTGTGTGTGTGTGTGAAAAAGATATCTTTATTTTTAAAGTCAGAGTTACAGAGGGCCGGTGCCATGGCTCACTTGGTTAATTCTCTGCCTACGGCGCCGGCACCCCAGGTTCTAGTCCCAGTTGGGGCGCTGGGTACTAGTCCCGGTTGCTCCTCTTCCAGTCCAGCTCTCTGCTGTGGTCCGGGAGGGCAGTGGAGGATGGCCCAAGTGCTTGGGCCCTGCACCCGAGTGGGAGACCAGGAGGAAGCACCTGTCTCCTGGCTTTGGATCGGCACAGTGCCGGCCGTGGTAGCCACTTGGGGGTGTCCAACGGAAAAGGAAGACCTTTCTCTCTGTCTCTCTCTCTCTCTCTCACTGTCTAACTCTGCCTGTCCAAAAAAAAAAAAAAACAAAGACAGAGTTACAGAGATGGAGATCTTCCATCCTCTGGTTCATTCCCTAGAGGGCCACAACAGCCAGCACTGGGTCAGGCTAAAGCCAGGAGCCAGGTGTTTTATCTGGTTTCTCACATGGGTTTCAAGGGCCCGAACACTTGGGCCATTTTCATCTGCTTTCCCCAGGCCATTAGTAGGCTACTGGATCAGAAGTGAAGCAGGAGCTTCCATAGTCCTAGGTACTGAGTACCTGCGTCCTCCTGCCCAAAGAACACTGTAAACACAATGGCCCTGTGAGGGTAGACCCAGGAAAACAATTTAAACATCAAACATTGTATTGAGGAACACACATGGCAAAAAAATATATGAATTGTGCACCAGTAAGAAAAGCCAGTCTGGGGGCCGATGCTGTGGTATAGCGGGTAAAGCCAATGCCTGCGGTACTGGCATCCCGTATAGGTGCCGGTTTGAGTCCCGGCTGTTCTATTTCTGATCCAGCTCTCTGCTATGGCCTGGGAAAGCAGTAGAAGATGGCCCACGGCCTTGGGCCCCTGCACCCACGTAGGAGACCCAGAAGAAGTACCTGGCTCCTGACTTCAAATTGGCGCAGCTCCTACCATTGTGGCCATTTGGAGAGTGATCCAGTGGATGGAAGACCTCTCTCTCTCTCTCTCTCTCTCTGCCTCTCCTTCTCTCTCTTTGTGACTCTTTCAAATAAATAAATCAATCTTAAAAAAAAAAAGAAGTGAGGTAGCCAGGACACAAACTGGCACCTGTATGGGATGCTGGTGTCATAGGCAGTGGCTTAACCTACTGCACCCCCTCCCCCCCTTGTTTTGATGTAGGTTCTGGCTACACAGGTATGTTTTCACTGGTGAAAAGTCATTGTACAGTTAGGATTTGTATGCTTTTCTACAGATGTGTTATCCATCAATGACAGTTTTTTAAAAAGATTGAATTTTTCAACTTCTTTCCTTCTTGTTGGTTTCCACTTGGAGTTTTGACTGTCTTATTGTCACGTTGCTATGGCTGTCCTAGCAATGCACTGCAGCCTGGCCATCTGCAACTGCAGACATTTATTTCCTCATAACTCTGTAGATTGGAAGTCCAAGGTTAGGATGTCAATAAAATTCTCCTTGCTACCCCTCCTGCCCTGAGGTCTTTTTCTTGTGGATGACCCTGTGCCATCACTGGGCTTTCCTTGTGTGTGTATGTGTGTGTGTGTGTGCCCAAATTTCCTCTTTGTAATAAGGACATCAGTCCCTCTTGGATTGGGGCCCAGCCTGCTGGGCTAGTTTTAGCTTGATCCCATTTTTAAAGGCCCTATTGAAAATGGTCACCTGCTCAGGTGCTAGGAATGAGGGTTTTGACACAGGAATTTGGAGGGGAGCACAGCTGAGCCCAGAACAGGTGCACCTGTTCTGTGGATTACATGAAGTGGATTACATGAAGAAATGTCCTTGTGGGACTACTTGGTCATGCCCTACTGTACACACCACTACATTCAAATTATTAGCATTGGAACTGAGACTGTATAAGGTAGGACATATTTAAATTTGTCTTACATTTATTTTATGATGCCATCCTGACTGGTTTAAGTATAAGGTTATAGTAATTGTATATGATGAGACAAAAGATTTTTTGCTCTTTGTTCTGTTCTACAAAACTACTGCTCTAACTTCATTTTGTGTGTGCCTTGGAGGTTGATGAAACCCAACAGCAAAACTCTGTTACATCAAATGAAAAGTAAATCAGAGAGGGGAACTAAGTCAATGGACAACAGCGCAATGAGCCCATTTTCTGCGTTCGAAGTCTGATTCCCACCCCCTCAAATACAAAGGAGCAATCAAACCACCAGGTCAGCTGAGTCCCCTGCTCAGGCTGCTCAGTGGCTCCCCACTCTACCCTGGACTCCCTGGTTCTTCAGGTCCTGGTCCTGGCAGCTCCTCCATCTTCCTCCTCCACCCTAGAACAGCATTCTAGTGCACTTGATTTTTTTTCCTTTTATTTATTTACTTTTATTAATAAAAAGAGAACAGACTTCATGGAGCTCATAGATACAATTCCAAAAATCTGATCATCTCCCTTCTATGCTTTTCCTTGGGACGCTGCCTTGTCCCACATACTCTCCCCTGTGAGCTCTTCTTCCTGTCTCACTTTGGCCAGATAGCACCTCTTCCAGGAAGCTTCCCAGACGTCCTCCTCTTCAACACATTCTGGGCTTGATTAGATGCCCCTTCCTTTTGCTCTTCTTGTCCTGCCTCTCTTTGCAGGAGCCGGTCCATGGACTCTGTGGGATGAATGACAGTTGGACTCTGTGTGAGACTGGTGGACTCAGAAAGCAGCCTCACCCTAATTAAACATGCAAATAAGTAGAGTTGGTCAGCTTTGAAAGCCAAACCATTTTTCAGAAGGTGGTGGCTCTCAAAAATACAACCATGGTGAAAACACTGCACAATGTTTTTTTTTTTTTTTACTTGACAGGTAGAGTTATGGACAGTGAGAGAGAGAGACAGAGAGAAAGGTCTTCTTTCTGTTGGTTCACTCCCTTAATGGCCGCTACAGCCAGCGGCGCTGTGCCAATCTGAAGCCAGGAGCCGAGTGCCTCCTCCTGGTCTCCCATGCGGGTGCAGAGACCCAAGTACTTGGGCCATCCTCTGCAGCCCTCCGGGACCACAGCAGAGAGCTGGACTGGAAGAGGAGCGACCGGGACTAGAAACTGGGGTGCCGGCACCGCAGGCGAAGGATTAGCCAAGTGAGCCACAGCGCCGGCCTGTACAAGTTCTTAGTTTGCAGTGAGAAGGCTCCAGATAGGTGGGCGTCCCACTCTCTGCTTGTGAAGTGTGTAGCTGGAAGAAGCAGCCTCTCCTCTCCTTGCTGCTCCAGGGCTGGCTGAGACTGGCTCTCACCTTCAAGCCTTAACATTAGCTTGTTCCCCTCCTTTATCCCCCATGGGCCTATTTGAAAAAAATACATTACTCGGGGGCATCCGTCTCTTGAGAAAGAGCCTGATCGTTCCCTGGGGATCTTGGAGAACAGCATGCACTCTGGCCTTGTATCCCAGGAAGCCTGAGACCCAAGGAGGGGAGAGGCGTGTCCAAGACTACCTCCAGTAGGGGCAGAGGCAGCTATGAGAGCAGGGTTTCCGGGCGAACCCTTGTCAGCAGTGTGTGTCCAGGCCTGGTGCCGTGTCACTTTCCCTCCATGCTATGGACTGAATGGTGTCTGCCCTCCCCCATTCCCTTGTTGAAAGCTTCACCCCTCCACCTGGTGACTGTACTTGGACACAGGGCCTGTGCAGAATAGGGGAGGTAAAAGAGCTGGAAAGGGTGGAACCCCGATGCCATGGCATTTCAGTGAGCTCACAGGATGGGATGCTGGGGCGCTCTCCTTCTCCTTCTCCCTTGCTATGAAGATGCAGCAAGAAGGCCCAGAAAGGAAGACCTCACCAGAACCCCTGCCCTGCTGGTACTGACTACCTGGGATTTCCAGCCTGCAGAGAGCAGACAAAAGGCTGCTGTTTAAGCGCCTCCAGGTCTCCCTTCCCTCCGTGATCTGTGCACTTCGTTAAGCCCCAGCTTGCAAATCCCCTCCCACCCCCACCCATTGTCTCCCTCCTGACCCCTGCATCCCCCCAGGCCTCTGCCTCTTCTTCCAGCATCTTTGAGGTTCTGCCTTTACCCCCCCCCCCCTTTTTCTCCTGTGTTCTGCCTCTCCTCTCTTCAGCCCTAGCCTCATCAGCACTTGCTCTCGCTCTAGCATCTCCAACCACCTTGAGATTTGTCCATCTGTCTCCCCACGGGTCAGGGATGCTGTCTCCTCTCCTCTGCCTGGCCAGAGCTCCTGGGCCCCTCCTGACTTCCCCAGCTGCCTCCTTGACACCCCACCCCGCAAGTAGACTTGAAAGACAGTTCCAAGTCAGCCTTGGCCTGCCATGGCCTCCTGTGTGGACAGAGAAGAGTGGGTGCGGGGTGTAGCCTTAGGGAGTGGTTAGCAACCCCTGGGGGAATAGTCAAAAAGCACAGCTCCTCTACCGCATGATTTGAATACCAGGCAGGAGTGGCCTCTGTGAGTCATGAAACCACACGGTCCCCACCCCTTTGTTTTTCTTGGAATCAGGTGTGTGGGTGTGAGCGCCCTCTCACGAAGACCTCTGAAGTGTCGCATCCTGAGAGGAGGGTCACAGCTGAGTGGCACAGGGCCCTGGCCACGTCCTGAGCACTTCTTGAGGCCTGGACTGCTTCCCACGCGTGACTGACAGCCCTGTGAGGGAGGGGCCGTCATTCCCCAGCCAGAGCTGGAAACACTGGGGGTGACTTGCCCAAGCTCACCCTTTGCAGGTGGCCTAACTGGGACTCAGAAATCTCTGACAGAGGGGAGGGCATTTTCGGGGCCCTTCTCACTGCCAGGCTTGTGCCATCTGTTATCTCAATACAGGAGGGAAGTTGAGGCCCAGCCAAGTGGGCTGATTTGCTGGGGTCCCCAGCTGGTGAGTGATGCCCCCAGGCTCCAGCCCATGGGGATCTGACTCCAGAGCTAATGGATGCGTGAGTTCACTCAGTGTGTGGTTCCCATATCCCAGGTCCTCGTGTTGACCCAGAGAGACTTCCTGATGGGTATTGAGCTATGTCTGTCACCTTGCTGAAATGGTTCCCAGCCTGGAAAGTCACCATCATCACCCTTGTGCATGGTACCAGCTATCAAGTGCTTACCCAGTCTAGCACTGCATCAGCGACATAGGCTTGATCTTCTGGGCTGAATTGGGTGTCCACCACCACATCTCTATGCTGAAGTCCTAACAGCCAATGCTTTAGACTGTGACTGTATTCGGGGTAGGGTTTTTCAAGAGGTAACTGAGTTACAGTGAGGTCATCCGTCTGTGAGTCTAGCCAAGGATCTTCAGAATGCATTTGCTGGTCTCCCTACCTCCTAGGAGGTGGAATGCAGGTGTTCTCTGGGGTGGGGTGGCATGGAGGGCTTCTGGGAGCAATGCTTGGCCTCTGCTTGCCTCCATCTGCTCTCTTCCTCCTCTGCTAGGGGATCCATAGCTCTGTGGATGCTTGTTGGCAGAGACCACAGAGCTTGCCAACTAGGAGTAGAATGGCAGAGATGTCAGCCCCTGCGTAGTCACTGGGCCCTCCCATCTCCTTCTAGAGAAGGAAACTGACAACCAACGAGGGATTTGCCTGAGGTCATGCTGCAAGTATGGGGACAGCTGTCAGCCCCAACCTTCTGGGTCCACACATGGAGTGCGAGACCCCACACCTGATGCCCTGTGTCCTCCCCCAGTAGCCTTTCTCTTACTCCATTGCCTCCTTGGTAGCCACCTCCTAATCGCCCCGCAGTGCCCAACTCTGCTGGCCCCAGGCCTTTGGCCCTGCTGGTCCTGCACTCACCTTTCCGGGCTCTGTGCAGCTGACTCCTCCTGCAGGAGGTGGATCCACAGCCCCTCCTTGTGTTTTCCCTCGTGGCCATCTTTCCTTTTTAACGTAAATTCTGTTGTTACTGAAATCTTCTGATTCACACGTGCCACTTGTGCATCTTCACGGGGCACAGTGCAACACTTCAACGCAACGTGTGCCATGACCTGCATAAAGGCCAGGCAACCAGCCTTTCTTCTTCCTTATCTTTCCCCTGTGTTTGGAGCTCACCAGCCTCCTCTCCCCTAACTCTTTTTACAGAATACAGCACATCCTGGTGCCCTGTGGTTGCCCAGCCATGCTGGGGAACGTGGCAGTTGTTGCTTCCATCTGACTGTTTTGGCACCTGCTATCCCATCTCCTTCTATCCCCCCTCCCCCACAAATAAGCCAGACACAGAAACACAAATGCACACATATGTTCTCCCTCACTTGTGGAAGTTAGCAAAAAGTCATGGCCATTTTTTGTCACCTTCAATTGCTTGCCGTGTCACACACTGTGTGCCCTGGTTTGCTGGCTAGTCCTGTTCGTCACCACAGGCTATAAGGCTTACAAGAACAGCAACCTGTTGTTGTATTTACTACCACCTCTGAGCTCAAAATGTACCTAGTGATTGAATAAGTCTGCTTTCTAGGAAGACTCTGACAAAGGACTGGGTGAAGAAGCGTGGTTAGGAATTGTCATAACTACCTCCAGCGACAAGGAGCACTGTGTGTGGGGACTGAGCCCTGCCATGTCTTGTGTGGAGGCATCCATGACCCTGTGGGTAGGAACCAGGGGTTTATTCTTCAGAGAAGCATCCCTGATGTCCCAGACATGGTTTTCCAGCCATATGGTTTGAGAGCTTTCTGGACACTTGATCTCCAGCATTTACTGCAAGTACACTTATTTGTACAATTTTTTCATTCTTAAATATAAGATAAAAATTGGCACTTAGTGATTTTTAAAAAAAGATTTTTTATTTACTTAAAAGGCAGAGTTACAGAGAGAAGGAGACATACATACACATATACACATACACACAGAGAGAGAGAGAGAGAGAGAGAGAGAGAGCGCGCTTCCATCTGCTAGTTCACTCCCCAGATGACTGAAACAGCCAAGGGAGGGGGGTAGCAGGCTGAAGCCAGGAGCTGGGAGCTTCTTTCAGGTCTCCCACATGGGTGCAGGGGCCCAAGCACTTGGACCATCTTCTGCTGCTTTTCCAGGTGCATCAACAAGGAGCTGGATCGGAAGTGGAGCAACTGGTACCTGTGCGGGATGCCAGCGTTGCAGGCAGAGGCTTAACCTGCTATGCTACAATGCTGGCCCCATGACATTTCTTTTAAACATTTATTTGAAAGGTAGAGCTGGGGATGGGGGGGAGAGATCTTCCATTCACTAGTTCTCTTCTCAAATGGTTGCAACAGCCAGTGCTGGGTGAGACTGAAGCCAGGAAACAGGAACTCTATCCGGGTCTCCCACATGTACTTGGGCAGGGGCCCAAGTACTTACACTGTCTCCCACAGCCTTCTCAGATACCCCAGTAGGAAGCTCGATTGGAAGCAGAGTAGCTGGGATTTGAACCAACACTCCCTTATGGGATGCCAGCCTAACCCCCTGAGCCACGATGCAGGCCTGTCTTAGGGACATTGAATGTGTTCATACTGTTGCCCAGGCATCATTGCTATCCGATTCCAGAGCACTTTCATCACCCCATACATCTGGCAATGGACCGGGTGTATTTGTCTCCTAATCACCCATCACATATTGAGGACCCAACCTCCAATGTCGTGGTGTTTGGAGGTGGGGCCTGTGGAGGAGATTCAGCCAGGGGGGTGGAGTCCTCGTGAATGTGATGAGTACTCTTATAAGAAGAGGCGTGAGCTGCTTGGGAGGACACAATAAGAGGGCATTTACAAGGCGCTGAATCCACTGGCAGCTTGATCATGGACTTCCCAGCCTCGGGAACTTTGAGAAATATGTTTCTGGGGGGAGTTTGCCCAGTGGATGGTATTTTTGTTACAGCAGTCAGAGTTAACCAAGACATATTTTAAGTAGTCATACCCCACATTGCTCCTTTTCCCTAGTCCCTGGCAGCCAGGAATCTACTTTCTGTCTACATGATTTGCCTATTCTGGATATTTCATATACATACTATGCAATTCATTTCTGTAAATGTATCCACACCAGGACTTGTGCCTGTCCTGCTGATTTTTGCCATTTCCGTGGTGCAGAGGCTGGCCAGGCTCCATGGTCCACCAGCAGCTGTGGGTATCTTAGTTGGTGTTTTCTCCATGAGCTTGCTGGACACAGGCTATGTGCCTTGTAAGGTGCCCAGGTTCAGTCCCTCTACTTGCCATTTTCTGGATCAAGCGTTACTGGGTTTCTTCACTTAGCATCAGGTTTCTCATCAATAAAGTCAGGATAACGGGAAGCTTGCTTCCTCTGGGTGGCCTGGGAACAATGACAAGTTACCTGCATGCGTGCCTAGCACCGCACCTGGCCCTGGCAGGTTCTTATGAACATTAGCTATTATTACGTTCTCTGTTTCTCAGCGCCAAGGTCTTGGCTGGGTAATTTGTAGAATTCAAACTCCGTAAACTCATTTTACTTTGAATGATGCTGAAGAGTTGAGAAATGAGGTGGTGGACATTCAGGTCAAAAGTGCGGAGAGTTGTGAGGATGAAGGTAGAGACCTCACGTTCGCTTTGTTCAGTTGTTGTGACACTAACTTCTCAGGAGCTGACAGCACTGACAGCTGCTTTGCTCCTGTTGTGGGTGTCTCTGGGCCATCTGCAGTTTTATTATTCCAGGATCCAGGCCGAGGAAGCAGCCCTCGTGTGGGCTGGGCAGTTCCTATGGAAGAGGGGAGAGGAGGAGATGGCTCCTGCTCCTGTTTATGCATCATTACATCGTCTCTATTTGGACATGGTTATGGCCCATATCCTGAGGCCACACTAATCATAGCCACGCAGGTTGTCAAAGATGTGGCAGGAGTGGAGACCTAGTTCAGGGATGGCAGCAAATAGATGGGAATAATTATATACCAACCACCCTCTGGTCTTACATTTGTTATTTTTTGGAGATGATCTGAGGCATCCCTTTAGCTTCGCACCTGCAAGCTAGAACCATGACTCCTGGAGTCTCCAGAGGGCTATCACTAGAAGGAGACACCATGCAGGTTTGGTCCACAAATGGAAGATGCTGAAGCTCCCTCATGACCATGCACTTTTAGGCATGGAAAACTGGGAATAACCTAAGTATCTAGCAATAGGGGACTAGCAAACAAATAGTGGTTTCTTCACTCAATGGCATTCTATACCACCATTAAAAGAAATGAACTGCAGCTGGGTATCAAAGAGAAGCCTTCTCTAAAACACTGGTGCTTGGAAAAAAGATGTTGTGACACCAACATAAAAATATGCAGTCTTACAAATGGTCTGACAGCTCTTCAAAGTGTTAAACCTAGTTGCCACACCATCCAGCAATTCTATTCCCAGGTATGTTCCCGAGAGAACTAAAGACACAGTCTACTCTAAACCTTGCTGTGAGTATTCATAGCAGCATTATTCATAGGAGTTGAACTAACTGTCCATCAATAGATGAATATGAAACACAGTATAGCCATCCCATGGATGATTATTTGGCCCCCAAAAGGGATGAAGGACTGATACATGCTACAACATGGAGGAACCCTGGCAATATGTTGCAAAGTGGAAGAATTTGAGGCAAGCAGTCACATATTCTATGATCCCGCTTGCATGAAATGTCTCACAGAGGCTAGTCTACAGACCAAAACCAGATTCACGACTGGCAGGGGCTGGGGAGAGGGAAGGATGGGCCGTGACTACTTAAGGGATCTGAGATTTCCTTAGGAACTGATGGAATTAAAATACAATGTGCATTTTCCATGAGGTTTTGAAGCTCCCTCATAGTGATGGTTGTACAACATTGTGAGTGTACTAAATCCCACCCAGCTGTGTGTTCTAACATGGTTACAGTGCTAGATTGTGTGTTTTGTGTTTTACCATAATAGAAATGTACAGCAATTTATATACATGTGTTTATATGTGACACACACACACAGTGTGTTTGCACACCTGCATAGAAGTGTAATTGTACAATACACACCAGAACAGTGCTTCTCTCCTGGGATGCAGGAAGGGGAATGGGAGGATGGACAGGTAGTGAAGACGTTTCCATCATGTTCTTAACATTATGGTGTTTTAAAATGCCCCAAAGTGTATATATCAAACCATCAACACTGATTTGGTCTAGACCATTGTATATTTATTGTATGATTCTTTGCATTTCTCTGAATGTTTGAGATGTTTAGTCATTTAAAAAGAAGTGTTGAAAACCTTGTCTCTGGGCAACGTTAAGTGTGTCTGTCTTCTGTCTGCTGCACTTGGGGAGCAGGTGAGTTAGGGAACAGGAAACATTAGGTTTCATTGTGTTTTTGCCTGACTGCATCCCATTATTTTAGAGTCTATTGAAACTAATGATGCAGGGGCCTTATTTTTCTCCACCTAGGCTTGCAACTTTGACTCTGATCAATGAACTCCATCTTCCGGAGGCATAGCGATGGGCTGGGGGTTTTCATCTCAGATAATTGCTTTTCTCCTGCTTTGTTGGGTGGAAGACAGAGTTTTCCTTTTAGGCTCAAACTATTCAAAGATAAGGCAGTGTACTTGTTTGCCTCAGCTTGTGATTTTTAAAATGAGTTATTCCATCATCATTAGAAGTGATTCTCCAATCTATAGAAGCTCTCAGAAATGATGAAGTGGGAGAGGGAGGAAGCTCAAGTACTAATTTTAGATGTTACCTATAACATTGCTGAACAAACAAATCCTCAGAGTGTCTTTGGGGACAAGGTGGGCGATGGCCCCAGGTGGTTTTTCCTTAGTAAGGTTTAATTCCTTCCCGGGTCCTTTTCTCTGTAAATCTATGTAATTTCCTGTATTTCCAAAGTAGCTGTGCAATGCAGTTAATGATGATTTACAAATAATTTAGTGAAGCTTATACGAGGGGTTTACAAAATGTTTATGAAAATTGTATGTTATAAGAAAACTATGTGTGGCTTTAAAAGAAATTTGCACCCCAATAAGCTTATCCTTTAATTCCATTCTTCCAGGAAGTATTTATATTCTCTTGGTATGTCCAGCAGCAATCATAAAGCCCCTGGGATCCCTATTATTTAAACTGTTCTGAAGGTCCCTTCAAGGTCATGTTGTCCAACAAACTCATTTTGCAGATGAGAAAACTGAGGCCCAGGTTGGCCCCCAGGCCCAGCGGAGGCGGAGAAAGGACTTCCACCAGGCAGGCCCCTGCTCTGTGCCCGGACCAGTGAGTGGGGGGGACACAATGCTTGGGGTGCTGGAAGGGGGGTGAGCTGTGTGTGGACCCGGGCCTGCCCCCCCCCCCCCCCCCCCCGCCTGCCCGCCCGGCCGGCCTGGCTTACTGGGGAGGGAGCTGGGACAGGGGAGGGTGGCCCAGGAGCATGCAGCGCCCCCGCGGAGCCTGGGGAGGGACAGACAGTAGCTCATGACCAAGGTGTGTGTGACAGGACAGAGGGGTGGGGGTTACTACAGGGCCTTGGCCGAGGGGCCCGCCTCGCCGTCGTGGGCTGGCTGGAAGCTGTGCTCCGCGCCCATCACGTTCGGCTCCATCTTGCCCGTGTCGCTGATGAAGGTAGTGTAGGCGTCGCCCTCGGCGGTGAGCAGCTTCGGCTTGGGCATCCAGCTCTTGCGCACGACCTGGCGCGCGTTGGTGCACATGTCGGCCGCGATGGCATTCATCTCGCTCTCCTTGAAGTTGGGGGCGAAGTTCTGGCAGTAGTACTTGACGGCATGGAGTCTGCTTCCTATTTCAGATGCTTTTGGTTTCTAACAGAATTGTCTTTCAGGGATGTAGATCTCCCCCAAGATGGCGGTTATGGGGTGAGCCTGCTCCACAGAGCTTCATGTTCTGGAAGCTTGGTACCCAGTGGGGTGGTGTTGGAGCGGTAGAAGCTATAAGAGGCAGGGTAGGGTGGAACGTGGTTAGGTCATGGGGTCTCTGCCCTTGGAAGCAAACGGCCTTGGTCTAGAGGAACGGGCAGTTCGGATGCGAGCAGGTTGTTACAGAGTGAGGTCACCCACTGCTTGTCCCCTTTTGGATATGGCTGTTTCCCTTCCTGCTTCACCATATTATAGTGCAGATGGTGGACACCTGCTCTTGGACTAGCAGCCTCCCAAACCCTCAGCTAAAGAAACTTCTTTACAGAGTACCCAGTCTCAAGTATTTTGTTACAGTAACGGAAAACCGACTAACTCCTCCACTATTAAGCTTTTGCCCAGGGCACACTGTGTTGTGAAAAAGACCTATGCATGTTGTAGTCAGAAAACCTGGGTCAAATCCTTGCCTCTCCAAAGAGCCCGACACTTTCCTTGTGTGAATGTCAGCTTCCTCCCCTATAAGTGGAGCTAAGCATCCCTGAATCCAAGTGTTGTTGTGAGACAGCAGAGACTGTTGGTGTTTGAGAAGCTTGAAATCAAAGCAAGGACCCGGCAGCAGGAGCTGGGCATAAGCATGAGTTCAGATGGCAATGCAGATTCAGTCTACACATCCCAGTGTGTTACTGATAAAACCATCTCCTTGTGGGCCCTTGCTGTGTGTTTAAAACTGTGTTCACTGTAGTTTGTGGGTTTCTTCTGTAGTCCTCATGGAACTTTATGATGTAGGTGTTATCATTATCTCATCTCAACCAATAGGAAAACCAAGGCACAGATAGACTAAGCAGCTTGCTTAAGGTCACACAGCTACTGAGGAGCCACCAGAATTTGCACTCAGGCCTGCTGGCTCCTGTGTAGAGCCAAGAGGCTGCCATTTCTCTCTACTTTTATGTCCAAAGAGGCATTTGCAAATCAGTTAGATGTATTTAGCAGGTGAACCCTTGAATCTTCTTGTCTGAGTCTGGGAAATCTTTACTCTTTATCAGTCACCAAGTAACACAGGGGAAGATAGAGCAGAGAGTGGTACCTGGATGATGCTGGCTAAGCCCTGAGGTTCTCTTCCTTGAAAAGAATAACCTCAATGCTCAATTCCCGGCTGTTAGGATGGTTTCTAAAATAGCTTGTAGCAGAACTGTACTCTTTTAATGACCATAGCTTTGTAATATCTTTTGAAAACGTGATGCCTCTAGCTTTGTTCTTTTCTCTCAGAATTATTGTGTTAGTGTGTTTTCTCCTGCTGTGGCACAGTCTTATAGACTGGAAACGTATAAAGAAATCTGTCTTACAGCTCCTGAGGCTTGAAAGTCCAGTGTCAATGTCCAGCATCCTTGCAGGGCCTTCCTACTGGACTATAACATGATGGGAGGGGCAAGCCAACCTGTGCAATACAGACATCAGGAGGGGCTGAACCTGCCTTTATAACAAACCTAATTTTGCAACTATGTTTTTTCCCCAAGATTTGTTTATTTGAAAGGTAAAATGATAGGGAGGGAAAGGGGAAGAGAGGAGAGAGAGCAAGAGAGAGAGAACTTCCATCCACTGTTTCACTCTTCAAGTGACTTCAACTGTAAGGGCTTGTCAGGCCAAAGGCAGGACCCTAGAACACCATTCTGGTCTCCCACGTGGGTGGCAGGAGCCTAGTTCTTTGGCCATCCTCTTCTGCTTTCCCAGGTGTATCAGCAGGGCGCTGGATCAGAAGTAGAGTAGCTGGGGCTGGAACTAGCACTCTGATATGTGATGCCAGCATTGCAGGTGGCAGCTTAGTTCCCTGCACCACAATGCTGGTTCCCTCGCAACTAACTTCTAAGATGATGACATTAATTCATTGATGAGGGCAGTGTCCTCCTGGCCTAAACACCTCTCTCATCTCTTGACATTATTGTGCTAGAAATTAAGTTTCCAACACATGAACAGTGGGGGGGTCATATCAAAGCACAGCAATTGCTTTGGCTATTTGGGGGCCTTTTGTGGTTTCATATGAATGTTGGGATTGCCTTTCTTATTTCTGTAAAAAAAAAAGCGCCATTGGAATTTTGAATCTGAGGATTAGTTTGGGTGGTACGGACATTTGAGCAATATTCAGTCTTCTAATCCATGAACACAGGATGATATAGACCAGTCAACATTATTCAGAGCCCAGAAATAAACCCACATATATTATGCACACACATATGCCAGGTGTTTGGCAACACCAGAGGCACAAGGACACACAATGGGGAAAGCCTCCTCTCCAACAACTGCTGTTTGGAAACTAGGTATCCACATGCAAGAGAATGCAACTGGGCCCCTATCTTACACGATATGCAAAAATAAACTCAAGATGATAAATACTGAAATGTAAGACCTAAAACTGCAAAACTTGTACAAAAGAGGAAGCTCTTCGTGACACTGGTCTTGGTGATGATTTCTGGAATGTCACAAAAATCACAGGCAACAAAAGCAGGAATGTACAAGTGGGGCTACATCAAGCTAGAAAGCTTTGAACAGCAATGTAAAAGCAGTGTGAAGAGGCAACCTATGGAGTGGGAGAAAAATATTTATAAAATAAACATCTTTTAAAAAGGTTTATAACATAACGAACTCCTACAACTCAATATCATAAAACAAGATAGCTCAGTTAAAAAATTAGGCAAAGGACTTGAATAGATATATCTTCGCAGAAGACATACAAATGGCCAGCAGGTATATAAAAAGGTGTTCAATATCTCTACTCACCAGGTAATGGAAAATCAAAACCACAATGAGATATGGTTTCATACCTGATACAAATGGCTTTTATCAAAAACCTAGAAGATAAATATTGGCAAGGATGGAAAGAAAGTGTAGCCGATATACACTGGTGATGGAAATGTGAAATGATGCAGCCATTATGGAAAAACAATATAGAAGCTTGAAAAAAATTTAAAAATGGAATCTCCGTATGGTCCAGCAATGTCACTTTTGGCTTTATAGCCACAAGAATTAACAATGAAGTCTCAGAGAGCTGTGCACTCACGTTCATTGCAGCATTTTTCATGACAGCCATGAGGCAGAAGCAACCTAAATGTCTGGTAACCAATGAACGGATAGGATGTGATATATAGGATATATCGGATACATAGGATAGATAGGATGTGGTGTATGCCATGAAACATTGTTCAGCCTTACAAAGGAAGGGAACCCTGTCTTATGCAGCACCATGGATGGCCCTGGAGGAAAGGCTAACTGAAATAGGCCAGTCATAGAAGGGAAGTGTTGCATAATTCCACTTGTCTATGGGAACTGAAGTAGTCTACTTCACAGGTGCAGAGGGAAGAAGGGTGATTGCTAGGGACTGACTGGAGAGAGCAGGAAACGGGGCATTGTTCAGTGAGTAGATGTTTTCGTCATGCAAGATGAGTGAGTTCTAGAGAGCTGCTGGAGAGCATAGTGCCTATAACAATGCTACATGGCACACCACATCATTTGTGAAGAGGGTGCATCTCAGGTTAAGTGTTTTTGCCTTAGTTAAAAAAAAAAGCGTCTGGAGTTTTGTTTTCTTGGGATAAGAGGAGACTGAAAAAGGAGAGCTGTATTTTGAAAAAAGATTTGAAAACCGACCCAAGGTGAAAGCGCGTGCTTTCCAAATTCAAGATCAAAGCGACGTTCTTAGCAGCATCCGCTTCTGTCAAGTTGGCACTGGAAAAGCAGTCGGGTCAGCCCTCTGCCTCGCAGGACCTCTGGGCTTCTCCCACAGACAGAGACCACTGGGGTTTTCATGCAGTGGCATGGATCTGAGCCCTGGGGAGACTATTTTCTTGCTGCTCCTCGTGAGGGCCCTGATAAAAAGCTTTGCCTGCTGTTTGTAATGCATGCTACATAGGGATGCCCGGGAGCCCCCTTTCATCTGCTAAACAGTTCTGGTACTTGATCCTGACTTCCCCACACTCTACTGGGCCCCAGGCAGAAGGAAGGTTGAGAAGAAGCCCCCCCCCCATTCTGATGAACCTGTATCTGGTTCCCCAGCACCCCAAGTCCACCTTTGTTTTTTTTTTTTTCCAGCCAAGTACTCATAGCCTTGTGGACCAAGAGCCTGTTGTCTGACTCCTTTCCTGGATAAGGGGATATTTGTATTTTTTTTTTTAAATTTTCATTTTATTTGAAAGGTAGAATGACATACACACAGGTAGAGACAGAGTAAAAGAGATCTTCCATCTGCTGGTTTCTCTGCAAAGGCTGTGACAGTTGGGGTTGGGCCAGGCTGAAGCCAGGAGCCAGGAGCTCCATATGAGTCTCCCATGTGGGTAGCAGGAGTCCAAGTACTTGAGCCATCTGCTGCTGCATGGATGAATTGGAAGTGGGGCAACTGGGGCTTGTCATTACTCCCTAAACAGTATGGTATGGCAGCTACGTACCCAGCACTTATGTTGTATTAGGTTTTATACATAATCTACAGATGACTTGAAGTATATAGGATGATTGTGTAGGTCATATGCAAATATTATGCCATTTTATTTAAGGAACTTAAGCATTCATGGGTTTTTATAGCCATGGAGGGTCCTAGAATCAATTCCCCATGAATGCTGAGGGATCCATGTAAGTGGAAGTGTGATTTGTCTTTTTTGAAATATAATTGGTCTTCAAGGACCTGTCCATATACAAATAGTAATATGTACAATCTGATGAGTTTGGATCTACACAAGCATCTATGTTACCATCAGGGTAATAGACATAGCTGATACCTCTCTGTTGGACAGTACAATTCTTTTTTTTCCTATTATTTATTTTTAGTTTTTATTAAATTTTAATTTTAATTTAACAGATCCAGTATAATTTATACATAGGATTCTTTTTTTTTTTTTTTGACAGGCAGAGTTAGACAGTGAGAGAGAGAGAGAGAGACAGAGAAAAAGGTCTTCCTTTTTCCATTGGTTCACCTCCTAAGTGGCCGCTGCAGCCAGTGCATTGTGGCCGGCGCACTGCGCTGATCCGAAGCCAGGAGCTAGGTGTTTCCTCCTGGTCTCCCATGCGGGTGCAGGGTCCAAGGACCTGGGCCATCCTCCGCTGCACTCCCGGGCCACAGCAGAGAGCTGGACTGGAAGAGGAGCAACAGGGACAGAATCGGTGCCCTGACTGGGACTAGAACCCGGGGTGCCAGCACCGCAGGCAGAGGATTAGCCTAGTGAGCTGCAGCACTGGGCTATACACAGGATTCTAAGAACATACTGATATTCCTTTCCTACTGCTCTTCCTCCTTCCCTCTCACCCTCTTTCATTATATCTTTCTTTCTCTCTTTAGTTTTAATACTTCACTGAATAAGAAGTTTAACAAGTAAAAAGCAAAAAGACCCCAGTTTAGTGGGAATATATACAATGGCTATAAATAATAATTTAATGGAACAATATTTTACCCAAATACAGTTTTTTTTGTCAATTAGTCACTCATAATTCCTTTTAATGAAATAGAAAAAATGACAATTTAGCATTATAAATATTTTCTGTATGGTTATAAGATAATTAAATTAATTTATATTTTAAGCCATTTCCTTTCAACAGTTTATGCTTAGAAGTAATTTTATGCAGATTGCAAAGCAAATAACTGTACATATTTTTGTATTCCATTTGTTACCACAGACCAGGGAAAACAGGATATTTGTATTTTTAGGACTGCTTATTTAATTAAGTACATCCATTTTATTGCAAGATTTCATCTTTTTTATGGCTGAGTAATATTCCATAGTGTATATATACCACATTTTTTATCCAGTCATCAGTTGATTCCATATCTTAGCTGTTGTGAATTGAAGTGCAATAAACATGGGGGTACAGATAATTCTTTCAAATGCTGATTTCATTTCAGGTAAGTTTCCAGGAGTGGAATGGCAGGGTCATATGGTATCTCTATTTTCCACTTTCTAAGGAATCTCCATACTATCTTTCACAATAGCTGTATTAGTTTGCACTTCCACTGACAGTAGATTAGGAACCTTTTCCCCCACATCCTCAGCAACATTTGTTGCCTTTTGATTTCTGTGTGAGAGCCATTCTAACTGGAGTGAGGTGAAACTTCCTTGTGGTTTGATTTGCATTTCTCTAATGGCTAGTAATCCTGAGCATTTTTTTCATGTGTCTATTGGCCATTTGAATTTCATCTTTTGAAAAATGCCTGCTCAAGTCCTTTGCTCATTTCTTAACTGGATTGTTTTGTTGCTGTTGAGTTTCCTGAGCTCTTTATATGTTCTGGATATTAATCCTTTATCAGTTGCATAGTTTGCAAGTCTTTTCTCTCATTCTGTTGGTTGCCTCTTCACTTTTTAAGTGTTTCTTAGCGGTGCAGAAACTTCTGATCTTGTTGTAATCCCATTGTTTGTTCTGGATTTGATTGCCTGTGATTCTGGGGTCTTTTCCAAGAAGTTTTAGCCTATGGCAATGACTTGCAAGTTTCCCCAGTGTTCTGCTCTAGTAATTTGGTGGTATCAGGTTGTAGATTCAGATCCTTGATAGATTTTTTTGTTGGTTTTTGTTTATGGTGCAAGGTAGGGATCTTGTTTCATACTTCGACATGCAAAGATTTGATTTTCTTAGTATCATTTGATGAAGAGATTTCCTTTCTCCAGGGATTGATTTTAGCTCTCTGTAAAGGTTGGTTGGTTGTTGATGTGTGGAGTTTCTATTCTATTCCATTGGTCTACATGTCTGTTTTTGTGCCAGCACCAGGCTGTTTTGATTGTTACTGCCTTGTAGTATATTTTGAAATCTGATATTGTGATGCCTCTACCTTTGTTTTTGTTGTTTAAGATTGCTTTAGCTATTTGGGGTCTCTTGTGCTTCCAAATGAAGTTTAGCACCATTTTCTCTAGATCTGAGAAGAATGTCATTGGTATTTTGATTGGGATTGCATTGAATCTATAAATTATTTTTGGTAGTATGGATATTTTGATGATATACATTCTTCTAATCCACAAACAGAATATTTTTCCATTTTTTGTGTCTTCTATTTCTTTTTTAATGCTTTTTAATTTTCATTGTAGAGATCTTTTGCCTCCTTAGTTAAATGGATTCCAAGGCGTTTAGTTTTTTGGTAGCTATTGTGAATGGGACTGATCTTAGAAGTTCTTTCTTAGCCATAGCATTGTCTGTGTATACAAAGGCTACTGATTTTTTTTGTGTGTGTTAATTTTATATCCTGCCACTTTACCAAACTCTCTTAAGAGTTCCAATAGTCTCTAAGTGGAGTCTTTTGGTCCTCTTATATATAGAATCATGTCATCCTCAAACAGGGATAATCTGACTTTCTCCTTTCCAACTTGTATCCCTTTGATATATTTTTCTTGTCTAATGGCTCTGGCTAAAACTTCCAGACTTTATTGAATAGCAGTGGTGAAAGTGGGCATCATAGTCTGGTTCTGGATCTTAGTGGAAATGCTTTCAATGTTTCCCCATTCAATCTGATGTTGGCTGTGGGTTTGTTGTAAATTGCCCAATTTGCTTCAGGTTTTTATCATGAAAGGATGTTATATTTTCTCAGCTGCTTTCTCTGCATCTATTGAGATAATAATTTGGCTTTTATTCTTCAATTTGTTAATGTGATGTATCACATTTGTTGATTTGCATATGTTGAACCATCCCTGCATACCAGGGATAAATCCCACTTGGTCTGGGTGAATGATCTTTCTGATATGTTGAAAGCATTTCCACTAAGATCTGGAACCAGGCAAGGATGCCCACTTTCACCATTGCTATTCAATATAGTCCTGGAAGTTTTAGCCAGAGCCATTAAGCAATAAAAAGAAATCAAAGGGATACATTTTAATGATATTTTGTATTTTTTGGTTTCAATTTTGTTTGTGTTCTCTAATTTAAATTATTTCTTCCTCCTCCTAATTTGTGGTTTGTTTTGTAGTTGTTTTTCTATATCCTTGAGGTGCATTGATAGCTCATTTATTTGATGCCTTTCCACTTCTTGATGTAGGCACTAATTGTTATAAGCTTTCCTTTTAACATTGCTTTTGTTGTATCCCATAAGTTTTTATTTGTTGAATTGTTCATTCATTTATAGGAAAGTTTTGATTTCCCTTTTGATTTCTTCCATGGCCCACTGTTTATGCAAGAGCATGTTCTTTAGTCTTCATGTTTGCATATTCTCTAGAGATTCTTAGGTTGCTAATTTCCAGCTTCATTTCTTTGCAGACAGAAAAGATACATGGTACAATTTCAATTTTTTTTTTCAAATTTACTGAGACTTTCTTTATGGCCTAACATAGAAAAGTTCCATGCAGTGATGAAAAGAGTATATTTTTCAACTGTGGGATGAAATGTTCTGTAGATATCAGTAAGGTCCAATTGGTCCATAGTGTAGATTGGTTGTGCTCTTTCTTTGTCATTTTTCTGTCTAGTTGATCTGTTCATTGATGACATTGGGGAGTTGAAGTCCTGCATTGCTGTTGTATTGGAGTCTATGTCTCCCTTTAGATCCATTATCATTTGTTTTAAATAGCCATACATATAATTGGGTGCATATACAATTATTATATTCACATATTCCTGTTGAATTGATCCCTTAATCATTGTATAATGCCCTCCTTTGTCTCTTTTAACAGCTTTGGTGTTAAAGTCTATTTTTTTCTGATATTAGGATGGCTACACTTGCTCATTTTTGCTTTCCATTAACATGGAATATCTTTTTCCATCCTTTCACTTTCAGTCTGAATGTATCTTTATTGGTGAGGTGTGTTTCTTGTATGATGGAAATAAATGGGTCTTATTTTTTAATACACTCAGTCAGTCTATATCTTTTCATTGTAAAATTTAGGCCATTTACATTCAAGGTTATTATTGATAAGTAATGACTTGGCCCTACCATTTTTCCAAAAATATTCCTATTGTTTGCTTTGGGTTTCCTTGGTACTATTACTGAGAGATTTTCTGATTTCACATTCTTTCATAGTGATAACTGTTTTTCTGTGTTTCTGTGTATAGCACATCCTTAAGTATCATTTGTAAAGCTGGATGAGTATTGACAAATTCTTTCAATTTCTGTTTCTTATGGAATATGTTTATTTCACCTTTCTTCATAAATGAGAGCTTTGAAGGGTACAGATTCTGGGTTGACAGTTGTTTTTCTTATAATACTTGAACTATGTCTCTCCATTTTCTCCTAGCTTATAGGATTTCTGATAAGAAATCAGCTGTCAGTGTAGTTGCAGATCCTTGAAGGTAACCTGGCATTTGTTTCATGCACATTTTAGAACCTTTTCTTTATATTTTACTGTTGAAAGTTTGACTACAATGTGTTGATTACAATGTGAAGATTTTTCTGGTCATGTCTATTAGGAGTTCTATATGCCTCCTGTACTTGGATGTCCCTTCCTTTCTTCATATTAGGGAAGTTTTCTGTTATTGTTTCACTGAGTAGGCCTTCTGATCCATTTTCTGTTTCCACATCTTCAGGAACTCCTAGAATCCATATGTTGGGTCATTTGATAATATCCTGTAAATTTCTAACAGTGTTTTTTAGCTTTCTAATTTCTTCTTCTTGTGTTTGGGCTGACTGTATAATGTCCTGTGCTTTGTCTTCTAAGTCAGATATTTTTTCTTTTGCTTAACCAGCCTGTTGTTAAGGTTTTCCACATTATTTTTTTTATTTGACATATTGGATTCTTCATTTCTAATATTTCAGTTCGATTTCTCTTCAAAATCTCTGTCTCATGGGAAAATTTTTCATTGCTGTTATGTATGATTTCTTTAACTCATAGATTTGTTTCTCATTGCTTCTGTGTAATCCTATGACTATTCTTTTGCATTCCTTTTCAGGCATTTCCTCAATCTTTTCATCTGCACATTCTAATATTGAAGTGTTGTGTTCCTTTGGAGGAGTCCTGTTGTCTTTCCTGTTCTTGTTTCTTATATTCCTGCATTTATTTTTAGGCATCTGCGGAAACACTTGCTGTCTTTCTCTATTGATGGGTTTTGTCTTTGAACTATGCCTCCGTGGCTCATTGGAGTTTCTGCTCCTTCAGTAAATAGAGGCATGTGCTGGGTGGAGCTAGGGAGCTCTGGCCAGTGTTCCAGTGTGGGGTGAGACATCTAAGTTGTGTGTGGTATATCTCCTTGATTATCAATAGGGGGAAGGAGGTATGATTATGCTTATGGTATAAACACAACCTCACCTCCTCTCCTCCAAAGTGGTCAGTGCCCAGGATTAGTCCACAGTGGGGACAACCCTCTTTCGCTCTGGTGCTTGAACCACGTGTATAGTCCTCAGTGTGAGCATGGAACCCTCTACAGTGACCACCCCTGGCAGTCAGGGAGTCCTGGGCCTCTCATACCAGACACAGTGATTTCCCAGAGACCTAGCTACACCCCACACCCTATCATGTAATCACAGGAGTTCCAAAGTCACAGTGCACAATGCTCCCACAGGTGAAGAGGATGACCCTCTGACCCACAAACCTGCCCCACCCATGGATTTATTCCTGAGCCAGCTACCTATGGGAGCTTCACCTTGGCAGTTTAATCCCTTGAGTCTGTGACAGCTTGAGAGGATAGGGATACCTCACAGTCCTATGTGGATGCCCAGCCTCATCAGCCTTCCCAGCCAGATTAAAAGTCAGTGGTAAACATGGATTTTTTTCCCTCTGATAAAATCCCCTGGTCACACACGTATGAGAGCTGCCACAGCTTCCATTGGCGTCATGATGGTGCCCTCTTGCCAGCTGCTGGACACCTGTGTGTGTGGGGGTTGGTGGGGAGAAAGAAATGTGCTATTCCTTCACTGCATTAGGTGGGCACCCTGCCCCCTGCTACAGCTCCAGGCCAGACTCAAAGTCAGTGTGGTGTGCAAGGCTCTCTTTCATGCGATGTCAATAGTGACACAGGCTGCCATAGTCTGCCCCCACCTTGCTCTCAGAACCCGATGTCTCCTGCAGACCCCAGCTGCAGGATTTGTGTGTGGTAACCCCACTCGCAACTGAGTGTCTACACTTTCCATGCTGCTTCTTTTTCCACAGTGTTCCTCTTCTTCTTCTTCTTTATTATTATTTTTTTTTTTGACAGACAGAGAAGACAGTGAGAGAGAGAGAGACAGAGAGAAAGGTCTTCCTTTGCCGTTGGTTCACCCTCCAATGGCCATCGTGGCCAGTGTGCTGTGGCTGGAGCACCGCGCTGATCCAATAGCAGGAGCCAGGTGCTTCTCCTGGTCT
Source organism: Sylvilagus floridanus (assembly GCA_949820135.1). Classification (NCBI taxonomy): domain Eukaryota; kingdom Metazoa; phylum Chordata; class Mammalia; order Lagomorpha; family Leporidae; genus Sylvilagus; species Sylvilagus floridanus. Next base: position 80,160,639 of record OX463243.1, read on the forward strand.
CCCATGGGGTGCAGGGCCCAAGCACTTGGGCCATCCTCCACTGTACTCCCTGGCCACAGCAGAGAGCTGGCCTGGAAGAGGGGCAACCGGGACAGAATCTGGCGCCCCAACCAGGACTAGAACCTGGTGTGCCGGTGCCGCAGGCGGAGGATTAGCCTAGTGAGCCACAGCCTGGCCGCCTCTTCTTTCTGGAGAATTTCCACGGCAAGCTTCTCTTCAGCTCTCCCCTGGGAATTCACTTCCTCCGTTTTTTTCTTCTGCTCTCTTCTCCTGCTCAGAATCATTGACAGTGCATATCTGAAACATTTGCCTTATTGTCTAAGATTCTCTTGGAAAATGCTGGTCTAATCTGAAGTATAATCAATCTTGTCCTAAGGAGGGCTTACTCAGTGACTGTTATGGCCTGCATTGTATCTTCACAACTCCTATATTGAAAGTCTATTCCCAAGACCCTCCTAATGTGACTGACCTTGGAGATAAGATCTTCAAAGAGGTAATTAAGATTAAATGAGGGGGCTGGCACTGTGGTGCAGCGGGTTAACACCCTGGTATGAAATGCTGGCATCCCCTATGGGCGCAGGTTTGAGACCTGGCTGCTCCACTTCCAATCCAGCTCTCTGTTATGGCCTGGGACAGAAGTAGAAGATGGCCCAAGGCCTTGGGCCCCTGCACCCACTTGAGAGACCCGGAAGAAGTTCCTGGTCCTGGCTTTGGATTGGTATAGCTCCGGCTGTTGCAGCCAGCAGGAGAGTAAACCAGTGGATGGAAGACCTCTTTCTCTCTGCCTCTCTTCTCTCTGTGTAAATCTGACTTTCAAATAAATAAATCTTTAAAAAATAAAAGATTAGATGAGGTATTGGGATGGGCCCTAATCTAACATGATTGGTGTGCTCACAAGAAGAGATTAGGACCTAAACTTGGACAGAGGGAAGACCACATGGAGACCCAGGGAGCAGGCACCAATCTATAAGCCAAGGAGAGTCCTCAGAACAAACTAGCCCTGCCAGCCACTTCATCTTGGATGGCCAGTCTCCAGAACCGTTCAGTCCACCCAGCTATGGTACTTTGTTATGGCAGCCTGAGTGCTAATATAGCAATCCTTCTTTGATTGGCTTATAACATAGGAGAGGGCACTAAAGTCTTTCCACATTGTTCATTCTTGGCCATGGAAATATAATAGGTTTGAGAGCCTTGACACAGATGTCAACTCAAAGCACTCTTCCTGAATTGGTGCATCATCCCAGGTGGCCAAGGCTGCTATGGTCTCCACCCTCTGTCTCCTGACTGTTGAGGAACGGATATAGAGTATCTTTTTCAGATTGCTTTCTTCCTGTAATTAAGTTTATGGCCTTCATCCTTGGGTATTTAATGTATTTATCTTTTAATCAGTAACTGGATTATAAGTTTCCTGAGACAGTATAGGATAAGGAGTAAGAAAACTGAATTTCTTTTTTTTTTAAGACAGTGACATGTGTATTTATTCATAATTGACATATACATACATCCATATGGGGTCCAGTGTGGTATTCCAGTGCATGTAATGACCAGATTAATTAGCATATCTGTCACCTCAAATGCTCATCACTTGTGTTGGGGACATGCAGAATCCCATTAGCTACTCTGAGACACAATTACTGTTCAGTGAGTGACCTACCAAGTTACCCCTCCCACCCAGCTGCACCCAGGCACCCATGGCCCAAGTCCATGCTCCTCCTCCCAGCCTCTGGTGATCCCTGTTCTTTTGAGATCAGCTTTCTAAGCTAAGAAAACTGAAATTCTAGTTCAATATCAAAAAGTCTGAGTTTTCAAATATTGTTATGTAATATTATCTATGATATTGTATTATATACTATATAATTATACCATAACTGTAATAAACTGATGCATATGAGGAATTTAAAAAATTTATGAAAATTTTTAATTATGGAAAAACTATGCCTGGATTCAGTGGTATACTTTGAAGGTTTAACTATGATGCTTATATCTAAAATTTCATTTTCCTTGCTATACACTTGTATGTGCTGTACGGTATTATATAAATATTTCATAATTTATTCATGTTGGCAGACATTTAAATTTTTGTAATTTTCCATATTATAAACAATGCTTTGAACATTCTTGTTCATCTCTCCTATTGTATATTCTGAGTTTCTCTTGAGTGTGTACTATGATGCTTTTTCTAAAAAAAAAATTATTTGAAAGAGTCACAGAGAGGGAGGGAGAGACAGAAAGCTCTACCATGCACCAGTTCACTCTCCTGATGGCCACAATAGCCAGGGTTGGGCCAGGCTGAAACCAGGAACTTCATCTAGTTCTTCCACATGGGTGGCAGGGGCCCAAACAATTGGGCTATCTTCTGCTGCTTTTCTCAGGCCATTAACAGGGAGCTGGATTGGAAGTGGAGCAGCAGGGACTTGATCTGGCGCTCACTTGAGTTGGCAGTGTTACAGGTGGCAGCCAAACCCATCATGCCATAATGCTGGCCTCCTGTGATGCTTTTATAATTAAAATATTGAAGATTATACACAGATATAAAATATGCTTGAAAATAATTCTCTATTTGCAGGGTCTTAGTCCACCCGAACAAGGATGGACTGGGTCCAAAGAAAGATAAGTGTGCCCCTCGCTCGTTCCCCAACCTCCCGATCCCGGAGATAGACAGATGCAGTGGGGAGTCAAGTCAAGCATAACAAGCATAACAAAGCCTTTTAAAGCACAAAACCACAGGATTACTGGGGCAGGGCATAAGGACCAACTAATTACTTAAAAGGTCATTTTATGGGGTGACTTTTTGTAAGATCAGCCATGTCTGTACACTCATCATCAGTTGTCGTCACCTCCCCTGATGCTGTGTGGCCAATCAGCTTTGGTGGTAAATGACTTTGGGTACTTCCCACCTTACTTCTTTGGGCGCCATCTTTGAATTGCCTCCTGTGCCTAATTTTCCCACATCTATTTGGTTAAAATTTAACAAATGGATTTTTTGGTTCAAAACACTCTAGTCTTAGGACATTCTAGAAAGCTGCTGTTTTATTATATTGCTGGTTAACTCATTTCTTAGACTCAATAAGTGAAGTTCAGAATTTTTAACTCAGTGGCTTGTAGTGAAATATCTTCAAAGAATTTTAGTTGAGATGCTATAACCTTCCTTTTATTTTCATGTCTACATATAGGTTTCAAGGTGGTAACAACAGTGAGGTATATCACCTACAATAAAGTTATATTACTTCCATTTATGAAGCTCAGCAAAATTAAGTTCTTTGCCTCAAATCACACAACAGAACTGGAAATCAGTCCAAAGCTCTCGCACACCTCACTTCATGATGCTGCAGGTTGCTGACATTTGTTCTCCTTGCCCCTGACGTCTGCTCTCGATTTGGCTGCTGGAGTTGACATAGGAGGAAAGGAAGTCTCTACACTGGGGAGGTTGCCTGTGAACCAGTTGCTACCATTTCTTAAAAGCCTCCGGTGTTTGTCAGACCCACTGCTAGATATTCCTGGGTGGGTCTGAGTGCATCCTCCGAACAATACGATGTTGACGTCATTCATTATCACGTTTTTCAAGTTGAGGGGAATGATGCTCAGAGCAAGTAAATATCCAGGATCATCCAGGCACAAGAGACAGCAGTGTTGGGTCTCTGATTCAGGTGTCTTACTACAAAGCCTTTAGTTTTTCAAATAATACCACATTGCCTGTAGAAGGAGAAAACACTAAAGGTACTATCAACATGGTGCCACTTCCTCTCAGACTCTGATTAAACATATATATCCATGTTTCTAGAAGCAGTGATGGCAAAAATGTATCAGATGATCTCAAAAATTAAATTTAGATGTGCCTTTGGGAGGTCATGACCCTGGGCTCAAACCAAAACAGAATCTTTGGCGAGTGTTGACCTTCAATCCCTGGTTGAAATCCTAGCCACCACTGGTATTTAACTAAGGGGTATAAAGATTTGGTCTGTGTCCCCAGGGATAATTGGTACTATTCAGAGAGGGGTTTGGTTTAAAAGCTTGGGTTGTGAAGTTGGGAGGATTGAGTTCAAATCATGGCTCTTCAACTAATGAGTTGTGTGACCTTGAGCTGGTTACTTAACCTCCTGAGTCTCAGTTTTTCCATCTGTATAATAGGGATGATTAGTAGTCATTTTTAAGATTTATTTTATTTATTTGAAAGACAGAGTTACAGAGAGGTAGAGACACAGAGAGAGGTCTTCCATCTGCTGGTTCACTCTCCAGATGGCTGCAACAGCCAGAGTTGTGCCAATCGGAAGCCAGGAGCCAGGAGCGTCTTCCAGGTCTTCCACATGGGTGCAGGGGCCCAAAGACTTGGGCCATCTTGTACTGCTTTTCCAGGCTATAGCAGAGAGCTAGATAGGAAGAGGAGCGGCTGGGACTAGAACCAGTGCCCATAGGGGATGCCAGCACTTCAGATCAGGGATTTAACCTGCTGTGCCACAGCGCCAACCCCAGTAGTCACTTCTTAGCAAGTTCGTGTGATGATTGATTTAATCTATATAAACCTCTTAAGCAGTTCTGCAAACACTCAATGTCAAGCATTGTTACTGAATATTAATAGTAAAGAAATAGAGCATTGAATCAGGCTAAGCTTTCAGGGTCCTGCCAGGGCATGAGAATATTCAGATTATTCCATTGTGGATGATTTAAAAAACTGGCACATCTTCAATGTCTCCTGATCCCACAGCACAGTCTACTAGATCTTCTCAGTAGCTGGTGAGGCTGGCAGAGCCTACTAGGTAGCCCCTACTGTCTAGGAGAAGGCCAGGTCCAGTGGTGGGAAGAGAGGGGAATTGACTCATCCCAGGTCCCATCTACTCTTTGTTTCTCCTCCTTCTCTTTCCCTCCTTTTCTTTGTGGGGGATCCTGTGCCTGGCTGGGAGACTGCCTGCCTAACCCAAGCAGGAGGTTAGGAGGGTGTGGCACACCATGCCTCCCTGGAAGGACCCTGTGACATGACTGCTGGCAGGGGGCAGGAGCCTCAGGCACATTTCCCCCACTCCTGCTTCCTGTTGAAGGGCCTTGTAATTGCCAATCAGGTAACCAGCTCCTGGGTGTGGTCTAGGCCCATAAGGACCCTCTGGAAGGCTATGTAGGCTACGTGACCTTCAAGTTGACTGGAGAAGCCTAGTGGTGCCAATATCGGCTTTATCCTATAGAATTAGTGTTGCCCAGAACTAGCTACGCCCCCTCTGCCTGCCCTTTAAAAGCTCTTGACTGATTGGGTCTCTGTCACCCTTATGGGAGACCCAGAAACAATTGTATCTGTTTATGAGGCACAATGTACTGTTTTGATGTATGTTTACATTGTAAAACTATTAAGTCAAACTAATGAGCATACCCAAGGCCCAACCTACTTACAATGTTCTTCCTACTTATTCTTTTTAAGGAAGGAGCTCTGATGGCTTCAGTTTGGGTGAAGTCTTCTCTGTAGTCTCTTTAGGTTCCAAAGGTAGCTAGAGAATAAAACAAAGACTTCTAAAGACCCTGTTGAACAGGTCATTTCCTCTTCATTGCAAAGACCTCACAAGATTCACTTTTTTGTATTTATTAACATGGCAGATTGAGCACTATTAGAGCGTAGGGTCTTAGGTAAGCCACAGTTAGGTTGGCAGCTGTGTTGGCGTGAAAGTGAGTGGCTTTGAAGCATCTGTGCTATTCTGTCTTCATGGCCAACCTTCTGTTGTGGAAACAGTCGTGCGAAATAAAGGGCCTTTCTGTAGGCCCTGGAGAAACCAGAGATTCTATTGCTCTTTTCTCCTAGAATTATCCAGTTATTCTTGGGAGTGTTTTCTTTCTGTGTTCCAAGAAGTTGCCATGGTTACAGCTTAGTTTGTTTATATCAAAATGACAACCTTCACATGGTCCATTTTCAAGAGAAGTCACATAACTTTTTGCCAGTACAGCTGGGAGGGGAAATTACTGTGTTGGGCGGAGTTCAGTGAATGTGCCACTGCTGACAGCATAATTGAGCTGCATCAAGGGGTCGGGGACGTGTGGACCTGAACCACACAGCTGGGTTTCATGTTAGCAAGAATGACCTCTGCCCTGAAGGGGGCTACAGGGCCGAGGTCTAATTCTGTCTTCGCCCTTGGTGTGATGTGAGAGGAGCCATTCTCTTTCTTGTCCCGTCTGTGGATGAGGATGTTTGGCTAAATGGTCTCAAGGATCTTTCTCTTTTAGAATGCTTTGTAGCCTTGTAGGCTAGCAGAAAACCATATGCCCACCAGAGGGCGATATGCCCCATGTCTTGGCACTGCCCCAAGTCTACCTAATCACCGAACTAAGTGCCTTTGAAGAGGAAAGTCATGACCCACTTGCCTTCCAGGGAAGGTGGATTTTAAAAGACTCTAGTTAAGTTGTACCTTAGAGCTACATTTGACCAGGGGTCTTCACATCCATGGCTTCTCGGCTCTCACATCAATTCCCTGGGCCTGATGTGGGCTTCCCATGCCACACACCAAGGGAACGCAGGCCCAGGGAATCTGAAGGAATTGCCTTAGGCCATGTGGGTTTCCAGTGGTGGACTCTAGAACTTTTTTCCCCATCCCCGACTTGTCCTACTGGGCCTTTCCCAGTGGACCTCACGAGGCCACCTCTGTTTTGTTGAATTGAGAAGAAAATTGACACAAGGAGTCGGGTAGGGCAAAATAGAAAATGATGTTAGGGTCAGAGGTCAGACCTGAGCTGCATGAGCAGACAAGAGCTTCTTTCTATGAAATTTTCTTCTGGGGTTTGGACTCAATGTTCTGTAAAGTGGGGTTGCCAGTAGGGACTTCAGTGGCCCTGGCAATAAGTTGCAGAGAGCAGAATCCACTGTGGCTCATTTAAGCGGCAAAGGACTTTTTGAAAAGTTATTAGGAAATTCTCAGAATCTCCAGGAGGGCCAGAGAGCAAGAATCTGAAATTACATAGCCAGGAACCATGACCAAGCATGCGGTGGGGGCTTTTCTAGGAAGAAATCTGCTGCCACAGCCGCTTGGCACTTGGCATATTTGGAAATGGGTACCACCATGGACGCTGATGCTGATGGAGCACTTCCTACGTATTGTGTCCTCTGCTGGACCTGTCCAATGTCGTCCTGTGGGAGAGGGCTCAGTCTCCTTAATTTACAGTTGAGGAGTACAGGCGTGGGGAGTGTATGATTGCTCAATTAAATCCAAAGTCTGGACTCCAACAAAGCAAGAGGTTGCAGACCTTGGTGCCGGGGATTACCCTCAGTCCTCAAAGGGTGACTTTTGGAGATGAGGGAGTGTTTTTTTTGGGTTTCTTACTGCCTTTGTAACTCTTTTGTTTAGTAGCAACACTCGTATAATGACACTTTGAAATGTTCATGGGAAATGGAATTAAAAGATCAGTATATTTTGGTTCAGGTTACTTTGAAATCCGTGCATAAGAGAGGCCTTCAAAATGTTCATGGAAAATATGAATTATGTGCATAAATTTCAAGATTTTTTGGCATCCCAATAAATTTGAATTTGAATTTGAATTCATTATTTTTCCATAAATGCTTAAAGCATTCTTATAGGGAAGCAAAGAAACACAAAAGGATATTAAATTCCCATTTTCTGTTTATTTCATCCCCTTGTGCCTCTGGGCCCTCTGCCACATAGCAGTAACCCCAGAGATGGGGAAATTTCCCATCGGATGCTTTGTGGACATTTCTTTGATTTGCTTCTTTTTTTGAATATAAAAATGTTGGAATTGGTAGAGATCATGACAACAACTCACCCAAAATTATTAGTTTGCAAACAGTGAAACTGAGGCCCAGGGCAAGAAATTACTTGTTCAAAGTCATACAGTAGGATAGTGGCTTTCACACATTCAGTTCTTGTTTAATGAGTTACTCACTAAATGCTAGGTCCTGGATATAGCACAAGACAGGCCATAAGACAGAGGTAGTCTTGCCCCATAGTATCCTATTTTTCTGTTTTTAATAATTTTCATCTACTTGAAAGGCTGAGAGACAGACAAGACAGACAGGCACACATACTCACCCACACACACACGCCCCTTCCAACTGCTGGTTTGCGTTCCAGGAGCCAGGGGCCAGAACTCCATTTGGATCTCCTTAGTGGGTGACTGGAGCCCAAGCACTTGAGCTATCAGCTGCTGCCTCCCAGGACTCATTTGTAGGAAGCAGAGGTTCCAGGACTCGAATCAGCACTTGGTTATGCAATGTGGGCATCCCAGGGGGTGGCTCAGCCTGTTGTGCCACAAATGGCTGCCGATGATTTTCCGATCTTAAAGTAATCTGGAACAGATCTGATTTGGGATCTTTTTTTATTTTTTAAAAATAATAAGACTAACAAATGCTTAATGTCAGATAAATAGGAAAAATTTATCAAAAATAGTAAATAAAATTGTTTCCTTTTTAAATATCAAATTGTAGTATTTAAGAAAAAAAGACTATGAAATGATGGTGAAGGTATGTTGACTCCTGCAGCCTCATGCACTATTGATGTGATTCAGCTATTATAATACCTTTTGAAACACGTACATCCAATGGGAGCTGAATACCTTGTGATATTGGGAGCCACCAATTTTCATCTAAAAAATAACTAAGCTCTTCAATAGCTGGACATTTGCTACCATTTACTTTCTCTCATTCTGCCTCCCCGACCACAACAATACATATATGTTTAAATTTTAACTTCAAGTGACTGTAAGATCACGAAAGCATTAAAATTTTTCTTTGAATTACTATGATTACTACTACAGAATTGATTACAATGAAATAAACAGAATACATTGTAACAAACATGAAACATAAATTCTATCTCTTAATTAGAGGGATGAGATTGAAGAACAAATTCATGTCCCTGTAGAGGTTATCAGTGGTAGAAAGGGTAGCCATCACCAGCAATTATATTTTTGTTTTTTTGATAGATTTTGGTAGAGAAAACTTTTCCTCAAGTAAATAAATGGAAATGGAAGGAGTTATTTTTGAGTAACGTTACTCAAGTCCTTGAACTCTCTTGAGGTGCATGTCAAAGTCATAAAATTGTCTGCTATCAAACAGCATTTTTTAAAAAGATTTATTTTATTTATTTGAAAGACAGAGTTATAGATAGAGGTAGAACCAGAGAGAGAGAAATCTTCCATCTGTTGGTTCACTCCCCAGATGACCGCAATGGCCAGCTGAACTGATCTGAAACCAGGAGCCAGAAGCTTTTTCTGGGTCTCCCACATGGGTGCAGAGTCCCAAGCACTTGGGCCATCTTCTACTGCTTTCCCAGGCCATAGCAGATAGCTGGATTGGAAGTGGAGCAGCTGGGACTCAAACTGGCACCCATATGGGATGCCAGTGCTCTGGACTGGGGCTTTAACCCACTGTACCACAGCGCTGGCCAAGCAGCATTTTTAATATCTATAAGTTGACAACTCCTTGAATTTTGTTGAAAATAAAGACAAATTATTAGCTTCATTGATTATTTCAGAATCGACTCTGACATCTTGAATTGTTCTTTTTGGTACTCATCACCACCACCACCATCATCATCATCATTGTGTTAGATATACATGGAGAAATGTGCTTTTCTTTTGTAAAGTGAGAGAGAAATGGCTTTGATAGGGGAAATGAGGAGGAAGTGATCCCAAAGCCTTGTCTTGCCCAAGAATGTGTTCTGAGACAAGCAGGTCTGGATTAGGGACGTGTCCAAATGGGCAGAGATGATCTAATCGTTGTGATCTAATCCTACAAGTCCCTATTCAAGTGCCCTTTGGAGTAAGTCACAGTTTGAAGACTGCTGACAAGCTTGTACTGTGTTATACAATGCCACTGTGTTTCAGTAGATACTATGAGAAATGTCACTGAAGGATGGATTAGAAGGTATATTAACTTAGAAAATGATTACACACCAGTGTAGGCAATATGATTCCAATTTTGCTAGAGATGCATCTGGATGATTAAAAACAAATGCTTTTCTTCAGGTAAATTTTAATTTTTCTTATAATCTAAATGTCCTAGGCCTCAAAAATGTGTGACTACATCTTCCTTCCATCCCTTCTGTCCACAGTTGAATATATATTTTAGAATGATTTTTACACAGTTAAAATTTTCAATTATTTTAAATGCATAATATATATTTAGTATATATTCTAGTTCAGATCTTCAGTGTACCATTTGGTCAATGTTTATAAGTGTATATGAAGACATCAAACATTTCCACCAACCCAGAAAATTCCCTAGTATTCCTTTCTACTTAGTTTTCCCCAAATTGGTAATCCCCCAATAGCTACTGATTTGACATCTGTTCACACAGGTTATTTTTGCTTTCTCTAGATGGAATTATACAGGAGGTACTCTTTTGCATTTGGGTCATTTCACTCAGCATAATGTCTTTAACATATGTTCATGTTGTTGCATATGTTAGTAATTTGTTTCTTGGGACCAGAGTTGTGGCTCACTTGGTTAATCCTCTGCCTTGCAGTGCCAGCATCCAATATGGGCGCTGGGTTCTAGTCCAGGTTGCTCCTCTTCCAGTCCAGCTGTTTGCTGTGGCCCGGGAGGGCAGTGGAGGATGGCCCAAGTGCTTGGGGCCCTGCATCCACATGGGAGACCAGGAAGAAGCACCTGGCTCCTGGCTTCGGATCGGCGCAGTGCCAGAGGTTGCGGCCATTTGGGGAGTGAACCAACGGAAGGAAGACCTTTTTCTCTGTCTCTCTCACTGTCTATAACTCAAATAAATTAAAGAATTTGTTTCTTTTCATTGTAGAATAGTATTTTGTTATGTGAGTATATCACCATTTATTTCTTCTCCTGTTCAGATACATAAATTTCATTAAGACATTTAAAAACTATTTTAGAATAGTTTTTATTTATTTTTCATTTGACAGGTAGAGTTATAGACAATGAGAGAGAGAGAGAGAGAGAGAGAGAGAGAGAGAGAGAAAGGTCTTCCTTTTCCGTTGGTTCACCTCCCAAATGGCCACTACGGCTGGCGCACTGCGCCTGTCCCAAGCCAGGAGCCAGGTGCTTCCTCCTGGTCTCCCACTCAGGTGCAGGTGACCAAGCACTTAAGCCATCCTCCACTGCCTTCCTGGGCCACAGCAGAGAGCTGGACTGGAAGAAGAGCAACCAGGACTAGAACCCGGCGCCCATATGGGATGCCGGCACTGCAGGTGGAGGATTAACCAAGTGAGCCATGGTGCCGGCCCCAGAATAGTTTTAGATTTTTCAGCAAGTTCCAAAGATATCTATCCAATGTAGCCTTTTGCTTATAGTTCATGTTCATATGTTACATTTGTCATGACTACTGAAACAATTTTTAAAAAATTTATTATTTGAAAGGCAGAGTTACATAGATAAAGGGGGAGGAAGGGAAGGAGGGAGGGAAGGGGAGAGAGAGAGAGAGAGAAAGAGAAGGGGAGGGGAGGGGAGGGGAGGAGAGGGGAAGAGAGCAGAGGATGCTTCCATTTTATGATTCATTCCCCAAATGGCCACAATGGCCAGGTTTGGGTCAGACCAAAGCCAGGAGGCAGGAGTTTCATCTGGGCCTCCTGTATGGGTGCAGGAGCTCAGATACTTGGGCCATCTTTTGCTGATTTCCCAGGCACATTAGCAGGGAGCTGGATTGGAAATGGAGCAGCTGGAATATGAACCCAGTGCCCTTATGGGATGCCTATATCATGGGTGGTGGCTTAACCTACTATGCCACAATGCTGGCCCTATGAAGCAATTTTGATGCAATATTAAGTAAAGCCCATAATTTATTAACATTTCCTTAGTTTTTCTTTAATGCCTTTTTTTTGTTCCAGTATCCCACTAGGGACAATCATTGCCTTTAATCATTCTTCTGAGTCATTTAGGCTCTTCTGGGTGTGACAGTTTCCCACATCTTCCTTTTTGATGACTTTGATAGTTTTGAGGACTACTGGTCAGGTAGTTTGTAAGAGCTCCTTCATCTGGGTTGACGTTTTCTCATGGTTAGAGTGGGATTATGGATTTCTGGAGACAGACCGGAGAACTAAGTGCAGTTTTCATCACATTGTATCAAAGGGACCCCCTGTCAATGATATCAACCAGTCTTATTAATAACTTAATATTAATAATTCTGTGTGTTCTTGTCATCTACTCAGATAAGAATTCTGAATATCAACTCAAAATAAAGCAGGTAAGTTTTTAATGTTTTATTCAGTGAGAGAAATGCACAGGAAAGTGAGGGCTTTATTTAGGGAAGAAAGAAGTCTGGAGATGTGTTGTCACTGATGATGCTAAGCCTGACCCCTTGTACAGTTTCTCTACTATGAGGTCATTCTTCATAGTAGAGATCAGTGTACTCTACACTTCGGGGGGAAAGTGATTGTGCTCAGCCCATCCTGAAGGGATTGTGGAGTTGGGCTCTAGTTTCTTGAGTGCAGAGAGCCTTCAGAAATTATTTGGAATTCTTTGATATGGGAGATTTGTCTATTTTCCCTTATTTGTTGACTTTTCTGCTTATAGCAATATTGACTCACGAGTATTTGTTTTATACTTAGGGCTATAATCCAATACTACCTTATGAATTTTGTTGCTCAAATTGTTCCAGCTTTGGCCATTTGATGCTCTCCTAGTTGGCTATGGAGTCTTTCAACATAAGCCCACCATTGTATTTTTTAAAGATTTTCTTAATTCCTCCTCATAGTTGCTCACCACCAAGATAGCCATTATTTTTGGCAATGCCCTGAGGTATGACCTCCCCACACTATTTTGAATAACATCAGTACTATCAAGGAGAGTTGTATGTACTTCCTATTGCCACTATCATAAGTTACTGAAAACTTAGTGACTTAAAATAACATACATTTGCCCTATTAATTATTAATCTTAGGGTAAGAGGTGTAAAATCACAAGAGTAATATCCAATTGGATGGAGGGTGGTCATGGTGGTTGTTAGGGGGAAGCAGGTGCAGGCTTTGTGGCCCTGGCAGCATCTGGATCCCAAATCACCCTTCTCAAAGGCTTTCTCAATGCTTTTCTTTATTTCTCATGGTTCAAACAATAAGCAAGTTTCAGTTTTGAATTCAGCAAAGGAAATTCTTATCAAAATTGCTTTGACAGACTTTAGTACCATTGTTTGGCGTAATTTTTCTTTTTTGAAAAAAAATTTTATTTATTCGAAAGATAGAGACAGATAGAAGATGCTGGTTCGCTCCCTGAATGTCCCCAACAACTAAGTTTGGGCCAGGCTGAATCCAGGAGCCAGAAATTCAATCTGGGTCTCCCATATGGGAGACAGAGACCCAATCACTTTTGCTATCCATCATCTGCTGCCTCCCTAGGTACACATGATCAGGAAGTTGGACTTGGAAATGGAGCTGGGACTTAAACATAGGTACTTGGATATGGGATGCTGGTGTCCCAAGTGGCAGTTCAATTGCTGCATCAAATGCCTGGACTTAATTTTTCTTTTATATCAGGAGGTCATAAAGTGCAACAGTTGAGTGTGAACCTGGGGACCAGTGTTGCTGTACAGCAGGTTAAGCTGCAGCCTGTGGTACAGGCATTCCATGTGAGTGCTGGTTGGAGTCCTGGCTACTCCACTTCCATTCTAGCTCCCTGCTAATGTTCCTGGGAGAGCAGTGAAAGACAGTCCGATTGCTTGGGCCTCTGACACACACATGGAAGACTAGGATGGAGTTCCAGTCTCCTGGCTTTGGCTTGGCCAAGCCCAGACCATTGTGGCCATTTGGGGAATGAACAGCATATGGAAGACTGATTTTTCTCTCTCTCTTTCAGTGTGTGTGTGTGTGTGTGTGTGTGTGTGTGTGCACGTGCCTGTCTTCCCTGTATATCCCTCTCTCTCTAACTCTGCCTTTCCAAAAAAAAAAAAAAAAAAAAAAAAAGAATGAACCCTGGAGTCAGACTGCCTATCCCATATCTTACAGTGGCTAGTATATGTCTTTGGAAGAGTAATCTCTCTAAGCCTTAGTTTCTTGATGGAGTCATGCATATCTCTTACGCACTGTTTAGTTATTTTTTCTTCCATTCTTTTTACTCTCTTTGCCTCAGTTTGACCTGTTACACTATTTATTGATCTGTCTTTTCATATCTGGACTATAATTCAAATATATTTTTAGTCAAAGTATATTTGAATTTTTTCATAGAGTCTCTGTTGAGATTTCTCATCTTTTCAACATTCTTCTATTTTCTTGAATATATTTGTTATTTGAAGTATCTAATAAAGGCAACGTCTGAATCATCTTTGAGTCTGCTTCTATTTCTTCATTATGCCTCATAATTATTTTTTAAGATATTTATTTATTTGAGAGGTAGATTTATAGACAGTGATAGGGAGAGACAGACAGAAAGGTCTTCCATCCATCAGTTCACTCCCCAAATGGCCAAAAATGGCCAGAGCTGAGCCAATTTGGAGCCAGGAGCCAGGATCCTCTTCCAGTTCTCCCAGGTGGGTTCAGGGGCCCTAGCACTTAGGCCACCCTCCACTGCTTTCCCAGGCCATAACAGAGAGCTGGATGAGAAGCAGAGCAGCTGTGACTCGAACATGTGCCCATATAGGATGTGGGCACTGCAGGTGGAGGATTAACCTTCTCCACCACAGGGCTGGCCCTGATGCCTCATAATTTTTAATCAGATGCTGGATGTAGTGAGTGAAAAATTATAGTGGCTCTGCATGGTCTTACTTTTCTCCAAAGATACTTTTTTTTCCCCTGAAAGGTAGATTACCTTGAAGTAGTCTTTATTAGAGCTGGTCAATTTCAGAGTTTCTTCTACTCTGAGAATATGGCTTTTACTCCTTGGTCATGGTTCCTTTTGTCTAGTGTATGGTCTTCCTGGGGACCCAACTAAAATCCTAGCATATTTACCAAGGTCCTATGCTTTGACAGAGCTTGAATTCAAATCTTAGTCTCTAAGTACCATGAAGTTGTAGGAGTCACTGTGCACTTACTCCTCATGTAGGATCTCTGTCCTTAATGTGCTGTACATTGTGATTTAGTGCTATAACTAGTACTCAAACAGTATTTTTCACTTTGTGTTTCTGTGTGGGTGCAAACTGTTGAAATCTTTACTTAATATATACTAAACTGATCTTCTGTATATAAAGAGAATTGAAAATGAATCTTGATGTGAATGGAAGGGAAGAGAGAGCTGGGGGTGGGAGGGAAGTTATGGGGGGGGGGGAAGCCATTGTAATCCATAAGCTGTACTTTGGAAATTATATTCATTAAATAAAATTAAAAAATAGTACCATGAAGTTGTTGGAAGCTCTGCTCATGTTTCTAGCCTCCAAGTGGCTCTTTTTTTCTGGTTTTTTTTGTTTCCTCCTGTGCATGAGCATCTTAGGAGTTAGCTATATGGAATTTATATGCAGAATTTCAGATCCCTTTTCTATACTTTCCTATCTTTGTGATGCTAACCCTCAGGTTCTCATTGTCTTGGCAGTCTTGAATTTCAACATCTGCTGCCCCAGGCTGGTAGTCTGCTCTTTTCTGTATGGGCACTAATCTTTCTCACTGTGATTTTGAAAATGCCCCTAAAAAAATGAAGGAGAATGTAGAGCTTGTTTCAATTGCTTTTATTTATTTATTTTTTGTATGTTAATTCTTTCAGAGAGTACTTTAAATAATTTATGTAGCTTTGATAGTAACTTCCAGTGGGAAGGTGGTCTTTTATAAACTATTCTATAAGGGCTTAAACTAAAAAGTCTTTGCCTTAATTTTGAAGAATATTTTCAGGGTAGGTTTTGGGTGTAATGTGTAAGTTGCTACTTGAGATGTCTGCATCCCATACTGGACTGCCTGGTTCAAGTCCCTGGTTCAAGTCCTGGATCCTCTGTTTATTGTTCAGGCTCCTGCAAATTAACCCCCTGGTAGACAGAGGTGATGGTTCAAGTAGTTTGGGGGCCTGTCAGCCACATGGAACACATGGATAGAGTTCTAGGCTTCTGGCCCAGCACTGGCTGTTGTGTGCATTTGAGAAATAAACCAGTGAACAAAAGTTCTTTCTCTATTTCTCTAGGTTTCAAACAAAATGAAAAATAATTAAAAAGAATATTTTCATGTGTATAGAACTCTTGGCTCTCTCTCTCTCTGTGTGTGTGCACGCGCGCATGTGAGAGAGAGCGAGAGCGAGAGAGAGAGAGAGTGCATGTTTATATTAGTGCTTTAATGATGTTATTCCACTGTTTTCTAGCTTTCATCGATTTGTTGAAAAGTCATTTGTCAATCTTAATATTGGTTCCTTGTCTTTTTCCTCCGACCAGCTTTTAATATCTTCAATATTTTCTCTTTTGTTTCTTGACTATGATCTTCAAAATATGCTTTAAAATATTTGTCATACTTAAATTAATTGAGCTGCTTGAATTAGTGGGTTGATAACCATTATCAGTTTTGTAAAATTCTTAGCCATTTTCTCATCAAACATTGCTTGGTGCTTCTCTGTCTCTACTTTCTCTGATGCTAATTAACCATATTCTATATGAGTTAACTTAATCCAATATCCATATTTATCTTACACTTTATTTTGTTTTCCTTTGATCTTTTATTCTCTTTGTTTCAGTTCAGATATTTTCTATAAATTGTCTCCACTACTTTGTGCTATGTCTAGTTTGCTCTCAATCTGATGAATATGTTCTTAATTTCAGAATTATTATAGTTATGGAATTTTCACTGGGTTCTCCTTTGTTGATTCAATTCTCTGTTGAAATTCTCCATTTTCTTAACTGCTTTGCTTACCTCTTCACTTGCAGCATTGAACTATCATAGCTATTTTAAATTCCCTGCTTGGTAATACCAATACAGGCTTTTGTTGCTTTGGCTTTGAACATCAGTCAAATTTTGCTGTATTTTGAAAATCTGGTAATTTAATTGTGTGCCATGAGGGGGTGAGTATCTAAATATCTTCCATCAGATGAGGTTTGTCCTCAGATTAGGTAATTAGATAAAAGGATAATACTTCAGTCTCATCAATGATTGAGCTAGGTTGGGACTGAGTTTCAGTTTTAGTAAAATTCAGTCAACTTATGATTCATTCTTCTTCAGTCATGGCCTTTGTTGGTTTTTGATGAAAATCCTGGTCAATCTCTTCCTATTCTTACCTATGACTGAGAGACTTTTGGTTACATACTTTGTTAGTTTGGGGCTTAGTCCTTTAGCTTCACATTTATCACAACTTAAAAACCTAAACACGTGTCTTGATATTTTGTACTTGGGCAGTCTCTTTCCCTTTAATGGAACTTCTACACACTATTATGTCATAGAAACTTTTCCTCTGCCCTTTAGAATCCCTGGAGCAGGTCTCCAGTCTATTGCACTGCTCCAGAACTTAGCAATTTACTCATAGGGAATACTGGGCTCCTTACATTTCCAATATATACATGTATATCATGATACACATATCACTGAAATGAAGCCATGTCTGTGGTCTTCAACTTGATTTTCTCAATTCCAAAATGTATTATGGGTAACTTTCCAGATGAATGTATATGGTTCAATATTACATTAGTATCCTCTCTCTCTTTCTCCACACACACACACACACACACACACACACACACACACACATAGTAATTTTTACATTGATGGAACATTAGAGAATTTCATATTTTCTACTGTTACTAATAGTACTATAAAGAATGTATATGCTGGTGTGAATTCTTGAATGTTTATGAGCATCTAACATTTAAAAATAATTAAGTGACAATTACCATACTAAGTTATTTTGTGTGTTTCAGATCATTTAACCCTCACAACAAATCTATGAGATAGCTTCTTCCAGCATTCTCATGTTGCAGATGAGAAAGATAGGCTAAGACAGACTAGGCTACTTGTCTAAGTCCACACCCTTGGTGAGTGACAGAGCCTCTGTTTGAGTTCAGATATGTCTGATTCTAGAACTTAAATACTGTGCGATTCTGTATATGCCAAGAATTTGAGCATTTCACAGTATGCATATTAAAATTTCCTTCACATGATATACAGGGGGCACGTCAAAAAGTTTGTGGAAAAATTTATCCTAATTAAAGGATAAGTTTTTTTAGGCACACAATCATTTTGAAATACATGCATAGCTTTATCATAATGTGAATTTCCTAAGGATTTTTGGAGAACTTTCATGTGTTTAAACTGGCTTTCCAAAAGCCCTGCATAGCCTTTCAGCTTATAATTCTGATCTTTGTATAAAATAAGAATTAGATAGTTAACTTTGTAATAAACTCTCCCAAAGGAACATGCTTTTTTTTTTTTTTTTTTTACTTTGACATCCAGGATCTTCTGATGTTGACCTTATAGTCATTAGTGCCTTTGATAAAGCATTTCCAGCCCTTTGCTTTCTGGATGTATGGAAGAACTGTACTTTCTCTAGCTTTGAGTGCAGAGATTACTCTATTTGGCCAAAGAAATCTGGGCAGAATTGAAGTACATCAAACAACTGGGAACCCATCCTGGATATGTAGTATGAGCCAGAAATAAACTCTGGTTGAAATTTTGATTCTTTTGTTAATATCATGTAACCTAAGTTTTCCAGACTCTTAGAGCCAAATCTATGTCTTCAATCTCTGTGTTATAATTTTCCATCTTGCATTCAGTTTCCTTATGAAGACGTTGTGTCTTCCTTTCTCTGCCCCTTTTCATTATTATTATTCTTTCTGACTTTTAAAAATTTTATCCTTACCATAGTTATGATGGTATCATACTTTCTTTAGGAAACCTCTCCAGTCCACCCACATCTACAGGTAAAATGTGTGATACAATGGCTTTAAATAAGCAGACCTAAATTTAAGTCTCTTTTGGCATGTATTAGTTGACTTTGTGCAGTGTGATGTCTTTGAAGCCTGTTACATACCTTAAAGAATGTTCACTACAATAATGGATTGTATCTAATGGATGTGTCTAATGTTACTTCCCTAAATGTTATCATGTTAGGCTTGCAACTTTTACTCACCTGTAGTCTAATGGGGGGAGTACAGCCTGCTCAAGGCAATGATCCAGGGAATCAGAATGAAAGGGTCTTCTGTCATCTTCAATGTGTGGCTTCCAAGGTTCTCCTGGGGAGGACAAGAGAAATTGTGAAGGTTCATACAGAGGTGTTATGGGTGAGGACTAGAAGTGGTACATGGGACTTCTCATGGACAGGACTTATACCCAAATCTACACCCAACTGCAAGGGAGTTTGGGAAGTACAGTCTCCATATAGGAACAGGAAGAAGAGAACCTAAGTTTGGCAAGCTTGCCAGTCTTTGCTCTATTGAGTATCTTCTTCCACCATATAAAAGATGTGGATAATAATTTTAATCTCATGCTTTGTTGAGAGGATTGAATAAGATTCCCTATGGAAAGCACTGATATAGTACCCAACATAGACTGGGTATTTCAAAATGTAAGTTTCTCCTCTTTTGGATTTGTACCTTTGTTTGGGTGTTGTATACAAAACTGTTTTGGCTTATAAGCTTTTCATATGACTTCTTCAGCACTGAGTTTTCCACTGAGTGGAGTGTGATGATGGACCTCTATTAGATGTTTAATATAAATATGGTGGTTGATTGTATTTGCTGAAGTGAGGAGAGAATGTAGACTAAGTTTACAGACTCCAATAATCCACAGTGACAGATGGTATGGGTTGACATAGGCCCAGCTATGTGCAGAGAGAAGTGGTTCACCCTGAGTAGAATAATTTTGATGACATGTTACTTCCTTTTCGCATGCTTCCTTAAAGAAGCAGGGGGAGTGAGCATGGCTGTGAAACCTAATTCATGATGACTGAGGAACCATGGGTGTTAGGTAAGACTAGGGAGCTGAGGCTAGGAAGTAGGTGGGGACAGTTTTCTCCTAAGAGGAATCATACCCTGTGTCTAATGTTATCTCCTTACATAGAGTAACCATTTTACCCATGGTGAAGGGCTGGCAATTTGTGTGGCAGATATAAAGAGAGTCCAGGCCCCAGCATTGCTTGGTGGGGAATTTGAGGTGAGCAGAAATGACTGGGTGGTGTCTCTTGGATTTTCTTCCTTTGTTTTCCTAAACAGGAAGTGAGAGCTTCCAGGGTGATATTAAAGATGATCACAGCCCTATGTTGGTGTTTGGTTCCTTTGTTCATAGGGTGCTCTGACTTTATGATCCTTCACTTCACAGGCTATTAGTGTCTCTGTTTATGAGATGAGAAGTGGGTTATCTATCTTACAGCATTGTTGCAAGTGGTATGTGAATAACACATGATCTAAAAATCCACATTCTTATCCCCTAGCACAAACTCATTTCCCTCTAGGGTTGTATAGCTTTGACAGTGGCACTACCACACACTCAACTGCTCAAGCCAGAAACCTGTTCCCTGTCTGTACTTCGTTCTCTTCCAAACCCCATATTCTACCCATTGCCAAGGGCTGCTGAATGTGGCCTCTTAATATCTCTTGTCCTCATTCACCTCTGCATTCTGTACCGGTACATTAGCCCAGGCCACTTCACCTTTTCCATGACTGACCACAACAGCCTCCAGTGGGTCTTCAGGACTTCTACCTTATTCCTGGCTAATCCTTCTCTTGATTGTTGTCAGAATAATCTTCCCAAACTGGAAAGCGTACCAAATTCTTCCTCTCTTTCAAGCATGTTTACAGCTCTCCAAGGCCCTCTGGAGAAAGTTAGCATTGATAGCCTGGCCTTTGGCTTAACACATTCCCTGGCACCATCTGCTTCACTGGCCGCACCCCTCTCTGTTTCCCTCAACTGCCCTTATCACCTTATCACCTCCTCTTAGTTACACCAGATCCTTTCCAGTTTCCCAAACACACTACCCCGTCTTGTACTTCCAGGTCTCTGCCTGGGCGTTCTCCTCACTTAAAACAAACTTTGGTGTTCTGCCAGGTTAACTTTCTTTCAGCTGGAGAGGTAGCTCAGTTTTCCCTTTCACAGGGACACTTGCCTTGGAATGCCCTATTAATCCTCTGTCTGTTTCCTTTTCTTTTCTTTTTTTAAGATTTATTTATTTATTTGAAAGGCAGAGTTATAGAGAAGGAAAGACAGATAGAGAGGTCTTCCATCTGCTAGTTCACTCCCAAAATGGCCACAACAGCTGGAGCTGGGCCAATCGGAAGCCAGGAGCTTCTTCTGGGTTTCCCATTTGGGTACGTGGGGCCAAGGACTTGAGCCATCTTCCATTGCTTTCCCAGGCCATAGTAGAGAGCTGGATCAGAAGTGGAGCAGCTGGGACTTGAACCAGCACTCAAATGGGTTGCCGACCCTGCAGGTGGCAGCTTTACCCACTACACTACAGCGCCAGACCCCCTTCACTCCCCTTCTTCCCTGTAATCATATATTCCTTCTCTGTTTCCCAGTCTTTGACATGAAGATTGGCTGTGTATCTGGGACACATAAAGTCTTTAGCTGATAATTGTTAGATTAAATTGAGCAATATAACATATAGTTCCTTCTAGAAGAGCTCCTTTTCGAGATAAGGGTATGGAGGCTGGTGATGTGGCAGAGTAGGCTAAGCCTCCACCTGTGATGCCGGCATCCCATATGGGCATCTGTTGGAGTCTCAGTTGCTCTACTTCTGACCCAGCACCCTGCAAATGGCCAGGGAAAGCAGTGGAAGATGGCCCAACTGCTTGGGCCCCTACACCTGTGTGGGAGACTTGGAAGAAGCTGCTGGCTCCTGGCTTCATATTTGCCCAGCTCCAGCCATTGTGACCATTTGGGGAGTGAACAAACAGATGGAAAACCTCTTTGTGTCTCCCTCTCTCTGTCTGCAACTCTTCTTCTCAGATAAATAAAAAATCTTAAAAGGTAAGGGTAATTGCTAATAGTATTGGCTACCAAGTACCAACATCACTCTAAGTACTTGTTTCTCTCTTTGAATGAAAAGATTTATCCAAAACAGCACATTTTCATGTTGCTAGAGTTATTCAGAGAGTACTGGGGTTGTGGTAAATACAGCAGGCTGTTGAGTTACCAGATTCCTGTAAAACTAGAGGAAAGTTTAGGGGCTTGTGATGTAATGGGTAAAGCTGCTGCCTGTGACACCAGCATCCCATATGGGCACAGGTTCATGTCCTGGCTGCTCCACTTCCAATTGAGCTCCCTGCTAATGGCCTGAGAAAAGTGGTAGAAGATGGTTCGAATGTTTGGACCTCTGCCACCCATTTGGGAGACCCAGATGAAGTTCCTGGCTTCAGTTTATCCCAGAGGTGGCTATTGCAGCCATCAGGGGAATGATCCAGCAAGTGGAAGATCTGTCTCCCCAACCTTACAACTCAGACTTTTGAATGAATGAATGAATGAATGAATGAATAAATCTTAAACATGAAGAAAGTGTAGTTCTAGGGGAAAGACTCCCCCTATGCCCCAGGTCCCAGAGGCTAAACAAGGGTGAGAAAATACATCTGTGAGAAGTGGAGGAAAATGGTGTAAGAGTCAGGAGAAGTCTTGGGAGGGGAAGATTGATTTTATGGGTGTTTCCCTTCCTCATGGAGGGGATTAGAGTTGTCTCTCTCCTTAAACTGGGAAAGCTCAACTTTTTTGTTCTTCCACTCTCCAAAATATTGGAGAAGCCTAATCATCCCTCTTCAGAAATCTTTTGAGTATCTGAGAGATATTTGTGGAGAACCTGATGCTGGAGGCTGCTGGTGCTGATGTGGGCAAGGGTAGGTGGGAGTTGGTGAACCCAAACAGGAAGTGTGGGTAAGCTGGGTTCCCAGTGAAATGCTGGGGGAATCTCCCTTGGGTGAAGTGGACCCTGTGAAAGTGCCTAAGGCTTAAGCCTTCTTGCTGATGTCTCTAGGTGGATCACTGACGGGAGAAGCAGGCAGCGGCTGAAGTATCAGTCACCTAGGCATAGGAGGGTTGAGAGAAGAGGTCAAGCCTCACCTGTATCTGTTATGCCAGGGGACTGGGCAGGGGGAAGTCACTGGAGAGCTCTCTGAAGAATCACATTGTGTGTCTATAGAAAATAGCTTGCATTTGAACACTGGCCCCATCAAAGGAAAGAGCCAGCCCCTCAAGAGGTAGACTGAGAAGTGGAGACACCTGACAAGAAGCGGGACTCAACCTTACTCAAACAGACCCCTGAGTGTTTGCTAACATCAGGGAAAAAGAGTTGGGAGTAATGAAGAGAGCAGCCATACACTACCCCTGACCCCAACAGCTCAGTGAAGACAAACATCAGTTTCCTTCTCTTTCCTTCCCACCCCAATACCAGAGGAAGAGAGCCAGGGATGCACAACAGTCCAATGGTCCGAACATGCAGCAATTTAAGTCCCTCTGCCCTGAGCTGCTGAAACTACAAGCACAGCCTGGACTGAGAGATGGGAATGTTCAGAACATGGGAATTCAGAAATAGATGAACTAAGCTATAAGAATAAAAATGAGACTGTTTCTATTTAAGCTGACTGAATTGGAATTTGGGGCTCAATACTCAATAGCAAGAAAAGGCTAGACCGAGCATGAAACAGTTAGCAAGAATTTCATTTTTTTGTTTATATATCAAGTTGAGGGCTTCTTAATCCTTACAAAAGCCCTGCTTAATGGGTATCATTATCTTCATTTTAGATGATGAAATTGAGCCATTTAAGTAACTTGCTGAAGATTGTCCATTGAAAAGGTAGATAATTACAGTGTGACAGCCATGCTGATTTCAGAAAGCTCAGAGTTAGTAAAAGGGGTGACAATTAGAATTTTGGAAAATACCATCTCAGCATCTCAATTGCACTGTTTGATTCCAGTGAAATTTAAATGCCTTACAATGGGTTTATAGGTTATTCTGTTTTCTTATTTTGTCTATATATCTTTTGCCCATTTTCCATTGAGTGTTTGCTTTTATTTGTGATTTGTAAACATTATTTAGTATCTTTTTCATTGTTTTTAAGTTAGCAAGTTTTCTGAGGTCCTTAGTTTTTGATTTGTAGAAATTCAACATATTCCTCTAGTTTTCTATTTTATGTTTCATTGGAACTTTTAGAAAGATCTTCACTTTAATACATGTAGCTATTTTTGTCTATATTTTCTTTTAGTACTTTTACTGTTTTATTTTTATGACCAACTAATTTCATATTTTCAGTTTCAGAAGATTTGTAAATTAGAAATTAAGTTTGGCAGAATAAGAGCTTTTAATTATTTTTTTCTCAAGCCATGTGCTTGTGTTTGTGTGTGTGCAATTATGAGTTTCTGAGATTTCTCTCCAAATCCTCACATCATACCCTACCCTCAAACTACTCCCGTTGGACAATGACTCTATGAAAGATTAAATATTGCTATAAATTCTTTACTAAGCTCATATTGCAAGGTGGAGTCCAGTTCCCTTCTCCTTGATTCTGGGCTTACTATCAACAGAACATTGTAGACACTGTAATTCATTGATTCTGAGGCTAGCTTATAGGAATACCTGTAGCTTCTGTCTTGGTGTCATGGAATGGTTCATATGAGGATACTTTCTTTAAAAACTTCCACATGGAGAGCCCATGTCTAAAAACTTTGATCCACAGTGCAAGCTGAATTTCCACCTGACAGTTGCATCACATGGTGGAACTTTCCACCTGATCAATTCCAGATGACTGTAACCATCATCGCACGACACTGCAGGGAACACAGGAACCACCTAGCCAACCTGCAGAATCATGAAAGATAACACTTTTCAAAAAAGCATTAAATAGTTAGTGATTTGTTACTCAGTGGCTGCTATCTCGAGACATCGCTTATCAAGAGTACTGATGATCTTCATGTTGTCAAATCTAGAGGTTCACTCCCCGAGTCTTACCTTGGTGTGGCTTCCCCACAGAATTGCTTCTTGAAACACCTTTTTCCCTTTGGCTTCTATGACTTCTCACTCTCTTTTTTCCTACTTTGTTGGCTGCCATTTAGCAATGTCCTTTGTCTTAATCTTTACTCAAGTTCTAAATTTTGGAATGTCTTTGAGTGTTCTAGGACTTATTTCTCCATCTGTAGCTAGACATTCTATTGCATGACCTCAGTTAATCCCATGGTTTACAAATATCTCTGTGCTGATGGCTTCCAAATATATTGCCTAGTGTTGACCTCTTTATGGAATTGCAGATTCATACAGCCCATCACCCTTCTGACATCTCCATCTGGCTGTTCAATAGGTATCCACAAACTTACATAGTGAAAGCTTAACTCTAGATTCTGTCACTAACTGAGACTCATCCTCAATATGTTGATTTCACTTTAGTAAATGGCATAAGGTGTTCATCTTAGCTCATTTCTTCCTCTGAATCTCCACATTCAATTCATTGCCATCTATTCACAAAATGTAGTCCAAAATAATCCACTTTTCTTGAATCTACTTGTATAAAACAGTTCCATTTTCTCTTATCTTGGTTCATCTGTCTCCCAACTTCTACTCTTCACTTCTACAATCTATTTTGATGTTTGAAAATAGAACTCACACTTAGTAACAGTCTTGCTTACTCATAATGAAGACTGATTATTGACCTAAACTCAACTCTGACTCCTATACAGAGCCCTACATACTCTGGTCCCTAGGTCCCCTCTGACTTGCCCTCCCACTGAATTGTTTCTCATTCATTCTTCTTGGACCACACTGGCTTTTTGTTAATTTCTTGAATATTTCACGACCATTCACATTTTAAAAGCCTTTACATTATAGTCCTCTATCCCTGGAATTGTCTTTCTTTTGGTTATCTAGAGTTGGGTGCTTTCTGCTAACTTAATCACTGCTGACTAGACCATTGAATTTTTCTTCACCATGTAGTGGTTGGTTTATTATCAGCCCCCCCCCCCCCCATTACTATCTTTATGAGACCACAACCTTGTTTGCCTTTCTTACTACAGTGTTTTCCAAAAACATTTCTAGGGCATAGTAGATACTCACTAATTCCTTTTGTTCTTTCTTTCTTTTTAACCTGTTCATTATTTTCTGTTCCTTTTGAGCCAGAGATAAATCAAATATTATTAAAAATGGAAAGCATAAGTCAATCACTAGGGCAGGAAGCACTATCTCCCAGAAGCACAATTTTGCCTAATGATATTCAGTGACTCTTAGAACCCTCACAGTAAAATCAAAACTCAAGTGATCCAGATCCCAGCTCCACCTGCTGCTTTGGACTTCTGTGCTGTGGCTGCTCTATGCCAATTTCTCTCCCCAGAAAGTTTAGCTTCCCTAAATAATCCAACTCCTCCCCCATTCTGTATTTTTCAAACTTTTTGCACAACCGGAATGTCTCTCTCTCTCTTTTTTTTTTTTTAAATTTGAACACAACCTTCAAAATCCACCCTGTATCCCGCTTTAGTAAATTTAAACTTTTTTTTTAAAAAGGTTTATTTATGTATTTGAAAGACAGAGTCACAAAGAGAGAGGGGGAAAGACAGAAGGAGAGAGATCCCCCATCCACTGGTTCACACCCCAAGTGATGGCAATGGCTGGGTTGGACCAGGCTGAAGCCAGGAGCCAGAAGCTTCTTCCAGGTCTTCCACATGGGTACAGGGGCTCAAGCACTTGGGCCGTCTTCCAGTGCTTTCCCAGGCACATTAAGTGTGTATATCTTTATTGAGCTCTTCCTACAAGCAGCTCTGTTTTAGTCCTGTGTTTCAGGAAGCCCTTTCAACCAAGCAGGGTAGTATCACCGCTTTCCTCATTTTTCAGATGGCCTTGTACTTGATCTTTACACAGATGAAGAGAGTCAGAGAAGACCACACAGTGAGAGGGAGGCTCTTGGAGTTTCTCTGACATCGCTTTGGCAGAGCAGCTTTGCTCTACCTGGTTTTATACGTGGCATTTCATCCCAGCCAGAGTGATATCTCCAAAGTCAGTGGGTGAAAATCTCTTTGGAAGGTTCAGCTCTGGAGAGGGACTCAAGGAAAACACAACCAGTTGTATCTTTAGTAGGATTGTCTGGTTAGCTGAGCCACTTTGTCCTTCATTTCATGGGCATGTTAGATAGACAGCATACACCTGTACCTTAAAACAGTGGGAGCACATTCTGCCCAGTTTCTTAAAAGAAGCAGGTCTTGAGACCTCCAGGCATCCAGGAGTGTCGCACTGGTGCTCTTGGGGGCCTGGCCCACAGAAGCCCATGAGTTCTAATTTACTGATTTTGTGTTCTCAGGCATTCCCATGGTGGCCCCTGGAATCTTGCCTACTGTAATTTTCAAAGCCTCTGACATTTCATTTAAATAAATGATTCTATTAACATATTGAAGCCACAGCTCTATACCTTTTTGTCTTCTGTACTTCAATGAATTGCTGAATTTGCATTATGCAATATGCATATGCGATATGTTTTGGAAAGGATCTGAAGCTCACAGTGTCATTATTGCCTTGAAGCTCAGGGAGTGGGGAATTCATCACTTAGCACCATAAATACAAACTTTGATGACACACCATTCCTTGAGAAATATGGCCCTATGGCGTTAAATCAAACTGTTCTGCCTAAAAAGGATGCTTTTTTTCTTTTTAAATACTAACTTCTCAGCGTTTAAGTCTATTAAATCAGCAAGGTTGAGAGGACAGGTTCTTAACTGAGTGAAACGAGAGCAGCTTCACCATAAGAACTGAGTAATTAGGGTTTCCAGTGTCTCGTTAAGATATCCTAGTGAATTTTAGGAGGAGATTTTTGCTGGAAAATGCAACAGATCAATAGAACGGACCCGGGTACTTAATGTTATTTTAGGTCAATGTATTCAGATCATTCAGGCAGTCAATATTTATTGAGTGCTTATTTTGTGTCAGGCATTCTATGTGCATCATGCTATCCCATTAACAATACAGACAGGGTCTCCATCCTCACTTGCATTCTGGTAGGGTAGAAGTTTGCAGATATAAGCAATTAAAAAAGAAACATTCCCAGCATGATTTTGGAGCATGACACGTGACATTTGTGGATAATAGGAGCCCCTGGAGAGCTATGGGAACAGAGGTGGGGGTCAGATTTGCAAGGGTTAAGGAAAGCGCCTCTAAGACTGTGAGCTTTGGACTGAGAGTAACTGATGGGAAGGAGTGAGGTCCTACAGTTCTGAATGTTACAAGCCAGAAGACACAAGGGCAGAGTCCCAGAGAATCCCTGTAAGGGAGGTTGGAATGGTGATCAAAGGTAGATGAGCATCTGTTAGGTAGGGCCTGCGAGATGTTAGCCAGCAAATGTCTCCAGGCGGCTTTGATAGCAATCTAACAAACCTTTGTAGGAGAATGAGAACATTCATATTTAATTGCTTTTTGTTTGCTGGGTCAACTTGTTCTCCCGCAGAATGATAGCATCAGAGGTTCCCAACAAAATCATAATGGAAGGTGTAAAGCATTACCTGAATCTGGCCTGACTTACCAGGCTTTAGGAAATGGTGTGTTGATCCCTTTCTGGATATTTCTGGCAGGCAGCCATGGTTGAGCATCACTGAGTTAGATTTCCTTTTGCAGCAAGTATTTAGAAATTGGGAAGTGAAAATCATACAGTATTAATTATGTATATTCCTACTTAGAGTGAAGCTTACAGTTAAGTAAGTGCAACAGAATGATTAAATTAAGAAATTACATCAGAAACTGAATGCTACTGACATTTCTTTTTTGACACCTGTTGTTTCTGAGGTGCTGGGCTAGTCCTTTGTGTACCTTAGTCATGTGTATCCGTAAGAAGCTGTGATACATGTTTCTCATGTGGGTGAAAGAGACCCAAGCACCTGCTGCATTTTATGAGGGTGTGCATTTCCAGGAAGCCAGGAGCAGTAGTGGAACAGGGCCTCATATCCAGACTTAATATGGGATGTGGGAGTCCAAAGTGGTGTTTTACCTACTGTGTTGAGTGCCCACCCTAAGGGTGAGTCCTTATTCTTCACAGAGGTGCTATCTTCTTTAAAATTAGAAAATGAAAGATGAAAAGAATTTTTCATGAATATGTAATACTTATATATTTTTA
The DNA here is from genome assembly GCA_949820135.1 of Sylvilagus floridanus. Taxonomy (NCBI): domain Eukaryota; kingdom Metazoa; phylum Chordata; class Mammalia; order Lagomorpha; family Leporidae; genus Sylvilagus; species Sylvilagus floridanus. The sequence goes on from OX463243.1 coordinate 80,189,465, forward strand.
TGGGTACAGTGTAATATTTATGTGTACAGTGTAATATTTCAACACATGTATATAGACTAAATGGATCAGATCATACAATTAGCTTTTCCATTTTCTTATCTATGTCTGGAGCCTACCAGCTCTGTTCTTGCAGCCTCTTAAACATTATGATTTCCCGTTGCATCCTGGATTTAAGATCTACCCCAGGGGCCGGCACTGTGGCTCACTTGGCTAATCCTCCGCCTGTGGCACCAGCATCCCATATGGGCACCAGGTTCTAGTCCCAGTTGCTCCTCTTCCAGTCCAGCTCTCTGCTGTAGCCAAGGAGGTCAGTGGAGGATGGCCCAAGTGCTCGGGGCCCGGCACCCACGTGGGAGACCAGGAAGAAGCACCTGGCTCCTGGCTTCAGATCGGCGCAGTGCTGGCCGTTGCTGCCTTTTGGGGAGTGAACCAACGGAAGGAAGACCTTTCTTTCTGTCTCTCTCACTGTCTATAACTCTGCCTGTCAAATTAAAAAAAGGATCAATCCCCTACATTTATTAGCAATAATCAAATAGAAAAAAAAATCCTCTTATTTCAGTTTGTCAGAGTTTATATCCGTGTGTGGTTTTAGAGTTTGCGCACCCCATACCTTGTAGATTTCACTGCCTGTAAGGATGAGATACCATCATCATCTCTAAGGAAATCAGTGTGTTCACTCAGATGTCCTTTAAGATTTGTAGCTTCTTCATGCTCCTGGTCTTCCCTTGAACACTTTAATTGGGGGAAATGTAGAGAGTGGGCTCCCATAGCCGCATCTGGCCCTGACACGAAGCTGCACTCTGGGACAGCCAGGACTCTGCCCCAGGGTAAGAGCTCCCCCTCTTCCGCTTCTTAGAGCTGCTGTTGCCCACTGTGAGCTGTGGAAATCACCTGTCGAAGGATGCTTCCCCTCATTTCTAAATGTCTGTCGTTTGGAGTCTTGCTTGTGTTTTAGCTCACATGAAAAATTCCAGGTCTATTCTGCCAGGCTGGGCTTCTTGCTCCTTTGGGTCACTTCTAAATTCTAGACCTACAGGCTCATCTGTTCCACACGACTTGCCATGACTGATGAGGCCTCTGCCTGCCGCTCTGTTCCTTCTCCACTGTTCTCTCCTCCCCACTTCCCTCCTCTCCACACCCAGGCGCATTAGCCACGCTGCTGTTCCTGGAACACGTTAAGTGTTTTTCCTACTCAGAGTGCTGGCACTTGTTGCTTCCTCTATTGGAATGCACTTTCCCTCTCCCCTAATATAGAAGATGGACTCTCTCTTCCTTCAAATCCCCTCAGAAATACTTTCTCCAGCCCCTGGATCCAAATGGCATTGCTTCTACAATATCCTTTTATACATATTAAATTTACTTATTTTTTTTTTCACACAATACTACCATTTGAACTCCCAAAGCAAGGGCATTAGCAGTAAAACTGGCAAGGAGGGGTCTTTCTGCTCTCTCTCCAGATGTATAGGACAGTGAGTCCACTGGTGTGTGGGACTGATCTGAGAGGTAGAGTAAAGGGGTTCTCAGACTCTGTGTGTCCATAACATGGGGTAGTGAATGTGTGTGTGGGTACATGTGTTATGCATGGGGAGAGTTGTATATGTACATGTGTGCAGATGGAGTGAGTGTGTGGATGTATATATGTGCCTGTGCATGGGAATGAGTGCATGAATATGAGTGTGTGTGTGTGTTTGTGTGCAATGTATATATAAATATACATTGAATTGAATGTATATATAAATATGTGCATGTGACAAGAGTGCAGTAGACTGAGTGTGTGTGTCTTTCCAGAACTCACAGATTGGAATTTTAACCTCCAGTTTGATGATCACCTTTGGGAGGTGATTAGGTTGTAGGAGTAGAGCCCTTCCCCGCCCCCATGGATGGGATTCCAGTCTTAACTCCTGGTGCCATGTGAGGACATAGTGAAAAGATGGACGTCTGTGAACTAGGAAATGATCCCTTGCTAGGAACCAAATCTGTTGGTGCCTTGATCCAGGAACTTGGAGAAATGAATGTCTGTGATTGATGAGCTGCTGGGTCTATGGTAGTCTATTGGAGCCATCCGAAAGGATGAACTCTGCAGCTCCATCAGCTCCTGGAGAGCAGAGATCTTGTCTGTCTTATCCACTGCTGGGCTCCAAGCACCTAATACAAGTATAGCACCTGGCACAAAATGTGTACTCAAAATGCTGTTTGAATATGTGAATAGATGTCTCACACTTGGTTTCTATTTGGAACTAAGGCTTATTTTCACAAGACACCTGGCTTAACTGATCCATGGTAATGAAACAAAAAAACCTTCTGGCAATGCAAAGAGATGAACAATGTGGTCCATAGAGTCCCTATGTCATCCCTTCCCACCAGCATTGCAGAAAGATCTCTGATTTGGGACCAGGCAGTTCTGGCCTCAAATCCTGGCCCTCTTGCTTTCTTCCAGGTAAATTTGGGCAAGTCACTTCCCTTCTTTGGGCTTTGGGTTTCCACAGCAACTGAAAAGGACAAAGACAGAGGGTGAATGTGTATATGGGAATGGGAGTGTTTATAGTGATTGTGGGTATGTGTGCAGGAGGTAAATGTGTGTGTGCATGGGTGTGTGAGTGTATGTGTGAATATGGATGTCTGCATGAGTATGAGTGTGTGATGGGGAGTGAATGTGTTTGTGTGTTTGTATGTGTGTTTACATGGGAGGGGTGAATGTATGTTTGTATGTGTTGCATATCTGAAGTTGGGAAGGGTCTGAGGGAGGTCTGGGAGTCAACACAGAAGCATCAGTGAGCTTCTCTGAGATTGTGTTTTGTTTCAGGAGCTGGAGGGTTAATACTGACTTTATAAAGCTCATGTCTTTGGCTGGGAAAGCACCTGGCAGCTTATCTCATTCTCTCCAGAATTCTTGTTTCACTCTTGCAGTAAATTTAAATTAACTTGCTTTGAAGGTCTTGAGTCACATGGCAGGCTATACGATATAGAAATGTGCTCACGTTAGCAGAAAAAAATTGTGTGTGTATATATATGTGTGTGTGTTTATATATATATATATATATATGTAGATATAAGGCTTGCTCACAAAAGTGACTCAAACCATATGTGAGCTGACACCCTCTAAGAGAACTTTGTTTATGCTTCTTGAATATTTTGCACAAATGAGGGAGGAGGGCATGGACACATTAGATAGTGCTCTGTTGGCAAAAATAGAATTCTAGGATAAAGATAATAACATTCGTGGAGAGCTTAGAACACACTAGCAATTTACACGTGGGGTCTCGTTTAGTGCCCATAATAATTGAACCAGGAGGCATAATTATCCTCATCCTCATTTTGCTAATGAAGAATCTGAGGCTCTGAGCACTTGCCCATGATCATGCATAATGATTGTAAATCGCTTGCCCACAGGAACTCAGCAGGTGCCCAAAGGAGCCCAGAACAGAACCCTAGGAGTTTGACTGCAGTTCTTTACCTCCCAGAATTTATGCATTGTTGGACTTTTTCTAAGGTTGGCAATCACAGTGGGCCTTCATTGGAAGCATGTTCACTGCTTTGCTTTTTAATGACTACAGTGAAATTTTTCTTTAGAGAAAATTCTTCAAAGACCTGTGTTTCCCCAAGACTTTGGTTTTGGCATGGTCATGGCAATCAGACACTCAAAGTGTTATGAAGTGTGCTGACATTTAGTCCACAGACTGGCTATGAAGCAACACTAGCAACATCTGCAGGTACCACTGGCTCATGTTCAAAGGTCACACGGTGCAGGGTTTTGGGTTAGTGATTCTCAGCACATAAAGGATCTTTTCTTATCGGGTTCACAGGTAGATCTTCCCTCGTGTCTGTGTTGGAGCTGGAAGAACTTGTTATTCTCAGGAAATATAAGGCCATGAATTCCAGCTCCCACATCAAGAAAAAGATGAGACCGGCTTCCCTGGTTAGGGCGCTCATCAGCTCCCAGTTGTGGTAGGTGTTTGTCATTATTGAGGCTCTTTGGAAGGTGGAGCTCTTGGAGCCTAGTTATCAGACTGTGGTCATTCTTGAGTTTCTGGAGTGATTCACATTCTGATTTACTAAGACTCACTGTGTGCCATTGTTGAGACTGGCACAAAGAAGCATAGGACATAGTCCTCATCCTGTGGAACATACAGGGTAGTGAAGGTGACAGCAACTTAAATGGATACAGTATGGTTATATCAGGTGATGGGGGCAACTTGTACAAGCTTGGAGCAGGCCCTCAACCTAATGACGGCAGGGGAGGGAGTGAAGGGTGTCAGGAAATGCTGTACGTAACATTTCACCTGAGGCCTGAATTAACAGGCATTGGCTAGGTAGAAAGGTGGAAGTGTGTGTGGTTGGACATTAAAAACATGGGCACAATCTGTGAAATCCAAGCTAAGGTCAAGTGGACCACAGGATAGTTTGCAAAGGGAGAGTGGTGGGAGGTGAGGCTTAGTCATAGGTATACCTGAGTTACTCACACAAGGTCATGTGTGAGAGGACAATGCAATTTATCTTCAGGGCTAGGAAGAATGATATTGGACTATTTCTATTTCAGACAAATCACTGATGACTACAGTGTGGGGGACTCATTGGGGAGGTTGGACTATGGGCCAGGGTCTGGTTGGGAGGTCACTGTAGTGACTGAACCTCAACTTGTGTGGAGGAAATGAGGATTCAGTTAAAACAGATGGGATGTGGGCTAATAAAGGAGGATTCCACCCACATCCTGTGGAAATTTGGGGTTACAAGGTAAGCCTCTTGATGACAATGTCAAGGTTTTTCTTTTCTTTTTAAAAAACTGAAATGTAGGGGCCAGAATTGTGGCATAGCATGTAAAGTCAGTGCCTGCAATGTTAGCAATCCATGTGGGTACAGGTATGTGAGCCAGCTGCTCCACTTCCTATCCAGCTCCCTGCCAATGCACCTGGGAAAGCAGCAGAAGATGGCCCAAGTGCTTGGACCCCTGGCACCCACATGGGAGACTCAGATGAAGCTCCTGGCTTCAGCCTGGCCCAGCCCTGGCCAGGCGGTCATTTGGAGGGTGAACCAGAGAATGAAAGATCTCTTCCTGTCTCTGCCTGTCCATTTTTCTAACTCTGGATTTCAAATAAATAAATCTTTTTTTAAAAAAGCCTGAAGTACACTTTATATATAGTGAAACACAAAATCTTAAGTGCACATTTTGATGAATCTTTTTTGACAGGCAGAGTTAGACAGTGAGAGAGAGAAAGGTCTTCCTTCTGCTGGTTCACCCCCCAAATGGCTGCTATGGCTGGCACACTGTGCCGATCCCAAGCCAGGAGGCAGGTGCTTCCTCCTGGTCTCCCATGCAGGTGCAGGGCCCAAGCACTTGGGCCATCCTGCACTGCACTCCTGGGCCACAGCAGACAGCTGGACTGGAAGAGGAGCAACATAGACAGAATCCGGCGCCCCAACCAGGACTAGAACCTGGACTACTGGTGCTGCATGTTGAGGATTAGCCTAGTGAGCCGTGGCGCCAGCCATTTTGATGAATCTTGACAAATACATACAGCAGTGCAACCTGTATTGTTGTCAACGTATTAAATGTTTTTCTTGTTCCGTAGCCATCCCTAGTATCTCTTCTTAGTAAATACCTGTCTTGGCTCTGCCTAGAGGAGACCATTTTTTGGGTTTCTAACATTCTGATTTTGATTATTGTAGATTGCTTTGGGCTATTTTACAATTTCACAGGAAAATATTACATCTTCAAGATTCATCCATGTGACTATGTGCTGAGCAATATTCTGTGTGAATATACTGTAGTTTGGACATTTGAGTAGTTTCCAGTTTTTGGCTATTATGAAGACTTAAATCTTCATTCTGTATACTTTTTGGGGACACATTTTAATTTCTCATGTAAATTACTAGATTATAGGTAGAAATATACAAGGAAAACTGCAAAAGAACTTGCCAACAATTCTCTTTTTAAAAGACATGTTTTATTTGAAAGGTTGAGAAACTGAGAGAGAGAGAGAGAGAATCTCTATTGGCTGATTCACTTCCCAGATGGCCACAATAACCAGGGCTGGGCACGGGCGAATTCAGGAGCCAGGAACTCTCTCTGAATCTCCCACACAGGTGGCGGGAACCCAAGTACTTGGACCATCAACTGCTGCTTTCCAGATGCATTAGCAGGAAGCAGGATTAGAAGTGTAGAGTAGCCAGGATTTGAACCAGGAACTTCGGATATTAGACGTGGGTGTTCTAAGTGGCTGCTTAACCCACCATACCACAATGTCTGTACCTGCCAACAGTTATTTAATGTGGATATACCATTTTACGTTCCCTTTAGCAATGTGTGAGAGTTATAATTGCTGCATGTCTTGAATAGCATTTGGCATTGTCAGTGTTTTTAATATTAGCCATTCTAGTGGGTGTGTTGTGGTTTCTCATTGTGGTTTCATTTTTTGCATTTTTCTGTTGACTAATAATCTTAAGCACTTTCTCATGTGCTTATGGGCCATTTGTATATCGTTCTGGGTGACATGCATAACAAAAATGATAAACATTGAGTATTTGCTCATTTCTGTATTAGACTGGCTTTTTTTTTTTTTTGAAAGAGTTGTAGGAATTCTTTATATATTGTGATATCTAACTTCTTATAATTGTTTATGGTTGTTTCCTGTGTCCTGTCTAAAAGCTCTTTGCTTACCTCAAAAGTTGAGAAGATAGATGCCTTAGCTTTTCGATTTATTTTTACAAATAATTTTAATGCTTGATGTGAGTTATTATTTTCATAGAATGTCCAGTTGCTTATGTAACATTTATAAGTTATTTTCTTTCCTCTTTTGAATTATTGATTCTTAATGAAGATTCAATTGAAAGTACACATGGGAATAATTTTGTACTCTCTGGTCTAGTCCCCGAACATTTTATCTGTCCTGTGTCAATTTCACACTGCCTTGCTTGCCTTAATTTTACTATAAATCTTGGAATCTGGTAGCTTAAATCCCTTAATTATGTTCTTCTTTCACAAGATTGTTTTGGATATTTTAAGTTCTTTTCAATTTCTCATGCAATTTGGAATCAATCTATTGATTTTCATAAAAAAGCCTACTGAAATTTTTTAGATGATATTGGATTTATTAATCAATAATAAAGATATATCTTAATAATATTGAGTTTTTCAGCCTGAGAAGTAGTAAATTTATTTTATGTCTTCTTTAAGACCTTGAAACATTGTTTAGTAGTTTTCAAGGTATAGGAAGATTTGGCAAACGATTTTTTTGTAAAGGGCCAGATAATAAATATGTTAGGCTTTGTGGCAAAGTAGCAAAATCAAAGATATTAATTATATTCTTATATAATAAGAGAAAAATAAATTTCTGTACATTTTTATTAAGGAAATTCAAAATATTGGGTATTTTTTTGGTCTTATATGTTATATCCTCTCATTTCTTCCTATCTTTGTCAAGTCTCTGCTAAAGCTAAAATTTATTTTCATCCCAAAACATTATATATCTCTCTGCTTTCAATTTAACTCTTTTCATAACTTCATCCAATAAGAATTATTGAGTTACATTAAAATTGAAATTCTTAAATTTCATTTGTACTCAAATTTCAGCATGAGAGAAACTGTCAAGGAGGAAAAAGTATAGCTGTGATCTGCCTTTACAGATGTATTTGTAATGGCATATCAGTTGCCCCATTTTAAATATATTTCATTACTTCAGTAGAGCTCAGGAACAGAATTAACATCCTTAATAGAAAGCTTTTGTTCACACTAAAATTTTGAATGAAAACTTAAAGACGTTGTCTCACTATACTTAAAAATTCTTCAGACAATTAAAGCAATTCAGTACAAATAATTAGACATGTAGAAAATCTAAATTTTTTCCTTTTTGTAAGCTACTTTCTAATTGAGTATTCCTTAATTCATCACATTTTCATTAAGCACCTGCCCTAAACAAAGCACTGCTCTTTATAAAATTTTTTTATTTTTAAAATGTTTTTTGACTGGCAGAGTGGACAGAGAGAGAAAGAGACAGAGAGAAAGGTCTTCCTTTTCCCATTGGTTCACCCTCCAATGGCTGCCACGGCTGGCGTGCTGCAGCCAGCACACTGCTCTGATCCGATGGCAGGAGCCAGGTGCTTCTCCTGGTCTCCCATGAGGTGCAGGGCCCAAGCACTTGGGCCATCCTCCACTGCACTCCCTGGCCGCAGCAGAGAGCTGGCCTGGAAGAGGGGCAACCGGGACAGAATCTGGTGCCCCGACTGGGACTAGAACCTGGTGTGCCGGTGCCGCAAGATGGAGGATTAGCCTGTTGAGCCACAGCGCCAGCCAAAGCACTGCTCTAAGTCTTGGTATTCAGTAGGGAAAAGGCAGATGAGATAACTGCCTCATTAGCATTTTAAAAAAGCCCCAACTGATGCAAGGTACCATAAAGAAAACAAAAGCAATGGAGGGCTCTATGTAGAGTAGTCAGGGAAAAATCATACTAAGGAGGTAATCAATGACTTGGCCAACTTACACCTTGGATGATAAGGATGGTTTGAGACAACAGCAGATTCCCTCCAGGTTGGCTCAGGCTGTGAGGCCCAGTTCCTTTGCATTGGGTGTTAAGAGTTTTATACATATGGCTGCTGAGCTGGAACCAATGCAGATGGCTGCTGCCTAGCTGCATTAACTGCCTGAATTATTAGCGCTTAGCCCCAAAAAGAGCTGCTATAGGGAACTGTGTTCAAATGGGTATGCTTCTGATGAAGCCACTGGTACCCAATTATCCAGACCATTGCAGTGCAAGGAATCCAACCAATATTTCATTTCATCTAGGTGGCTAGTTTTTAGGTTTGAAGATTCTTCAACTAGTGGCTTATTAGCTATAGAATTAGAAAGAGATCTTGACCCATCTGTGGAATTAGTACTGGACCCTGGGGATTCAAGTAATTCAGTTCGGAAAAATGACAATTTCTAGAAGTATAATTAAAATCTTTGTAATCAACACTCATTTAACTTGACATTTTTCATTTATTTTAGAATCATCATAATTTCTCTCTCTCTCTCTTTTTCTTTTTTTTTGGCTTAAATACCAAACATTTATTTCTCACAGTTCTAGCAGTCTAAGATGAAGGTGCCAGTTTGATTTCTGGAGGGGATTATCTTCCCACTTGCATATGGCTGGTTTCTCATTCAACCCTTTTTAAAAAATATGTTTAATATAAAGAGAACAGATTTCATAGGTACAGTTCTAAGAAGATAACCATACTTCTCTCGTTCCCTCTACCTCCCTCAATCTCCCTTCCTTGGTTTTCCCTCTAATTTTTGCAAGAACATGCTTTAAATCCACTCTTTTTTTTTAAGATTTATTTATTTACTTGAAAGTCAGAGTTACACAGAGAAGGAGAGGCAGAGAGAGAGAGAGAGGTCTTCCATCTGTTGGTTCACTCCCCCAGATGGCCACAATGGCTGGAGCTGTGCCAATCTGAAGCCAGGAGCTTCCCCTGGGTCTCCCACATGGTTGCAGGGGCCCAAGGACTTGGGCTATCTTCTGCTTACCCAAGCCACAGCAGAGAGCTGGATCAGAAGTGGAGCAGCCAGGACTCAAATCGGTGCCCATATTGGATGCCGGCACTGCAGGTTACCTGCTGTGCCACAGTGCTGGCCTCAATCCACTCTTTTTTTTTTTTTTTTTTTTGGCAGAGTGGACAGTGAGAGAGAGAGAGAGACAGAGAGAAAGGTCTTCCTTTGCTGTTGGCTCACCCTCTAATGACCGCCGTGGCTGGTGCGCTGCGGCTGGTGCACCGCGCTCATCCGATGGCAGGAGCCAGGAGCCAGGTGCTTTTCCTGGTCTCCCATGGGGTGCAGGGCCCAAGCACTTGGGCCATCCTCCACTGCACTCCTGGGCCACAGCAGAGAGCTGGCCTGGAAGAGGGGCAACCGGGACAGAATCCAACGCCCCGACCGGGACTAGAACCTGGTGTGCCGGCGCCGCAGGCGGAGGATTAGCCTATTGAGCCGCGGCACTGGCTCAATCCACTCTTAATCATAGGCTTAATTAAAATCTTTGTAATCAACACTCATTGGACATTTTTCTCTTATTTTATAATCCAAGTTCTCTCGTTAACATCTTCACTATTCTCTTTCACAAATAAAAAAGCCTTGCCTTCTTGAGCTCCTTCCTCAGGTCCGTTTGTTTTAGCATCTCTAGTGCTGGAAGTTCTCTTCCTCGATTGATAAGCCAATTTATCAGCAGGAAAGCAACTTAATACATATTCTACATCCTACCTCTTGTACCTGTCCAGGGGACCATATCACTTTTCCCTCCTTGTTTCTGTGAAAATCCTGTCCAGACTTTCTTTGTATCATCATTAGCTGAGAGATTAAATGATGAGAACTTCCCCATGTGGTCTGTCTCCACTCACCACCACCCCCCAAAAGGCCTTTTTTTTTTTTTAAAAAAAATTGTTTTCCATTAAAATTCCTAAATGTTTTCTCTGGAAAAGTCACAAAACTTTTTGGCAAGTGACACCTGTTGATGGACAACTAGGAGAGACTGCCCTTTAGAAGGTGGACCGGCAACGCTGTCATGGTCTCTGTCATTCTCTAAAATTTCAATGTTAGAGCTTGAAAGTTTTGATTTATTTCATCTGAAAATACCATTGCAATTCTTTCCTATCTCCCCCATCCTGCAATCTAATCTCTAGTTTGCCTTCACTTTTGAGACATGGTTTCATTTCAAATGGAATTTTGTGTCAATGGATTTTTTTTTCCTTCAAAAGTTTAAAGATGTTACTCGATTGCCTTCCTGTCAAGAAGTTAGAAGTCAGTCCTATCCCTGTGTTCCTGAATATAATGTGTCTTTTTTCTCTGATTGCTTTTAAGATTTCACTCTTCTTCATTTATCGGAACATGATGTGTTTTTTGAGGGGAGCGGTTTTTTCTTTAAAAAATTTTTTTATTCTCAGAGGAAGATGGATAGGAGTGTGGGTGGGAGGGAGGATAGTGTGGGTAACATTGCTATGTTCCTGAATCTGTATATATGAAATACATGAAATTTGTATACCTTAAATAAAATTAATTAAAATTATTCTGCTTGTAGTTTGAGTTTCTTGGATCTTTGGGTTATTTTTCATAAAGTTTGGGAAATTTTGGCCATTACGTCTTCATGTGCCCTTTTCTACTTCAATTTATTTTTTTCTCTCTCAGGGACTTTTATTAAACATATGCTGCACCTGACTTTGTCTCTCAGGTCCCTATGCTGTCAATGTTTCCCTTTGTACTATTGGTTTGAAAAGTTTCTATTGACCTATATTTAGTTAACCAATCATTCTTCTTTTACAAGGTGTATTGTGCTGTTAAAAACTACCCAGTAATTTAAAAAATGTTTGATTTGGTGCTTTTCACTTCTAGAACTTTATTTAGATTATCTTAGATGTTTTTTAGAGTTTCCCTTTATTTTCTAAGAGTCCCCAAATATTCTTTTATGTCCATCTTTTGATTTACAGCAGGGCACATGTTAATAATAGCTATTTTAAGTTTTTTGTCTCCAATTACAACCACTCTCATTTCTATTTCTATTGATTTTTTTCCAGGTTAGGTCACATTTCCCCCTGATTCTTTTGTGTTTAGTGATTTTTAATTGTGTGTTGAGTATTGTACATACTATATTGTTGATATGGAAGCTACATTGTTGATAAGACTGGATGTTGTATGCTTTCTTTGGAAGCTTTTTGTTGTTGTTGTTATTTGTTTCCTAGCAGCCTTGAGACTATCAAGGCTTGTTTCAAGGGCTTGGTGGGATGGAACTAATATAGTGTGTTGTAGCCGCCTACTCCTAAACATGGCCGGCCGGCCTGCCTTCCTTTCCTTTCCTTTCCTTTCTTTTTTTTTTCTTTTTCTTTCTTTTCTTTTGACAGGCAGAGTGGACAGTGAGAGAGAGAGAGAGAGAGAGAGAGAGAGAAAGGTCTTCCTTTTGCTGTTGGTTCATCCTCCAATGGTCGCCACGGCCAGTACGCTGTGGCCAGCGCACCACGCTGATCTGAAGCCAGGAGCTTCTCCTGGTCTCCCATGCAGGTGCAAGGCCCAAGCACTTGGGCCATCCTGCACTGCACTCCTGGGCCACAGTAGAGAGCTGGCCTGGAAGAGGGGCAACCGGGACAGAATCCGGCACCCCGACCGGGACTAGAACCCGATGTGCCGGTGCCACAGGCAGAGGATTAGTCTATTGAGCCACAGCACTGGCCTAAACATGGCCTTTCTAAAGTTTCAATTGAATGCTCTGGGTTACAGTGATCTGTTTGTACTCCATTTGGTCGTAATTCCATTTTACCTAGTCGTTTGTGACTTCCATAATCTCTGTTCTGCTCTTAGGGTCCCTATAGTTATTTCATGCTATGCTTCTGTATTTACATAGTTAAGCATTCAACCAAAAGGACATACAGACAGATTTCTGCAGCTTTTCCACACAAAATTCTTCTTTCCTGTGTCCTTCGCCACAAAGTACAGCTACCTTAATAGCTCCAAAACTTTACATGTTTCCTCTACCTTCTAAGACTTCTCTCTCTCTTCTACTTTCTGGGCATGAGGAACACATCTCATGTATTTCCCTTCTGTTAAAGGTCACAGCCCTATTTTCTCTATCATCTAATGACAAAGAACAATTGCTTCATATTCAGTGCTATCGCTGTGCTATGGGTTAGTACAAGATTTCACTCCCAGACTCACACAGAAGATCAACCTTCTAAGTCATAAGTGGACAGTACTAAGAAGGTAGAAATAATACAGTTGTGGTGTTTAGGTGTTAGACCTAGTGAGAAGTCCTTATGGCATTGTGGACACACCTGTGGAAGGTAATTCTCTTGAAGGGTTGATTATAAAAGCCGGAATTGGACCCAGGTACTGTCTGTGCTTTCTGGCTCACCACGTGGTCCTTCCTCTGCCCAGGCACAGTGCTCCCTCTTGTCATGTAATACTCTGTCCTGTCTCATGAGTCTACTAGCAAGGTCACTAGAGCAGATGCAGAATGGATCTTGGACTATAGATTTCCAAGACTGTGAGCCAAAGTAACATTTCTCTGTATAAAGTTAGCCTTTCTCAGGTACTTCGGTGTAGTACTGAAAAGCTGATCAGTGCAAGGTGGTACAACAGGAAAGTGAGTCTTGTGGCCATTATTATTCTATCATGGCTAGAACTGGAGGTCCCAATGTCCTCTTTCTCTTTGTTTGCTTGGAGCTTACTATTATCTAGAGTAGTGCCTAGAACTAGATACTTGAGGTTAGGTGAATGCATGCCAGATAATTTTGTCATGTGACCTGTCCAAGGGTACATGGAAGAGCAAAATGTAGTTACTGAGTCTCTCTGTTTTGGTCTGGACTTTCCTATGCAGTACTTCAGGGAGCTTCGTTTTTTTTTTTTTTTTTTTTTTTTTTTTTTTTTTTTTTCACATGGTTCTGAACTATGGCTCAGAGTTCCTCCAGCACTTCATTGTGGACAGAAAGCTTAAGTTCCCCATAAATGCCTTTTTCTTCCCTCCTTTATGAAATTGACACCCACACTGTAATAAAACCACATTTAACCTTTTGGGATTCACTTTAAGGGACCAATGGGGAAACACAGGGAAATGTCCAGGAATTTTCAGTGCTATCATCCTGACTTCCTCCTCATTTAACAAAACCACAGAACATTGCTGAGGTCATCTGTCTGATGAAATCAGAAGTTATTTTCCTGTTTTGTTGAACAATCCCAGTGATGATCCCAGTCCTCCTGGAGCAACTATTTATGGTCCTACATTCTTTCAATTTGAAGCTGAGATATTGATTTCTTGGGAGTGGCTGCAGGGAGAAGCGGGGTTCAAAGATTGTGTTAGGGTTGGAAATGTGAACTTTGGAAGGAAGAAGGACTTTGAAAGCTGAGTTCTGTTGCTTAGAAGATACATGAAACTGGTCAGTTTTCTCAAGCTATCCAAGTCTCAGCTTGCTCATGGAATAATAATAATACCTATCTTCCATGTAAGATTAAATGAGTTAACAAGAGTAAAGCAACTAGTGTTAGACATACTTCAGGGGAAGTTTTGAATAATGGTGAATTCTCCTCCCCTCCCCCCCTCCCCTCCCCTCCCCTCCACTCCCCTCCCCTCCCCTCTCCTCCCCTTCCCTACCTTCCCATCTCTTCTCTTCACCTTACCTTATTCTCTCCCTCTCTCACTCTTCCTCTCTCTCTCCTCTTCCCCTTCCCCTCTTTCCCTCTCTCTCCACATCTTAGAAGAGGACAGATGAGAGAGGAACAGTGTATTTCTATTCCAGTGGTTAAAGACATGCATTTTTCAGTCAATCAGACTTTGGTTCGAATCTTGGTTCTGCAGCTCATTATCTTTGGGACTTTGGAAGATCAGACACCACTTCAAATTTTCATTTGTTCAGCTATAATAGGAGCAAGCAATTATTTATTTATTTATTTTTTGACAGGCAGAGTGGACAGTGAGAGAGAGAGACAGAGAGAAAGGTCTTCCTTTTGCCGTTGGTTCACCCTCCAATGGCCGCCGCGGTCGGCATGCTGCGGCCAGCGCACCGCGTTCATCCGATGGCAGGAGCCAGGTGCCAGGTGCTTTTCCTGGTCTCCCCTTGGGTGCAGGGCCCAAGCACTTGGGCCATCCTCCACTGCACTCCTGGGCCACAGCAGAGAGCTGGCCTGGAAGAGGGGCAACTGGGACAGAATCCGGCGCCCCAACCAGGACTAGAACCCGGTGTGCCGGCGCTGCAAGGTGGAGGATTAGCCTGTTGAGCCACGGCGCCGGCCAGCAAGCAATTATTAATTGATAAGATTCCTGTGGGAATTGAATAAAAACTGAATAAATGAAAAGCACCCACTCAAATTTGTTTTGTGGCAGGTGTTTAGCTCCAGATCAATTCCAGAATATCCTATGGAATCAGCTGCTGGATTAGTTCCTATTCCATCTGAAGTTCCTCTTCTTTTTCTTGCTATGGGGGAATTGACCTGGATGGATATGGGGATGATATCTGAATTTATATTTCTGCAAAAATACAGGTCACTAAAATATACTTTGAAATTTCTCTGCTTCCAGTCCTCACTTAAAGACTGTTTTGGCTGTGATTTGAGACCCTCAGTGGGAAGTAAGATTAGATAATGCTGAAAATTGGAAGAAAATTGTCATGGGGAGAGGATCTAAATTCAAAACTGTACTTAGTAGTTTACTCCACAAACATGTGTTAGGACTCACTTGATGCTAGTTCCCAAGAGTAAATAAGACATTATCTGATGGAGGACAGACAGAAAGACAGTGATCCTGTGAGGGAGTTGGGGGTGTCTGGGGGACCCTCTGCATGGGCCACTCCAGGAAGGCTCCACAGCTGAGGGACACCTAAGTCTTGATAAATGAGTATGGGGTTGGAGGGGAGGCAAGCTGCTCAGAGCAAAAAGTAGGGCTACAGTCATGACAAAGTTTAATCAGTGATGCTGAAGCAGGTGTGTATAAACATATGATAACTGAGTGTTAAATTTCCAGGAAGCTCGTGAGCCTTGATTGAAAATTACATTTCATAAACTTACATGGACATAAACAATATTAAGAAAGGGTAATAAATACTCCAAATATGTCACTTCCAAATGAGCACTAAAACCTATATTATCCATCCTTTAAGATTGTGTATTTCTACTTTATCTGTGTGGTAGAAGTGCTGTGAATGCTATGCTACTTCCCAGCTCTCTTTAATGCGCGTTGTATCTCCTCCCAGCTCTACATTCAGCAGCAACACAGTGGTTACTTAAAACTGGTCATGACAGAAATATTTACACCCTGGGTATTGGCAAATAATGACTCACAACCAAGCTTTTTTGTGGTCAGCTGGTCATGAAACGTTTATCTGCACACTGTGGCTTATAGGGGATGGGGCAGTGGCAGAAGCAGAAATATTGGTAGGAGTTGAATCAGGAAGGACTTTGGAGGCCAAGTTCATGAGCTTGAATTTCCCTTGAGAGATGATCAGGAGCTTTCACAGCATTTCACATCAGAGAAGTATACGATTTTTCTTTTTTAATTCAAGACCACTTAGCTGCTGAGTGGTATGGGCTGCATGGACTTCACCTGAAGCAGGGAGATCACTGGGGAGGCTTTTGTAATAAGAAGAGGAGGAGTTTGATTTGATACTCAGGAACTGGCCTTGCTGAGTGATTACATGTAGGGTGTAAGGGAGAGTGACCATTCTAAGGTGGCCCAGCTTCCATCTAGGGACACTTGGCATGAAACGGTGATGTCTCTGCAGTACAGTTGCCCATGAACAGATGGACAAGGTATGAGAGTGTCCTGGAGAGGAAACAGTACCCAAACTACTTGGATGGGCCTTCTCTTCTCCTACCTGCTTCACATCCATAAATACTACCAAGGCTTTATCTTTGCTACGTAGACACCTGGGGTGAGAACTCGTTGAGCCTTTTGCCTATGGACTGTATCCTCCAGGGAGGCATCGTGTGTGTGGCTGGGACATCCATACCGGGGTTGGTCAGGCTTGGATCAGTCCCTTTATTTCTAATGAATACTTGGCATAATGACTTCCTCCCTGAGCCATGGTTTGCTTTTTCTGTAAAATGACCATTCATATCCAGACTCTCTTCTCTTCTTCCCCATGGAGTTCTTGGGAGAAGGGGCATATGCCAATAATTTTCCTTATGATGTCGGATGTGTTGCCAGTAAAAGGGCAAAAACTGGAAGAGTGCCTTGGCCCACAGAAAAGCACAGTCTAGTTGGGGATCGTTCTTAAAAAGCATCAGAAAGTGCCAAGAGAGATGCTGGATCTCCCTGCAATGTTTGCAGGAGAAATGCTTCCCATCTGAGCATGTTGAGTGCAGCCCTAGGCGTCAGTGGGGTGGTTGTTACCAGCCCTGTCTCAGAGTCCAAAGCATAACTTATTGGCTTTGGCCCAGGGATAGCTAGCTGCTGGCCAGTGCTCAGTCACCTTGTTTTTTGCCCTCAAAGGTTTCAGTCATTAGTAACCCATGGAGTGAGTCACTTTCTATCAGCCTGTAATTGTGTTGTGGAGTCACAAGTCCAGATGTTAACAAAACAAAACACACTTTGCAGGGTGGCTCAGAGGCCTCCCTGAATCACTCACATGGAATGTGAGTCTTTCATTTCTGTCCCCTATCTTCACTCTCTGTGTCCTTTAGATAACTTACCACAGTGGGTTATGTCTTAGTCATTCCTTTATTGCCACCACCTCCCCACATCTTCAACCCAATAGTGTGGAAGCTTGATGAGCCCAATAGTCCTGTGTGTGTGTGTGTGTGTGTGTGTGTTTGTATTTAAGATCCACTTGTTTATTTGAAAGGCAGACTTAGGGAGAGTGAGCAAGTACACTTCTGTCTGCTGGTTCACTCCCCAAAGGGCCACAGCATCCAGGGCTGGGGCAGGCCTAAACCAGGAGCCAGGAGCTCCTTCCAGTTCTCCCACATGTGTGAGGGACCCAAGCCATCTTTTGCTTTCCCAGACACATTTAGCCGGGGGCTGGATTGGAAGTGGAGCAGTCGGGACTCAAACCGGTGCCCGTATGGGTTGCTAGCATGACAGGTGACAGCATAACTCATTACCTATCAGCACTGTCTGTTTCATGTGCAGCATCCTGAAACATTTATCTGACACATGGACATGCTTGTTCAAGTCAGGTGAATGAATGAATAACTGAGTCCCCAGCCCATCACTTACCATTCAATATGGTCTTACGGTTTTCTGTAATTTGTGTTGCCTGTTTAAATATAGAAGAGAAGAAATGCAGAGAACAGATTTTCCAAGTCAATTTGCTAGAACAACAACTGCTGTTGATTGAGTACTGGCCATGGACCTTGCCAGAACTGTTGTCAGGCAGCTTCCTGGGCATTACCTCGTTGGATCCTCACAAGGGCACTTGGAGGCAGGTACTACCTCTATTCTCATTTTATAGGTGGAGAAAGTGAGATGTGAGTAGAATAACCCAACCGGCCAGAGTTGAGACTCCCCACATTAGGCTGACAGCTTGGTGGTGGTGTCGGTAATCCTGCCACAGCTAGCAGGAATGTGGTGCAACTCCCTGGCGTTCAGAAAAGGAGTATATGTTGGGGCCAGAGTGTTCAGACAATGCTTTGAAGGGAAGACAGTCATCCTTTATGGAAATGGTGGCCAAGCCACATGGAAGGTCAGGGCGACCAAGTGGGCAGAGGGAGAGTGAAAAGTGCTGTCAATGTGGAACAGCATTGGCAGACTCTGAGACTCAGGTCTCAGCTGCAGTTACCCTTCTGTTTTTCGCCCTGAAGGAGTGAAGGTTTCAGACTAGTGAATAAAAGGTGTCTTTACTTTTGGAGGGAGTGATGACCTATAAACTAACCAGAGGAGAAAGAGTGAGTAGTGTCCCCTGCCAAGCTCCAGATAAATACCACAGAGCTCTTTCCATAGGTGAGTTCTAAATGCAAACTGAAATATTATTTTTCTGGTCATGAATGGATACATAAGAAAAGTATATTTATGTTTTAGAATGAATAATTCTTTATTGAGGGAGACCGACCTTTGTCTGCAGTTAAGTTTTTTAAATGTATTTTTTAAGTGTTGGGTCAAGGTATAACACTTGTGCATGTTTAAAGATACAATGTACCATCTCAACATGTATACTTAGTTTAAACAGACCTTACCAGGCAACCAACCTTTCTGTATCTGTGTCTTTGTGTGTATGTTTGGAGACTCCTCTATTTCAGCTCTTTGTCTAGAATATTAGATATCGTCATGAGCTGTAGTCACCTCTGTGAAACACCAGCATGCTCACTGTACTATGTTTTGGTACCCATTGTCCAACCTTCCCCAGCCCTCTCTTCCCACCCTTCCCAGCTTCACTATTTTAAATTCAGATTCAATATATGTATCATTAATTACTATTTTAAACTTCCAAATATGAGAGGGAATATGTGCTATTTGTCCTAATGTGTCTGGCTTATTTCACTAAGCATAATACCTCCAGCTTCATTCATTTTGCTGCAAATACCAGGTTTCATTTTTATGTCACATTTTATAGATATTTAGTGTTAAAAAATTTCTGGAAAATAACTAATTTCTTGCTATAAGTGCAAACAAATTTTTTTTTCTTACCACTTCCAAAGATGGATATAAGCTAAAGTGAGAACTGAATATCAGAAGGACTTGGATACGTTCCCAGGTTCCACACTAGGAGGGACATTTTGGGGACTTCATGTTTGATTCTACCTCTAACTAGGGGAAAACAAATGAAATTTCTGATGTGTGATCACTTTTGGCCCTCAGAAATGGCAATTTAATGTGGCCCAAGCTGTTGGCTGAGCACTGACAGTGACCCCAGCTATTGTTCTGGGTGATAGAATGGCATTGGACTGCTTTGATTCCTGCTGTTTGATGTTTTTATGAGAGGCAGCAGGTTAGCTTCAGAGACAGACCTGGATCCAAATAGTGGCTTCATCTAGTATTCACCTGACTCTCTTCATTGTTCCAGCCACGCTTTCTCTTTTTCAGGGTGGTTTGCTATGAGTTCCGGCCCCTTAGCTGCAGTCTTCCTTCTTATCATCCAAGCAGAGTGGCACAATTTGAGGTGTCACAATCAATTTGTTACAAGATTTATTCTAAGTTGTGGAAATTGGTTGTTCCTTTGCATTCAAGAACCTACGCAAGTAGGTGCATTTAAAAAAAATCCCAAGAGGTTACCCTTAGGCCTTAATATAGAAAGAAAAATAAATGAACAGATGAACAGAAGAACTACCTCATTATTAAAATCCTGTGGCTTTTGATGCCAGTTTATTAAGTTACAACTGTTAAATACATTAATACACATCGCATTTCATTTACAGGGATTAGAATTTCTATAGTGGTGCCCGAAGACATGGGATGCTTACTATCTAAGTACATATCCAACAACATACAATATGCATTTTACCTTCAGGTTTGTGGCGTTTTAACATAAAACATAAACTCAATGAAACCACGTGGGGCTCATCATTGAAACCACACAAACACCTGTATTTGTTCAACTTGTACACCCCTGAAACAAAAAAGGGGAGAGTTACATATTCTAACGACTTTAAGAATAAAATCATTTGATTACATCCAGCTGCTTTATCTACTCTATCCTATGTGTCTCCTTCCTCATGAATGTATACACCGTGGGCATGAGATTTGCCTGTCACAGTGCTCTAGCATCTGGCTAAGTGATGTTACATGACTGATGCTCAAAAAAGAGGTGATTCATGGGTGAAGTTGAAAGGCCTCTAGGCTTGGTGTCAGGAGATAGGAATTGTGGCCTTAATCGACCAGCTACTCCTGTATGGCATTGGGCCATTGACGTCACCTCTCTGAGCCTGGGTTTCTTCATCCTTATGATGATGTAACTTAGATAAACTACAAGTCCTGGCAGCTCTGAAACTCCATGACATTTCTCTATTGGCCAAGAGCTCACAATCACTTTGTGTTGGACACTCTACGCAAGTAGGAAATGACAACTGCTTCTAGACTTGAAGCCACTGAACTTTGGACAAAGCCTGCCAGGTTCAAAATGATCAAATAGAACACATGGAAGTCAGTTAAAAAAAAGTCACTGAATCATAGACTTGGAAAGACTTTGGAGATCCTTTGGCTTAATCCCTCCCCCAATCTCAACAAAGGAATAGCTTCTATAAAACCATAATGATAGGCTCTTTGCTTGAATACCCCCAGAGACTAAGAAAACACCACCTGGGAAAATTCTGCTGTTGAGTAGAAACATCCTTTGGCTATGGAGCCAGATCTATTACCCTTTAGCTCCAGAGCTCTCCTCTAGGGACACAGTGAAGAAGTTTCCTCGCCATTTCTATGTTGCCCTGTACATTTTGAAGATAACTTTTTTCTTCCTCAATTTCTTCCCCAGTTACTAAAATGAATCATACTTAATAACAGTGGAGAGAAATTAGATGAGTCCAGGATTATGGTGTAAGATTTAGAAAGACAAAATCCTAGCTCTAGATGGCCCTCAATTGAGTGGTCCTGGATAGCTCCTATTTGGACTAATATGGTGTTTTCTTCTTAACAAAGGATGATGGAAAGAGCAAGGGTGAATTGGGCCAGGGTATCCAGTCTACCAAATTCAGTCCACTGAATCATTCAAAGGCCTAGTTGCCAATACAATACAATAAGGTTAATATCCAGGATAAGGATGTACACTTAAAATTCTACTAAAAGTAACAAATCATTTCCAGGACTCTGGGCCCTAGGAGAGTAAGAAATCTTGAGTCACGAGACATTTGCATATGTTTTCAAGGTGAAAAACATAAACAATCCTGTCCTGAAGAATTATCTCCTATGTCACAATAATGGAAACATGATTAAGTAGGGATTTGAGAAAAATAATTTGCAAGAGAATATTGGCAATAGCCATGTTTGTGTGCATGAACAAATTGAAGTTTATAATCCAGGAGGGTTATTGATGAGCACAGAAGTGGAATTTCCAATGGTTTGGCACAGCTTAGATTGCAGTGGAACCAAGGGCATTGGAATGCCCTGTTATTAAACTTAACCCAGTATGTTTAAGGATGTGAAAAGCGTACTTTTCATTTTTCTTACTGCACTTTAGTTGAAAAAAAAAAAAAAAACCTCGAAATTCTAGTAGCTTAAGCAGTTCCATTCTGCCACTAGTTCTAAACCATGCTCTGGTCAAAATTCTAGTGACTCATGTGTTTTGATTGTAGTTCCTCTATTTGCTGAGAAACAGACTTCTCAAGTCATCTCTGGGTCATCTAAATTTTTCTAGTGTTTTCAAGTGTGTTGATGACCAGACTTAAGGGCAGCAAATAATAACCTATTTCTACATATGGCTTAAAGGATAGAGTCTACTATGGAACATGTGTCAATGCTTCCCTTCTCTATTTATCTATGAAAAACTACACTTGAACAGCTATTTAAACACAATGTAAACACAAATCATTTTGCTAATGATCATCCCTCATCAAATGAAACCCATTTTTGTAATGAGAAAATATCCATATATGCCTAGAGTTAGCTAATTAATTATCTAATACACTGAAGTAAATTAAAAGATCTGCAGACAATAGAGGCACTGAGCAGTTAGAATGAGCCTGTCTGGGATAAAAATAATTTATTTTTGTGCCCCCAGGCGAGAAGACACTCAGTAAATGTTTGTGGAATTGATTTGAGCTCAGATATTTGAGAGACATTTAACTAGCATTCCATTCCCCTGCCAACCCCAAATCAACTATTCTCTAGAACATGTTTGTTCTTTCCTCCAAACCCTTGAATGATCCCATTAACCCCTTCTAGGGGTTAAAAAGCATTCTCTCATCTCATTGTTGAACATAGTGCCCTAATTTTTGCTATGGATATAAAGCCTTAGAAACAGAGGTCTGATTTGAGTCATGTTAGGAATGTTTGGCTGTGCCTTTCTGAATAGTAAAATATGTATTATAGAGAATCTAACATAATCAGCAGCAAAAAACGGAGCTACAGTACATTCTTCAACAAATAAGCTCATGACAGGAGCAAAATAAATATGCAGTAGAGATGTTTCCCCAAAGCTTAACATATCCTAGGAAATTCCTGTCTTGAATACATTTTCAAATTTACCACACCCGCTATGGAATAGTGGGCAAGTTTGAAGGCTCTTGGCACAAAGCTGCCTTATGGTGGGAGAAAGTGGCTCTTCCATGCCAATGCTTTCCTGTACATTCCAGTGATTTGGGGCTCTCAGATACCACAGAGACAGGTGCACACAGGACATTGTGTTTTCTTAATGGGATGCTTGTTCTGACCATAGAGGTGGGCAAGAGTCACATATGAAACACTCTTCATCAGTCAATAAATATTGTTCTGGGAATCGGTTGAGGGGATACTGTTTTCTGAAGCGAGTTTTGGAATTACTGAGAAACCTTTCCTTTCTGCTTTAGGCAAAGGGTATTTCCCCCCATCTTAGATGCCCTTTCCCATGGTCATCTGAGGGCCACCCACCTTCTTTCAGGCTTCACTTCCTCCATGAAGGTGGAGGTGACCACACCCTTCTCTCATGGAGTCCTTGACTGCTTTAGGAAACAGAAGGCAGAGAAGAGGACTGCTGTTAGTTAGCTGAGCAGAGGTTAGGAAATATACTGAGAACCTTAACTGCCCCTCTGAGAAGCCAGAAATTCTATTTTGATTATAGCTCCACAAATACTGTTCAAGTACTACTACTCCACCAGTCATGGTGTGGTCAGGAGCCACAGCATGTGCCTCTCTGCCTCTGCAGTGTCTCAGCAACTCACAGCAGAAGAGTGGTTTCGGTGCCAAATTTGTCCTTAGACCCAGCTGCAGCATGTCCCGTGATAGGGGACGTTTATTACAGAGGCCACTGGGTGCCCGGGTATGTCACACTAACATGCTCTGAGACTACACAGAATACAGGGAGTGAACTGATTTCATTCACAAGAGCTCCTTTGATCTTGGGAAACAAATTGGTGGATTCTTGCTTCACAGGTACAGACAAGTCAAGCAGAACAGAGACTAAGAGAGCAGCACTGCCCTGTTCATCCTTGACAGGTGAGTATTTGTGCAGGAAGATCACACAGTTGGGATGCACAGAAGGGACCTTCTCAGTGTCTGGTCTCTCCTCCAAGAAAGAGGTCCTTGCTAGGTTGTTTAGCTAATCCCATATTACAAGGAAAATGCTCAGAAAACACTTTATATACAGAGTTACAAACCAAACCTCCAGGCAGATCTAGGCTAATTTCTTCAGATTTGGTGACTGACATATTTTTCTCCCCAGAGAGTAAGTCCATTGCATACCAGCATCAGTCAAGCTTGCTGTATAATTGCTTAAGTCCATTAGAAATTTGTTCAAGTATCTTGAGTGACCTAATCAGCCGAATATCTCATGTTGTCAGGGGAGAGCCAGAAATCTTAGAATTTGGAGTTATTTGGAGTATGTTGACTGATATTTAACAAGGAAACATCTAGCGATAGTCATATAAGTTTTTAGTAGAGTCTGCTTTGTTCTTCATAGTATCTTCTGGATCCAGATAGTACTCAGAACATAATAGGTGCTCAAGAAAACTGTGTTGAATAAATGTGATTACCATATTTTTGTTATGCATGTGGAATTCATACTCACTTATTTTGACATTTCAATAGGCCATCTATAGCATGAAGACCAATTCATTTCTTTGAGAATATTCATGAGAAATATTAGCTTTCTTTTGATTTTTTCAGCGAGTCACTAGGAAAGACTAAAGGGATTGTCTCTGAAGGGCTCACACTGTTTTCCAGGACGTGCTTTGGACTTTTTTCAAAGCTCTTGAGCTGAAACAAATTTATAATCAAACTGATCTATAAATGGATTACTGGTGACAAATGTGTATAGGAAGGCGTGAAATATTCCTCTGGCATGAGTGGATCAACCCTTCATTAGGTGATCAGTGTTTCAATGTTTTTTAAAAAAATCACTATTCATCCAGGAAAAAACCACGATAATTATCTTTCATTTGCCTTTTTCCAATTAGTATTCTCACCAGAGAGGTATATAGAGTGAATGTTTGGGTCCTTAATTTCATAGCTAAATCACTGTCTTTATGGAATGCTCCCTACCCCTGGACCCAAGAAAACCCTTGGCTGCCATTATAAATGAAGGGACAAGATTAGGAACTAGGAGGCAGAAGGATCTTCACACAATGATGCCCACTTTGACCTACAGCAAGAAGGCCCCGAAGAAAGTTTTGTCTTCTTTTGTGTAATCCACCAAGGAGATGTCACTGACATTCACCATCAGCTTGTCCCCTTCTTCCAAGGAGAACATGGCCCCAAGGTAGATGGGCTGGAACCAGTTGCCCATTTCACACACAGACTTGGTTCCTGTTAGAAGCTGGGCAGGCTCAGGGTAGTTTTCTGTTACCTTGGTGATGACCACAACGATGGAGTCTGGTTTGGTCTGTCGTCTCCTTTGGTTGATGACACCACACTCAGATGTGGTCCCTCGGAATGTGACCTGGGAGTAAACAAAGTAGTCTCCCGACTCTGGGATCACCAGGAATTTATTGGTGTAGTTCATCCGGTTCTTGGTGAAGGCCAAGCCTAGCTCATGTTCCCAATGCAGAGCTGGAAAGTGATTTCTCAAGGGCTGTGTGGGAGTTTGTTTCACAGCTGCAAAGAGAACAGAGAAGTTCAATTTGCTGACACCAGGAGCTGTAAATTTGGCTAAAAAGTATCTTGTATATTTTCAAGGAAGAATAAGGTGAATTAATATAACCAGCAGCTAACAAGTGCCTTGCGGAAGAATGGGTGAAGGTTAAGTGAGTGGGCATATAAGTATGTTCAAAAAGAATAGCATCTTGGAAGGGTGTCCTGGGGGCAATCTACATTGCCTCTCTGAGCTCTGTGAGATGACAATTTTGAATTTTCCTGAGACCTGTGGTCCTAGAAAAAACAATGAGTGTGTAGAAAATCTCTTATTCTTTTGTGTTCCAGAAAATGGCTTACTGCAAAGAACCATCCTTCTCCACATGACTTAGCTAATAAGACTCATGGATCCCCCTTGTTTACCTGTGACAAGACTAGATACTAGAGCCTCACATTCCTGTTTTTTGGCCCAGAAATGATGAGCTGGACTATTTTATCTCAACTGGTCAGAAAAATGTGCTTGTTGACCACTTTGGTTAGGTTTCTCTCTTTTTCCAGACTCCTGAATGCTAGCCACCCCCAGGCTGGGAAGAATGCAGTCCATTCTAAGATCAGGCTGGCTCTGGGATACATGTTCTCAGATCTAGTCTTTCATGCTACTTCTCTGTACATGGTTCATTTTAGCTTTGCTTATTCCTCTTCACAGAAGAAAAGCCCCTTTAGCTCAACTCTTGAGAAATTTGCTGACTCCAATGTCAAAGTAGTCTCCCTATGGCTATAGCCCTATCCCCCATTAAAATACATTTGGTCCTCCATATCTGTAGGTTTTATATCCACGGATTACACCAACTATAGGTGGAAAATACTGGGGGGGTGTTGTGAATTCAACAAACTATCACAGGAAAATATTGGGGAAAAATTGTGTCCATACCAAACAGATCATTTTTCCTCATCATTATTTCCTAAAAAATTTACAGTGTTTTGACTATTAGCATTTACATTGTACTAGGTTTTATACATAATCTAGAGATGATTTAAATTATACAGAAGGATATTCATAGATTATATGCAAGCATTATATCATTTTATTTAAAGGGCTGGAGCATTAGGGAGTTTGATATCGTCAAGGATCCGGGATCTCAGCTCTCCTAGATACTAATACAACTGTTGTCTCTTCTCTCCTTCATCCTCCCTCTATCAACAATCCTTTAGTAATAGTTACTAAATCTAGGTTCATTTTTGTTTGACATGTCTTTTTTTTTTTTAAAATAGAGATAATAACACCTGTGGAAGGATTATAAGAGATGGTGTATCTTAAATACTTTGGTAATTATGAATATCTTCTAAACTACAGTCTTATTTATTTGAAGGATAGAGTGAGAGAGAGAGAGAGACTGCGAAAGAAGATATTCCCATTCACTGAGTTTGCTCCCCAAATGCCAAAATCCCTGCAGTGGCTGTTGGATGGGTTGTGGGGACAAAACCCAGAGCTAGGAACTCAAACCAGATTGCCCATCTATGTGGCAGGAAGCCAATCACTTGAGCCATCACTGTTGTCTCCTAGGATCTGTGTTAGTGGGAAGCTGGAGTCAGGATATCTTAACTTAGATGTTAACTGCTAGGTTAAATGCCCACCCCTAAATTCATTTTAATTTGCCTTTCTTGTTTAGACATGCTTTAATCCCAAAAGAGGACATTTCAGAGTCAGGTGTTTCCTCTGATTATCTTCAAATCCTGTGATCCATGGTCATATGAAATACAGACCATAATTGCTAAAGAATCAACATGCAGTATATATATTGGAACCAGAGACCCAGAACATTTTGGAATATTTCTCTCACATTGACAGGGCCAAAACATAAGCTGGTGCATCTTGCTTGTGGAGTAGAAGGGACCTGGGCTTTGGGCCACATAGACCTAGTTCCAACTATGATTCGTAGCATGCCAGCTCATTAATCAACTATGTAGGCTCATTCTCCTCTCTGAGCCTCACTGTTCTGTCTGTAAACTATGGGTAAGGCTCATTGAGAGTCCTGTTCTGAAGACCAAGTGAACAGAAATTACCATCACAAAGACTGAATACAGTTGTATTCAATAATACTTATTTTCTCTCCCCAAATAAACCAGCATCTTCAATTTTGACAGATCAAAAATGAATCTATTTTACTTTATTCACTTTTATATGTTCTTATGTTTACATTATTCACAAAGATATAACATATAAACATATGAATAAACACTTATGAAGTTTATCTATTGCAGAAGTAAATGATAGAATCAAATATTCAAGTAAGATAACCTGAAATAAAATTAACACTTTTGGGATAAATATAAACTTACTATAATTCCCTATAACTGCCTTTGAGATACACAGCACTCACCATTATATACCAATACTAGAATTCTGAGATAGGTTGTGTTTACAGAAACTTTAACAACCTTCACACTCAGTAGGTGACATGAAATCTGGTCCCTGGATTTTTCTAGGCACCCTTCCTATCGCTGACTAGACTAAAATTGCTTTTGCAACTATGAAGCATGTTCAAAATGTATGGGGTTTCCTCTGTCCCCCTCATTAAAATGTCCCTGGAAAACTCTGATGTGTCTGCAAAATCTGTAAAGGGCATTTTTACTCATCACCCTCGATAGTCTTTGCTCTTTCTTTATGGATGGTGCAGCGGATTAAAAGTTTTCTTCTCAGATGATGCAAAAGCAAATTCAATAAGTCTCTAGACAAGACAGCATCTATGAACTAGGTAGACGATTTTAACTATGTCAACACAGTGCAAGTAGGAGTTTGGGTAGGAAGTGTGTTGTAATGGAAACTAAAGTTTTGAAAGTCAAGCTTGAATTTCAATTCTACTTCCTAGTCATGTAAGTTGTGACAAGTGAATTTCGTTGTCTGAAGCTCAGTTTCCCCATCTGCAAACAGCAGTGACTAATCTTTATTTCATTGAACTGACAGGCAATGAGATAAGAGAATGAATGTTAAATGTTTACTACAGTGTCTGGTTCATATTGGAAACTCAGTAGAACATGGACTCTCTCCTTCCCCATGTATTTCTAGTTCCCTTATTCATAAGAAGAGTGGCATCTCTATACTCAGTAGTTTTTAGGGTTTTCCAACCCAATCTGTTTAATTCTTCTCATTCTTATAGATGGGGACAGTGATGGTAACTTGGCAACTCCCTGGTCCTAACCCTCACTCAATATTTACCACAAATAACACCCTCTGAGTCAAATGATAATGCAAATGTCTTGTGGCATAAAAGTATCACCCTGCAGATGGCAAATTTTCTTACGGTTCTGAAAGAGAGAGAGAAACACAGACACAGAAAAAGAAAGAAAGATAGATAGATAAAGACTGCCTAAGATTCCTGGTGCAATTCCCAAAATGCCTACAGTGGGTGGACTGTTCTGGGCCAAAGCTGGGAGACTGGAACACAAACTAAGCATCCCATATGAGGTGTAGGAACTCAATTGTTTGAGCCATTACCTGCTGCCTCTCAGGTCCTGCATAAACAGGAAGCTGGAGTCAAGATCCAGACGCTGAACCCAGTGCCCTGACATGGAACACACGCATCTTAACTGGTGTTTTAGCCACTAGATTGAATCCTCACCCTACCACCAATGGGTTTTAAACACGTATTTCTGAATTGTCTTGCTCTTTTTCCAGAGTCTTAGAGGAATATAAACTCCAGCTGTTAGGTAGCTGGAATTGATACTGTAGATTTGGGAACCTGACCAGCTGATATCATGAGGTTGCACTCAATAGCCTCACACCAATGAACATTCTTCAGAAGCACCTTCCTCATTGTAAGTATCCTGTGGTATTCAAGGCACAGGTAAGCTGATATGTCGGCAGCTCAGGTCCAGAATTGCTTGAAGCTCTGAGTCTGAGGAAAGCCTTTTCTGAATGGCTGGGTTTGCAAATGAGGCAGGTGAGAAAAGGAAGCGGGGTGAGAGAATCTGATAGAAAATGCCTAAAATACATGGGCCTTTGGAACATTCACAGGGAGGAAGTTCTCCAAAGTCCCTCAAATGAGAGGAGTTACCTGTCATCAAGGGGTGTGCTTTCTGGTTTGAAGCCCCTTAGACTGAGTTCTGGTACCTGTCTTGAAGAAAAGCTCAGGACCATGGATAGTGGTCTCTTGGAAAACACTTCAGGGAGACTTACCTGTCAGGTGTGCCCTTGGCTTATTTCTATCCGCTCTGAGAGGCATGTCTGTAACAAAAAGAAAGATATGCTCTGTATGTGTTAAGGGGTAACTGGGGTGAAGACAGGGTTTTAGGAATTGCAGGCACCCATAGAAGAAGAGAAACATGAATCTCCTTCAGTTTGGTCCAATTCCACTGGTAATGGGTTTTTGTATTGGAATATGGTGTCTGTAGTTAGCAGCATAGGAGACAGGGAAGACACAAGGGTAAGTCTTGAACACAAAAGAACCTTGGCCCTGTGACTTTAGACAAGTTAGCTAGCCTAAGACTCTGTTTTCTCTAATATGGGCACTATGACCCTTACTATGCATGGGGAAGGCTCAGCATGACTCTTGGTACATAGTCAGTGCACACTTTGCTGCTCCCCTCAAGGTACTTCTGTAGGAGCTAATTGGCCTTTGCCTTCTTCATGGTCCCTTGAACTATCCACTAGGTTGTGTGGGTGTAACAACAGAAATGAGATGGGCAGGTGAGATCTAGCCTGTAATCATGTCCTTGACAGTTTCTTTTCTCTCTCTGGGGCCCTGATTCTCCCTTAGCTCTTGAAAAGATTAAGACATTCCCTTTGGTTCTCAGAAATAATATTAGATTAAGTATTTTCAAACTTCAGTGATAAAGATGCTGTTGTTGGTGGTAAAAAGCAAAAATCCATTGATTTCTTGATGATTTTCTAGGCATTGATCCAATCCTTTTATAGATATTAACTAATTTAATTCCCACTCAAGTAGGGAGAGTGTTATTTTCATTTTTAGAGGTAAAAGACAGAGATAGGTGAAATTATTTGACCACACGTGATACTGCTAGTAAACTCAAGAGCTGAGTTTTGAGTCTAGGCCATTAGTGCCACAGGCCATGCTCTGGGCCATGTACTTGGCCAATGCAAACTTTTGCCTTCTTAGTGATTGGGGGGGAAGCCTCATTGCTCTTCTGGGTTTGTATCTGTTGGCTTAGCAACTTGGCAATAAAGACTGACCCCTCAACCTCCTCCATGTCAGAACTGCTGGAATTGTTTTTGTTCCTCACAAGAAAAGGCATAGAAAATGAGCATACTTACAAGCTCTCTGCTGTGAAGGTCCAAACTCCTGTTCTTTTAGAGTCTGTTGAGAAAGAAATACATGGTTCAGAACACCTGTGCGCTCTCAGACCCCATTGCCCATATAATTTCCCATAGCATGGGTGTGATTAACATACTGCTGATATCCAGCCTGGGAACGCTGCAATGAGGGAAATGAGGTTGAGAACGTTTTGACTGCTGAGCATCTTGTACCTTAGCTCTGTACTCTCCCCTTGCATCACCCCATGGTCTTTCTCTCTTTCTTAGGCTTGTCTCTGAAGCTCAACTTTAAAAAGTCCTTTCTCAAAACCTGCCCTATGTTATTCTAGGGGACCTCAGCCTCTTGTCCTTCTATTATTTGAGCAAATAACAGCACTTGCTTTATTTTCTTTTCCCCAACACAATTTAAATATTGGGACTATTTTTAAAGAATGATACAGAAAAAGAAAACATGGCTATATTCTCCTTTTTATTAGCTTCAATAATTCCTTCAATAATTCCTATTTCTGTGCAATACACAAAGACTTTTTCATCATTGCAATCCTAATGTGTGTATCATTTCAGATACCACATGAGAGTGGAAAAGTAATTACCTTCTAGGCGGACAGACCTGAATTTGAATTCTGAGTCCACTACTATCAACAACTCGATATTCAGTAAGACACTTTTCCTTTCTGAGCTTTGCTGTCCTCATTGTAAAGTGAGAATAATAACACCTCTAGCTCTAAATTGCTCATGGGGGGTGAAGTAGGGATCAAATCAGTGTGTGAATAAGCATAGAGAATACGAATACACAGAAAATGAAGGACTACTACTCAGTTGCCTATGCAAAGAGCTTAGCAACAAAATGGTGCTCTTTGCTTAGAAATAATACCTCCTTCTTACATTTGACAATATTTTTTTTAAACTTTATCTTATGTGATTTTTGACTTAACCCCATCTTCTGACTTGGTTCTTACAACTGTACAGTCCTCACCCACAGAGGGATCCTCTTGTCACCCAGTACCCTTGATCTATTTGACATCTTAAAAATTATGTGTGTGTATGGTGTGAGTGTACTTGTGAAGGGAATTGTGAATATGAGTGTAAGAGAATACAGCTCCATCAACTGACAGGGTGTGAGCTGATGTGTTTTAGCCTCTTTATGTCTACCTGTGTCTGTGGTATGGTGTTGTGTACCTGAATGTACGTGTGGATATCATCTTGTCATTGCTCAGTGTGACAGCAGTGTCTTTTGGTAGCTCAGACTTCCAGGCTCTTTCTATTTCCAGGCCAGTGGTAGAGGCAGAGATCCTGTCTTTGAATAAATAACTGACTTCGTTGTCTCTCTAGCCCCTTCCCCACCACTTCCTACTTCTATCAATAGCACCACTACTGCTTCCTCCTGGTGACCAAATCTGAATGTTACTTCTTTCTCCTTCTACAAACCCAAGGGCTGTTTTTTTATTTTGCAGTTTTTCTCATGCCTCCACTGTAAGC
Source organism: Sylvilagus floridanus (assembly GCA_949820135.1). Taxonomy (NCBI): domain Eukaryota; kingdom Metazoa; phylum Chordata; class Mammalia; order Lagomorpha; family Leporidae; genus Sylvilagus; species Sylvilagus floridanus. The sequence goes on from OX463243.1 coordinate 80,221,286, forward strand.
CTTGGAATGCTGCTTGCCTGGATTTTCTCAGTAGTCTCCCCTTAGATCTTTTTGCTGCTGCTTTCTCCCTTTCTCTGATCTGTTTTATAGCCTCCTTTAGAGGACATTTTTTTCATAAAGCTTCACATTATCAATACACAACTCTGCTCATAAACTTTTAATGGCTCTGCCCTTGGTCTTCAAGACAAAGTCTATCTTATCTTTGTATTTGAAGTCACAGTCTACTACCCTAGTCTTGTTATCTTAGCCCTCTGTGTTCCCCAACAGAAGAGGAAACCACACTGAATGATCCAAGGGGACTGAAAAATGCAGTATGTGCAGCTACTGCCTGTTGAGTGAGTGCAGTGGTGACTCCATGGTAGGCCAGGTCCTTCACAGACATCATCTCCTTCATTGTCATAACAGAGTTCAAAAGTATAGCCAACTTCTATCCTCATATTGAAAATGAGACTCAGAGAAGATGAATAATTCACCCAATGTCCTACACCTGGAAAGAAGCGTAGAATTTTAACCCAGACCAGTTGATTTCAGAATCCCACACCCTCAACCACTGCACCCTGTAGGATCTGGACAAGCTATTGACCTGATCAAGTGGATGAATAAGTATCAGCAGTTCCACACACAGTGAAGCAAGCCCAGAGTTTAGAAAGCCCAGAAGCAGGAGAACTAAGAGAAATTACCCCAGAACTGAATCTTCCAGGGCCTACAGATACTAGCCAGGTGATAAAAGAGGTGATGACCTTCCCAGCCAAGGCCATCAGGCTTGTGCAAGATTAAGGAGGCCCAGCAGAACATGGGAGAAATTAGAAAGTGGCAAATCCTTATGCTGCCAAATGAATAGAGAATGTACACTTGGCCTGGAATCAAGAGTGTGAAGGCCTTTGAAAACCAATTGCTGTGACCATTTGTCCAAAATCAGTAACTTTGATGCCTTTTGAGGTGGAGCTGAAGAAATAGCCCAGAAATGAGGTCGTTGTGTAGCCTCTTGCCTTACTTGCTATTGACAGAGCTGATAAAGAAATTGGTCCTTTGGGAAGGTAAAAAGCTGAAGGTGGGTTCTCAACGAGAATTGGGGGAGATCTTGAAGGTACCCCCCTTTTGCAGGAAAGGGCAACTTCCCTGGTTGGCTTTCTCTTGCCTCATTTAATTCTCAGCTGAGACATTTTCTTGAGCACTCCGGTTATCTCTGGCTACGCAGACACTTGGCCAAGAGTTTGGAGCATTCTTCCTTGATTCAGTGTGTCATCATCACGTCATCATGAATCCACAAGAACAGCAGTTGGGGCTGTCTCTCCAAGAACAACAATGCACAGCATTGCCTTGCTCCTTTTCTTAATGATGACTCCACACATCATGGGAGGAAGAATTTATGACAGCAAGCTGATATGAATGGGAGATTAGAGAGGATGAAATAGTAGCTTATTTGGGGAAAAGATTTATCCACTTAAGCTGTCCAGATGCCATTTCTCAAAATGATTGTTGACAACACCAAGCCAATAGAGTATCTTCTGTGACGCAACCCTGACTTTTCTCCATCAAATCTGGGTTGCTCTGGAGCACCAAGGAAATGCTAACCCCTGAGGGGTGCTGGTGCTGGTGTCTGAGAATATGTCTGAAGAATGGCATTGTTTCCCTTTGCATGTGTCCTCAAACCACTGGCTGAGAACCAGCATGCAATTTTATTCCTTATTCATGTGCTTGTTGTTTTCTCTCTCTAGCTGGATTCATGAAGGGGACCTGGTTGATCTGTCTTGCTCTCCACTGAATTGTCAGTGCCTTAAGCATCTGACACTTCTGTCAGATTATGTAGTTGGCAATATGTGCAGATTCTCAGTCACCAGGAAGATGGAGGCAGAAATGAATCCAGGAAACGGGGTAAAGTTCAGATTCAGTGACTTTAGCCAGAATTTTGCAATCACCAAATTTAGGAAAGAGATCATTTTGTTTAAACTTTTTTTGATTACATAGAGGTGGGTTACCACGATTTTTAAAACTAGGTTTCCTTAAGGTGTTTATCAGTCTCTATGGGGAACATAATCATGGCTCTAGCATATCTGCTGAAAGTTGCAAGGCTTAGTAAGGAGCTAGAATGAAAAAAGACAAATATGGAGCTCCCACTGTCACAGCCATTACAGTCCATTGAGCGCCATAGAGACAGTGCCAGGGTGAGTGAGAGCCAGAGGGCACTGGGCGACTCTGTGCCTTGCTGTGGGAAAACAGTTAAACATGGGCACAGGAGATCCAAAGAAGCTGAGAGACAAAATGTCATCATGTGCATTCTTGGTGCAAACTTGCCAAGAGGAGCACAGGAAGAAGCATCCAGATGCTTCTGCTAACTTCTCAGAGTTTTCTAAGAAGTGCTCAGAGAAGTGGAAGCCCACGTCTGCTGAAGGGAAAATCTGAAGACAAGGCAAAGGTGGACAGGCTTGTCATGAAAGAGACCTGAAAACCTAGATCCCTCCTAATGGGGAGACAAAAAGAAGTACAAGGATCCCAACACGTCTAAAAGGCCCCCTTTGGCCTTTTCCTTTTTTTGTTCTGAGTATTGCCTGAAAATGAAAGGACATCCTGGCCTACCCATTGGTTACACTGCAAAGAAACTCGGAGAGATGTGGAATGACACTGCTGCAGATGACAGACAGCTTGATGGAAAGAAGGCTGCTAAGCTGAAGGAAAAATACGAAAAGGACATTGCCGCATACTGAGCTAAAGGAAAGCCTGATGCCACCAACAAGGGAGTCACCATGGCTGAAAAGAGCAAGCCAAAGAAGGAAGATGAGGAGGAGGGAGAGGAGGAAGATGATGATGATGAATAAGTTGGTTCTAGTGCAGATTTTTTCTCTTGTCTATAAAGCATATAAATCCCCCCATACCACTCACTCCTTTTAAAGAAAAACATTGAAATATAAGGCTGTGTAAGATTTGTTTTTAAACTGCACAGTGTCGTTTTTTGTTAACACACTACTGCATGTGTCTTTAGAGAGCTCTATCCTGGTGGTATCTGACCAAGTAGCTACTGACCAAGCCTGGTACACCATGGGGGGTATAAATTGGCATGAACATTTAAAGCAAGTTCTCATTGGTGTACAGCACAAATTAGTTATATATGGGGGTGGGAGTTTTTTCTTCAGTTGTCTCTGATGCAGCTTATATGAATTAATTGTTCTGATAAGTGAATACCACTGTGTAATTGCAAAAAAGTTGCAGCTGTTTTGTTGACATTCTGAATGCTTCTAAGTAGCTACAATTTTTTTTTTTTATTAAAAAAACAAGCATGTATGTCCATGGTCATATATCTTAGTGGGATGTATGACCCACTATAGTCCCAGGGAAATTTATCCTTTCCTTTTTCAAAAATGATGTATCTTTATTTATTTGAAAAGTGACAGAGACAGAGGGAAAAACAGAGATTGTCCATCCACTGTTGACTCTCCAAATGGCTATAGCAGTTGGGACTGGGCCAGGCTGAAGCCAGGAACCTGGAACTCCATCTGAATCTCCTGCATGGGTGGCAGGGGCCCAAGGACTTGAGTCATCTTTTGATGTCTTCCCAGGCCAATTAACAGGGAACTGAATTGGAAATGGAGCAGCCAGGACTCAAACCAGTGCTCTGTCACGGGATGCTAGCTAGCATCATCTCAAGCTGTGGCTTAACATGCTTCACCAAAATGCCAGCCCAATCTTGGAACTTTCATCCTCATCTGATTTGTTGTTTTCCTTATTTTTTTTTATATGTTGGCTGGTAATCCCTGACTCAAACGGACCATGACTATCACTGTGGACATTTTGGAATTACTCTAATTCATTTTGGAATTACTCTAATTACTCTAATTCTACTCTTTCTTTAGTGGTTGCTGGGTCCTGGATGGGGCGTTTATATGTGTGCTCTTCATCTAAGAGTGCAGCTACTTTGAAAGTTCACATCACTGTTTTTATAGTCTAATGAAAAGTTAAAGAGGTTAAGCAACTGTTATAGGTCAAAGAGAAAGGGAAGGCCTGGCCTCTGAATTTTGAAATCAAAGACAGACCGTGGCACATATTCGAAGCTCCACAAACAGTAGCACAAGGCATGGCAGGTGAATGATCTGGAAGCAAGATGATTTTTGAAATATCCTGGCATTTCCCCAGAAAAATCCCTTGAGTGCTTTTTAACTAATGGCCCACTTAGCCTTTCTTCCCACATTCTGTAGTCGCTCCCTTATCTATTCATAAACAGGAAGAGAGATTCAGCTCTTGCTGCCATAAATGCTGCAGTTGCAAAGGCATAAATGTTTTATGACCCACAACAACCTCACAGCCACTTCTAGGAGAAATACCTTTGTTTCCTCATATCTTCCTTTTATTTCTCCCTGTTTATATTTGCATTGGGGTAATCCATAAATTTTTACTCCAAGGTCATTTTATTTCATCATACTCTGAAGTGCCCTGGACAGGGCTTGACGTGCTTTATTCCTCGTAGCAGAGAGCAAAGAATCTGGTGTTTGCAGTGAGCAAATTTGGAAATCCCAGCTCTTTTATCTCTCCTGGGTTGTGGTTTTGCATGGCACCTAACCTCAGGGAGACTTGGTTTACTTATCAATAAAAGCCAGCAGGAATCTTTTCTTCCCTTATTATTGTGACAGCTCAGAAAGAACACACGCAAGTAAAAGGGCCATCCAGGTTCTCTTCTTTCTTTGGTCTCAATAAATGCTCCTGGCATGTGTTGTTGGTTCTGTGTTTTTCCCTTTTGGTCTTGTGACTTTAGCTGTCAACTGATGCCACCCTGGATTCCCTTTATAACCGTGCTGTAACTAACTTCAGTGAGTGCGGTTTCTTTTCCCTTTTCACATTCTAACCTTGTGACCAATCATGTCACTGTAACTAAAGTGAATATATGTTTTTTTCTCTTTTCACATTCTGCTTGACAAAGCTAATTGCTGATCTCATGATTAACGAGACCGATGCTTAATTCAACAAACGAATGGTGCTTACCTAAGAATTCCGGGGACAGACAGCTGGGAATTGGTTAGAATCACAAGACCTCAGACAAGGAAGGAATTTGCAAACAACAAGGCTAATGCCCAAAGAAGCACTATCTGACCAGGGTTACCCACATTCTCCATAAACAGTCAAGGTTTAGGTCAACAGATCTCTGCCCAGCTGGTTTTGAGCTGACTGGAAATTTGCCTCCCTAAACTTCCATAATTTTCTTTTAATTCTTTAAAAAGTGCTCTTGCTAACTGGGCAGATGGGAAAAGTATTTTGAGACAGAGGCATCTGCTTTCCCCCTAAGATGGCCAGGCTTTTACTTAAACCTGTTTCCTTACATCATCTTCACCCCTGGTAAACTGGCCATTCCATGAGAAGCAGCCCGGCTTAGTTTCACTGGTATGAGTGGCTGGTTCAGATCCGTTAGGAGCTCCGGATGGCTTCCTCTTTTCCCATGGGCACTTCATGTGCTTCTTCAGCCCATTTTTGGCTTCTGGACACCTGCTCCTTATCCTGGCCCCCATCAGGGGCCAGGCCTGGAGGTGACCTCTTGAGGCCAGTGACCTGCAGCAGCATAGCTGCCTGGTGAAGGGTGTGCTGTTGAGGGAGGATGCTGGAGTTCCCCATGGGGGAGCAGCATTCAGGGGTGTGTGTGTGTATGTGTGTGCTGAGTTTAGGGGGTGAATGGAGTGGATGCTGAAATTGCCACCTATGCGCCACAGCAGCTGTCTAGGATGCGCATCTGGCCTTCCTTCACTTGCCAAGTGCATCCACGCTACCTCTGCCTTCCCTGCCTTTTGCTCGCTGCGACCTGTGGAGTGACACAGCTTCTCCTCCAGGTGTGCCGGGGTTTCCTGTGGTTACAGCAGATTACAGCTGCAGAGAGATCCGTGTTTTCCAGTTTACAAAGCATTTTTGGCTCAGCTGTTGGTGTTTCCTCTGGACAACACTGAAAAGGGACTAGCATTACTGTCTTTCTTTCCAAAGAGGGCACTACTCCAGTGAGCAAGCCAGGTGAGGCAGGCAGGCAAATAATGCCTGCTGAGCAGCTTCCCTGTGGCCATAGATTTCTGGACATCTTGTAGAATTCTCACCACCGTGCGACAAGGAAAGTCTTTCTCTAGATTATGGGTCCATGGCCCAAGGGGGTCTGCTGGCTTGCCTATACCCAATCCCTCTGCATCCAGAAAACACTTAGTGACTGCTGGTTGCATGCCTTGTGTAGCTAGGTACAATGAGGCAAAGAAAGGGATTTGCACGTGTGGGGCACGGACTATGTGCAGGGGATTTTACAGGGTGAACTCCTCCTGGCCACTTTGGGACCCTGTTGGTCTGGGTGGAAACCAACTGGTGTCAGGAGGGAAGAGGGGCTGCAGGGCTCAAAGGCCAGTGTTTCTTAGCAGGATTTTCAGGAAAGGGAGGGCGTGAGATGGGAGGAAGCTGAGAAAATGGAGAGAGTGTGGGTAGATGATTGCAGGAGGAGGACCTGGAAAGGCAGGAAATTGGGCAGTGGTGCAACCTCTGGGCAGGAACTCCCTCTAAGGTGTACCCCAATCGTGCATGGTGCAGTCCTGAGTGTCCACCCTGCTGGGCTTGGGCTTGAGTCACCACCTTGGTACTGCCTGCAATACTCACTCTGTGTGCCAGAGCGGAGCCCCAGGGATGACACCCTGGGGCCTCCCTGAGGGCAATGGGAGCCATTGAAGGGCCCAAAGAATGGCCAGGCTATGGTCAAATATAGCTGTGTAAGAATGGACTGGGAGATGGGGGTGGAGGGCAAGATTGAGTTGTGCAAAGGGAGGCAGGGGATGGCTGCTCAGCATCAGAGAGCCAGGAAAGCCCTCTGGTGTCAAAAGGTGCCCTCTGGCCAGGGCAGGCCACATTCCAGAGCAGGTAGAGAAGTTGTTCTTTGTGATGTAATTTCTGAGAGCAGGGAAGTTCCTTGGTTTTCACAATGATAATCACTACCATTAACTAATCCCACACTTCCTGTCAGTGACTTTAAATACTTTATTTCTAATTATCCTCTCTTTGTGAGGGAACTGGGGCCCAGCGGATTGGGTAACAGGCTAAGAAGTGGGGAGGCCAGAATTTAAACTGAGTTTGAACTTTTGACCCATGATTTGTCCAAGATGCAAATCTGCCCAGTGGCCTGTCGAAGGGGAAAGGTCCTAGGCAGGAGTGGGGACCTTGGTCTTTCCAGGCCCATTTGTCTGTTTATAGTAGGAATCCCAGACCATAGGAAATTATCAGCTTAAAAATTAGCCTGCTATAGATTCATTGAATCTCAAGACCCACCTGCAGAGCTGGGCTAGACCAATTGATTTTGTGGGCCTAATATGGCCCAAGGGCTGGATGTCCCCTGCCCCGTGAGCATTTTATTGTCCTAACGTTTTTATACAAGGGATACACACATTTTGCACAAAAGAATATACATACCCACATGACTCACATTCCCATTTCCCTTCTTCGGACACTGGCAGAGTGACTAATTTGTTTTATGTTCTTTATGAGATAGTTTATGCACTGTTAAACACATTCATACATGTGGATTTTATTTTTTCCTGAAATGAGGTGCATTCTACGTGCTGTTATGCACTTTGTCCTTTTCACTTAACTTGCAGGTTATGGAGAGTGCCTGCATTTCTTTGTGTCTCTGCGATCTCCGAGCAGATTGCTTGTGAGTGTGCTGCATTCTACTTTAAGTGTCTGTTCCTTCTCCCTACCTTTGTGGGAGGGTTTCTGGCTTTGGAGAAGATTTTGTTTCTCATCACGTGTCTGTAACATAAGCACAGACCCTGCCTCTGATCCTCCCTTCCTCTTTGGAAAAACATGGGCAGCCCTAACTTCCCTCCACTGCCCCTGGCTGGGGGTCCTGGGAGGAGGATTCTGAGTGTGACATAGATTTGGTGGGCAAAGCTGTGGAACTGCTGGTTGGGAGGCTGGCATGGGGCAGGGGGAGGCTCACTAAATGCAGGAAATTGTGGCAACTTGCCCCCATGACGATACCTGTATTTTTCTTTAGCCCACAGCATGGCAGTCTGGCACCTGGGTCACCATGACCACTGCTGTCTGAATGCTTGGGGCAGGGGTCCCCTGACCAGAGAGGTAGGTTTGGGCAAATCTCCTTCAGAGCTCTGAGCCCGTTTCCCAGTGCATGAAACAAAGGGCTTCAGGCTGGGTAATCTTCAAAGGCTTTGTTCTCCACAGTGGTGGGTTGTGGTCTACTGACTTTCATCTGAATGAGGTCCCTGACTGAACTTCAGGAACAGCATGGTAGCTACAGGGGCCTCCACTCCCTCCTCCAGGATGCCCTCTTCCCTGGATCACTGTCTCCATGGCAGGGTAGGGGGACATCTGGAATTCACAGCACCTCTACATTGCACGGGCCCATTTCCTTGTCTGACTCATGCATCAGACTTGAGGTTCTTGGAGGTCAAGAGCAAGTTTTCTCAGCAGCTCCCGGGCACAGAGCGACCATCACATCACAGTAACTGTGTGTGCGCTGCGTGTAGCTCTCCCCTTCTTCTCAGTGCACAGTGTGTTCTCACAAGGGCTTTAATGGTCTTGTTAGCTTATGGGTATTAGTAGCCTCTTTTGGTAGATGAAGCCGCTTGCTCTTTACAGATGGCTGGAAACTGCTGAGCCTGGGTGTGTAAGAACCATATTTCACCGTCTACCAAGTTCACCCTGGTAGCTGAGTTTTCCATCTTCCATTTCCCCCATCTTTGGCCATTTCTTCTGACCTGGTCATTGAACCTGAGCCCTTCCAGATCCATTCTCTGCCCTTCTAAGCCCTGCTCTGAGCCCTGAGAGGCTGAGCTCTGGGCACGGCTGCCTCCTGGCTCCTTTGAGCCTTGATTTCTCATTGAGCCTGGACAATGGGATCAGAGACTGGGAGGAGAGGACAATCAGCAAACCCTATCCCCCTCTCTCTGTCCTTGCCATTCTGGCCATGACTGCCTTTTCTCCCCATCCCTGAGACCCACTGGGCAGACCCTGTCGCAGGCTTTGGTTCTCTCTGGGTTTTCCTCATGCTGAGGAGTAGGAACTGGTTTCCCACTGTGGCCAACCCTGGATGTTTCCAGCTATTTTTGTTCCCTTCTGTCTGCATCTCTGCACCCAGGTCTTTCTTGAAACCACTCCAACTGTTCCTTAAATGCTCTTCTGCTTTGAACGTGCGCCTTTTGAATGGCGCAGCTGTTTCTTTTCAGAACCCTGATTGCTCCCTGTGCCCCAGCCTGGCCCCTATTTCCCTTTCTTGTTATTCTGACATACTGAGAAGTTCACAGCCCAGTCAAGCTTTCCTTTCCCGCATGCTCCCTCTCCAGGGAGATGAGTTTAAGCAGAACAGAATGGGTAGTGTTAGGCCTGTTCACGTCCAGGTGCAGGGACAGACCCAGGGATGTAGTAAAGAGACTCAGTGCCTCCCTTCATGATGGCTCAGCTCTCCTGCTGGCTTCCTGACTGGGCAAGTTGCTGCCTTCCCTGAACTGTGGCTTGCATGGGAAGCACAGCCATCATGCTGCTGGGTTCTCTTCGGAACCTAGCAGGGTGCAGGTTGCTGGAGGCTACTCAGTACTCCTTCTAGTACAACTGTTTCCTGGCCAACAAGGGACAGAGTTCCAGAGCACCCATTGGGCAGTACAGTTTGCTTCTGGCACCTAAGAGAAGACCCCCCATGCCTTCCTGTTCTCCTCGAACAGGAGGAGCTTTTCCGGGTCATCTGCATATTTCGAGATGTTAAGAGTGATGACTTGTGGCCCCAACACTGCTTCCTGAATCACGGTCTGTTTGACTCTGATGGGGTGGTGAGTTACACATTAGCCAAGGCGTGCTCACTGCTGTGTACCTGGTTGGACGATAGCCAGGATTGTTGAAAGACTGGATTTCTAATTAAACCGATGGAAGAGTCTATTTTCTCCTTTGGAATTTAGTACTTTGCACTAAAATTTAATCAGTCACCAGATTAAACCAGAGCATTTTAAGAAAGGATATCATTTGAATGACATTCCATAGGACTTGAGGTACATTGCTTATGTTGCTTGTCTGCCGTCCTAAGCTTTCTCCTTGACACCTGTACCTTCACCTCCATCACCTCTATTCCTGCTTTGCTGTATATATTATTTGTTTTTGGCTAAGTTTCTCCCCAGACCCCAGCAAGACCTCAGAGATAGATGATTAGAAAATTCTTTCTTAAGCATTAAGAAATAGCATTTCTAAACCCAAGAGAGTTCTTTAAATAAATCACACATAGAAATATAATATAAGCATGCTATATCATCGTGCTGCTGTACATTTGAATAGAACCATATAAGTATGGCTATAATCTAAATAAAATCATAATTTATTAAAAAGACTCAGAACAATCCATTTTCTGAATATAAATGTGGCCATACTATATCCTAAATTATTAGCAGTGATCATCTCTCAGAGCTTATGCATATTAATAGTTTTCTTCATTTCATTGCCTGAGTTTTTTAGCTTTATCGTCAATGACCATGTATTAGTTCTTTTTTTAAAAATTGATTAATTTTCTATGCAATTTCCAATTTCATGTATTAGTTCTTAATTTAAATTATTTTTTTTCTTCCAAGAAAAGGAACAGTTCTCAATGATCAGTATATCCTGATTATGATCATCTAAAAATATGGGGCTTGAGGTTATTCTGACATAAACATAAAAAGGGACAGTTATTCCCCAGAATTATCAAAAACAACAGGCAAGCTAAACCTTCCCACCTTTCCCACTCTGCTTTTCCTTGGCACGTAGAGGCAAGGAATGTGATGCATTGTGGAGCTTGTCCTCTGTCCAAAGCTGGAATAACTGTCACCCCCCCCCCCCCCCAGCAAGGCATGTGCCGACCCTCAGCTCAGAGCAGAGTCTCTCTTACCTGGAACTGTACACAGGCTTCTCCCTGCGTCTGGAGCTGGCCAACGAGCAGGTAGGCACTGAGTCCGATGAGGATGGAGAGAAACACCAGGCAGCAGGTGAGAGCCCAGCCTGCGCTGCTGCTCCTGGCTTCCAGCCTGGCTCTGGCTTTGGGCCTGTAGATGCTATCCTGGGGCAGCATTTCCACACTGGCTGTTTCCCCAAAGTCCAGTCCCAGATTCTCCGCCATACTCCCGCTGGTCCAGGAGGTGTCTCAGACTCCTCCTGGGTGGAGAGACCCCCCCATTAAATAGAAGACCAACTCAGTGGGTGAATTAATCACGCTGCCTACTCCTCCCCTTTTCCCTGCCCCCAGCACACTGCGGCCCTGCCCTGTAAGGGAATGCACCGCCTACAACAGAAACCAAGTTTGGTTTAAGGGAAAAAAAAGAAGAAGACGGCTTTCCCAAGCATATTTATATACAGTATGCTCATGTACTCCTTCCTTCGTTTACAGAAGGAAGTTAGGAAAGTCCCTGGAGGAGGAGAAAAAGAATTCATCAAGTCAGTGGGTGGGACAAATTGAAATATACCTGCTCCTTGCGTTGGAGTCAGGCCAGTGGTGCCTGGCAGGGCAGCCTGCTGCTTCCGGAAGTGAAAGTGAGGGATGGGGAGGTGTGTGTGGCTACGGATGGGGAAATGGGAAATGGAAATCACGTTTGCATCAGTACTTTGCCCGGTGCTACCAAGCCCTCTGTCTTGTTGAGCCTCATGGGAGCTCATTCCCTCCGTGCAGAAGGGAATATTACAATTCTTGCAGGTGAAGGCATTTGCCCTAGGTCTTCTAGGAATGAAGACATAGCAGCTAGGGAGGTGAATTCATTCTTCTAAACCATGGTCTGGCGTTCTGGGTGCTATAATGCCACTTGCCTGAGAAGAGGAAATGAGTTTCCAGCCTGTGTTAAGCCATTATGTAAGCAGAGAGTGTGAGGTCATGGTTAGAGGTGACTGACTGTGGAGGGAGAATGTTGACTCCTGCTCTCTAATTATGGCAGAGTTAATTGTGCACCAGGGAGAAGCCTCGCGAGTGTTGGCTGTGCTTAGGGTTCACCATCTATGAAAGAATAACTTTTATTGGAGACTTTGTGCCGGGCATCATAGTATGAAACCTAAAGGTATCAACGAAATTACTTATCTCTGAGATAACCTTTTCTTTAGAAAGGCAAAAGGGGGAGGCTGCGGGTGTGTGGTGGGGGAGTGAGAGAGCATGCAAGCTTCCATCTGGTGGTTTACTCCCCAAATGTCCACCATAGTCAAGAGCCAGGACTCCATCCAGGTGTCCCAAATGGGTGGCAGGGCTCTAAGTTCCTGAGCCATCAGCTGCTGCCTAGCAGGCTGCATTAGCAGGAAGCTGTATTGGAAGCAGATTAGGAGGGACTGACTCAAGTGCACATGTGGATATGGGAATGCAGGTGTCTCAAGTGGAAGTTTAAGCACTGCCTTTTGAGACAGTAATGTTCTTAGACCCATTTTACAGTTAAGGAAACTGAAGCACAGGAAGTGGTAGAGCTAGGATTGTGACTCAGAGTGACTCCAGAGCTCCCTGACATCACACTCACTGTGCTGCTGGTCACTGCAGGTGCACAGGGACCTGCACCTGGAATGCTCAGGAGGAGGAGGGCCCTCTCATGGGTCTGTGGCAAAGGCTTCCTGGAGAAAGAGGTGGTGCTGGGGCTAAGTCTGCGAGCCTCAGGAGGGGCGACGCCAGAGGGAAGTAGAGGACCCTGCGGAAAGGTGTAGAAATAGGAAAACTGAGCAAATGGCCTGTGGTGCATGGTGGAGAGGCTACCACAAAGCGTCCTTTCTGTGGTTACCTCTGCTTATATCAAAGCAGCCAAACCCTGCAGGGCGCTTGGAAAGGCCTTTCCTAGTGTGGGCCCTTCCTATTGTCCAGACTCAACTCATTCTGCTGTCCCAAGCTGTTGTCCCCAAGATACACTGTGGACTCGTTGTCTATTGTGCACACTGCTGCGGAAGCTTCCAGTCATTTCTTACCACGTCACCATTCCCTTATTCCTTAACTGTGCATAGAAACCTCATTTGTAATGCCCCTTGCCTCCAATATTGGCTAAGACACCATCTTCCATGCTCTTACTCCTAATAGCTTCCTGTTCTTCACCTGTCGTTGACTGCTTTGCCCTAGACTGTATTTGACTACGTTTTTGTCATCTCCATTAGACCAGCAGATCTGGGAGGGCAGGTACTAAGTCACACCCATCCCCCATAGCTGTTGCTTCTGACATCATAATGGTCATGTTACAGATTTGCCATAACCATCTACTGAAATAAGCACCAATATTTCAGCTGAGGATGGTTTTCATGTCCTCTGGTCACCCATTCTTGGTTTAACAAATATGTTACAAATCCAGGCTTTGAGACTAAACTAATCTTTCCTGTTGCAACTGAACATTGTCTTTTAATGATTGCTCACCCATGGGAGTGCATTTGGGTTATTCTAGATTTGTGTGATTGTGAATCAAATTGTTGTGAGTATTTATACACACACACACACACACACACACACACACATATATATATATATATATATATATATATATATATATTTGGCAAACAGTTTCTCTGGCATAAATGCCCAGTAAATGCAATTGTTGGGTCACATGGTAATGTGCAATTTTTAGGTAAGTGCCATACTCCTGTCCCGATGGGCTGTACCATTTTACTTTCCATCAGCAATGGCGGAAAGATCCAACATCCTCTCTGCTGCATTCAGGGTCAGCACTAATTTTTTTCTTTTAGCCATTCTGATAGGTGTGTGGCTAATAGCTCACTGTGGTTTTAATTTGTATTTGTCTGGTAGCTAATAAGGTTGGTGAAATAGACATTGTTTTTTTGGCCAGCACCTGGTGCTTGCTTTTTGATTTTCAGTATGTGTAAAGGCAAAAGGTGAATAGTTTCCAGGGAAGTGAGGAGGCATTGCACCTGAATGCCTACTATGTGCAAGCTAGTGTCTTTGCACTGGGAATAAAACAGTGAGGAGAACAGACAAAAATCTCTGCTCCCGTAGAGCTTCTAATGAGGTCTGCTTGGCCGTAGACCCTGGTGAATGCCTAAAATTGCAGATAGCACTGAACCTGGACGTACTATGTTTTTTCTTCTCTCTCTCAAAGATTGATTTATTTGGAAGATAGGGTGGGAGAGAGATTGATCTGCCATCAGCTGATTCACTCCCCAAATGACTGCTATGGCCAGGATTGGATTGGACCAGGCTGAAGCCAGGAGCCAGAAACTCCATCCAGGTCTCCCACAAGTGTGGCAAGGGCCCAAGAAATTGGGCCATCTTCTGCTTTTCCAGGTTCATTAGCAGGGAGCTGGATTGGAAATGGAGCATCTAGAACTGGAACTGGCACCCATACAGGTGCCAGCATTGTAGGAATGGCTTAATCTGCTGCACTATAATGACATCCCCTGTTTTTTCATACATATTCTATATCTATGGTAAAATTTAATTTGTAAAATAGGCATAGGGAGATTTTAATAAATAATTATCGCAAAATACTACACAACAACACACCTAGCATCACTACTCTTGTACTCTGGGGTTATTATTAAATAAAATACAGGTTGCATGAACGCAAGCACTGTGATACTGCAAGTGTGATAAATGAGATGGCTGCTAAGCAATTGATGGGCAGGTGTCATTTACAGCATGAATGAGTTATTCAAAGGATGAGTAATGTCCAGGTAGGAAGGGGCAGGATGATTTGAGAGTTCACTGTGCTGCTCAGAATAACACATGACTTAATTCTTATACGTTGATTATTTCTGGAATTTTCCATCTCATACTTATAGCCCATGATTGGCCTTAGGTAGCTAAAACTGCAGAGAGGGGAGATTGCTGTATTCTACTTGGGGAAGATGGGTAGCAAATAAAATAGTAAGTTACTGCTACATTAGGTAGCCTTAACAGATTTAGAAAAAAAATTAAAAGCAGATAAAGGAGAGAAGAAATGATCTTAACTGCAATTTAAAATAGGGTGGACAGAAAAGGCCCCATTTGAGTGTAGCTGAACGTAGGGGCTCTGGAAGAAGGGGGCTCCTGACTTCACCAGGTGTGCATTGTCAGCTCAAAGGGCATGGGAGGCCTGAACGGGGGCAATGTGAGAGGGGAGTGGGGAAAGTAGGGTCAGAGTGACTATGGGGGAGCCTGACTGGGCAGCCCTCCTGGGTTTGGGTGGGATTTGATTTCTGCTTCAGTGCGGTGGGCATGGCAGGGACTTTGGTGCAGGGCAGAAGGGGAGGCAGATTCCAATTTCACTTTGGAAAGCTCGTCCTGGTTGCTGTGTTGACAAGTTGAAGGGAGGAACGTGGAATCCGAGAGAGGACCTCCGTGGACCCAGCAGAGGCGGGTGGTGGCTGTGAGGAGGAGCAGTGGACTCTGGACCGGTTGTGGAAGAAAATAAATGTAAGTTCTTATACTGAGCTGGGTGTGGAGTGAGAGGAGAGAGAGAGGGAGGGGTCTGCGGTTTGTGGTTTGAACCTTGTAAGGAATGGGACACTTTTAGTGGACACCAGGCTGGAGTGCTCAGAAAGACAGGTGCCCTTTAAGGAGAATGTATTTATTTTTAAAAGATTTACTTATTTATTTGAGTGACAGAGAGAGGGATTGAGTGCAAGAGAAAGAAGGAGGGTAGGGAGAGAGATTGAGAGAGATCTTTGATTTGCTGGGTCACTTCCCAAATGGCTACAATAGTCAGGTCTGAGCCAGGCTGAAGCCAGGAGCCTGGAACAGCATCTGTGTCTCCCACATCAGTGGCAGGGACCCAGCACATGGGCCTTCTGCTGCTGCCTTCCCAGATGTATTAGCAGGGAGCTAGATAGGGAGCAGAGTAGTTGGGACTCAAACCAGCATTCCAGTATGGGATCTGGGTGTCCCTAACTCACTGCACTGTAATACCTACCCCTTTAAGGGGACATTTGGATCAGCAAGTGCAGGTGACTTGTTGGATGGTGAGCCTGGGCTCCCAGGGAGAGGCCTCTGTGGCAACACTAATTGGAGGGTCATGCTTACTGTAGCACCTAT
Source organism: Sylvilagus floridanus (assembly GCA_949820135.1). NCBI lineage: Eukaryota > Metazoa > Chordata > Mammalia > Lagomorpha > Leporidae > Sylvilagus > Sylvilagus floridanus. The sequence goes on from OX463243.1 coordinate 80,237,226, forward strand.
CTCTCAGCTAGTGCTCAAGTGTTACATCTAAAATCCTTGAGGCCTAGCTTTAGAGAAAAGCATTAAGTGGAACCACCTGGAGTTGCCAAGCTCTGACCATCTTTGACCTACAGGGGCATTGATTTCATATGAGTCACCTGAATGAGACACTACATAGGCCTTACGTTACAGAACACTGGGCTCCTGGGAGTTCTGTATCACCCCCTAAGAGTCAAGGATGGAGGCCAGTGCTGCAGCTCAATAGGCTAATCCTCCGCCTGTGGCGCCGGCACACTGGGTTCTAGTCCCGGTTGCCCCTCTTCCAGTCCAGCTCCCTGCTGTGGCCCAGGAAGGCAGTGGAGGATGGCCCATAGTCCTTGGGACCTGCACCTGCACGGGAGACCAGGAGAAGCACCTGGCTTCTGTCTTCGGATCAGTGCCGTGCGCCAGCCACGGCAGCCATTGGAGGGTGAACCAACAGGAAAGGAAGACCTTTCTCTCTGTCTCTCTCCCTCACTGTCCACTCTGCCTGTCAAAAAAAAAAAAAAAAAAGAGTCAAGGATGGGAATCCTTCTAGATCACCCCTAAGAGAGTTAAGTACGGAAATCTTCCTGGCATACACAGATGGATCAATAAGGGTGGCAGGCCTTTTGCCTCAGCTCTTACTGCCGAATTATATATATATATTCAGTGTTTAAAGCTATTCTGGGATATGCACTGGTGTTGTTGTTGTGGTTACCTGTGTGGAATCCAGGAGGATGAGTGAGGCCAATAAGTGGAAGATTCTGAAAGGCAGTTTCAGCTCAATTTTAAGACTATGTCGATGTTACCCAAAGGTAAATCATGCTACGTGCAGAGGTGAAACCCTCCGTTTTGGAGTAAGGACTGGAACATAACAGCTGCTTAATGGGGAATGTTTTAGAGGAAATGCAATGATAAGATAGGTGACCGAGGTTGTTGTCTCTGACAGCTCTTGATCTCACGCAGACAGGATGACTGGAAGTCATTTCCGGTGCTCAGGTCTCATTCTCTCCGTCTGTAAGATGGGACCAGGTTGTTGAACTTAGTGATTGTGGAGGCCACTTCTGGCAGGAACTTTTTCAGGGTCTCTGAGTCTCCTTTTTGCCTACTGGTTGTTGCACTGTCCTGTCTGCACACTTTGCTGACATCCCTGCTGAGTAACCCTTTTTCCAGACTCTGCAATTGCGATTTTCCCACAATGTGCAGCAAGGGAGTAGCAGGGGCAGCTGGGATGGGTCAGCAGACGTTTTCTGTGTTGCTTCCCAAATTGGGAATTTCAGCGATTGCTCCCTGATCTCTAAGCTTGCTTTGATTTGTGTAATACCCACAGCCCTTCTGAGAGAGTGCTCATCCGGGGCACAGCACCACTTCTTGGAATGCCCCTGACAGCTTCCAGGCTGCCCCTAGCTGCTTTTCTTGGGAAATGAGCTATTTAATACAAGAATTTTTTAATGGCTGACCCACTGCTCTTTTAGTGACAACAGAAGGAAAAAATGCAACCACTTTGAATGGAAACCTTCTGCCATGTAGCTTAAACCTCTAACACATTTTTTTTCAGGTTAGAAAATCAGTATTTTTACTTTAGAAAATGAACAAACACCAAAGGGAACTGTTATCTTCTAGGTCCTCTACAGCCATCAAATCACATGAAGAACCCTGTTGTTCCTGAGCTGCGTTTGTCTTGAACATGAGGCCTGAAGATAGATTTCTCCTTTTCTTTCCTAATAACTCTCTTTCTACTTCGTTTAAATCTAGCTGCCCTTTGGGTGGATCAGCACTCTCAAGCAGGCTGGAGTCAGGCATTCCATACCTAGGCAAGTGCCCAGTACATGTTCTTGTACTTGTTTGGCAGGAGATATGTACAAGGAGCGAGTTCTTCACTGTGGCACCTGTCCTGTTTGCACAGCCCAGAGGAACACGGGATTCATGTCCTTAGGAGGGGACAAGAGCCACACCGTGGGGCATTGGGTAGTCACCTAAATGAAAACAATAACACCTCTCGACACACAGGAGTCTTGACACAACGGTATTAAGAGAAAAAAGTAAATTCCCAGAGAGGACATACATAGCCAAACTTGCATAAAATTAAGAATAACACAGGTGTGCAGGCACACATGCACACACACATACGTGAGTGCATGTAGGTACAAGTTAAAAAGGCAAACAAACCAGCCAGCCTGATGGCAAAGTGAGTTAAGCTACCCTTTGTGATGCCAGCATCCCATAAGTGTGCTGGTTCGAGTCCTGACTGCTGCACTTCTTTTTTTAATTTTTAAAATTTATTTATTTATTTATGTTTAAGGATTTATTTACTTATTTGAAAGAGTTACAGAGAAAGGAGAGGCAGAGAGAGAGAGAGAGAGGTCTTCCATCCGCTGGTTCATTCCCCAATTGGCCACAACAGCCGGAACTGTGCTGATCGGAAGCCAGAAATCAAGAGTTTCTTCTGGGTCTCCCACGTGAGTGCAGAGGCCCAAGGACTTGGGCATCTTCTAGTGCTTTCCCAGGCCATAGCAGAGATCTGGATCAGAAGTGGAGCAGCAGGGTTTCGAACTGGCACCCATATGGGATGCCGGTGCTTCAGGCCAGGGTGTTAACCTGCTGCACCACAGAGCCGGCCCCTGCTGCACTTCTGATCCAGCTCCCTGCTAATGTGCCTGGGAATGCAGCAGAGGATGGCCCAAATGCTTGGGCCCCTGTACCTATGTGGAAGACCTGGTAGAAGCTCCAGGCTTCTGGCTACTTGCTTAAGACTGGCCCAGCTCTGGCCATTGCAACCATCTGTGGAGTGAATCAATGGATGGAAGACCTCTGTCTGTCTCCCCCTCTCTCTGTGTAACTATCTTTCAAGTACATAAAATAAATATTTTTTTTTTTTTGGCAGGCAGAGTGGACAGTGAGAGAGAGAGAGACAGAGAGAATGGTCTTCCTTTGCCGTTGGTTCACCCTCCAATGGCTGCCGCGGTCGGCGCGCTGAGGCCGGCGCACCGCGCTCATCCGATGGCAGGAGCCAGGTGCTAGGTGCTTCTCCTGGTCTTCCATGGGGTGCAGGGCCCAAGCACTTGGGCCATCCTCCACTGCACTCCCGGGCCACAGCAGAGGGCTGGCCTGGAAGAGGGGCAACCGGGACAGACTCCGGCGCCCCGACCGGGACTAGAACCCGGTATGCCGGCGCCGCAAGGCGGAGGATTAGCCTGTTGAGCCACGGCGCCGGCCCATAAAATAAATCTTTAAAAAAAGGAAAGAAAAGCACTTATAGGAGCAGGACTTGGTATGATAGAAACCTGAGCCAGGAGAGTTGGGAGGGGGTTGGCAAGACCTTCCATATGGTATCAGATGATGCAACTTGAGGTCTTGGCTTCCTTTCCATACTACAGATCACAGGTCCTTATAGCATTATAACAACTGCCTGACTCACTGAATAGCAAGTAGTCTGAGCACAGACCTTGATAATAGTGTGACATGATCAAACGATGGGGACAGTTCCTGCTCTGTACATCTGAAAGCCCAAGACAGAAAAGAAATGAGTCATTGGGGGTGTGTGTGGTCCTAATAAACTTTTCTGTAACTCATGTGTGTAAGTGTTAGTACACAGATTTCAGGGTATGTACTTTGGCTTCATAGAGGAGTTTTTTTTTTTAAATTTTTTCTTAGCTCTTGTCTCTGATCCAGACAGAAGCATGTTGCCAGATATGGGAGGTCTTGCGGAGCCTCACCCCATTGTTAAAACTAACATGTGTCCTCTTTAAAAGGCCTGCAGTAGGATTTGGCCCTGTTCAGGATACAGGATGAGACTTGTGTCTAAGCAGATGGCAAATGGTTGGAGAAGGGTGCCCCAGCGGGCAGAGGACTGGCAGGGATTTAGGAGTGAGGAGTGGGCAGCAGAGAGGTACGGGGATGTGCTAGGAAGTGAGAGTATCCACTAGTTCTGAGAGAGCAAGGTAGAGCCTGAAGAGTCTTGGCCAAGCAACCAGAGTGTTTCACTGGACTCCTTTTCACTTCTCTGGCCTACATCTTTCATTCCTCAAATACCTACTCAATGGCCCAAACTCTACCAGACATGGAGATACCACAACTGGGTATGACCCAGATCTGAAATTGGAGGTCATTATCATGATCATTATTTGTGGCCATAGCCCTCCTTTTCAGCACGGACAGTACTGGCTCTTGGGGCTAAACTGAACTGGGTGGATCTTGCTGTTAAGGAACAAAGGGCTAAGATATAGACTGCATTCACAGTGGCAGCCGTGGTTAAAGTTATAACTTCCTCTCTGAGTTATGTCCAACCCATACTTCAATAGTATTGTCATGATTTATTTACACAGTTCTCTCTCCCACTAGCCGGTGAATGTCTCAAGGGCCTAGAAACCATGTTTATTTCATTGCCACGTCACCAACATTCAGGACACAGTGTGGATGCTAAATGAACATTTTGGAGAACACTGTGTGTTGCATCTTCTGGTTGGTACCCCAGTAAGTGGGGAACCTCAAAACAGGGACAGATTATTACTGGTTGAGGGGGTGATCCAGAAGCGTTCAGAGAGTAGGGGGTGGCTTAGCTTGGGCTTCGAAGTGGAATTCACAGATGGAGATGGGTTAGTGGGGATGGAAGAAAGGGTATGGTGGTGGGGTGGTGATGTGGGAATATTTGAAGTAACAACAGAAATTTCATGACTACTGGGTCATCAGAGCAGACACTGGCTGAAAATGAATATTGCCAGTCCCATGCCTACCCATCGCAGGTCATCCCAGAAGGTGAAGAGTCATCCCAGAAGGTTGGAGTTGGAGTGGTACAGAATTAGAATGAGAATGAATGTTTGTGCATCACCACCTTTCTTCAAGCTGTGCATCAAGAGCTGTCTTCACGTGACATTTCTTTTATTTAAGAATTAGATATATTTATTTGAAAAGGAGGGAGAGAATATGAATATGAATATCTTATAGCTGCTGGCTCATGCCGCAAATGCCCACAATAGCTAGGGTTGGGCCAGGGGCTTGCAACTCCATTCAAGATTCCCATGTGGGTATCAGAGACCTTTTCCCTTCTGTCTCCCAGGGTGTGCATTAATAGGAAGCTGATATTGCAATAGAAGCAGGGACTCAAACCTAGGCGCTGAGATGTGGGCTGTGTACCTCCCAAGCGCTGTCTTAACCACTGATTCTTGATTCTCACACAACCCTGGCAAGTAGGAACTGTTACTCCAATTTTGAAGAGTAGGAATCAGACCCAGGAGGGTGATGCTGTTTTCTCAGAATGACCCAACAACTGAACAATAGAGGTGATGCTGAGGTTGAACCCATGTTCCTGGGCCTGTACATTGTTCCTTCTGTAGGGTGTGGCCAATGGGGGTCAGGGTGAAGGCCAGAGTGAGGGCCAATAGTGAGCAAGACTGAAATGGGAGTCATCAGCAACCTTGGGGAGATGAAGTTACAGCAAAGGGCTGGGCAGCTCCTTAGGGAGGGGTTGAATGAAGAATCCTATTAGGGCATCTGTGTCCAGGGACATTTTATTTGGAGTCTGTAAACCTCCACCTGTCACCCTGGAGAAAGTTCACTGTGTTCACATCTTTGCCATGGTCTTTCCAGGGAATGTTTCTGAAACCAGACGCAGCCCAGGCTCTCAGAAGGCAAAGTGCTGCCTTGGAGCCAGGTGGAGAGAGTAATTTTGGAATTTAAAGGAGAGAGGTTGAATGCTAGTTTTCAATCATTGGTCAGAGATAAGCAATGTCTGATTCAGAGGGACGCCGCACCTTGAGGATGAAAAATAAGTGTTAAGTAAAGGAACAAACAAAAAAGAATCAGAAATCAAAGATATGGCTGAACATGTAAATGGTTTCAGTACCAGCTATGATGCAACAGAAACCCAAGGACTGATGCTCTCCTCAAGAGCATCTGAGTGGTATATTGATGGAAACAAGGTCTGAGGGTACATCAGAGAGTTCATGAAGGAACGGAATTAAAAGACAAGTCTGTTTTGGTGCAACAATTTTTGAAAGCAATGCCTATTTTCTTCACACTATGCATTTCCACAAATTTTTTGAAAACCCCTTGTCCAAGGACAAGTGGAAACCAGGAAGTGGCAGAGAGACAGGAATAGAGACAAAGGAGGGTTGGGGGATGAGGACAGAGATGCCCAATGCTTAGCTGTGTTTAATGGAGAAAACACACAGGAACTTCCTGAGAAGGACTGCATACTAGGACTTCCAGCATCCACGGCAGGATAGATTCTTTGGCTTGGTTGAGGTATTGGATGATCCTAAATCGCTATATTTTCTTATCCAATGTAATCCATTGGGCTGCTATAGCAAAATAGCTTACACTGGGTCATTTAGAAAAAAGAGGCATTTGTTGTGCATGGTTCTGGAAGTTGGGGAGTCTAGGATCAAAGCAGCAGCATCTTCAGTGTCCAGTGAGGGCTTTCCTCCTGCTTTAAAGATGACACTCTCTTGCTAACCTCATACAGTGGAAAGGTTACACCAGCTCATTCAGGCCTCCTTTTATAGGGACACCAATCCCACTCATGAGGGCCTGATTCTTACGACCTAATCACCTCCTATAGACTCCAATTCCCACTACTGTTGCATTTGGTATTAGGTCTCAGTGTATCAGTTTTGGAGGGCACAAATGTTTAGACCGAAGCACTCTGACATGTGAAAGCCTCTGAGCCAAATACTACCTATAATGTAGACTCTCCATGTCATCGCAGCATCTCTGTACTGGACAAAGCCTGAGAGCCACCTGCCACCCTCCTGCCTCGGACCTCTGCTTGCCCTTTTGCAGAGGCGCAAGGATTGCTTGCTCATGACTCACTCTTAGAACTTTCTTTTTTAGGCTGAGCTACTGCTCTGTGACTTCCACAAGGAAGCAAATCAACCACTGCTTTTCCTCATGGTTCTTCACGTCATGGATGATGTTGCTCCTCCTATGCCCTCTCTTTTTCAGGACAATATTCTGTGATTCCTTCCCTGATGTAACCAGGCAGGAGAGGCTAGGTTATGCCCTAGGAACATATGATTTCAAGATCTCGGGAGCTCTAAGAAACAGAAGTTCATTTCTTGTTCATACTATTTGCTCATTTCAGGCCAGAACAACTTTGCTCCAATTCATCTTCACTCTAGAACCCAGACTGCCTTTATCTGAAACATTGCTGAGTATGGGGGTTGAAGGAAAGGAGAATTTGGATTTTCATACCTTGGTTCTGAAAGTTTACACCAGAAGTGACACACATCACCTTCTTTCACATTATGTTGGCTAGAGCCTTATGCCCACAAGGTGGGGAAGGGAAATCTTCACTGAGGAAGGGGTAGGGATATTTGTAAACAACAATAAAGTCTACCATAAGTGGCTTCTCCCACCCCGTATTCTCTAGCTGTCCACTGAAGCTACTTCCTGCTTATGGAGGCTCCAAGTTCACTGATGTTCCTCTTGATGTTTGGGAGCTAGGAATGTACAAGAAACTTGGAGGGAAGTGATGCTTATGGGGTACCAGGTGATCATGCCCATGATGGTCTTCTCCATCTCAGAGCTCAACCCTATAGCATATTTGTCCTTTGAATTTGCAGAGGCCAAGGAAGGAGAGGAAGCTCACCTTTAATCTCTCTACCTGAGTTTTTTTTAAGATTTTATTTATTGGCTTGCGCCACGGCTCACTAGGCTAATCCTCTGCCTGAGGTACCAGTACTCCGGGTTCTAGTCCCGGTTGGGGTGCCGGATTCTGTCCCAGTTGTTCCTCTTCCAGTCTAGCTCTCTGTTGTGGTCGGGGAAGGCAGTGGAGGAAGGCCCAAGTGCTTGCGCCCTGCACCCACATGGGAGACCAGGAGGAAGCACCTGGCTCCTGGCTTCAGATAGGTGCAGCGTGCCGGCCATAGCGGCCATTTGGAGAGTGAACCAATGGAAGGTAGACCTTTCTCTCTGTGTCTCTTTCTCTCAATGTCTAACTCTGCCTGTCAAAAAAAAAAGATTTTATTTATTAATTGAAAGGCAGAGTTACAGAGAGGAAGAGAGGGAGGGAGGGAGGGAGGAAGGGAAGGAGGGAGCGGGAGAGAGAGAGAGACAGACAGACAGACATTCCATCTGCTGATTTACTTCCCAAATGGCTGCAATGGGCCAGGCTGGTCCAAAGTCAGGGGATTTAGGAGCTTCTTCCTGGTCTCCCACATGGGTGGCAGGGACCCAAGCACTTGGGCCATCTTCTACTGCTTTCCCAGGTGCATTAGCGGGAGCTAGATTGGAAGTGGAACAGGGTGCCCATATGGGATGTCGGCACTGAAGGCAGTAGTGTTACATGGTATGCCATAGCTCCGGCCCCTCTACCTGAGTTTTACCTGGTCTTTCTCCTTTAAAGGCTTTAAAACCATCTCATCTTTTAGTGCTTAAGATCTGGAAGCAATTGGCTCATAAGGAGGTCCAGGATGGAAAAAATGGCCTACCTACCTTTCCTGAAGAATGAATGAGTGAGAAATAAGCCTTTACTACACTAATTGTCTGAAATTCTCAGAATTTGTCATTTTTAGACTAGCTAGTGTTAGTCTCGTGCAGCTATTGGTACCAGTAGTGAAGTGCTTCATAACGAAAATATGAAATATATATTAGCTTAGAGATCAGTGACAGATGATGGGAAATGAAATTGGAGATGAGAAACATGGAGGTTGGGTTATGTGGTGGTAAGGTATTTGTAAAGTTGTCACCTGTGATTTAGAAGTCAGACTGCTCCTTGAACTTGTCACGCCAGGGAAGGAGGTAGAAAACAGTGGGGGTAGCATGGCTGTATTTGACAAGGTTTTACAAGTATTACACAAGGTCAAGACATTATTCAATGAGTTTCAAGCAGAAATTAAGAAGAATAAGGTAATGTAGGGCCTTTGGAATTGACATGGGAGACTACTTCTAGATATCCAATAAGAGAAGGCATTCAACAAGGAGCTAAGTGGCAAAGGCCCAGTACAATCTCCTATCTGGAAAAGTGACTCTGGATAAAGATCAGATTGAAAGTGAGGTCTCCTTATTGACTTTTCCATCTAGCATCAAGGTAGCTGCTAGAAGGCTGAGAAAGCAAGAGAGCAAGAGTAAGAATGAGAAATAGGATCTAGGAGATGAAAATGCAAGGGAAAAGGCAATTTTAGAACTATAATAAAAAAGTTGCCTGTGGAAAACATATCAGGGGTCTATTAAGTTATTGAATGAAATGTAGTGCCAAAGATGCCATGAGCCTGGGCTTAGCAATTGTTTAGCTTTAAAGCCACCTTGGGATGCCAATCTTTCATGAACACAAAGTGGATTAAGAAAACTATGAAGGGAGGGTATTATAGCGTAGCTAGTTAAATCTGCTGCTGCTGATGCCAGCATCCCATATTGGAGTGCTGGTTCAAGTCCTGGCTACCCTGCTTCTAATCCAGCTTTCTACTAATGCACCTTGGGAGGCAGCAGATAATGGCTCAAGTGCTTTGGCACCTGCTAGCCATGTGGGAGATGCAGATGGAGTTCCTGGCTCCTAGCTTCAACCTGGCCCAGCCTTCGCTGTTGTGAGCACTTGGAGAATGAACTAGTAGATTGAAGACATCTCTCCTTCTCTTTCTCTGTCATTCTGCATTTCAAGTAGGTAAAAAAAAAATCTATGCAAACTCCAAGGAGGGCAAAATTTCCATTTCTCACTCCAGTGAAAGCCCCCTCAAGGGCTGCACCCATGAGTTGTGAGCTTCCTGGAGAAGATTTCACAGCCTGCACCCTGAACTGGAGCCTTCATGACCTCTGTCCAGCAGCACTTCAGACTGCTCTGAATCTGGGACTTTTGTGTTTTCCTTTCTTTCCGCAGCTGTGTTGATTGTAGCTATCCCATCTCTGTTCACTCTTGTACCTTGTTTGTGTGGGATGTGTAATGGGGAGGAGGGGTTGTTGGAGACAAGGGTATAGGAAACATCCTCACGGATCGAAGGTCTGTGGTAGTGATTCTCAGCTTTTACTCCAGCATCATTTAGTTCTAGCTGTCACAGCTGAAGGTGGCGGTCCTGTTGACATTGAGCATGCAGAGGCCATGGGTCCTGGGAGGCATCCAATAATGCACAGGGCAGCCCCTAACCCTCCAAAAGGATAACCCAGTCTAAAATGCCAGCATTTCCATTTCTCTGGTCTAGGGAATAAAAGGTGCAACATCCAGCTTAATAGGAAGATGTCAGGAACTCACCAGGAATTCATACAGGCTGGAGCTGAGTTGGAGGCTTCTTCCTTCATTTATCAAGACAATGCATGTGCAGGGGAAATCGTGTGTGTGTGTGTGTGTGTGTGTGTGTGTATGAGCATACAGGAGTCAGGATAATTCTAGTGTCTGCATAGACAATGTCTGCAAATCTTACATGATAAAGGTCCATTTTTCACCACACATCAGGAAAAATCTGTTTTTCCCCTGGTCAATGGTTTTTTTCCCTTTTTCTTAGAGACATCATGATCCTGGAAATGGGTTGATTCTCTCCATTGCTTTGGCTAACAGGCATCTCATGGAAACAACTGGGGTCCTTGCTGTTTAGTGATGTGGCCTATCTCTTCTTGGCTATTGTGACCCTCATTCCCCCATTGCTCTGGTTGCTTCTCCTCCCTCCCTGCTGTTGTATTGTGCATGTCTGTGTCTGATGGTTCCAAATGCCTTTGGGATGAGATGAGCTGTAGACCGTGTGAGAACACCCAGAGCGTTCTTGGTGGTGTGTGGCTTCTGTGGAAGAGAAATCAGGAACCCAGGCTGCGCCCCTTTCCTTCTTTCAAAAGGAAGGTGGAGCTTTGATTCTGGGCTTGAAGATTTACTGAATCGAAACTGCTTGGGCTTGGGATCTTCAAACAGCTTTCCTTTTTCCATTCCACAGTTTTAGTTACTCTTTCCAAGTCGCTATTTTAGTAACCCAGAGTCCCATCAGCTTGAGCAGAGAGAGAGAGAGGAACAAGGCTAGAAAACCCTTTCTCCTTTTTGGGGAATCACTTCATGCAAATGTCTTTGTCTAATAAGGGAACTGCCCTGAGGTCAGCCCTCTGCCCCTTCCTGAGGGGCAGCCTTCAGAGCTGGGATTCTTACTTTTGCTTTTCTGTTTCCTAATACGAAACAAGCAAAAAAGTCAGAAGACTAGCCACAAACTTGCTGTGTGACTTCAGGCTATTTATATCCCTCTCTGGTCTCCAGAAACTTCCCAGGCTATGGTTCTTGCGTGTGTCCCAAGGAAATGGGCTATGCCAGCAAAACGAGTTTTCTGATAACTTTGGCAAGTGAGATTTTAGCAACACCCAAACCGTAGGATCAGAAGTTGACGCTGCTTCCTATAAACGTGGAGGAAACTATGGGTTTGGGGGCCCAGACCAGTGTCTTGCCAGTGAAGTCCTGAGAGATAGGGCAGAGTATGAGCCCTGGAACCCCACCACTGGCTTCAATGCATTGCTCAGTGTAAAACCTTGGGCAAACCATGGAGGCTCCCTACACCTCCATGTCCTTGGCCACAGCAGGATAGAGCTGTGTGCTGTGCAGAGTGTCATATGATGCTCATAAAGGACTGGGTGTGTTGTGAGTCTCCCGTGAATTACAGATCACTACCCTTAATTGACTCAAACCCGGCTGGCTGGGTTAGGGTGTGGCTACTACAGGAACTGAGCCAGGATGGCTTCACCCAGCACTCTTGAAGGTCATTGTTCCCTTCGTTAAGAGATTGGAAACCATCACCCCAGCCACTCTCCCGGGATAGGGTGGTGGGATGGTAAGAAGGCCCAGAAACATCTTCCCAGCTGAGCTCCAAGTTGGCCAAATCTCAATCCTCAGCGTACTTTTCCCTTCCATGCACTTGCTCCCCCGCCCCATCCCTTTCCCTTTCAGAGTTTCCATTTTCTCTTGTGTGAAAAGAGGAAGTTAGATAAGATCATCTTCAACTGAATTAATTTCGATCCCATCCCAATTTAGATGTTTTGTATTCGATGAAAGCAGAAATTCTCACTCTTTTTTAAAATTTTTTTAAGATTTATTTATTACTTTATTTGAAAGTCAGAGTTATGCAGAGAGAGAAGGAGAGGCAGAGGGGGAGAGAGAGAGGTCTTTCATTCGTTGGTCCACTCCCCAATTGGCCACAATGGCCAGATCTGCGCCAATCTGAAGCCAGGAGCCAGGAGCCTCTTCCATGTCTCCCACGCGGGTGCAGGGGCCTAAAGACTTGGGCCATCTTTTACTGCTTTACCAGGCCATAGCAGAGAGTTGGATCGGAAGTGGAGCGGCTGGGACTCGAACCGGCACCTATATGGGATACTGGCACCACAGGCAGTGGCTTTACCTGCTATACCACACCCGCTATGGCCCCAGAGATTCTCATTCTTGACATTACAACATTTTAGGTCAGGTAATTCCTGAATTCTCTTGCTTTGGGAGCAGAACAGCATCCTTGGTCTCTGTTCAGTAGATCCCAGTAGCACTCCTTCCCCAAGCTGTGACAGCCAGAGATGTCTCCAGACATTGCCCAGTGAACTCTGGGGGGCAAAATTACCCTGACTGAGAGTCATGACTGCAGAGTACCTAAACTAGACAACACTAGGCACCTAGTCAAGTACTTTTTTTTTTAATTTTTGACAGGCAGAGTGGACAGTGAGAGAGAGAGAGAGAGAGACAGAGAGAAAGGTCTCCCTTTTCCATTAGTTCACCCTCCAATGGCCGCCGCGGTCGGCGCGCTGTGGCCGGCGCACCGCGCTCATCCGATGGCAGGAGCCAGGTGCCAGGTGCTTTTTCCTGGTCTCCCATGGGGTGCAGGGCCCAAGCACTTGGGCCATCCTCCACTGCACTCCTGGGCCACAGCAGAGAGCTAGCCTGGAAGAGGGGCAACCAGGACAGAATCCGGCGCCCCAACCGGGACTAGAACCCGGTGTGCCGGCGCTGCAAGGCGGAGGATTAGCCTGTTGAGCCACGGCGCCGGCCAGTCAAGTACTTTTTTATGCCAGCCACAGTGCTGAGACTTTTCCACACCCTATTCTTTGGGTTTTAAATTTTTATTTATTTATTCAAGAGGCAGAGAACCATCCAAGGATTTACTCCTCACATGCCCCAGATGCTAGGAGTCAAGAACTGAATTTAGTTTCTTTTGTTGATGGCAAGAATCCAAATACTTGATCCTTCACCTACTGCTTCCCAGGGTCTTCATGAGCAGAGAGTTGGAGTCACAAGAGCAGCCAGTTCTTGAACCCAGGCATTCCAATATGGGACACAAGCATCTCAAGTGGTGTCAACCTCTGGGCCAAATGCCTGCTCTATGATCTAACCTTAGTCCTTACAACACTCGTGCGTAGTGAGCAATTTTATCCTCTGTCTTGCCAGTGAGGGCAATGAACTGTTAATAATTGTTGAGCTGGATTTACATGGGTTCATGATCCCCACTTCAGAGCCTGTGTGCTTCACCACTTGGAAAATTTAAAATACAGAAGGTAGACTTTTGAGGTGCAAGGTAATACGGTTGGTCTAGTAAGGATTTGGGGCCAGGCAGACCTGATTTGAAATCTCAGTTCTGTGGTGGTGAGCTCATCTCCTTATCCATGCTGAACTCCATTTCTGCCATTAGTTAGTTGGGGGTGATGCCTGTCATGCAGGTTGTTAGAGGATAGAATGAAGCAGAGGTATAGTTGATGCAGCAAGTCTTTCTCTAGCTAGATTATGTGTTTGACAACAATAGAATATACTTGTGGACATTGCTTGCATTCCTTCCCTGCAGCCCTGGGTGTGGTGTCAGTGTCCTGGGGTGGATGAAAACCTTATGCCAGAGTGTATTACCTCATTCCTGCTCTTAGCCTCTCTTGAGTATCAGTCTATCTTCTGGGCTCCAGGCCAGCTGGGCGGTAGTCTGTTGGAAAGGTTATTCTCAGTACAATCAGAACTGGAAGGGTCACATTCCTGCCAAACTACAATCACCATAGGTCTCCTTTTCCCATGATCACTTGAGTGGTACTGAGCCAGGACTCTGGGAGTCATTGTTGATGTCTCCCAATCCCTCACTCCCCAAAGCCAAGCAGTAACCAGGCAGTGTCTACTGTACTTGCTAAGTGTCTCGTGCACTTCTCTATGTCTCTCATCCTGACTGCCCTTTCCCTGGTCCAAGTTAGGCTTTCTAAAAATATCTTTATTTTTAAAAAATTTGAGATAGAGTGTATATGTGCATGAGAGAGACAGACAGCGAGAGAGAGAGCGAGCGAGCGAGAGCTTGTTCACTTTCCAGATGTCTACAGAGATCAGAGCTGGGCCAGGCTGAAGCTTGGAGCCTGAAACCCAATCCAGTTCTTTCAGTGAGTGTCAGGATACAGCTACTCGAGTCATCCCCTGCTGCCTTCTAGGGTGTGCTTTAATGGGGAGCTGGAATCACGAGCAGAGCCAGGACTCCAGCCCAGGCACTGATATGGGCTGTTGTCATTTCAACCAGCAGGCTGACCGCTGGGCAAGATGCCCACTCCTCACCTGACTTTCTAACTAGTCTGCCTGCTCCACTCTTGCTCTCCCCATCCATCCAGCTGTGCAGCTGGAATGATCATTCTCAGCTGTGAACATGACCTTGTTCCCAGGATAAAATCCAGCTCTTTAATTGCACACAAAACTCTTGTCCTTCTGGTTCCATTTTCTCTTCATCCTCGTCGGTGGCCACTCTCCTTCCTCTTCTCAGTTTCAGCCATCAAAGATGATTTGCAGTTTCTTGAAGGCACTTGTGTGTCTCTTTAGCTATGTGAATATGCTTTCATTTGGCCTAGCACACTTCTCTGCCACTTTGGCTTTGGCCTAGGTAACTCCTTTCAGCCTCAACTTAAACTCCACTTCCCTCCTGGAGCCTTCCTGATCCCTAAACCTGAGCCAAGCATCTCCTCAAATCCTCCTCACCTCACATTTTCTGCTCTGTATTACAACCGGCTGAGCTGTCTGTGTTCCCTGCTAGGCTGAGAATTTGTTTTGAGAGCAGCAAAAGTGCCTTTTCCTGTGGTTCCTAGTGCCCAGCATAGGCATCGTTACAATAGATGTTTGTAGCTTAAGTGAATGATAGCTGGCTTTGCATGATTTAGTTGTGAAGAAGAGGGAGGAAAGCAAGAAGTGAATGGTAGCCTCTGACAAATGAGCAATCCCAGACCAGTCCAGTCCTGAAACTGCTTCAAGGTTTCCTCTTCCCATCTTTAACTCCCCAGGAGTTCAACAGAAACATTATCCCATTCCACAGAAACGTGACTCAAAGTAGGTTTATCTTTGCTATTAACAGAGATAAGAAAGCAATTTTGCCAATGATAAGGAAGCTGTGTTCTTATTGTGTGGTCTAAATGTTGGGTGAGGAGAGTCAAATCACCTGGAAGTGTATGGCCTATGATTTGTTCTTAGTTTGGCTGCTACTATGTTTATTAATAAGTCTCTGGTGAGGTAACCTGAAAAACCAGATGAACTTTAGGTATGCTTTCAAGCAGGATTTCTCAACCTTGACATTTAGGCAGGTAATTCTTTGTTAGGGGGAGCTATTCTGGGCAATGTAGGATGTTTGGGCAGCCTCCCTGGCTTCCACCTGCTGGATGCCAGAAGTGCCCGCTCCACTCCAAATGTGACACCCTCAGATCCCTCCAGATATTGCTAGGTGATATCTGTGGGGGCCAAGTCAGTCCTGGCTGAAGCCATTGTCCCAGAGAAATTCAGCACCTATGTGATGGAGCTTAAGAAGCACTGGGTGAGAGGTGGATTTGAAGTTCATTGCCAACTCTGCCATTTAGTGAAGTTTTTAAAAGTTATCTCTGAATTTGACTTTGGGCAAAAAACTTGATGCCCTCCCCCATCCTGGATTGCATCCTTCTCATCTTAAATAATAGAATAATGTAAGCCCAGAATGCTGTGTGTACTTTGAGTTTACTTTTGGTTCCAGTGGGTGATCTGGGGAATGGGTGAACTCAGACCTTGAGTTGAGGAACCTACAGCATGGCAATGTGGCTGGTTGGTGAGACCCATGTCCCTGCTTGTTCTACATGGTGTCTCCACAGGCTGCCTCTGCTCTGCCCTGGGCTTCTCAGGCTGCCCCAGGAGGTCTCTGTCTCATTCAATCACTTCTTAGCTGCCCTCTTTTCCCAGTAGCTTTGATGGACAGATTTGGAAACTGCTTAGAAACAGTGGATTAGTAGAGGAAACTGAGCCTCGGAAAAGGGAAGAGACTTTGCTGAGGTCACTTAGTGAGTTAGCTTAAGACGCTTTACTGATCCACGTCTCTTGATTTCACCCCACTCTGATAACCCACTCTCACATCTGCTGAACTCGTGGTGGAACTCTGCTTTATAGACTTTTCCTATTTTTTATTTTTTAAATTTCATTGAAATGGACAGGTCATCCGTTTTATACTTCCTGCCCATGGTGATAGTCATCTAATGTAAAAGTAGGACTGTAGCACTTTAGTCAGAAATGATTACTTTCCGAGTGAAATGTTTGGCTTTTAATTGAGCTTGTATGCGATGAAATGAAACCGATGGACCCAAAGCTTCATTTCGAGAGACGTTTGGAGCAGTCAGATCCTTTGGGGAAACCCCCCTTTCTGGAGGCCCTCTAATCTACCATCATGTAGGTTCTTCACTGGAGTTCTTCTTTTCATGTGATTTAGAGGAAAGAATCTGGGCTTTAGACATAGGCTCAAATTCCAACTCTTCTCTTTCATAACTCTGTGAATTTTCCATAAAGAGAATGCCTTTTCTGAATAGTCATTGTGGGCCAGTTGCATTACCTATATTATTTTATTCTTGCAGTATTGGAAGAAGGTTTGGTAATTTATAGATGAGAAAACTGAGTTGTAGAGACTTTAAGTTATTTTAAGCCAGAAACTTAGCAGTAGCAGAACCAGGAGTCCAGCTCAAGGCAATGTGGTTCCAGGTTATAAATGGGATTTTAAACAAATGACTAGGTTATAACATAACTCCCCTGGACTTCAGTTTCTTAGTATGCTGCTAGGATAGTAATGCTTGACTAGCACTTGGTACCCACTAAGTGTCTAATAGATGCTTAGTCTTCCACTCCTTAGCATAGGTTGCTCAAGTTCCCTTCATGTCAGTTATGACTTATTAAGTACTCACTTAGTGTAGGCAAATTGCTAAGCAAATTTTATATAAAATTTCTCTCAAATTTTCAGAAACTAAGCAAAGTTAATATTAATTTTCTCCAATTCCCACTAAAGAAATTGAGGCACATAGAGATTAAAAAAGCTGCTGGTGTTGATCTAGTGAGGACGTGGCAGAGCCGAGATTTGCACTCATGTCTGGCTGGCTCCAGCGAGACCCTGGTGACTCCAGGCTGTGCTCAGCTCTCTAACTGCTCAAAACCCCATGTGAGTTCAGAAGATCTCAGATGCTTTATGTTATCCCCCTTTGCATCTTTACAAACTACAATAAACCAAAAATTTCATCTTGCTGGGTAGACCTCTTCCTGTATGGGAGCCTGGTGCCATCTGCGTTCTTTGGAGCCTTGAGGACGCCAGAGTCAATTCTTATTTCTGCCTGTTGAGTTTGTAATTTAGACGCACATCTTGCCCCATGTGCTTCAGGGACTCCAGACTAATCTTCAGCCAAGCCACAGTGAGATCTAATCAAAGCTGTTCATGATCCACCCCAAAGCTCCTGGCCAATTTTATTTCCCATCTTACCCTTTCCTCCTCCAGTCCTCTGGGACTTATAACTTTCTGGACCTGAGTCCTTTAGCCAGCCAGACCCCTGCCTTTGTGCTTGGTGTTTCCAACCTGATCCCATCTGGTCAGCCCAGTGCAAACACGTCTTCAGAGCTGTGCCTGTCAGTGTGGAGAAGTTGGGCAGGGTCATTGTCACATTTTCCTTTTTTTTTTTTTTTTTTTGACAGAGTGGACAGTGACAGAGAGACAGAGAGAAAGGTCTCCCTTTTCCATTAGTTCACCCCCCAGTGGCCGCTGCAGCTGGCGTGCTGTGGCTGGTGCGGTACACTGTGGCTGGCGTACCACACTGATTCAAAGCCAGGAGCCAGGTGCTTCCTCCTGGTCTCCCATGTGGGTGCAGGGCCCAAGCATTTGGGCCATCCTCCACTGCCCTCCCGGGCCACAGCAGAGAACTGGACTGGAAGAGGTGCAACCGGGACAGAATCCCGGCGCCCCAACCGGGACTAGAACCTGGAATGCTGGCGCCACAGGCAGAGGATTAGCTATTGAGCCACGGTGCCGGACCCCCCCCCCCCTTTTTTAAGATATTTTTATTTATGTGAGAAGCAGAGTTAAAATTAGAGAGAGAGATCTATCTTTCATCTGCTGGTTCACTCCCCAATGGTTGCAATGGCTGGAGCTGGGCCATTCTGAAGCCAGGAGTCAGGAGCTTCTTCCCATCTTCCATGTGGGTGCAGGGGTCAGCACTTGGGCCACCTTCTACTGCTTTCCCAGGCCATTAGTAGGGAGCTGGATCAGAAATGCAGCAGTCAGGACTTGAACAGGTGCCCATCTGGGCTGCTGGTGTGGCAGGTGCAGGCTAAATCTACTATACCACAGCACTGACCCCAACATCACATTTTCCACACCAAGGTGGTGATGCTGAAGGGCAATTTTCTATCTCCCTAGCTTTCAGTACCTGACATAGTACCCCAAATCAAGCATGGTAATTCCTGGTGAAAAACCAAGGAACTGTAAAAAAATAGTAAAGGGAAATATCACAAGGGGTAGGCATTTGGCACAATGGTTAAGATGCCGCTTATGATGCCTCATCTCATATCATAATGCCTGAGTTCAAGTCCTGGCTCTGCTCTTGATTCCGGCTTCCTGCTGATACAAACCCTGGAAAGCAGCAGATGATGGCTCAAGTACTTGAGTCTCTGCCACCATTGAGGGAGACCTAGATGGGATTTTCACTTTTTGGTGAACTGGAGGTCAAGTTAAGGAGGTCATGTGCATAAAAGCACTTTGCACCCATGGGCTTGATCAAGCAGGTGTTCAGTAAATCATGAAATCGTGCACTGCTCTTCCCTGGCTTGATCTCTTGTGGCCTTTGTGCTATATTTCTTTGAGCCAATTAATGCTTTCTACCTTGGTAGTGATTACCTGAGTGTGTGCATATGTTCTCCTGTGACTTTGAGAAGAGAGGGCTCATAACATAAAAGACTAAATTTCCAGAATATCTCGTATGGACATGATTAATAAGTAGTTGTCACACTCATGGATGAGTGAACAACCTTTGGGAGACAGGAGGACTCTATTTTGCTCCAAATAGAAATGTGTAAGAAGCAGATTGTGAGGGCAGAGAGTGTGTCTGTCTCAGCCATGGCTGTGTCCTCATCACTTCACTCAGTGACAGGTGGCAACCAGTGTTCCATAAACACCTACTGGATTTATGAATATGGGATTCAGCGATATTGAACTTATTAGAATGCATAATGTCTCCAGTCACAGAGCCGCTATGGAGGAGGAGTCAGCAGCCTCCCCCCACCTCGATCCCCCTCGTTTCCTGATGCTCCATCCCCTCCCCTGCCTGCCTTCTCCAACCTCCACCTTCCGCAGGTTTTGTCCACTATCTAGAACCTCCACTCCTTTGACCCATTTGCTGATGCATGTAAGGGTGATGACCTGCCTCCTGCTGGCATTGAGGATTATATCCCTGTAAGAATTCAACAGGGAAATGACAGGAAGACCCTTACTAGGTCCAAGGGATTGCTGATGATTACAATAAAAAGAAACTAGTGAAGGCGATGAAGAAGAAATTTGCCTGCAATGGTACTGTGACTGAGCCTCCAGTCTAGGGAGAAGTCATTCAGCACCAGGTGACCAGAGCGAGCACATGTGCTAGTTGCTGGTAGAGATTGGACTGGTTAAGGACCATCCTCTGAAGATCCAGGGGTTGTAAGTGCTTGTGCCTCATTGAAGCTTAAGTGAGGATTTCCTTGCAGTGAGTAGACTTGCCCTTCTGTCCCTTGTCATGCATTTAAAAAACTCACAGCTTGTTTAATGTAATAATTTCCGGTCCACTTTTAGCTTATACTAGTGTGACCTCTTCATGCAATAAACTGAAAAAAGCCATGCCAAAGAAAATGCATAGATATCACTTGACTGATCTTAGTCTCAGAAAGAGAAACTGAAGCCAGAGAAGAGGAAGGAATGTCTAGGTTCACAGAGGGACTCAGCAGCCAGTATTTAGGCTACCTGGTTTATAAGACTCTATAAGCTAGAACCACATAGTAGGTGGTCAACAAGGCTTACTTGGCACATCCAGTTGGAGCTGATTCTAGCCTCTTCTCTTGTTTCTCAGTGTTTGACAGGAGCTGAGTTGACCGGAGGTTTGGAGGAGCTAAAGTGTTCAAGGAGATTAAGCCTAGGAATCAGTCATGTTTGGATTCTGTTTGGGGTGAGGCTCAATTCATCCCTAAGTCATGCTTTGTGGTTTGGGAAGAGATGGGACCTATTTTTACATGACTTGACTTTTAGTTATGTGCAGCTCTACAGTTAGAGTCCCTCCACCTAGCTTTTAAAATGTTGTGCTAAGCCAGCTAGATAGGTCTTCCTTGGCAGCATTCCTCTGGGAATCAGCATCTTATTGTACAAAGCTTCAAGATGCATTGTGTGGCCCAAAACGGTAGCTGGAGCCTACTTCTCTTTTGATTTCTTGATTTTATTCTCTGTGTTCATGGCTGCTTTGAAAATTAGCCTTTCCTGTGACTTATAGGTAACAATCTGAGCAGCAACCAGGCACTGTTGTGATGGAGAAATGGCACAGAGGTTAGTAGTTGTATGACTTTGGATGAGCATATCATTAAGGCTTAAAGTAGAAAGATTTTTCACATTTTTCAGAATGTGTTTGTGTTCATGAGAGGGTAGAAAGGTGAAAAATATTGGGGCCAGGGGATTGTGAGAAAGTATTCATAAATAATGAATTTATCAAGCTAGTTCATACTTGACCTTGTATAATTGTATGAGCTTGGATAAGTCATTTCTATAAGAACCAGACACTGATTTATGCTTTCTGGAGGATAGAGTATACTGTAGTACTTGTCCTCACAGCTCTGGGAGAAGTGGACAAGAAAATGAAAGGTGTGGAGTGATGACTGCTCAGATATGGGGGTGTATACAATTCTGTGGGAACTCAAGAGGGAGAAGGAAGTGGATCTGCTTGAGTGGTCCTGGGATATAATTAAAAAGAAGATGTTATTTGAGATGGATTTGAGGGATGAAGGGACCCTAACCAGATAGAGAAGGAGGGATGGTGTGGATCAAGTGATACTGTTAACCAAGGGAGGAATTGCTTATACAATCTTGGAGGCAGGAGTAGCATGGTGTTGTGAGGTAGGGTATTGTGTTTTGGCATATCCAGGGCATAAGTTGAATGGAGAAGAGATTGAGGGGGAAAGGAAGACTAAGATCATAAAGACTCATGCTCAATAGGACTTTTGTACCTGGGGGCAGTGATCATCATGGAAAGACTGTAGGTATGGCAGGAACATGATCACATTTGCCTGTCAAGATAATAATTCTGGCTGTACTGTGGAGGATGAGTTGGAGGAGAGAGGCTGAAGGCAGGGCCACTAGGGGAAGGTAGTTGCCCTTGTCCAGATGAGAGATGATAAAACCAAGGATCAAGGAGATGTAATGGGGGGATAGATAAAAACAAAAAGAAGAGATGTGCTTTTCCTGGTCTCCCATGGGGTGCAGGGCCCAAGCACTTGGGCCATCCTCCACTGCACTCCCGGGCCACAGCAGAGAGCTGGCCTGGAAGAGGGGCAACCGGGACAGAATCCGGCAACCCGACCGGGACTAGAACCCGGTGTGCCGGCGCCGCAAGGCGGAGGATTAGCCTGTTGAGCCACGGCGCCAGCCTAAAAAGAAGAGATGTGATCATCTCAGCCTCAAATTCCCTATCAATACATTTAAAAATCTCTCAACTGAAGTTTCTGTGAGGTCCCCCAAGAGTAAACTGGAGTGAGCTCTGGAATATGGGATACCCTGGAAAATGAGTGCCTCACAAGGAATTCTGTTTTGTGGGCTCCCTGTAATTTTAGTGACTGTATATTTGGTGGTGTTGGTGTTGGTGTTGTAGGGGCAGTGGGAGTGTTCCAATCTTTGTAACATGCCTGATAAAGGGTAAAGAAATTCATGTTGGAACTTGAAGGATGATTTCTGAGACTAGGCATATTTGAATGCTGGCAAAATAGTCTCGAGAGTTACAAAAGGTTTGGAAACTTCTATGGCTTGAATGTTGGTGTCCCTTCCAATATTCAAGTATTGAAACTTGATGTCCAATGTGATAGTATTGAGAGGCGTGGCCTTTAAAGTTGCTGGCCATGAGGGCTTCTCCCTTGTGAATGGGATAAAGGTCTTAAAGAGGCCCTCAAAGATTTCAACCCCTCTTTCCTTTCTGCCTTCTGCCAGGATGTGGCAACAAGGTACCATCTTGGAAGCAGAGAGCAGCCTCATCAGACAAATGAACCTGGTGGTGTCTTGGCCTTGGATTCCTAAGCCTATAGACTGAAACATGAATTTATGTCCCTTATAGATTGCCCAGAGTCACATATTTTGTGTAATGGTATAAAATGTCTGAGGCAGAAGCCAACTTGTTGGGTGCTCTCAACACCTCAACAACATGCTTGCTAAGCAGTTTCCCTGACACTGCCTGAACCTTGTCTGTAATATGAAGACATTCTCCTTCTGGATAGCCTGTGCATCGTTGACAGATTTAAACAGTGAAGAGCAACCTGTCTGCCCCATTTCTACGCAACCATGGCCAGAGAAAGGAATGTTTTTGAAAGAGATTGTCTTAAGAATCTTTGCACGAGTATATTTGATGAATTGAAGGTATTACAAAAGCAAGCCACTGCCTTGATTGAAATTGATTTTCATTTTTTCCTCATTTGAGGCCCAACAGTATTTCAAGCTGCATGTCAAACAGAGACAGAAACATGGTTGAGCTAAAAAGAATTGGGTTTTGGCTAAAATAGAACACTGGCAACCTGATAATTCTAACAACAACAGTAGAGATGGCTTCATTCACGAGAAGTCTATATGTGTCACAAAGAGTATAGGGTAAAGGCAGAGAAAGGTGGAATCCATTCTTGGTGGCAGGGATGATGACAGCATGGTCACGGGATAAACTCATGGTCACTATTACATGACTGTGAACACAAATATCCACATGGGAACTGTTAAGAAAAAAGGAAGAACCTGCTGCAGTGAGTGTGACTGCAGAGTTGGAAAAACACTGAGGCCATGATTACAAAGGCAGTGGACTATCTAATGCCCTCTCTAACCCTGACTTCCTTTATCTTCCTCCCACTTCAAATCTCCTCTTCTGGTTTCTTCCATTGTCCTTTATCTAAATTGACTGCCTTCCTCCTACTCCCTTCCCACCCAGCTCTTTCTCACTGCAGGTTTCTGTCTCATTCCCCATATAGAAGTAATACCTTACGTTTTTATGATGCGTTGTCATTCAGTAAGCCAGGTGAAATACGTAATCTCAACAACCTCAGAACCACAATTGTAGGCAGGTGCTGTCCCTATTATGCAGATGATGAAAATAAGGCTGAAATAAAGCTGAAGAGATGAAGCAACTCACCTAAAGCCACATAGCCACATTAGGGTAGATGCAAGATGATGGCTTATGCCCTTTTCCATACCCATGACTCCATCACTCCAACTTGAGATTAAACCCCTGCTGTTTCAGTGTGCTGACTTGCACTGGATTTCCCCAAACACAGGGAACCAAACGATCTCCTCAATTAAGGACAGCACCAAGAATAGCTTCTCTATCCTGGAGGCATTTTAATGAAATGTCAAAAGAGGGTTTATCTCCTTGAAATTTGTCTCGAATTCTGGGGAAGTGTCATTTTAGGTTACTGGACTCTTTTCAATGTCCAAGTTCACCACATATGCCCAGACTCCTTTCAATGACATTGCTTCTGTGCGCACAAGTAAGTTAATGAGCAGGAGCCAGCTCACACTGGCTCATTTGTTCAATTTTTGGAAATTTGGTGGACTGCTTGTTAAAAACAGCCATTCTTGAAGTATATATCTATATAAGCTTATAATAAGTTAAATGAATTATACTGAAGCCTAAGGTAAGGGATACTCAAAACTCATAAAATCTTAATTGTTTTCCATTACTACAATTACTATTCTCTGTGGCTGTTGGCATGTATTGCATTTGAATGGTGAAGATACTGGATAGTAGAGTGCTATCATTCATCTATGCTCAACTCTATACTCATTGACATTGCAGTAACACTTGAAAGTGGCCATGGGGACCCTTATACCATGGAAATTATAAAAAAAATACAAACCAAGTTCCTCTTTCACCCTCAGGGAACTATGAATTTCACACACACACACACACACACACACACGGTTTCCATTCACTGATTCATTTCCTCAATGCCTGTAACAGCTGGGACTAGACAGGGCTGAAGCTGGGAACTCAATCTGTGTCTCCCATGTGGATGGCAGAGGAGCACAATTACTTGAGCCATCACCACTGTCATGACATCACTGTCTCACAGGGTCTGAATTAGTAGAAAGCTGGAGTCAGGACCTGGAGATGGATATTGAACTCAGACACTTCTAAATGGGACAAATGGGACATGGATGTCTTTTGTAACGAAAGCTTTCATTTATTAATAAATACAAATTTCATAGGTACAGCTTTAGGAATATAGTGGTTGTTCCCCCCATACTCACCCCTCCCCCACTCCTGTCCTACCTCCTACTCCCTCTCCCATTCCATTCTTCATTAAGAATCATTTTAAATTATCTTTATATACAGAAGATCAACTATAATAAGTAAATACTTCAACAGTTTGTACCCACACACACAAAGTGTAAAGTACTGTTTGAAGACAAGTTTTACCATTAATTCTCATAGTACAACTCATTAAGGACAGAGGTCCTACATGGGGAGTAAATGCACAGTGACGCCTGTTGTTGATTTTACAATTGACACTCTTATTTGTGATGTCAGTGATCACCCAAGGCTCATGAGCTACCAAGGCTATGGAAGACTTTTGAGTCCACTAACTCTGTCTGTATTTACACAGGGCCATAAGCAAAGTGAAAGTTCTCTCCTCCCTTCAGAGAAAAGTACCTCCTTCTTTGATGGCCCATTCTTTCTCCTGGAAGCTCATTCACAGAGATCCTTCATGTAGGTCATTTTTTTTTTTTGTCAGGATATCTTGGCTTTCCATGCTTGAAATGCTCTCATGGGCTTTTTTAGTCAGATCCGAATGCCTTAAGGGCTGATTCTGAGATCAGAGTGCTATTTAGGGTGTTTGTCATTCTACGAGTCTGCTGTGTGGCCTGCTTCCCATGTTGGATCATTCTCTCCTTTTTTTTTTTTTTTAAGGCTTATTTATTTTACTTGAAAGTCACAGTTACACAAAGAGAGCAGGGGCAGAGAGAGAGGCCTTCCATCTGCTGGTTCACTCCCCAGATGGCCACAATGGCTGGAGCTGCACCGATCTGAAGCCAGGAGCCAGGAGCTTCTTCCCGGTCTTCCACATGGGTGCAGGGTCCCAAGGACTTGGGCCAGCTTTCCCAGGCCATAGCAGAGAGCTGGACTGGAAGTGGGGCAGCTGGGTCTCAAACTCACCCATGTGGGATGCCAACACCCCAGGCAGCAGCTTTACCCACTATGCTACAGTGCTGGCCCCTGGATCATTCTCTCCTTTTTAATTTTATCTATTGTTATTAGCAGACACTTGGTCTTATTTATGTGATTCCTTTGACACTTATTCCTATCTATATGATCAATTACACACTTAAAATGGTCACTTTAACTAGTAAGATGGCATTAGTACCACCCAGCTTAATGGAATTTGGAGTCCCATGGCAAGACATGGCGTCTTTTTTTTTTAACAAGCTTATCTTGACTTTCTTTTTATCCATGAAATTATTTTTTTCTTTTTTTAAAAGTCAGAGTTACACAGAAGGAAAGGCAGAGAGAGTGAGAGCGAGAGAGAGAGATAAAGAGAGATCTTCCATCCACTGGTTCACTCCCCAGTTGGCCACAATGGCCAGAGCTGCACTGATCCAGAGCCAGGAGCTTCTTCTGGGTCTCCCATGTGGGTGCAGGGACCCAAAGACTTGTGACATCTTCTACTGCTTTCCCAGGCCATAACAGAGAGCTGGCTGAATCAGAAGTAGAGCAGCCAGGACTCGAACCGGCACCCATATGGGATGCAGGCACTGCAGGCAGTGGCTTTATCTGCTACACCACAGCGCCGGCCCCGATATGACGTCTTAAACATTGAGCCAGTGCTGCCCCACCAGTTGTTAAATATGTTACCAGCACAGCATTGGCTAAGATACATAAAAAGTTTGTGATTTTTGGGACTGTTGAATCCTGAATGCTCAGCTTCATTCTACTACCTGCCACTATGAACTTTGGATGTAAAGAAGAAGGTGTCTGGAGAGGAATGGAGAGATGTGAAAATAGCAGATTTTACGAGGTCATTCTCTTCCCCCTTGGTGGTAATAGTATATAATATTTCACACTGCTGTGGGCTACCTACTGTATTAGGCGTTTTGCATACCTTGGATTTTAATTCTCACAAAAGCCATGCAAGGAAAATATTCTATTCTTATTTTACAAATGGAAATACAAACATAAGGGAAAGGGAATATTTGCCCCAATTTACCCTGAGATAATGTGAGAGGACTGTGTTTTGAGGCCAGATCTATCTGGTACCAAATCGGAGATCTTTCTGAAATGTTGGTGAGAAGGGACATCATTGGAACTCTAAGGACCACCCTGAACATCTGTTTGCTCCAGAAGCTTTGTCACTGCTGTGGATTGATGATATGCCAGGTGTCCTTTGTTAAAATTCATTACTAATTCCAAACAGAAGCCAAACTTGAAGCATCTATTTCTTTATTCAACCACTTTTTAATATGTGCTGTATACTAAGCATTATCTTAGCTGCATGGAATCTAGCCATGGAAAAGAAAGGTAAGACCCCTGCTTTTGAGTTGCTTATGGACTTAACAGGATGCCTTAAGCTTGGTGGCACATCCAGACATTGACACCTTCCCAGTGCCAGTGATCCCAGAGTGTTCTCTGAGGTTACCATGGTCATCAAACTGGGTGACAATCAGGTCCTCTCCTCTCATCATCAGACCTTGCCTGGGCATGGCAATATTCTTCAGGGTTCACCTACTTTCTCATCTCTCTTTCAAACAAGATTGGCCATCAATTGTCAAAGTACTGCTTCTGCCAAGATGAAATGTGGCATTGGACACTGTCCATGGGTTATTTTCTCTTCCATGGCAGAGATTGGGAGGGAGGTATGCGCACAATTTCCTCAAGTTGTGGCTTTCTGTTAGAGTTGGTGTTATAAATCCCTGCCTTTTTCAGTCACTTGTGCCACGTGTCAGCCAATTATGTAAGGAGTTCTGGTCCACACTTTGTGGGATAGATTTATTTTTATTGAAAAATATTTTTTAATTTTGATTTTAATTAGTTTTTAACAGATTCAATATGATTTGTAGATACAATTCTAATAACATAATGATATTCCCTCCCTCCCTCCTTTCCCTAGCTCCTTCCCACTATGGGATAGATTTTGATGATAGATAGGAGCTGATTTCGTCCTTTGGGAGAGGAGAAACAAAGATACTAGTTGAAGAATTTTCTGTTGTTGTTTTTCTTTCTTTTCTTTAATTTTTTTTATTTCAAAGGCCAACTTACAGAGAGAGGGAGAGAAAGAGAGTTCTTCTATCTGCTGGTTTACTTGCCAAATGGCTGCAACAGCCAGGGCTAAGTCAGACTGAAGCCAGGAGCTTCTTCTGAGTCTCCAATGTGAGTACAGGGCCTCAAGCACTTTGGCCATCTTCCACTGCTTTCCCAGGCACATTAGCAGGGGGCTGGATTGGAAGTGGATCAGCTAGGATTCCAACAGGTGCCCATTTGAGATGCCAGTGCTGTAGGTGGACACTTTACCCACTATACCACAGCAACTGCCCCCTGTTGTTTTTCAAGAGTAAAGTCAGACCATCCTAGAATGCTTTGCTACAGCTTAGCTCAGTTTGCCAAGCAGTGCTATATCTGTGGCTATATATTGGCTGGGAAAGGGACACTAGAATGTTTGGCAGGTAGAAGTGATGTATTTTGATCTATGTAAGGTTGATTTCCTTGGCTAACTGGAGTTAGTCCCCTTATCATAATGTGGTAGAAACCTCTTAACAAAGTCTGGAGACCTACAGAGGGCAAACTCTTGGGAAACCTGATTGTTGAGTATGTCTGATCATGGTTCTTTTCAATGACATTGGTTTTTAGCTATCTGAATACTTTGGTTTTCCTGGCATGCCTTCTCTGTTCCTTTTGCCATTTGTAATGAGACATGAGTATTGATGGCACTTTAAAAGTATTCCCAGCAGATGGCATTCATTCCAGTGGGATGATGTGAGAGAGATATGTTGGCACATAGAAATGTCAGGCTATGGGAGTCTAGAAGTGAAACAGGAAAGCACCCAGTAGATCTGGCAAGGGGAGTACACGGAGAGTCCCCACCTGGCAGGGTGGGGCTGCAGAACAGATGTGGTCTGAGCCAACTTGGTCTCTCTTCCTCTCTTCCTAATTCTGTATTCCTCTCCCTTCTATAAGGAACATTGACTAGATCCTCCTTGGTAGAGACCCCCTAGAGAGTCCTGTTTTGTAATCCAGGCCAGTTGGGCTGTTCCTTCAAGCTGGAATCACATGCAGTGAGTGACTGTGTTTTTGTTCATTAGATTTCTTGACCATTTTGTAGCTTGACTATCCACCCCTTCCACTTTGAAATCCTTTTTCTCTTGGATATCACAAGCAACTCTCAACTCTTCTCCATCTGAGACAGTTATGTTATTCTAAAATTCTGCTGAAAACTTTATATTTTGAAATATTCCCAGGTTATAGCCATCAAAGACCTGAGAATGAGTGATTAGAGTTCAGGGCTAGGTTTTAATCTTCCTTTTGGGCATACAGCAAGCATCCCTGTTCAAAGTCTCTGTTCTCCTGGAGTTTCTTCTTGGTTAGGGAAGACAATCAAATAAAACAGTGTGTAGAGACATCTGTCTCACCCACCCCACGTGGGTTTCTATCTCCGCCCTGTGGAGAAATCTACTTCTATCATCTTACTTAGTTCATGTTTTATGGAAGCCTTTCCAAAGTTTCCTTCTGTCACTGTCACTTAGCTCCTGATATTTTCATGTTTTCCGCTTCCTAGTGACTTTTGCCTGAGCAACACCACCAACATTCTAAACTCATCATGTCTAAAAGCAAGTTTACCCTTTACTTCTCCCTCTCCTGCCATTCCTTCTCAATGACACTGGTGTGCCCTTGCTTAACTGGATTTTTTTAAAAAAGATTTATTTTTTTTATTTGAAAGAGAGGGAAGGAGAGAGAAAGAAATCTTCCACCTGCTGATTCACACCCCAAATGACTGCAATAGCCAAGACTGAGCCAGGCCAAAGCCAGACCCATCTGGGTTTCCCATGTGGGTGCAGGGGCCCAAGGATATGGGCCATCTTCCACTGTTTTTCTAAGGTGCATCAGCAGGGAGCTGGATTAGAAGTGGAGCAGCTGGGACTCTAACCAACACCCATATGGGATATAGGCACTGCAGGCAGTGGCTTAACCCATTATACAACACAGGCACCTGGACTGACTCTTTGTGTCATCTTTACCACCTTCTCTGTCCCCCTCATCACCAGATCTTGTAGGATTCTAAGCCATATCCCAGTGTTAATGTAAATTTTAATCAGGTCTCTGCCTCTAGCTTCTTGCAATTGTGTTAGACTATTTAGACTGTTCTAGTGAAATATAAACTGGGTGGCTTATAAATAATAGAATCTATTTCTTACTGTTCTGGAGACTTGGAAATCCAAGATCAAGATGCCACTGATTTGGTGTTTCATGAGGGTCTGCTTTCTGGTTAACGGGTGGCACCTTTCTTCTATGTCTTCCCATGGTAGAAGGGTGAGCAAGCTCTCTGGGATCCCTTTTATACAAGGACTAATCCCACCCATTACGGTTCCAACCCCATGACTTAGTAACCTCCCAAAGGCCATTTCCTAATACCATCAGTTAGGAGGTTAGGATTTCAATGTATGAATTTTAGAAAAACATCAATATGCAGACTATAGCACTCTCCCGTCCATAATGCATACCCACCCCAGTAATTTTTCCCAGCATGGTCTCATAATGTGACTTGACAGCCACTATTTATTGAGGACTTACTATATGCCAAGTTCTATGTATTTTATATTAATTGTTTTTTTAAAAACCACTTAATAATCATTTGAAGTACATAATATTATGTGGAAGATGTCCAAGATCTTATAGTTAATAAATGACATATTTGAGTGTAGTGTGTTCTGATTCCATGATCACCATGTCAAATTGCTGAATGGATGGTAGCCTTTTTAAAAGAATTAAATGTCAATTTCCCTAGCTCCTGCTATTGTCACAAAATATCCAAGAAAGGCTAATTTTTAAAGAAAAACATTTTATCTATCTATATGTCTGTCTGTCTATCTGTCTATCTTAGCAGTAACCACACTAGCCAAGTTTAATGGGAAAAAAAAAAAAACAACTCAGGATCACTAGCCATTAGGGAAATGCAAATAAAGACCACAGTAAAATTTCACCTTAATCCAGTTAAAATGACTGTACTCCAAAGATCAAAAAATAATAAATGGTGAGGATGTGGGAAAAAAGTATCCTAGTACATTGTTGGTAGAAATGTAAGCCAATACAACCATATGGAAGACAGTATGGAGACAGATCAGAAATTGGAAAATAGATCTACCATTTGACCGACCCAGCCATTCCACTCCTGGGAATTCACCCAAATAAAATGAAATCAGCATATGAAATATTTATTGTATTGCTATGTTTATCACAGCCCAACTCACAGTAGCTAAGATATAAATGTCCATTGACTGATGACTGGATAAAGAAAATGTATACACATACACACACACACACACACACACATACCCACACACTATGGACTACTTCTCAACCATAAAAAAGAATGAAATCCTGTCTTTTGCAACAAAATAGAAACCATTATTCTTAGTGAAACAAGCCAACATCCAAAAGAAACATTTTTTCTCTGATATGTGGTAGTTAATATAAAATACAAAAAGATGCATAGAAATGAAATGGACATTATGTGATTTGATAGTTGTTTTTAGCCCTTGTTTATACTCCTGTGGAAATGTGGTCTTTCTACATTTTACTTGTTGAATATTATGACTGAACATTAATACTGATTATAGAATGTATTGAAATTATGTTTTTGCAAATTTTTTTTATAAAGGAACAAAGGAAAGGGATTGAGGGAAGGAGGGAAATATGGTTATCTTCTTAGAATTGTACCTATGAAATACATGAGATCTGTTCCCTTCATATGAATAACATTTAATTTAAAAAATTAAAAAAGGAAGTACACTTGATAGATCCTGGAGAAGAACTGAGAGCTCAGGCTGCATTCACACTGGAGTTTTTATGGCTGTCAGTCTGAGTCCTCAGTTTCTCCTCTCCTTATACCCTTTCTGGGATATTGCTGGGCAGAAGGCTTTCTGGGTGTGGAACTCCTGAAATTCCTCCCAGAATTTTATATAAGCCTCTTTGGTAAAGGACAGATGAGATTCCCTTAAGCTTCTCCCAGGAGAGAGCTGAGACTCGCCTAACCAGGTTATTGAACAATGGCAAGATTTATTGTACGTAAATGCTGGCTTGCTTCCAAGGCTTGCCTCTACTTTTCTACTCTCATCCACCCACACAAAAATTTACCAATTTTTTTGGCCTTGTACACTCACAGGCTGATGTCTGTCTAGCTACCTCAACATTCTCCCTTGAGAGAAGTAACCCATAATTTTATGGGGTAACATGGATGAATATCCATTTTCTGTATTTTCTTTGGAGCTGATTCATGGGCATAGAACTGCTTGTGGGTATTCATGTTCTGCTGTCTATGTGGAGGTGGCTTGGGAAAAGATTGGTTTGTGTAGTCTAGAGGGCTGGTCACACCACCCAACAGGATAGGCTGGAAGCCTTGCCTCATGACCATCTGGAACTAGATAACTTTTATTCTGTTAGTGACGAATGAGGGCATCAAAGACACATAGTATAAAGAGAAGCAATAAGAGTATGGAAGCTTTAGGCCAAGGAGAGACAACAACCAGATTTCTATGATCCAATGCTAGGCTAGAAAAGAAAAAGCATTTATTATGTCACAGTTCTGGAGGCTAAACATCAAGAGTGAGGTGCTGGCAGCTGGTGAAGGCTGGTGAAGGCCTAGTCTCTGTCTCTGCTTTCAGGATGGTGCCCATAGGTGTGTCCCACAGAGGACTGAATGCTGTGCCTCATGGTGGCACGCAAGGGCCAAACTTGCTCTTGGCCCATTGATAAGGGACTAATCCCATCCAGGAGGGTGAAGCTCTTGTGGCCTCCTACTCACCTCCTGAACGTCCCACCTCTTACTATTGTTGCATTGAGAATTAAGTTTCACCATGAGTCTTGGAGGAGACCACAGGATTAGTTATCAGATTAAGAATATTCAGTAGCTTCCCACAATCTGAAAGGAAATATCTAAATTCCTCGTCTGAGTCTCCTGTTGCACATTTCTGAAACGGTTCTACAGCATGAAACTGATGCTTGGGCAAGTCCAGGCTTATGAATGTCTCTTCAGCTGTTGGTTCATGCCAGCCTTTCTACTTTTGGTCATGTTGACAAGCCCAGAGCCTAATAAAGGAAATTTAGTTACATTCAATCCAGAGAGTAAGAGAAAAATTCAATTCACCACCACAGCAAAGTAAGCCTGATGGAAAAAAAAAAACAAAAAACAGGTATTATGAATTTGCATTCTGTGCCATTGACTTGTACAATGAGGCCAGTTGTCTTTTGATGTTCGTGAACTCATAGGATCTGATGACGCAGAGGCTTAAAAACTATTCCTTGGGTTAATTTCATGGAGGTGAATAATAAAGCAGAGAGGCAAGATAAGAAGGAAGAAAATCTTTGTATATGGGAAAAGGCCTGATGTAGGCAACTTTCATTTACATTTTGAAGGCCTTTCAGTTTATAGAAAATTAAAAAATAAAAATATTGGCCGGCGCCGTGGCTCAATAGGCTAATCCTCCGCCTTGCGGCGCCGGCACACCGGGTTCTAGTCCCGGTCAGGGCACTGGATTCTGTCCCGGTTGCCCCTCTTCCAGGCCAGCCCTCTGCTGTGGCCCAGGAGTGCAGTGGAGGATGGCCCAGGTGCTTGGGCCCTGCACCCCATGGGGAGACCAGGAAAAGCACCTGGCTCCTGGCTCCTGCCATCGGACGAGCGTGGTGCGCCGACCGCAGCGCGCCGACCGCGGCGGCCATTGGAGGGTGAACCAACGGCAAAGGAAGACCTTTCTCTCTGTCTCTCTCTCTCACTGTCCACTCTGCCTGTAAAAAAAAAATAAATAAAAAAAAATAAAAATAAAAAAAAATAAAAATATAGAATTTATAGAATTTACATATGTATTGCTTTACATATTCAAACATTGACATTAAAATATATTGTAATATATTTGTGTGGTACGCACCAGAGGAACATACTGTTTAGAAAGCATTGATTATTTTTTTAAAGATTTATTTATTTATTTGAAAGAGTTACACAGAGAGAGAGGAGAGGCAAAGAGAGAGAGAGAGAGAGGTCCTCCATTCAATGGTTCACTCCCCAATTGGCCACAACGGCTGGAACCGTGCCGATCTGAAGCCAGGAGCGCAGGGGTCCAAGGTCCTCGGCCATCTTCTACTACTTTCCCAGGCTATAGCAGAGAGCTGGATCAGAAGTGGAGCAGCTGGGTCTCAAAACCGGCACCCATATGGGATGCTGGCACTTCAGGCCAGGGCATTAACCCACTGCACCACAGTGCCAACCCCAGCATTAATCTTTTTTTAAGAAAAATTATTTGAGAGAGAGTGAGAGTGGGAGAGAGAGAAAGAAAGAGATAAAGTACTACTATCCACTGGTTCACTTTCTAAATTCCTACAACCCAGGAACTCAATCCAGATCTCTCATGTTGTGAGGAGTTAAATGGGCTAACAGGTAATTACATCAGGTCCTGTTGGAAGGAAACTCTTAATTTAAGAGTGGACAAGGTGCATGCCTCCTCCCAGAGGCTTCGTGTGTGTGTGTGTGTGTGTGTGTGTGTGTGTGTGTGTGTGTGTGTTTATCATGAGCAGGCTAGACAGGTTAACAATCTTCAAGGTTTTGTCCTTGCCTCTGATTGGTCATTATCCCAGCCCTCTTGGTTGTTATCCTAGCCCTCTGATTGGTTGTTAGCTGTTACTCTGACTCCCTTGCTTGGCTAAATCTAAGATAGTCACGTCCTGTAAAAAGGACCTAGCACTGGCAAGTTTCCTAGATGATTCCATTCTTGGAGACACCCTCCTATCTGCTGCCACAGGTTTCTCCATTAAATAAATCTCACTCTGCTCACTATCTCTGTCCACATGGAAATTCTACGTGAGACAAGCACAGATTGCCTTCATTGTCCTGTAACAACATGGGTACAGGAACCCAATCATTTGAACCAATCCCAGGGTCTGCATTTTTAGGAAGCTGGAGTCAGGGGCAGAGCCAGGTATTAAACACAGGCACTTATGTGAGATGTGGGACGGCCAGTGCTGTGGCATGGCAGGTTAAGCCGCCACCTGCAGTGTCTGCATCCCAAATGGGTGCTGGTTCAAGTCTCAACTGTTTCTCTTCCAATCCAGCTCCCTGCTAATATTCCTGGGAAAACAGTTGATGATGGCCCAAGTACTTGGGCCCCTGCACCCATGTAGGATCCCCAAAAGAAGGTACTGGCTCCTGGCTTCGTCCTGGCCCAGCCCTAGTCATTGCTCCCATTTGGAGAGTGAGCAAGTGGATTAAAGATCTCTCTCTCTCTCTCTCTCTCTCTCTCTCTAACTCTGCCTTTTGAATGGAGCCAGGAGCTTCTTCCAGGTCTCCTATGTGGGTTTCAGGGGCCCAAGACCTTGGGCTACCTTCTGTTGCTTTCCCACATTAGCAGGGAGGCAGATCACAAGCGGAATAGTAGGGACTGGAACCAGAGCCCATATGGGATGCTGGCGTTACAGGTGGTAGCATGACTCATTTGCCACAATGCTGGTCCTGGGACATGGACATCTTAATTATTAGATTGAGCACCTGTTCCTAGAATTATTCCTCTTTATGATCAAATATAAGGTAAAGACTTACCCATTCCTTAACTAATTCTGGGAAAAGACAGAGTTTTTTCATACTGAAGTTCTTATGGAATGGCTCAGATGATGTGCCACTTTTACAGCTTATTTCTTTGCTTGTTAGCTCAATGTTGGAGGAAAAACAGGCTGAAACCATTTTAAGCAATGATGATCTTAGGACAGAGGTAACCTGATACAGTCAGAATGAAGCAAAGGAATCCAGCCCAGACTCCCTGGCTCCCTCTCCTCCTTCTCTTGGCTATCCTTCCTCAATTAAAGTGTGAATGAGCTTTAGATGGCGTCACAAAACAGTGAAAATAAGTAATTATACTTTAAAGATCACAAATATACACCAGAAGACAAATACAAGCAAAATGTTTACATGTTTGTGAAAATGAATCTTTGTTGCTTGGATTACATGTGCAGTGTGAATAAAATTCAAAAATTTAGCCATACACCCTAAACAAAAGTTAAAAAAAATGAGTTAGCTAACTCAAAACATGACTCTATGGTGATCAAAATGTTGAAGACACACATGAAGATTTTTATAAGTTATTGCCATGTACAAAGGCACTTCAATAAATTTGTGGAAACATGGAATTAAAAGATCAGTTTATTTCAGTGCAGAACTTGTTTGAAATCCATATGTCAATTTTTCACAATACATATTTCTCATGAACTTTTTGAAGCCCTCTTGTACATGAGATTGAGAAACGCAATATTTCTTCATTAATATAATGTTACATACTAGGTTATTTTAGATATGCCTGTATAACTTAATGACCACATTAAATATTATGAATAGAAATATGACTAGTTCTTGTGAATTCCTCAGAGTTTATATTTTCAGGCTGGCACCAAATCACTTCTTTAAAATTAGTATTCTGATAGAAAAAAATGGGACCTGTTGTACATGTATTGCTGATTTGTATGTAGGCTCGTGTGGCAAATCTTCAGCTCTCTAGGAAATGTAAGTTGGTTATGGACACAAGCTAACGCATACTGCACTTGACTGTGATACAGAACCATACCTGGAGTTACGGTAAGATGTCCACTTCGGGGTTGGTGTTTTGACACAGAGGGTTAAGCCTTCATTTGTGATGCTGGGATCCCATAGTGGAGTGCTAGCTTGGATCCCAATTGGTCTGCTTCTGATCCATCTCCCTGATAATCTGTCTGGGAAGGCAACAGAAGATGGCTCAAGTACTTGGTTCCATGCCACCTACATGGGAGACCCAGATGGAGTTTCAGGCTCCTGGCTTCAGCCTGGTCCAGCCCTGGCTATTGGTGCCACTTGGGGGAGTGAACTCACAGATGAAAGATTTCTTTCTCTCTCTGTCTCTTCCTCTGTCTCCATAACTCTACATTTTACATAAATAAAAATAAATCTTTAAAAATGTTTACATTAGGCCTCCCATGAATGTGAGGCTCTTTCTTTATTGGACTTTGTGTGTTTTATTTTCTTTTAAGATTTATTTATTTATTTTGAAAGAGTTGCAAAAAGAAAGGGACACACACACACACACACACACACACGTCCTTCATCTACTGGTTCATTCTGCAGATGGTCAAAATTGTCAGTGTTGGGCCAGGCCAAAGCCAGGAGTCAGGAGCTTCTTCCATGTTTCCCCTGTGAGTGGCAGGGATCCAAACACTTGGGCCATGTTTTGCTACTTTTCCCAGGTCATTAGCATGGAGCTGGACTGGAAGTGAAACTGCTGAGGCAAGCACCAGTGCCCATGTGGGATGTTGGCATCTCAGACCTCAGTTTTACCTGACATGCCACAACACCAGCCCCTGACATGGTCTTCAGAGAGAAGAGAAACCATAGGAAGAAGTCAGTTAAGGAGATTCAAGAGTATTCTACTATTGAAGTTCTGGATCATTCTTTTTCTCTCCATCCTCAAGTACCCAAGAAATCCTTCTCACATTGTATTTCCAGGTATTCAGATAATCTGATTTCAGTTCC
Organism: Sylvilagus floridanus; assembly: GCA_949820135.1. Taxonomy (NCBI): domain Eukaryota; kingdom Metazoa; phylum Chordata; class Mammalia; order Lagomorpha; family Leporidae; genus Sylvilagus; species Sylvilagus floridanus. The sequence continues at coordinate 80,274,373 of OX463243.1, forward strand.
TTTGTATATCCAGAAGGGTCCCATCGCAGATCTAATTTTGTTTTTTGAGTAACTGCCATACCATTCTCCAGAATGGCTTCCTAATTTATACTCCTCTAACACTGTGTTAGAGTTCCTTTTCCTCTTATGTCATCTCCAGCTTTTGTTATTTTTTATCTTTTTGAAAATAGCCATCCTAACTGGAGTGAGAAGATATTTCATTGGGATTTTGATTTGCATTTCCCTAACATTAATTATGTTGAACATTTTTTCATAATTTTTTTTTGCTATTTGAATTTCTTCTCTTGAAGAGTATCTATTTAGATCTTTTGCCCACAATTTATTTGGTTTATTTGTTTTTGTTGTTATTGAGTTTTTGAGTCCCTTATGTATTCTGTATATCAGTCTTCTTTCATTTTCATAGTTTGCAAAAATTTCATCTTATTCTGTAGGTTGTCTCCACTGTTTTTTTCCTTTGCTGCGCAGAGGCTTCTTATCTGCATTGAATTTTAATAATGAATCTTATACATTAAGTAAAAAAATTCTGAATTAATAATTGTACATATTTATGGGTTATAGTGTGATATTACAATGGATATATATGATGTGTGTTGATCAAAACAGGGTAATCAACATTTCCCCTTCTTTGATATAACTTTATGATTGGAGGATTGGAACTTCTTTCTCCTACTTATCCTACTAGTAGGTTACTGTGAACTGTAGTCTCCCTCTATGCTGTAATACCAGGAACACATTCTTTTGATCAACCTCTGATTTGGTACCTGTTACCCACACTCTCTCCCCCAAACTTCTTGAGCCTCTGGTAATCACTATTCCTATCTAATAATTTATTTAATTTATTTTAATTATATAAAAACTGTAAAGAAGGACTACCTCACAGATGCCTTTTGCTACTTCCAAAGGAATTTTCATAATTTTAATAGCTACCTCAATATAACATGTTGTATATTTATGTCAATGGATTGACTATTAAAACCATGATAAATAAGCTTAATTCCTTATGACAAATAGGAATAAATGCAATTTCCCAAAGCATATTAGTGTCAAGATGCAGATTTTATCAGTGGGAACCTTTGCCGCTCAAAGAGCACTCAGTGGAGTGCCCCATAAGTCAATGACTCCTTTTCATTAGGATCGTGGCTTCAGTTTTCAGTATGATCTTTCTTCCTATTAACTAATGCTCCCCCACCCCAAAGTTACTTCTTAAGAAAAATTATATTATTTACCCCAAATGCTGCTCGTTCTCAAAAGCAAGAATTTCTTATTATTCTCTCAGGATTCTTCATTTCTTGCTGTAAAAACATGGGGTCTCTAGTTTCAATGATAAGATCAGCCACCCCAAAATAAGACATAATTGCACATAATTACCAATTTGCATATTCTAGGGGCATAGACAAGGAGGAAGCAGGGAGTATGAGAATTTTCTTACTCAACAAATTCCAATACTTATTAGTGCCTTTCTTAACAAAAGCTTACATGGAGTTATTGATACTTGTTAGTTCTTGATTTATTAAGCACAGTAATCCATGCATGTGATAGACATCACATGTGTTGCCAAAGTATTTTCTTCTTAGTCTGTTATTTATTTTTTAATTTCTTGACTCTAGAAGTTTACATTTTTTACATTATTTTTTTTTACTTGAAAAGGTAATCCACAGACTAGAAAAGCAGTATGAAGAGGCATATATAACAAATATGTCATCTCCCACTACTGGCCCCCAATCTCCAGTTTCCACCTGAGCAGTGTAAGATGATTTTTTTGTTTTAAATTGGTATTTATTTATTGTCATTTTGTTTGAAAGGTAGGGAGACAGAGGCACATCCTCCTACCCACCCCAACATGCATGCACGTACACAGAGACAAACACAGAAAGAAATTTCCATCTACTGGTTCACTCTCAAAATGCCTGCAGTAGCCAGAGCGGGACCAGGGCAAAGCAAGGAGCTGGAATTCCATCTGGCTCTCCCACATGGGTGGCAAGGACCTGATACTTGAGCTATCACCCGCTGCTTCTCTTGGTGCAAATTAGCAAGAAATTGGAATAAGAAGCAGAGCTAGGACTTGAACTCAGGAATGTGGGTGTCCCAGATGGTAGCTTAATCATTGCAACAAACTCCTACCACCTCAAAGTGCTTTTATAGCTGAATCTATTCATATTTTCCTTTGTGGCTGCTACCTTTAGTGCCATATTTAGAAAGCACATCACTACTATAACGTGCTATAAACATTTATATTTTTCTCACTGCTTTTATGGTTTTTTAAAAACCCTCCTAAAATTTTAATCCCATGGTATTTGAGTTATAGCATGAGGTAAGGTTATTTTTCTTCCGAGTACTTAGCTAATATTTGAGTTTCACATTTGGAAGGAAGACAGAATATATTTTGTTTTCAGTTGCAGAATGCAAGAGAATTATGCGGTAGCAAGAAAAGATGCCTCAGTTGGATGGAATGCTGAGGTTGTGAAAGGAAAGAACTGCTTTTGTAGGAAAAGTGAATGTGTTCAAGCTTTCACCAGTGAAATCCACAGCTTTTAACAGATTTTTTTAAACAAATAACTGATGCAATGACAGAGCAACCACAAGGCCACTCCCAACAGAATCTCCCCACTGGATTTTTGCCATCACATCTGTTTCAACACCCAGGCAAGACCAAAGCAGGGAATTCTACGCATATCGAGCTTGGTGCCTTTCTCAGTTTTCTTCAGTAGAGACCCATCCTTTTCTAGTATTAGTGTCTTTAAGGCCTTTGGCAAGTCACCAATTTTAGGAATTATGGGGGCAGATCGTGACTCTGCAACCTCATGTTGCACCAGGTGGAAACCTCAGCTGGTACCAAGTGGAAATTAGAACTTTGGAAGAGATAATCTTGGAGCAAAGCAGAGTGGGGAGTTACATGCAGGTTGGTCTGGGAAAATTCCAACCCTATTTTGATGTCTGTTTTTCGGCTGATTCCTTGGGTAAATGTAAACATTCAAATTCTTCAAGATCTCAAGATCCTTTCCAACTTGAAGACTATAGTCCTAGGCATTTCACACTCTCTGCTTCGGCCTTAGGCGTTCATTCATTCACTGATTCAGCAAATGCAACTGAGTAGCCACTGTGTGGGCAGAAATTGTTCTCACACTTAGCCTAAATGGCATTGAAAGGTCTTTAAGAAACTAATCACCCAAATAAAATTGGCTTATGTAATACAACTTAAAAAAATGTATACAACAAGGTACTCCAAAATAGGAACATTGCGGGATAGGTTACTCCAGCTGTTGAATGATTTCAAATACCAGGTTTTTTCTGCTCTTCTTTTATGCCAATCTCAGAATGTTAGTTGGGTACTCGTAAGTTCTCAGAGGACGCTGCCTCACTAATCTTCATATTGTTTTGCCAGTCTTAGGAGAAAAAGTATATCTCATTTTTATTTATGTTTCCTTGATTTTTAATTCAGCTAGGCATTTCCCCCTGTGTTTCTTGACCATTTCTATGTCTTCTTTTGTGAATTAGCTGTTCGCGTTCATGGCTTATTTGTCAATTGGAATGTTTGTTTTCCTTGCTGGTTTGAAAGAGCCCTTTGCTTATTATTTTTCTAGTGAGATGATTTTTCTTTCCCCTTCAATTAGTCTGAATAAAGCAATCACAGATCCTTTCTGTTCCTCAGCCCAACATACCTTCTGGACTTGCTTTGTTGGAGATCTTTCAGAAAACCATTAGTTTATAACACACACACACACACACACACACACACACACACACACAGAGCCCTGGTGCAGCACAGGATAGCTGACTAACATCCAATCGTTTCCCTATCTTCTGGACTTTTTCTTGTTTTACATTTTAAAAATTAATACAAAGAACAATTTATTGTGGTTCATAGATAAAGTTCTAAGAATATAATGATACTTCCCCTCCCCCTTCTCTCCCTTCCTCCCTCCCTCCCTTCCTTCCTTCCTTCCTCCCTTCCTCTTCCCCCTCTCTTTTTTCTTTCTTATTTTTGAGATAACATATTTTGAAATTACTTTATGGTCAAAGGCTTAATAAGCCCCTTAAATAAAGAGTTCAACAAGTAAAAACCACTGTTTAGCAGGAATATTGACAAGGGATATAAATAATAAGCAAATCAAAAGATGTCAATTTCACTCATGCAAAGTAAACTTTTTATATTATATATATCAACTTTCAAAAATCAGAGACACTTGTGATTTTTAGGTCTAGCTTATTTCACTAAGCACAGTGATCTTCACTGGCATCCTTTTTGCTACAAAAGTCAAGATTTCATTCTTTTTATGGCCAAGTAATATTCCTTGTGTATATATACCACATTTTGCATAACCCCAATCTCTTTTGGAGTGTTCTTTCTTTTTTTTGTCAAGATTTATTTATGTATATGAAAGATGAGAGAGAGAGAGAGAGAGAGAGAGAGAGAGAAATAAAGAGAAAGATTGATCTTAAATTTATTGGTTTACTCCCCAAATGGCCTCAATGGCAGAGGCCAGGCCAGATCAGGCCAGGCCAAGCCATAGCCAGGAGCCAGGAGCTTCATCCAAGTCTCCCACTTAGGTAGAAAACATGTAGAGATTTATTGCTAGCATTCTCACCTCTCCTAGGGGTTTACATGTAGGAGATATTTAGGGTGTACTTAACTTCAGTGCTTGGTGAATAGTTGACAGTAAACATTCCCTTTGGTGTGCAATTAACCCATGGGTCAACTTGCCATTTAGCAGTTGCTAGAGCAAGGCTGTTGATATGTACAGAAAAAACTTTGGAGGAATGAGTTATTTTTCACAATCTGTTTGTAGCCTGGATTTTCAACATTATTTTTATTTGTTAACAGAGAATTCTGTAGATACCTCAATTTATTGATCCGTTTGTGGTAAGGCTTTTTAAGTGAATTCAGCCAAAAAATTACTACTGAAAACAAATTTTGATAAAGCATGCTAAATTGTGGGTAATGAGGTCAATAGTGGAATTTTACTTTTCTGGTTGCTTTGAAGAAACATTAAAAGATATATAATAGTGGACGGTTATCCAGAATTTACTCTGTGTCAGGCACTTCTCTAAGCACTCTTTGCATATTAATGTATGTAGTCCTCATAACACCTCTGAGAGACAGGTGCAATTTCATTTTCATCTATTGTCTTATGCCAATCTTGCTCTCCTTGCTTAGAATACCTGCTTATCTGAAAGGTGCAAAGATCCAAAAAGCTGATATAGGATGTAAGTCAGAGGGAACATTTTTGGGCTAAGATTTTGTGTTGCTGCTATGAGTATTATGTTTCACGAAGATAAACAATTTGTGATAAGCTAGAGGGAACATTATAGAGTCTAAGACTTTGTTTTGCTGCTAGGAATATTCTGTTTCATGAAGATAAACAGTTTGTGATTTTCACCCTCCATGATATTTATTGAGTTAATGTGAATGTGCATTTGATTTTCTTTGCTATGACATATCACCTGACTTCCAAGGATTTAGCTTAGTGAGGTAAACTCTTACACCTGTCTTTCAAAGCAGGAAAAAATAATTATTTAATTTTTTCCTACTGTGTCTCAAACTTGTATTATGAAATGTATGGAGAAATAATTCTGAAAGAATAGTCTGGGGCTCCCTGAGGACTCCATTGGAGCCATTCAAGGAGTCTATGAGATCATGACTAGTTTCATAATAAGACAAAGATGTTATCTGTCATTTTTACTCTCGTTCTCTCCCAAGTATACAGTGAGCTTTTTCAGGGCCTTCATGTAGTGGGATATGCAACAAATTGAATGTAGCAGTAGATTGGGGAATCTACCTAATTTCCATTAGTCCAGACATTAATGAGATATGTAGAAATGTAAAACAGTGTCACACTTTCCATTAGTTTTTGTTTTGGAAAAGAGAGTTATGGTAATTTTTTCATAAAAATACTTTGTGGTACCCAATTACCACTGGGTTTATTATTGGTTTTAAAAAATAAATAAATATTTTGGATTCTAATTTTAAATTTTCAATGTAGTCAGTACTGATAGATATCTCCCAAATGAAAGCTCAATAAGATACTACTAATATTAATAATATTAAGATACTCAATAATTTTTAAGAGTGTAAAGGATCCAAAAAGTTTGAGATCCCTGGTGTGGAGAAGCCAGAGCAGATCCAACTCATGGGTCGTATCGAAGTTTGTTTCTGAAATCATATTTCAGTCCTATTTATGTACTTTCATATTTATATATTTATAGCTTGGAAAGCATTTTCCCTCATGGGCTCAGCTAGCTTGAAGTTTTATTCACGTGCTTAGTAGATGCCCATTGAGCATTTATGCTGTAGGCACTGGTCCAAGCCTTGAAAGCAAAACAGAGAGCAAAGAGCAAGACTGTCTGCCCAGTGGGAGGGCGAGTATGGTGGGAAGAATCACGATGTTCCTAAAGCTGTACTTGGGAAATTTGTACTCATTACATAAAAAGTTTCTTTGGGGGGAAAAACTGTCTCCCCTCATGGAACTTGATCATGACTTTCACTCCTGAAGCTTTTCCATCAGCAGCTGCACATAAGGTCTGTTCTAGTCTTAGCAAAGCCCCCAAGGAGTTTATAATCATGGAGCCAAGACACCTGTGTGGCATCTTCAAGCAAATCAGGATGAACAGAGTTAAGGTGCTACTATTAGCATGTCTCATGATACAGGAGCTCAGAGAAGGGAGAAATCAGTATGGGCTGGCATGAGAAGGGATTCTGGGTCTAGAATCAAGGTCAGAAGATCAAACAAGAGAGTGGGGTTGAGTGGAAGGGGCCAGACTGGCTGTGAGAAAAGATGAGAAGTGACGACGGCTGACCTAGCAGAACCTAGGGCTGGATAGGGGTTCACCTGAATGGAGAGGGAGAATAGGGAGGGGAAGTCCTCCAAGATAAGATTTTCTTTTTTAGCTGAGAGAAACTCCCTTACGTCTCAGGGAAGGAGATACCATTCTTGGTCATGCTTAAAAATCAGTGTCATTACTCGGTATTGCTGAGCTTACAAGTAGCTAAACTTTCCCAAACAGCAAGAATGATCTATGAGTAATTGTTAAAGACACAGTCTCCAGGAGCCTATCCGGATTGTACTGATCATTCCAGGAGATTTCCATTTTTTTTTTTTTTTAAATTACATGCAAGAGGGGCCAGCACTGTGGCATAGTGGATAAAACTGTCGCCTGCAATGTCAGCATCTCCTATGGATGCCAGTTCAAGTCCCAGCTGCTCCATTTCCAATCCAGCTCTCTGCTGTGGCCTGGGAAAGCAGTGGAAGATGGCCAAAGCCCTTGGGCCCCTGCACCTGTGTAGGAGACCAAGCGCAGTGCTCACCATTGTGGCCATCTGGGGAGTGAACCAGCAGATGGAAGACCTCTCTCTTTTTCTTCCTCTGCCTCTCTGTAACTTTGCCTTTCAAATAAATATTATTTCAAATAAATATATAAATATTATTAAATAAATAAGTCTTTTTAAAAAAATTATGTGCAATAAGGAGAAATACTTTTGCAACCCATTACTAATCCCAAGACTGTACTATAGGAAGCTTCTAAAATATACCATTTCTCAGGTCTTACAGTGACTTAATTTAACAATAGCAAAATGATTAAAAGAAAGACTAACAAAATAGACAGAAAAAAATTGAGATGAAAAAAGAGACGGATATCAGAAATACAAAGGATCATAAGCAACCACCCTAGCAAATTGTAAACCCTTGTAGAAATGAATAGATTCCTAAATACATACAACCTATTAAGATTAAATAAAAATACAAAAATATAAACAAACCCAAAAGGAATAATGAGATTGAAGCAGTAATTAAAGTCTTCAGTCAAAGAAAAGTCCAGGACCTGACTTCTTTACAACTGAACTCTAATACCTTTTAAACTATGCTACAGTATTGAAAAGGATGGAACTCTGCCCACTCTTGATAAGGCAAGCATTACTCTGATACCAAACCAAAACAAAGATACAACACAAAGAAAACTGCTGACCAATATCCTTGAGGAACACAGAAGTAAAAATTTTCACCAAGATATTAGCAAACAGGATGCAACACTATATCAAAAAGATCATACATGATGGTCAAGTGGGATTTATCCCACAGACGCAAGGGTGGTTCAACATTCACTAAACAGGCATCACGTGAACTGAATGAAAACCAAAATACTGTATGATCATTTAATACATGCAGAAAAAAAACACTTAATAAAATTCAACATCCATTCATGATAGAGATTCAGCAAATTAGATGTAGGAACATAACCTCAAAATTATGAAGGCATATGGGGCCGGCACTGTGGTGTATATGATAAAGCCGCTGCCTGCAGTGCCGGCATCCCACATGGGGACAGTTCGAGTCCCAGCTGCTATACTTCTGATCCAGCTCTCTGCTCTTGCCTGGGAAAGCAGCAGAGAATGGCCCAAGTGCTTGAGCCCCTGCACACACATCAGAGACCCAGAAGAAGCTCCTGGCTTCAGACCAGCCCATCTCCAGCTGTTGTGGCCATTTGGGCAGTGAGCCAGTGGATTGAAGATCGATCTCTCTCGCTCTTCTCTCCCCTTCCCTCTCTCTCTCGTTCTCTATAACTCTGCCTTTCAAATAAATAGCTAAATCTTAAAAAGGAGGGGGTGGGCATGTTGAAAAAGATCAACCTGTACAATCCAACACTCTCTGTGCTTAAAAATAAAAATAACTGATAAACCAATTCAGCAGGCAGGATACAAAATACACACACGAAAAAGGAGCATTTTGTGTACTAATAATGATCTTGCTGGAAGAGAAATCAAGAAAGAAATACCATTCATAAAAGCTACAAAGTTTTTGAATATTTAGGAATAAATTTAACCAAAGAAGTGAAATATCTCTACAATGACTATTATAAAACACTGAGGAAAGAAATTATCAAGGACTCAAAAAGTGGAAAAACCTTTCTTGTTCATGGTTGGAAGCATTAATCTTGTTAAAATGTCCATACTACCTAAAACAATATATAGATTCAATCCAATCCAGAATACCAATGACATTTTTTACAGAATTAGGAAAAAAATTCTAAATTTCATATGGAATCCCAAAAGACCCAGAATATCCAAAGCAATCCTGAGGGAAAAAAATCAAGCTGGAGGCGTTACAGTACATGATTTCGAGGGACACTGCAAAGCTGTAGTAATTAAAACAACATAGTACTGGTATAAAAACTGACACATAGATCAATGGAACAGAATAGAGAGCCCAGAAATTAATCCATGGACATTACAGCAAACTGACTTTTGATAAGGCTTGCTGTAAGTATACACTGGAGAAAAGATAGAGTTGTGCATAAATGTAGCTAGGGGAACTAGATATACCTACATGGAAAACTGAAATTAGGTCCCTACCTATTGCCATATACAAAAACCAACTCAAGAGGCATCAAAGACCTAAATATAAGAGCTGCAACTCTGAACTTTCTAGAAGAAAACAGTTCCAGACATTGGTGTAGACAATGATTTTTTGCATTAAGGCACAAAAAGAGCAGACAAGAAAGACAAAACTAGGCAAATGGGATTGTATCAAACTCAGAAGCTTTTGCACAGCAAACAATCAATAAAGAGACATCGACAGAATGGGAGAAAATATTTATGAACTACTTATCTGACAAAGAATTAATAACCAGAATATGTCAGAAATTTAAAAACCAAACAACAAAATACAGCCATTCCAGTTAGAAAGTGGGCAAAGGACCTGAATACACATTTCTCTGAAAAAGAAATACAAATGTCCAATATGTATATGAAAAAATGCTCAGTGTCACCAGCCATCTGGAAAATGCAAACCAAAGCCACAATGAAGGATTCCCTCATGCCTGTTAGAATGGCTATTATCAGAAAGACAGCAAGAAATGCTGAAGAAAGAGGGGACTCGTATACATTGTTGGTGGGAATGTAAATTAGTACAGCCACCATGGAAAACAGTGTGGTGATTCCTTTGAAAATTAGGAATGGAACTTTCATATCCAAAATCACACTGTGAGTATAAATCCAAAAGACATGAAATCATTGTATAACAGAGACACCTGCTCACCATGTTTTACCATGTTCACAATAGCCAAGAGAGGGAACCAAGCAAGGTATCCATCCTAACATGAACTGATAAAGGACATGCGGTTTATATGTATGGGATATTATTCAGCCATAAAATAGAATAAAATCCCGCCATTTGCAGCAAAATGAATGAAACTGGAGGATATCAGATTAAAGGAAATAAAATAGACACAGAAAGACAAATAGTACATGTTCTCCCTCATCTGTGGAAGCTAAAAAAATACACTGGACCTGAACACAGAATGCTAATTACTAGAGGATTGGGAGGGATAGAGAGAATTTGACCACCAACCAAACTGGGCCATCTGGGTGTGGTTTCTTAATTGTGACAATTATACTAATTTGAGATGTTAAGAACTGGGAAAGCTGAGTGTAGTTTATATGAGAACTTTTAGTACTATTTCACAATGTTTTGTAAATTTAAAACTATTCTTTAATACAAAGTGTATTTTTTAAGATAAGTGAACAAGAATTAAAATTACATTGTGACAGTTTTCAGTTCATAGTTGTGTCCTCAGTGGCACCATATTCTTTATAGCCCCAGAACCATTACTCAGCTGGGGAAATCACATCTGGCCTTATCATTGATGTTTTCTGGTTGAAAGATGCCAAAAATATGATGTTGGAAACGAGGGAAGTGATTGGTGGTGGTGGTGGGGCTGACAGCTTGCTTTGGAGAATACTCCTGGTTGCTTTAGACTTGTCAATGTCTGTTCGGGTCACAGCAGAGGTCAAATGCAGCCCACTCAGACCAAGTAGAAAACAGGCCTCATGACTTTGCTCATGTAGAAACTTTGGGAGGATGCAGAAAGGAAGAATCACAGCAGCACTCTTATTGTTCCAGAGAACTTTCTGGATAAATGCAAAGTATGTGCTGTTGGCTCCCTCAGGAAATTAGGTTTTACTGGGGAAAGCAGTTTTATTTTTCCATTTGTGAAATCCTGGACTCCACGTTTTAGTAGGTGACTAAGCCAGAGACCTTTGAGAGGCCAGTTGGTCCTACTGCCTCTCTGCCCTTCCTCATGCAACATGGGCTGGGCACCAGGAGATGTGAACTCTGGGCTGCCTCTGGCACTGGCTTTCTCTGTGACCTTGCATAAGCACCTTGCCCACTGTAGGCCCCAGCTTCCCTATCTGTTTAAGGAAAGGCATGGTTAAGTCTGTTGAGCCCCTCTACCTGAAACATGGCAAAAGTATAAGGTTCAATCATGAAGTTGCTCTGGTACCTTTGTAGACAAAGGGCACATAGTATATAGAAGAGGAATGTTGAACTACATTTAGAACTACACTTGGTATGTAGCCAAATGAGCAGGATTGGATCAGGACCTATAAAATGGTCCTTAGCTTTCAGGAAATCGTGTCTGATATCCTCAAGAAAGAGAGCGTCTGAAGTTTGAATATTTATTTGACTGTAAAAGTATTTGCCTTTTAAAAATTTCCCCCAGATTTATTAATGAAAGATTGATAAATAAACATTGTATATATTTAACACTTGATCTTAGCCAAAAGGCTGAGAAGCAATGAACATTGTATATATTTAAGGCTTACATTTTTCTGTATGAGGGTACTTCAAAAAGTTTGCAAGAAATTGGAAATAAAAGTTTATTTTGCTATAAACAATTATGAAATACAAGCATTTTTTCATGATATGAATGAAATTTTGAAGACCATTTATTTATATGCTGTGAAATGAATACCGTGATCAAGTTAACTTACATACCAATCAGTGTGTGGGGGGGTGTAAGAAGCTTGAGATCCACTATCATCAAATTTCAAGTATACAATATGGTATTATTAACTATAGTCCCCATGGTATTCCTTAGGTCTCCAGTACTTACTCATCTTATAACCAAGGATTTATACTCTTTGACCAATATTTCCACATTCCTCCTACTTCCCAGTCCCTCGTAACCATCATTTTGCTTTCTATTACTATAAATTTATTAGCTTTTTGTTACTGCAACAAAAAACCTAAGACAATCTACTTACGAAAAAGGGAAGCTTAGTTCAGTTCATGTTTTGGAGGTTCACAGTCCAAGATTGGGCAGGGCCCACTGGTTTGGCCATCTTGTCAGGCTGGAAGATGGCAGTGGTGTAGCATGTATAGACGAAGGATCACATGGCAAGCCAGGAACCAGAGAGAGCAGCCAGGCTAAGCTTTCACAACCCACCCTGTCATGAGAATTACATCCCAAGGGCCTTCCAGGGATCTAAGGAACTCGCATGAGGCCCAGTCCTTGAGCACTGCCATGGGATAAAGTCTCCACCTTCATGGTACCATTAATTTATGACTTTGGGGATTAAAAATCCCATGGGTTCAGGAGCCAAGGCTTGTCCAAACCGTGGCAATATGTTTGATTTTCCTTTAAAAATTCACATGCAAATAGGATGATGCAGCATTTATCTTCTCCGTATCTGGCTTATCTCATTAATATATCCTCAGAGGATATTCATGTTGTTACAAATGGAATAATTCGCTTTTATTAAGGGTGAAAATATTTCATTATGTGTATATGTACACACATTTAAAATAATCGTATTTCCTTTCTCCATGCACTCACTTAGGTCGCTTCCATATCTTGGTTATTTTGGGTAGTGTTGCAATGGCTGTGGAAGTGCCTGATTCATCTCCCGGATGGTTTGCTGGAATAGTCTCTGAGATCCATTTTCTTCATCCAACTTACTGGAGGAGAGATTACCTCTCCCCTACCCCAGTGATGTTATGACCTACATTTCCTGAGTAGGAAATTTCTCTGCAAATCACTGGCATGAATCAAAGGACATTTGAGTGCTCTCTGAGGGTAATTTCCCAGAGCGGGCAACAGTTGGGCTTTTCCTTCCCTCTGTGTCTGCCTTCCTAGTCTCAGTCCCTTGGAACTGGGCAGTGATAGTGATGAATCCAGAGTTTTCTCACAGTTCCATGTATCAGGCCTGGGAGTCATTCCTCCTCCTCATTCACCACGGGTCCTTGAGCTGGTAGCTTATCCAATCAGCCCTGTATCTGCCCATATATGAGGACTACCTAAGAGTTGTTATTACAGATACACAGGTCCAGACTTCACTCTCAGGGATTTAGAGTTAGAGAAGTTGTGAGTCATGGCTCTTGACTTGATTCAACTACACTCACAATTCCAGATATCTTCATTATTGTGCTATGTGGTATAACTCTCCCACCTATTGAAATGTGGGAGAACTTAAGCAAGTATCCTCTTGCACAGGGTTATCATCCAGGCCCATGATTCTGAAAGTGTGGGCTATAGGTTTTCAGTGTGTATGAAGTCCTATAATGGAACCAAAAGTGAATATTTCTTCCCTTTAGGAAATTAATGATGTTAATTCCCGTAAATTTTTTACTTGGCCCAGGGTTAAGGGCTACTGGCTACTTTCTGCTGAGTTAGGGTTCCTTATAAAGCAAAACCCACAGCAAGGACTTGGATGAGACGTTTACCTGGGGAGGTGACTCCAGGGAGTAGAAGGATGTGAAGGGAGAAAAGTCAGTAAGAAGAATGTCATTGAATTTGTCACTATTGTGGGAAGCTGGAGCTTTACCCCTTTGGGAACCCTATGTCATCCCATGGGGTTCAATGGTTCTAAGTCAGCAGACCTTTCCTACAGACGGCACGTGGCATTTTTGTCAAATTTGAGAAGTGCTACCAATGTCTCAGGATATTGTTAAACATCTTAAGATATACAAGACTAGTCCCCTGCCCCCCAAATTATCTGATCTCAAAAGCTGATAGTGTTAGGGCTCAGAAACCTATAGAGAATGCTTCAGAATTATCCCTCTCAGCGACAGTAAGCTTGTAGTGTCTATCAACTCATATTCGGCTCTGGGTCAGGGTTGCCTCTGGAGATTTGAATCCCTTTCAATTGCCAGGCTGCACTTGCTTCAGTGTTGTTTAGGCTCATGTGTGTGGAGAAGACCTTGAGGGAGAAAGGCAGAGAGAACTGTGACACACATGGGTGGGACACATGGCCGAACATGTGAAATAGCCTATCGAGTGCTGAAACCAGAGCTGGTCAATGCCAAAGGGATGTGGCAAGGTATAGTATTCCTAGTCGAGCAATGATTCTGGGGCTGTGGAGCATTTAGTGCAATGGAAGAAAATTATGGACTGGGGGGCTGGCGCCATGGCTCATGTGGTTAATCCTCCACCTGCGGTGCTGGCATCCCATATGGGCGCCGGGTTCTAGTCCCAGTTGCTCCTCTTTCAGTCCAGCTCTCTGCTGTGGCCCAGGAGGGCAGTGGAGGATGGCCCAAATGCTTGGGCACCTGCACCTGCATGGGAGACCAGGAAGAAGCACCTGGCTCCTGGCTTTAGACTGGAGCAGCACTGGCCATGGTGGCCATTTGGGGAATGAACCAATGGAAGGATGACCTTTCTCTTTGTCTCTCTCTCTCACTGACTAGCTCTATCTGTCAAGTAAATAAAAAAAAATTATGGACTGAAAACTGCCGTAATTTAATTCCAGCCAGACAAGGCTAAATGCTGGAAATCCAGTAAGGTACAGGATGGCTATGTGGTGAAAGGTTAAAAAGATGGTCACTGGGCCAATATCAAGTCTTGACTGCAACAGTTGTAATTTTGTTTGCATGAGCAAGTTAATTATCTTGTCAGTCCTTCAGTTTCCTTAGCTATAAAATGGGGTTGATTCCCACCTCAAAGTTGTTATGAGAAGATTCAGTTGTGTTTGTGTGTGTGCACATGTATATGTGTGTTCTTTGATGTAACTTATTGACAACACTTGGCATTTGGTGAGCTTCGGTGAACTGACTGGCTGTTATTATCAACCTAGAGCTTAGGTTCTGAGCTTGTGATATTACAACATGAATTTGGCTTGGCCTTTGCATTGGTGGTGGGCACAAAAGCTTCGATTATATTCAATTCAATTAAAAAGCATTTATTGAACTTCTATTATATTTCAGGCACCGTGCTAGACTCCCAGTCAATCTCCAGTATCAATAATTGTTGTCTCTCTTTTCCCCTCCTCTGCCCTTTACTTCCCTTCCTTGGTTTCAGAAGTGTGGGTGGAGAGTAAAGCACACACGGCTTGGGAGAAATGAATTATAGTTCCATTCTCAGCTCTGTCACTCACTGGTTACGGGTGTGGGAAACCACTTTGCTTCTCAATTTTCATGCTTAGGAAGTGAATATAATCCACTCTTGCCTCACTATGTTTCTGTGAGACTACTTAAATAAGATATTATAAACAAAATTGGAGGAATTGCTAAGTATGCCAAGAGTTTACAGTTTTACTAAAATACTCTGTGTTTTCAACTCTCTCTGGGTCTGTGTGGTTTTTTTTATTCCCTTTTTAAAAAAATTTATTTGACAGAGACAGTGAGAGAGAGAGAGAGAAAGAGAGAGAGAAAGGTCTTCCTTCCATTGGTTCACCCCCCAAATGGCCGCCACTGCCAGAGCTATGCCGATCTGAAGCCAGGAGCCAGGTACTTCTTCCTGGTCTCCCATGCATATGCAGGGGCCCAAGAGCACTTGGGCCATCCTCCACTGCTTTCCTGGGCCACAGAAGAGGACTGGACTGGAAGAGGAGCAACCAGGACCAGAACCCGGTGCCCACCTGGCGCCACGGTGCCGGCCCCATGGGTCTGTGTTTTAAAATATACATATTTCTGGGTTCTAATCCTATTATTGTTGGGGATTTTTAATTAAAAATTAAAAAAAATAAATATTAAACAAAAATTTTCTAGTCAATTTTGATGATCCTCTAGATTTGAGAACTACCAAACTGTGTGGCAATTACTATTGGGCTGATATTATGACTTACAACTTGGTATTCTCATTGACTAACATAGTTCCTGGCTTATGGTATGCCCAATACATGTTTTTTTGATAAATAAAAGGCTAAACTTCTATACCTAAACAAGAGGGAAAGTTACAGCACACCAGGAGACACCCTACTCCTTCCCCAATCTTCTTATTTGTCTTGACCCACTTTATTATTTGTTTTATTTTTGATTGACATGTTATACTTGTGCAGTTTTATGGGATACAATGTAATATTTGAAAAATGTAAATAGCATGTTTTAATCAAAACTGATAAAGAGTATTTCTATTTCTTTATCATTCCTTAATGTTGGGGACTTCAAGCACCTCTGTTGTGGTTATGCATAAAATACATTGTGTGTTACTGTGAACTATGGTCATTCAACTTTGCTGTGGAATGGTAGAGTGTATTCTTTCTAACTGTGTTTTGGCCAGGCTCTTTACATCAAATTAGTTAATTTGGGCTTGAAGTACCTAAGATAATTTACATGTACTTATACATATATAATAATTATTTATATTATCTATATTTATTTTTATATAACTATGACTTCAGTACTGAAGAAAATTATATACTTTATGTTCAGAATCAACTTGAATGACAATATTTTCTGTTTCTACTTCACAGATGGTTGTGAAAAGTAAGGGGATAATAAGACTATTTTAAGACTATAGCATGCTCTACATATATAAGGAATTAATGTTATTTGAAAAGGATACACTAAACTACATTATAGTTCTCAAAAACTCAATAGATACTGTACTGTATAAGATAGACAGATCTTTAGAAAGAGTCCCTATACCCTCAAATTCAATAGTGAGTTCATTAAAGTGTTTCAGAGAACATATTTAAAGTTAGAGACATGAAAAGTTGATACTCAGGCCAAGACAAAAGAATACAGAGAGATCGCAGCATTAATATCTGGGAACTGAAATTAAAGCCAAGAGGTGTTAGGTCAAAAGGAACACTGTATAATGGTTCATAATGAAGTATAACTGTCTTGAATACTAATTCACCAGTGAACATAGCACTAAGATATAGCTAGCTGGAGATTTTGAAACAAAATAAACTTTTAACTTTTCACAAACTTTTTGAAGTACTGTTATATTGGTATGTATCACAAGCCACTTACAGATTGCTTGGATGTTGGATGCTAGTGAAAGGAATATATTTGGTTTGATCAATCCAGTTGATGGTGATAAAATTTAGTGAGGAAGCATGGAGAAAGGGAGGGAAACAGGGGAATAAAATGGTAGAGTAATGAGTTTTGGACATTGACAATTTGAAATGTCAGGGAGAAAATGTGAAAGAGTTGAATTGGAAGAATGGAGTTCAGAGGAGGTGTCTGGACTCAAAAGATGAATTTTGTAGTTATGGTACATAAATGGCATTGACATCATGGTTATAGAAAGATAACTGTGGGAAACACTGATAAAGGGAGAAGGGAAGGATCTCCCAAAGAACTTCAAGTTCAGGGAGAGGAGGAGGAGGAGAGAGCTAGGTCACTGGAAAAGATGTCCCAGTAAAGAGGGAGGGTGGAAAAAAACCCAACCAGGTGACCATGGTGTAATGAAAGCTGGGAGAGAAGTGGGCGGTGGGGGAAGGAGTGGTCAGGTATGACAGATGCTGAGAAGTTGAGTAAAGTCAAGGACAAAGCTATGCCCATTAGATTCAGAAACATGGAATTTATTGGTGGACGATTTTTTTTAAAAAAAGGTTTACTTCTTTATTTGAAAGGCAGAGTTACAGAGAGGAGAGACACAGAAAGGTCTTCCATTAGCTGATTCACTCCCCCAAATGGCCCAATGTCCTGAGCCGGGCCAGACAGAAGCCAGGAGCTTGGCATTTCATCCAGGTCTCCTGTGTGGGTGCAAGGACACAGGCACTTGAGCCATCTCCTGTTTCTTTCCCAAGTTTTATTAGCAGGGAGTAGAATCAGAAACAGAGCAGCTGGGACTTGAACCAGTGCCCACATGGGATGTCAGCATCGCAGGCAGTGTCTTAACACTCTGTGCCACAACCCTGGCCCCAGCTGATGATCTTAAGAACATATTTGATCAGAAACCAGAGTAGAGAGTATCCAGAGTAAAAAGTTAATACTGAAGTCCTGTTTTGTCCCACACAAAGTACCTGAATAGACAGTTCTTTTTAAAAATTTTTTTTAAATTTATTTGACAGGTAGAGTTATAGACAGAGAGAGAGAGAGAGAGAGAAAGTCTTCCCTCTGTTGGTTCACTCCCCAAATGGCTGCCACAGCCTGCGCTGCGCTGATCCAAAGCCAGGAGCCAGGTGCTTCTTCCTGGTCTCCTATGTGGGTGCAGGGCCCAAGCACTTGGGCCATCCTCCACTGCCTTCTGGGGCCACAGCAGGGAACTGGACTGGAAGAGGGACAGCCAGGACTAGAACCTGGCACCCATACAGGATGCTGGCACTGCAGGCGGAGGATTAACCAAGTGAGCCACGACGCCAGCCCCGACAGTCCTTAAATGAAGAAATACCAATGACCAACAAGCAATGAAAAAGGCTCAATATCACTTGCAATCAGGAAAATGCATATCAAAACCACCATGAGCTATCAACTTACCCCTGTTAAAATGGCTGTTATCAAAAAGACAGAAAAGATATGGAGCAAGAGGAAGTTTTAAACACTGTTGGTGACAATGTAAATTAGTACAGCCGTTGTAGAAATCAGTATGAAGGTTCCTTAAAAAGTTAGAAATAGAACTTCCATATGATCCAGCAATACCACTGCTAGGTATACACCAAAAAGATATTTAATCATTGTATCAGAAAGATACCTGTTCTACCATGTTCATTGTAGCAATTTTCACAATAGCTGAGATATGAAATCATCCAAGGTGTCCATCACCAGGTGAATGGATAAAAAAATGTGGCATATACACACAACGGAATATTATCCAGCCACAAAAATGAATGAGATTCTACCGCTTGCAGAAAGAGATGGAACTGGAAGACATCATGTTAAGTGAAATAAGCCAGTCATAGACACACACCACATATTCTCTTTCATATGTAGCTGTTTAAAAATCTGAATGTGAACACAAGATAGTGATTACTGTAGGCTAGGAGGGTCAGGCAGGACAAAGGAATTTGGATAACAGATACCAAATCAGAATTAGATTGAAGGCTATGTTTCTAGTATTATCAGTATGGTTGGATGATTATTGTTTATAATCACCTGTTATATATTTTATAAACAAATAGGAGAAAGAATCTGCAAGGTTCCAACCATAAGGAAATATCAAAAAAGGGAAAATGTTAATTATCCTGATTTTATAAGTACACATTGCGTATTTGGATTAAAATGTCACACTGTAACACATAAATATGCATTATTTTTAAAAATTTTAAAAATTACTTACATAGATAAA
This sequence comes from Sylvilagus floridanus, assembly GCA_949820135.1. NCBI lineage: Eukaryota > Metazoa > Chordata > Mammalia > Lagomorpha > Leporidae > Sylvilagus > Sylvilagus floridanus. The sequence goes on from OX463243.1 coordinate 80,293,603, forward strand.
CATCCAATTCCTTCTCTGCATTTTAAAATTTTCCAGAATAACATGAGAACACATCAGAAAGTTTGTGGAAAGAAAAGATTACTTTGTTTTGGTGTAAAAAATTTAAAAATTTGTGCATAGTTTTTTTTTACAAAATGTGTTTTCCATGAACATTTTGCAGTCCCCTCATATTGTATAGTAGGTAAAAGAGCAAGAAGGGGAAGTGAAGACTTGGACATGTGCGTTAATGAACCTTATTTTTTTTAAAGATTTTTTATTTATTTGAAAGGCACAGTTACAGAAGGGATGTGAGAGAGAGAGAGATCTTCCATCCGCTGGGCCAGGCTAAAGCCAGGAGCCAAGGGTTTCATCTGGGTCTCCCACATGGGTGGCAGGGGTCCAAGTACCTAGGCCATCTTCTGCTGTCTTCCCAGGTGCATAAATAGAGAGTGGAATTGGATGTAGAGCTGCTGGGACTCCAACTGGGACCCATATAAGGTGCTAGTGCTGAGGGTGGTAACTTAACCCTCTGTTTCACAGTGCTGGCCCCTACATACAATTCTTGGTGAGCTAGAGGCACTGAAGCAGTCAAGATTGGTCTTTTTGCTGAGGAAGCTACTGGAGCTTACCAGTGAAAATGATTTAATAGAGAAGGTAGTGGAAAGACTGACCCCAATCCAGGAAGGAACATGACTAAGGAAGTATAGGCCCGCAGAGGGAAGGGATGAGTCTGTGGGGTGGAATTCAGGGCCCAACAGAGGTTCAGCTTTCACTGACCTAAGGACACTTTCTCCTTTGTGGCAAATTAAAAGCAGGCGACGGTGAGTACAGATTCCTTAGGCTTGAACAAAGATGGTGAGAAGTTGAGGGGTGCAGGTATTGTGGTGTGGCAGAGTAAGTGATTGGTATGCACACATCCCATTCTGGAGTGCCTGGGTTTGAATCCTTCCTCCTCTTTTGGTCAGCTTCCTTCTAAAGCTCACCCTGAGAGGCAGCAGATGCTGGCTTAGGTACTTGGAGATCTGCCACCTATGTGGGAGACCTAGATTGGGTTCCAGTCTCATGGCTTCAGCCTGGCCCAACTGTGGCTGTTGTGCGTATTTAGAGAATGAACCAGCAGATAAAAGATCTCTCTATTTCTCTCTCTCTCCCCGACTCCTCTTTCCCTTTCAAATAAGGAAACCAGAAAAAAAAAGGGAGTTTCCTTCTGGTTGGACTTCTTTTTTTTTTTTTTTTTTCCAAGTCTGATGCAATGTCATCAGTTGAAACTGCAGAGGGAGTAGGAGGTGTGGGAGGCGTATGGGGAGAGAAGTTATTCATCTCAGTGAATGGGAAAGTGAAGTATTAGGGAAAGATGGTTAGCTCTCTGGGCAGTGGTGAGAGTCTACTGATCCTTGGAACCATTCTGTTAAAGTAAAACTCTTTATCTCAGTCATGTGATTGTTTTCTCCAGCAACATACAGCTGCCTGGGGACAGCCTCAGAGGTAGGAGATATGACTGGTGTTTGCACGAAAGTACCATGGAGGCGGCTGTAGGTAAAGGAGTTGAGGGGATTTTCCAGGAAGTCATTGAAATTATGGTTCATAAAACCTAGGATGCACAAGAAGGGAAGTGGGTACCCTCAGATGTGGAGAAAAATAGTTGAGGCTGAAGGCTGAGGTCAAAGGTGGAGGTGGGTATGGTGGGGGCTGTCCTTGAGCATATGGTCAGCAGTGAAGAGAGGTGGTCTTCAGGGAGTGGGAGTTTAAGTTGCTATTTCACAGCAATAGTTTCTGTTGATGAGAAGATGGGCTGTGACCACAGAGTGAGTAACCAAGAAAAGGTGGTAGGAATGACGAAGGAGAGGAGAAACCAGGGTGCTGGATGACTTATTGAGTAGACCTTGGTACCAGTGGTGGTGATGGGAGTTGGGATGATGGGGGGCACACAGTCAGGAGCTCAAGATTCTAAGATTGGAGGGCATAATCAGGCAGTCAGTAACTGATAGAACAAAGAGAGTTTGCATGGGCCAGTCTGTGTGTTTCATAGGAGTAAAGGGGGTAGGGTGTTATGGAAGAAAAATGATGTTCGAGAAACACATCTACCCCATCTCAAGACTTTGCAGGAGTGGAGTATGAAAGAACAAACCACCCAAGGGGACTATGAGAACTGGTAGCTCAGAGAACAGCTAGATTTCAAGTAAGGCAAAACTGCAGGAAGAACTTACTAAGATCAAGGGATATATACAACATAATGGAGGGTTGAGTTCAGCGAGTGTTTTCTCTGTTGATCTGAGTGCAAATCAGACCAGCTCCTAGGAACCAAGTATTCCATAGGATTGATCAGGGTTATGTTCCTAGACAAATCCTTTAGAAGCCACGTGGTGATGACTTGAATAGGGGCTTCCTAGGCTTAAAATTTCCCAGGGATGGTTCCCACAACAAGGGCTGTAGACAGGCAGGTAATCCTAGGGCAAAGACTTCCTGCACAAAACCTAACCATTTTTTTTTTTTCCAGATCAAAAATCCTCTCTTTAGAACAAGGAGTAGCTTTTGGTTAAACATGTTTAATTATTGTGACATTTCCAGAATCTTGTTCACATTAATGTTAGCAATTTCTAGTACAGATGGGTGATTAAGCTGTCTTAAAGAGGCCACATAATATGTCAGTGAAACAGCATTTCTTCCCCTTAGATTAGCAACAATAGTAAGTACTGATAGCGTTCCTGGCTGATGAAGATGTGGGAAATGGACACCACTTACACTATAGGACTAGAAGTAAATGGGTTCAAAATTTGTGAATGGGGGTGGGTATTTAACTTAATAGTCCCTGAGTTATCTTCTCAGTTCCAGCTCCTCACTCCGACCTCCTGTTAATACAGACCCAAGGGGGCAGTGCTTATGGCTCAAGTGATTGGTTTCTGCCACTCTGTGGGAGACTTGGATTCAGTTCCTGGCTTCCAGCTTTGGTAGCAGCCCAGCCCCAGCTATTGTGGGCATTTGCAGATTTAGCTAGCAGATGTAACCTCTGTTTGTCTGTTTCTCTGTCAAAAAGTATTTTTTTTAAAAAAAACTGTGGAGGATAATTTGTGACATCTGTTGCAATTTTGAATGCCCATATCCATCAATACCAAATTCTACTTCCAAGAATCTAATCTACAAAAAAAATTCTTACTGTATTTTAAGTGCATAAGGCTGTATTTTCAAAAATGTTGATAGCAGTATTGTTGAAATAGCAAAGACTTGCAAACAACCTATCCATCAACAGAGCAATGGTTTTGATCTTCTCATGTTTTAGGATTGGGCATTGTGGTACAACAGGTTAAACTGGTGCTTGGGATGCCTACATCCCCTATTGGAATATCTGAATACAAGTCCCCATCTGCTTTTATCCAACTTCTTACTAATGTGCCTGAGAAGCAGCAGATGATGGCCCAAGCACTTGGGTTCCTGCCACCCACATATGAGACCCAGATTGAATTCTGGTCCCCTGGCTTCTGCCTACCCCAGTCCTGGCTGTGAACCAACAGGTGAAAGATTTTTATCTCTCTTTGTGCTATCACTCTGCCTATGGAAGGAAGGAAGGAAGAAAAGAAGGAAGGAAATAATTTTATTATCACATTTTTACAAATAAATCCTAGATAGTCTTTTAAAAGAATGAGCAACAACACAGATTTGTAAGTATTGACATGGATTTTTTTTCTCTATATTGTGAACAAGTTAAGCCACAGGCTATTATACATAAACACACATATTTAACATGATAGTATCTTTAAAAGATTTATTTATTCAAGAGGCAGAGTTACAGACAGAGGGAAAAACACAGAGAGAGATCCTCCATCCTTTGGTTCACTCCCTAAATGGCTGCAACAGCCAGAACTGGGCCAATCTGAAGCCAGGAGCCACGAACTTCTTATGGATCATCCACGTGGGTGCAGGGACCTAAGCACTTCAGCCATCTTCTACTGCTTTCCTAGGCCAGAAACAGAGAACTGGATTAGAAGAGGAGCAGCAGGGACATGAACTGGCACCCATATGGGATGCCAGCACTGCAGGCATACTGAAATCATACACAAATTATATTCATCAAATGTTGAATATACTATTTGTCTGACTTCTGTTTCTTAATAAAGTGTTTCTGAGATTGATTTATAATGCTGTGTGTAGAAGTAACTCCCCCCTCTTCTCCATCCTCAGTCCAACACACACTACTTTGCTGCTGCCTGATATAGATTGTATGTTTCTTTATTTGTTATTCTCTTGGTGGACATTGGGCTGTTTTCTTATTTTGGAACCACAGCCATCCATAAGAGACTGGCTCTAAAGACCCCCTGCAGACACCAAAATCCTCAGCTGCTCAAATATCAAATAAAGTGGTATAGTATTTGCATATGATCTGTACCATTTTATTGTATACTTTAAATCATCTCCAGATAATTTATAATAGTTAACACAATGCAAAATCTTTGTAAAAAGTTGTTATACTATGTTGTTTAGGGAGTAATGACAAGAACAAATATGTAGAGCCGGCACTGTGGCACAGCAGGTAAAGCCTCCACCTGCAGTGCTGGCATCCTATATGGGCACTGGTTTGAGTCCCAGCTGCTCCACTTCCGATCCAGCTCTCTGCTATGGCCTAGGAAAGCAGTGGAAGATGGCCCAAGTCCTTGGGCCCCTGAACCCACGTGGGAGGCCCCGAAGAAGCTCCTGGCTCCTAGCTTTGGGTTGGCCCAGCTCCGGCTTTTGTGGCCATTATGGAGACTGAACCAGCAGATGGAAGATCTCTCTTCCTCTGCCTTTCCCTCTCTGTAACTCTGCCTTTCAAATAAATAAATAAATCTTTTTTTTTTTTTTAATGTACAGATACTTTTTTTCCCCTGGTATTTTTGATTCACTGTTGAATGCACAGCTGTGGGATGTGCAGTTATGGAAGGCTGACTGGATTATGAGTAAAGCTGCTGTAAACACTCTCCTACTTATCATTTTATGGACATACCTTCTTCCTAGGAATATGCCTGAGAGTAGAATGATTGAATCAGGAGAGTGTGTCAGTTTTCCTAAGTGGTTATACCACTTTCACTTCCTCCAACAACACATGAGATTTTCAGTTGCTTCATACCTTTACAACACTTGATATTGTCAGTCCTCTTACCAATTTGGTATGTTTGTAGTTACAGCTCGGTGTGGTTTTATACTGCATTTCTCTGATGACTAATGATACAATCAGGGAATCATTTGCTTATTGGACATATGGATTCTCATTTTACTAATTTACTGGACATTTGAATGGCCCAAGTTAGGATGATTTGTCTTTAAATTGATATATAAGAAGTTTTATATGTAGTGGATATGGATCCTTTATCATACAGTAGAGATCTTCCCAGTCTGTTACTTATCTCTTCACTTTCATAATGACATTTTTTAATGAACTAAAATTCTTATTTTACTGAATACTAACTCATTTTTTTCTTTTAAGGGTGTATCTTTCATATCCTATATGAGATGTTTTGTCTACCTCAGTATAATCAAGGTAGTCTCTTGTCTCAAAAAGTTTAATATGTTACTATGTTTATTTAGGTCTACAAATATCTCTAATAAATTTTATGTATGATATAAGAGAGAGTTGAAGTTCATCTTTTATAATCAATTGTTCTTGCATGTTTGTATTAAAACAACATTGTTTCTCTGCTAAGATTTTGCCACAATTCAAATAATCACGTGTGAGGATTTATTCTATTGTCCTATTTTTCTGTTCCTAGGTTAACACCACACTTTTGAATCCCTTTGCTTTATAGTAAGTTGACATCAGATAGTAAGTCTTCTAAATTGCTCATTTTCTTCAAAGTTCCCTTTGCTACTCTATATTCTTTGCATTTCCAAATAGATTTCACAGTTTGTCAATTTGATACACAAAACACCTATAGGGATTTTAGTGGAGATAATATTGATTCTATGGATCAATTTGGGGAGAATTTACATTATTGTATACTTTTCTAATTCCTGCTCTTATAACCTTTCTCCATTAGATATTCACTTCAGCAATATTTTATAATTTTCAGTGTAGGGATTTTTAAAATTTCATTCATAGGATTTATTTCTAGGTATATGATATTTTAAGTACTATTATAAATGGCATATTTTTCTGAATTCCAGCTGTTTGTTGATAGCAGGAAGAGTTGAATTGATTTTGATGTATTGACTACATATAGCAACCTTGCTAAGTTTGTAAACCTTTTGCAATTTTGAAACTAAGATATGCATATCATTTGTTAATAAAAGATTTTACTTATTTTCCTTTTTTTATACAATTTACTTTTTCTTTATTACTCTGGCTAGGACCTTCAGTTCAGAGTTGAATAGATTTAGTGATAATAAATAATTGTGTCTCTTCCCAACTGCAGGGAAAACTTTCAGTATTTCACCACTATAATTTTTAAAATTTAATTTAATTTAATTTTTAAAGATTTATTAATTATTTGAAAGTGAGAGTCAGAGAGAGATAGAAAGACAGATCTTCACTCTGCTGGTTGACTCCCCAGATAGCCACAATGGCCAGGGCTAGGTCAAACTGAAGCCAGGAACCAGGAGTTTTTCCAGGACTCCCACATGGATGCAGGGGCCCAAGCACTTGGGCCATCTTTTGCTGTTTTTCCCAGGCCATTAGCAGGATCTTGGATCAGAAGTGGAGCAGCAAGGGCACAAACTGGTGCCCATATGGGATACGGGTGTTGCAGGTGGCTTTACCCACTATATCACAGCACTAGACCTATTTTATTTTTTAAAGACATATATATATATATATATATATATATATATATATATATAGACAGAGGTAGAGATAGAGATAAGAGATAATCTTATCTTCTGGTTCATTCCCCAAATGGCTACAGCAGCCCTGGCTAGGTCAGGCTGAAGCCAGAAACTGGGAACTTCAAATGGTCTCCCACATGGGTGTCAAGGGCCCAAGTCCTTGGGTCATCTTCTGCTGCTTTCCGAGGTGCATCAACAGGAAGCTGGGTGGGAAATGGAACAGCCTGGTCTCAAACTGGTGCTCATGTGGGATGCTGGCAATGTAGTCATGGTTTAATCCACTGTACCATAATGCTGGCCCCTCATCACTGTAATATTTTTTGTCAGGGTTTTGCAGATATGATCTTTCTGTTTCCGTTTAACAGGGTGATAGGTATTAGTGAACACATCTTTTATTTTCCAGAATTTTCTTTCACATGAAGGAATGATGGTCAATGTCAATCCTTATCTTTCTTTGCTGTTTTGTTTACTGCCACAGGGATGGTGATGACTTTCCTGCTTGGTAAATCTGGGAGAAAACAGTGAGCAGGCTCCTCTCAAGTGCCCTCTGTCCCTTCCTCTTGGAAACTCCTGTGCTTGTCCAGGGTCCCGCGTGGCTGTGAAAAACAAGCCTATCCAGGTCCGGGATTCGGCTAGCAGAGCTGGTCCATTCGGCTCTGAAGCCCAGTTCTGTCCTCCAGCTTTACCTTTCACAGTATTTTAATTGCTCAATCCGCCTTAATTGTTTCAATCCTCAATTTGTTAGACAGCTTGGATGTAGAGCTAGGTTGCTCTTTATGGTCTTCTTCCCATACCCAAAACTTCAGTGGAGGTATTATAAAGCACACAGACTTTCACTTTTTTTGTTGCATTACTTTCAGTATTTTTAAAACAACCTTGTCACAGAGGATTTTTTGGAAACTGTCAAGGCCTGATAGTTTCGTGGACCATCTAAGCTTCCTTCCATTGCTCTTCCCTTCTCTACCTTCTTCCTGCTGTACCTTAGCTCAGCCTCATGCCTGACAGAAAACACACAGTGCTCTCCTCTCCTCGGAGCTCTGGATGTCTCCCCCACCACCGTGTCTCCACAGCTCATTCCTGCCAGGAATCCCAGTTCTTCCTGACTGGCCTAGGGTGAGATCCTCCAAAGACAAATGCCACAGGATCGCTCCCTGGGCTTCTCATAGGGACTCCACCCAGTGTTTTGTTTCCCTTAGATTCCCCATGCTGTGCCTTCCATTAAATTAGCCTCTTAGACCATCATTTCTTTATCTTTAAAATGAGAATAATGGTAGGATCAACCTCATAGGATCTCTGTGAAGATTAAAAGGATGCTTTGAATGTAAAAGCACTTAGACTAGCGTCTGGCTCCTAGCACGCTTATTACCTGTTAGGTGTTATTACTAGCTCACTTTATGGGATTTGTTGTGCTTTTCAATACATCATTTCATGCTTTTATCAGGGTGTTTTGTGTACATATAAGCCATTTTCCAAATCAGTTTTTAAGCTCCATAAATGTACTTGTACTTTTCTTGCATTTCCTTTGTGCTAGCTGAATTTATTAACCTCAACACCACAGCAAAAACAATAATACGGGGTTTTGGGACTTTTTTTCACCTGTGTTTCTGAAATATCATTAGCTTGGTCCTTTTTGAAGTGCTGATGTTCTGTTGCTTATGGCTGGATCTCTGTTTTGCAGAGCGTTTATTTCTTTGATTATTCAGATACTGAGCTGAAGAAGGCTTCTCTCAACAAATAGAATGAAGCCTAATTCGGGCTCTGAAAATCTGGACTGGAGTCCTGGTTGTTGCATTTGCTTATCAGCTGGGTGATTTTCATCTGTTTCTCCGTTTCTGCACATCACTAAAATGAGGGCTGTAATGGCTCATTTTCAATGCAGATTTAGTTTTATATTTCAATATTCAGATGAAAAATATCAAAATAATTGCATTTCTTAAATAAAAATGCTGCTTAAAAATAGTTAAACCACTAGAATATTCTAAGTTGGTGCTGTAATCACTGATGTATGTTTGGTTGTCTGTAATGTTTGTGTGTTTCATTGTTGAGTCAGTCGTTGCAGAAATGAGTATAGTTTTTTATCAAAGACAATTGCCTAGAGATGATAGTAAGTGCTCCTGGATGAGACCAGGGTTACAAATAGATAGGAAACTTGCAAGGCTAGTTAATGTCCACATTGTGGTAATCAGTTGCAATGCATGGATTATAATTTGCATTTTTATAGATGAGTTATTTGCATTACTATCAACTTTCAGGGTTGTAAAACAATCTCAGAGAGAATGAAGGCATGAAATAATCTAAATTCATGAGTAGACAGTACCCTTGCTACATTTCAAGGTGTCATAATTTCCCCTATGTCATATACTTTCTCAAATAGAACACTATTCTTGGCAGCTCTTTATTTAAAAGGAGCCTTGAGTTAATTAATTTTAAACTACATATGTATTACTCATTTAATGAGGATTTGGTTAAAGTATTTTCAGCTGAAAAGAGCTTGAGCCAAGAAGAAAAAGAATTAATGCAGAAAGTTTTTTTTTTTTTTAAAGATTAATTACAGCTACTACTGCTATTAAGAAATATTTCATAAATACCTACCAGGTGATTCAAAGAGGAATAGTAAAGATATCTGTCTTTACTGCACACCTACCGTGTGTCCCTATCCACAGTGCTATGGTTTGGACCTGTGTTTGTGTAGGGGCTTCATGCTTGAGAGAATGTATTTTCATATGTCTGGATAATTCAATCTAAAAAATAGCCATATGGGGCCTTCTTAGGTTATACAGAAGTCACTTAATTCCTCTTTATTGTATCAACGGAAGGCACATTTTCATATCCGTCTGAGTCACTGTATAGTTTCTGCTTTTAACCACCCGTTGGGTCCCTGATTGAAGAAGAAAACCCTGTATATCTAAAAGCAGACATTGCTTTTCCTGGAGCACTATAATCTGATTCCATATTTTAGAAACTGAGATTCTAATAAAAACCTCTCATTATGATGAAGTTCAAATCCTCACATCACAAACCTCTGTATTCTACTATAACACCTTCTTTATTTCATTTTTCCCTAAAAGATCCATTAATTTATGTGTTTTTCCAAAACTAAAGAACTCATTGTCCTTCAGTTAATTCAAGCTTCTGACATTAGAAAATTCCTGGTAGCTCTTTCTGTAATGCAGTCTTCAAGATAAGTAAAATAATAATGACAAAATAATAATAAAAAATAATTTCATCATAATATGGTACTGTGGCTTACAGATTTTTATTATTATTTTGTGTATAGGGCCTTTGTTTCTAAGCTAAAGCATCCAAGCTGTGGTTTCTATTATTCTGTTTTTCATGGTTTTTCTGTTCCCTCGTTGATGGAAAGCTATCCTTTCTCACTGTTTTGGAGGACTTGCCTCTGAGAGTCTTTTTTTAGTTTGTTACTTCTTCATTTTGTTAGGAGAGATATTACCACATCTGAAGTGGATGATTTGTCTGTAGGACCCCTTATGAGCACACACAGGATTCTAACAAGCTGGGTGCTCACCTATCATAGCTGGCAATACTGAGAAATTAAGGAAGAGGCAGTGGCCAAATAGTTTCCTTTGTGGATAAATTTAGGATGTGCTTATGTGTTATAATGTGTTTATCTAACCATGCATGGAGTTACCAGAAATATATAGTCAGGAAGCACTTTTTTTAAGAGAGACCAAACAGTAAATAAATCAGTCTTTGAAGGCCAAAGACCATTTTTTTCTTTTTCTTCTTTCATAGAATGGCACATTTTATTTTAACAGCTATTTATTTTAGATTGCAATAAAGGAACATGAAAAAAGTGTCAAATGATATGAAACAATCATTTTCAGAGAAAGGCAAAATAGAACATATTTCAAAGAAATTTTATTATCTTTATTTTACCATTATGCAGTATAAGATGAGTAAACCTTTAAAAAAATACTATATATTCTGGGGCAAGTACTCGCCTCTGCAATTGTAGCACAAAAACTAGCCATGGACTATATATAAATGGATGGAGGCAGCTGTGCTCCAATAAATACCTTGTTTACAAAAGTAAGCAGTGATTGTGTCTGGCACCGTGGTGTAGTGCTGCAGTGCCAGCATCTCATATGGGTGCTGGTTCAAGTCCCAATCCAGCTCTCTGCTGTGGCCTGAGAAAGCAGTGGGAGATGGACCAAGTGCTTGGGTCCCTGTACCCTTATGGGAATCCTGGAAGAAGCTCCTGGCTCCTGGCTTTGGATCAGCCCAGCTCCAGTCATTGTGGCTGTTTGGGGAGTGAACCAGCAGAGGAAGACCTCTCTCACTGTCTCTCCTGCTCTCTGTTTCTAACTCTCTCAAGTAAATAAAATCTTTAAATAAATAAATAAATAATTCCAGGGACTCTCAGTGCTGCTCACTGAGTGCACAGCTTAGGTCTCCCATCTGTCGCTTGAAAGAATAGTTCTGTAAACTCGAATGTGCTCAGGAGACAAAAGACATTATTCACTCAACTCTTCATTTATCCAGGAATCATGTGTCCAAATGCCCACTGTTTGTGAAGAACTTTCCTAGAACCACAAGATGAGTCACACACATTTTGGAAAAGGTACCAATATTGGAGTGTTGAGTGACTGTCAAGTTGGGATCATAGGGCAAGATGACAACCTGGTAGGTGGGAGTGGGGTTTTCCCCTAGAGGGAGTTGACATTCACTTTTTGGGAAGTGGTTATTTCTTGGTAGGAAATGACTTGTCACTTTGGATTGGAGGTGGTAAAACTTTTTGCTGGGACCTGGAGGAGTTGGGGCAAGATAAAAATCACAGAAAAACCTGTATGACTTTGATTATTGCCTGACTAGGTGGGGTAAGACCTAGAGTGATTGGTATCATGAAGGTCATGATTTTGTCCACTTTGCCAAGACAGTAAACAGGGGGAGAAGCATCCCATTCCCGGAGCAGCAAGTTTCAAGGGGTATTGAGTCTGAGGTAGCAGGGTCCTTTTCCAGAGTCCAGAATAGGGTGTGATTGTAGGAGATTAAGTGAAATAATTTGTAAGCAAATTACTTTACTTTGAAGATACAGACAAGAGAGGTGTACTACATTTAGACATTGTTCTTACCCACAGTTTAGCAAGGGAGGCAAACACATAATCATTGCATTGTAATATAGAGGGATAAGTGTTTTTGGTAGAGCTGAGGCTATGAAGCCTGATTTAGCCTGGAATTGATTCTTGGGAAATAATGTCTCTGAGTTGAGATTTCATGCATGAGGTCAAGTTAACCCAGCTAAGAAGAGGGGTCAAGGGCCTTGGAGACAGAGGGATCAGCTTGCACAGTGTCAAGTGGCTTCAGAGCAGTAGAGTGGAGTGTGGTTAGGGAAGTGACGCTGGGACCAGACCGAATATTTACAGTCTGGCTCTTCAGCCCATGATCTGTTTAAACTTGGACATGCTTGTGCATTTCTCTGAGCCTCTGCTGCCCCACTGACAATGTGGGAATGGAAATCTCTAGCGCATAAGCGTATTTGAAGGCTTCAATAGAGTGCCTGAACCCTGGTGAGCAAACTTTCGGGAAGTGTCAGCAGTGATGCAGGCAAGGGTCTTCCGCGAGTTCATGGAAAAGATGTGTTGTGAAAAAAACTGTACCTGGATTTCAATTTTCACATGACAGTAACCTTGTCTTTTAAGTCTACTTTTCTACAAGCTTGCCGAAGTACCCTCCTGTGTATGGAATACACAGCTGTTGAAATAAACACACCATAGTTCACGAAGGAGGAGCATGCGAGGATCAGACACAGTGGTGGGCTGTGCATCCGGTGTCTGCGTAGAATGTCGACGCTAGGAATGAAGCCTCCGTAGCGTTTCTGTGCTGTTTCCTCATCGTGTTGTGTGGAGCCCATCGTGGGCTGTGAAACTTCTTGCCTTACAGCTGCGCCTGATGCTGAGTGCATCCCGTTGGCTGTTAAAACAAAACTCGTGAGAGCGGAAGGTGAAGTCAGAAGGTCATGGCCGTTATGTCATCTGTGTCCTTGGTGCTGGGAAGAGAATGACGAAATACTTCAGCTGACTTTCGCTGGGAACGTCCGGTGGTGGGGGAGGCTCAGGCTGTCCTTCAGCGTGCTCTTGCCTGGTTTGGCTGACACCCTTGACCTGGGGTGCCTTCAGCTTGTTGCTGGTGGGCTCAGCAGAGAGGTTGTGCCAGATCCCGATCTAGGTGCTGAGGTTTGCAGATGGGTACTTTTCTTCTGAGTGCTCATTTTTAAGGGGGAAAAGTACACATTTCCAGTATGACCGGTGTTGCCTTCATGGAAGGCGCAGAACAAGGATCCCCAGCATTCTCTCTCTCAAAGAGCTGATTGGCTTGTCCAGCCCAGTTTTCCCCAAAATGAAAGCATCTTTTGAATGTTGGCTGTTTTTTTTTTCCCCTGGATGCTGGTGAGAGGCTTCCATGAATCTGAGAAACTTTCATTCCTCTCAAACTTGCATTGATTCGATTTTTTCTGCTCCTCTCCTTTCACAGATAATGAACGTAGTAAAATACCCCCTAGTTTTATAGCATTCAAACTTACTATTGTGTTATGTCAGCAGCTTTGGGAAGGATTATTCTTCCATTTTACTGCTAAAGACATGTACATTAAGAAGAGTCCCTGTGACTTGTCAAGGTAACAGTGCAAATACTTGCTGGAGCTAGGATTCAAACTCAGGTTTCCAAATGCCAAGGTCTCTGTCCTTTCCCTAGATTTGTTTTCTCATTTTCCTTGCCCTCAGGGGAAGTGCAGTCCCCATTGAAACTTCTGGACCATCTCCAGAGCTTTCAATATATTGGCCAGACCCTTGGCTGCTGCTCAAGATTCTCAAGGGAAAGAACAGGAGCAAAAGTAAGTTTAAAACACTAAGTGATGGTAATCCTAAGTGAGTACCATCACGTTGACTTAATGGTGCTTTCTGTGTTTGTCTAGATTCTCACAATTGCATCCGCAGCAGGAGGTCAAGGGAGATCTGTTTCCCAAAGTCAGGTTGGGGGAACAGGGAAACACGCATTCCAGGTAATCTCCATGAAGGAAGGCCACTAAAACTAGTATCTTCAAACCATGTGGTGCTCACGAATCTCTGTGGATCTTACTCAAATGCAGATTCTTCTTCAGTTTGGCTGTGTATGAAGGTGCTTCAAAAAGCTCAGGTGAAATACAATTAAAAGATAAACTTATTTTGGCGCAAAGTTTGTGAAAAATGTCTATTATGAAAATGTTATATGTGGGTTTAAAATGTTTTGCACCAAAATAAACTTCTCTTTGAATTTTATTTCCATTAACTTTTTGAAGTAATGAAATGCTGCATTTTTAAAAAAGATTTACTTATTTATTGGAGAGGCACAGAGAGAGGGAGAGACAGGGAGTGGGGATCTTCCAACCACTGGTTCACTCCCCAAATGGGAGCAATGGCCAGAGCTTGGCAAATCCAAAGCCAGGAGCCAGGAGATTCTTCCAGGTATCCCACATGAGTGCAGGGCCAAAGCACTTGGGCCATCCTCCACTGCTTTCCCAGGCCACTAGCAAGGAACTGGATTGGAAGTGGAGCAGCTGGGACATGAGCCCATGCCCACATGGGATGCCAGTGCCGGAGACAGAGGCCTAACCCTCTTACGCATCAGTGCAGGCCCTGAAGTACTGCATTTTTAACAAGCTCTCTGGTGATTCCAGATACTAGAACACAATGTTAAATTACTGTCTCTTAAATTTGGCTGAAACATTGGAAGCTTAAAATAATCCCTATCTCTGGGTTCTAACCACAGAGATTCCAGTTTAATTGGCCTAGGATGTGGGCTGGGGTTTCAAGTTTCAACAATCTTTCAGTTGATTCTGGTTGTTTTTTTTTTTTCCCCGATTTATTTATTTATTTGAAATGCAGAGTTAAGAGAGGTGGAGAGAGAGAGAGAGAGAGAGAGAGAGAGAGAGAGAAGGGGAGAGGAGGGGGGGAGGGGAGGGGAGGGGAGGGAAGGAGAAAAAGAGAGATAAAGGGAGGGAGGGAGGTCGGTCTTCCCACTTCCCACAATGGCCACAATGGATAGAGTTGGACCAATCCAAAGTCAGGAGCCAGGAGCTTCTTCCAGGTCTCCCAGGTCTTCCAGGTGCAGTGGCCCAAGGACTTGGACCATGTTTCACTGATTTCTCAGGTGGTAGCAGAGAGTTGTATCAGAAGTGGAGCAACTGTGACTCGAACTGATGTCCATATGGGATGCCAGCGCTACAGGCAGCAGCTTTACCTGTTATACCACAGTGCAGGCCCTTCAGTTGATTCTAAGGTACACCAAAATTTGATCTAAACCCCCTAAGGTTAGTACCCTCACTCACCAATTTTAATCACAAAATGATCGTAGTAGCACACAGCTATCTCAGAGGGATGAGAAGGAAGATAGATTACATAGCAAATATACTACACCTTGTTTATAGAAGGTAGCCAATAAAGTGAACAAAGATTTTCTTTTCTCCCAAATTCTCAGATGGCAAGCTGGTTTCAATTTTGGAACATGTTGTTTTCCTTTAATAGACATTCTTACTGAACTGACTGCTGAAAATCATATCTAAGAAAAATAGTGGTTTTCAGTTCACATTTCCAGATTGTAAAATTATTTTTCATTTTCCTTTTTTTGAATGAATATTTTTGAGATCTTTCCCCTAAAATATTCCTGTGTTTAATCATACAAGTTTGTTTAAGAACTATTTATTAAACAACCACCTGCTTTGTCCAGGAGACTGTGCTGGGCTGTGAGGGCCTGGTCTGGGGAAGCTTAGCAGTAGAGGTCCTGCTTTCTGGGAGTTTGGGTGTTGGAGTGGGTAAAGCCGCTACCTGCAGTGTCAGCATCCCATATGGGCACCAGTTCCAGACCAGGCTGCTCCACTTCCAATCCAGCTCTCTGCTATGGCCTGGGAAAGCAGTAGAAGATGGCCCAAGTCCTTGGGCCCCTGCACCCACCTGGGAGACCCGTGGGAAGCTCCTGGCTCCTGGCTTCGGATTGGCACAGCTCCAGCCATTGTGGCCAATTGGGGAGTGAACGAGTGGATGGAAGACCTTTCTCTCTCTCTCTCTCTCTCTCTCTCTGCCTCTCCTTCTCTGTGTAACTCTGACTTCCAAGTAAAATAAATAAATCTTAAAAAAAAGAGGGCTGAGGAAACAGAATCCAAGGTGAGCCTTCAGGCGCAAGCTCCACTGTCATGCCTATGAACCTGGAATGCAGCCAGTCTTGTTGTCTCTTCAATAATCTCCCATTCGGGAAACTGGCTTCACTAGAACCACAACGTTGCTGTCATGAACAGGAAACCACTGCACTCAGGAAGCCACTGCTGCTGCCTATTCTAGAACCATGTGCATGAGCAACAGACCACATCATCAGAATGAATGCCCCTCCCCTCTACTCAGACTCGCCTAAGTACCAAGCTAGTGTCTGAGCATTGGAACTCTGCATACACAGCTGCAGAAAAACCAAATGCTCCCACAGCTGTGCTTGCCAGCTGAATGGCCAAGCATTGCAAAATCCTGTCCATTTCAGGCTGAACCCTACTACAGTCTGA
Organism: Sylvilagus floridanus; assembly: GCA_949820135.1. Taxonomy (NCBI): domain Eukaryota; kingdom Metazoa; phylum Chordata; class Mammalia; order Lagomorpha; family Leporidae; genus Sylvilagus; species Sylvilagus floridanus. The sequence goes on from OX463243.1 coordinate 80,309,912, forward strand.
GCTGCAAGGGAATAGAGACAACATATGTTAGCTTTCTAATGTCTGGAGCAGAGGAAGGCACATTAGAATAGTGTTTTACAAACTAGATTGTAACTAATGAGTGCATAGTAAAATCAGTCCAGGTGGTCACAACATTTTTTTTTAGTCCTTGTTGGCAACATAAGATGTTTCTTCCTCTGGGTAATGGAGAGAAAAATCTGGAAAGCCTCCACACTAGACGTTGAATACCAATCCTCCATTGCAAGGTCTCAGGACAGGATTATGGCTACTGAAAATTTGTGGGCTTGGTTTAGAGAAAGTCAAAGCTGGAGATATAGTTTCCAGTCATTTGCAGAAATGTGTCATTGGAATCTATGGCAGTGGGCTAAGTCACCCAGGGGAGACATCATGGAGTGAAAGGAGAATGGGGTCTGGGGCGGACCTCAAGCAATGTGGACACTGGATACTGGGGGAGAAATCTCCTTGTGGGGTTGTACTTGCCCTTCAAGGACTCTGTTGTTTTTCATGCGCTCTCTAGAGATGGGTCTAGGCAACCCCAGAATGCATTGGACAGGCATGCTCCAAACACATGTTAACAGGGCTGATGTTGCAGCCAGGGGCGGAGCTGTAGCACACTCCATGCTGGCTTGTAAACTGGCACCTGGCACGGGGTCTGGCCCCATGCTGGCACTCAGGAAGTGTGTGTTGAATGGTTGTATAGAGCAGAGGTTCTGCGAAAAGGTGGAAAGAACCTTTCAGATTCCAGACACAAAGCTTCAGCTCATAGGCTGTGATCACAGAGGGGTCTAAACCCTAACTAGTAATGGTCAACATTGCTCCTTTGGGGGAACCACTTATAAATTTTTTCATTTACAATTTTCTAAAAGTATTTTTGCTGTATAGGAAAATGGCATCAAGGTTGGAGCTGTACAAGAAGTGATTATCACAACACTGTAATATCAAAAATCTGAAAGCAAATGAAATGTTTATCCATAGGAAAATAGATGAACACTGGTAGACTCATGCAATGAGTAAATTCAGTGAACGAGCTGGATCTACATGTATCAGTCTGGATAAATCTCAAAAACGTGATGTCATATTAAAAAAATCAAGCCACATCAACAGGCTAATCCTCCGCCTTGCGGCGCCGGCACACCGGGTTCTAGTCCCGGTCGGGGCACCGGATTCTGTCCCGGTTGCCCCTCTTCCAGGCCAGCCCTCTGCTGTGGCCCAGGAGTGCAGTGGAGGATGGCCCAGGTGCTTGGGCCCTGCACCCCATGGGGAGACCAGGAAAAGCACCTGGCTCCTGGCTCCTGCCATCGGACAAGCGCGGTGCGCTGGCCGCAGCGCGCCGACCGCGGCGGCCATTGGAGGGTGAACCAACGGCAAAGGAAGACCTTTCTCTCTGTCTCTCTCTCTCACTGTCCACTCTGCCTGTAAAAAAAAAAAAAAAAAAAAAAATCAAGCCACAAAATATATTTAATTTGATGTTTATTGAAACTTTCAACAATCACACAACATTGTACTATGTATCCTTATGGGAAAACAAATAAAATTACGCATGTGATGAGCCATAGAAACTTCCAGGCATTGGTTGTATCATCTTTAGGGAGGGAGTAGAGGAATGAATGGAGGAACTAGCTCACTCTCTACCATGTTGTTTTTTAGAAGATGCAAAAGCAAATATAGAAAAATATTAATAGTTATTAAATAAGCTGATAAGGCATGGACAAATACTATTTTCTGTTCTCTTCATATTTAAAAATAAATATAAATTTATATAAATTTTATAATTCTTACAGCAAGAATCCTTCTTTTTCCCCTGACCCCAAGTTAAGCAGATGATCTGTAGAATCATTACTAGGAGAAAGTGTGTATATGAGGAGTCTTCAAAAAGTTCATGGAAAATATATATTGTGAAAACATCATGCAAGTATGTAAATGGTTTTTGCACCAAAATAAACTTGTGTTTTAAATTTGTTTCCCACAAGTTTTTTTGAAGTACCCTCATATGTACATATACATACAAATATGTATATAAACATATACACATATATATGCATATACATATTAACACATATACATATATTAACACATATGCCTGCACATATATTCATAACTTCAAATTAAAACAAGTTTTACATTATTAGAAAAAATTGGTCAGATTATATATATCTGTAATTTCTCAGAGACAAAACTTTAAAAAAAATCAGAGAGCAAAAGAGTGAGAGTGCTCTCCCATCCACTGATTCATCCCCCAAATGCTCACAATGGCTGAGGCCAAAGTTGGGAATCAAGAACTCAATCCAGGTCTCCCAGGTGGTGGCAGGGACCCAGTTCCTTGAACCATCATCTGTTGTCTCCCAGAGTGTGCATCAATCGGAAGCTGTAGTCAGGAGCCTGAGCCAGGTGTGGAACCCAGGTATTCTGATGTGGGATATGTATGTCTTAAGCACTAGGCCAAATGCCTGACCCAGAGATAGAACTTTCATGTTGTGGGACCCTAACCCTTTTCTGTGGTTTGACCATGTACTAAATCCATAGTAGGTTGGGAATATTTATGTCTCACGTATAAATGACTGGGGTTGGAGTAGGGGCTGGGAAGAGCAGAGGATGCTGGGATTCCCTGGATCTCTGGAGCAGAGGATTCACTGGATGTAAAGCTGGAAAGATATGACCTGAGCAGTTACAGAAAGGGCAGAGGAAGGATCCAACAGAGTCTGGTGAGAAGCAGCAGAGAGGCATCAGGAGGCTGGGTTCATATCTGTTACTACCCACAGGGAGGACCTGATGTGTTTTTTCTATTGGACTTCCATCTAGTAGGACTTCCACTGGACTTAGCTGATCTCTCAGCATCATTCCACAGTGGCACTGCCTCACTTCTCTAACCTTTTAATTTATGGGCTTTGCTCCTCAAGATAGCTTGATTCTGGAAGTCTGGTTTGGTAAATTCTTTCCTTCTTCCTTCAGCACGTTGTCCCTTTAGTACCTGTTCACATCTGATCATCTTTGGCGCTGGGCCATTCTCTGAGCCATCTTTAGTATAACAGGGGATTCTCAAATGGAGTTACAGGAGGCATCAGGGGGTGATGGGTAGACCAGGTGAAGGCAACGTTACCACGTGTAGAGAAGCAAGTCACCAGGACTTTTCCAAGGGCAGAAGCACAGTGAATCTGCATTGCCTGGTTATTTTTCATCAGTGTACTGATCACTTTCTTCTACAAGTTCTGCACATCTCCTGTGTGTGGTACTGGAAGCTGAGTGAAGGAGTGGGAGGAAGGAGTGCTGAGTTGGTGGGCTCAAGTTGAGTTTTTATCAAAGAGCCATGCATTCTAGGCATTCTGAGTTCCCAATTAGATACATCATTTATTCTCCTGACATAAATGTTGTCATTTGCTCATAACCTTCTGAGGGGCTGGTTAACCCTCAAGAGTAACTGGATTTAGTTTATACTTCTTGAATTATCCACTCCCTAAATGTATCTATCTGCTGACTTAATAATTATTCTCTCTTGTGTGTTACATTATTATTCTTAATCTCTCTCTCTATTTTCTTAAAAAAGGGGTTCCAGTTTATATTTACAGAATTAGTGTAGACCTTGTTTTAAGTTGACAGACACACACACACACACAGACACACAGAGAGACAGACAGTGCATAAGTGAACTCTCCTCTGGTAGTTCACTCCCCCAAATGCCTACAATGGTCAGGGATTGGCCTGGCCAAAGCTGGGAGCTGGGAACTCAATTCAGATCTTTCACATGGGTGGCAGGTACTTAACTTCTTTAGTGATTACCACTGCTTCCCAGGGTCCACCTTAGCAGGAAGCTGGAATCAAGAGCCAGAGCTGGGAGTTGAGCGTAATACTCCAATGTGGGATGTAGTTGTTCTCACTGTATTTTTAACTACCAGGTCAAATGCCTGACCCTGCTGTTATTCTTTTAAATGACATGCCTCTTGTGCCCTTGCACGCTGGCTTTATGAACATTGCTTGACAGACACCAAGTTTAGGAACACTCCTAGTATAAAAGTGAGTCCCTCTGTTCAGAGAATGGTTGGTGAACAGTGAAAATGGCACCTTTTTCTCAAGTTAGAATGCAAGATATTATTAGCACATCTGCAAAGTTTACACACACTTAGGTTGTCTATACCTTTTCCATAATGCAGGAGTTGGCTCAGGTATCTCATTTGTCTACACAGTTGGTGTGTTATTCAAATGCAGAAGTCCCCTTGCTCTCCAAGTTTGAGTCCTCCCTTTGGCCTGCTCACCAGTAGGCTTGCAGAATTCAGCTTCTCTTTCAATGCCTGCTCTTCCCAAAGAATCTACTCACAGGAAAAGATGCAGAGACACATAGACTTCACTGAATCTTTCAGAGAGGAGATCTAGGAGGAGACTGATGTTGCATGTTGCTCAGCAAATGTCTTAAAAGTTTTCCCTTATCCATCTTTGTTTTGCCACATCCCTCTCATCCATACCACAACTGGTGGTTTTGCCTTTAAATCTTTGCATTTCTATAACACTGCTGAATTTCTATTCTTTCTTCTTGATGAAAATGAAACTTTTGCTGCATTATTTGGAATAGCAGTCGAGAATTTGTCTTTTCCTTTTGATGCCTAACCTCAGGGGCTTACCCTTTAACTCGGATGCCTTGTCACTATCCTGCAGCAAATAAGGGGCTCCTGCCATAATGACACAGAGATGTCAAGTTGGATGCAGCTGGAGAAGACTCACAACTACTTTCTTGAGGAGAGAAGGCTGCTCTTGTTCATAAGTCCTTCTCATTCTCAGGGTCATCATTGTCTATCGACAGTTTAATGGGAACACAAAAGCCCTCCTCCACAGAACTGGTTTCCCAAGGGGTGTTGGAGGCAGCGAACAGAAATGCACCATTCAGGAGATGGCAACAGCTGTTCCTTGACTGACGGCATCACCTTGACCATGACACACAGATGGAATGCTTGCTGAATGCATGGCAGGAAGCAAAAGCTGTCTGCTGTTGACTTATTGTCATTCTTAACTGGCATGGGGTCAGATCTTGTCAGATGGTTTTCTAAATACCCACGTGAGGGTCAGCTTGTGTGTTGCAGATCCTGCAATTCTCACCATTATTCAGGGCACCCTGAATATATGCCCATGGTCTCATTCTGTTGAGTTGATAGGCAGCCAGATGCTCCTGGTACCATTGGTTTTATACTGCTATGGGTGCCTTCCTGTGGTTCGGTGCTTCTGGAACCCTGCCTGCAAGCTTAGCTTGACGAGATGGAGGAGTCTTTGGAGAGATTCAAACCCAGCCTCCCATGGATCCTGAGTTCAAGTGAGAGAAAAGACTGGCTCAAGGTCATCCAATGGATAAGTGGTTGGGCGGGCCATAGAGCCATTCCCTCTGCTTCCCAGGTGGGGCTCTACCAACCACATTCCTTTCCTGCCTTCTATCTGAAAGATTCTTGACTCAAAACTCTTTTTAACCCTAGAGCTGTATCTTCCCAAGAGACAGAAGGAGAAATGTGCAATCTAACATGCAGTTTCAGAGTTGGTCTAAAAGTTTTGTTTGCCCAAGTATTTGGGTAGATGAAATACTGTATGGTAGAGAGTTGTTTTCTTCCTGAAGGCCAAGAGAACTGTTTGCTCTTAACTGCTATATAAGAAGATGGACAGCACATTTTCAAGAGGAAAGGTGTTGGTATCCACATACTGGAATTTGTCTACCATCACTGATATGGTAGCATTGACCTGCAAGTAATCCAACAAGAATTGAGAGAGATTCTGATATATCTCTTTGGTTGGCAGTCCAGATTCACACACTGTCACCAGGGCTTGTCTTTTGACCTCTTTGTTGACGAGAAGCTCCAACTTCAGGTCTACTGAATGGTTTGAACATTGCACAAGAAACTGCAGTTGGCAAATGATGAAGTACCAACCTGGGAACTGGATCACCAGCTTCCCGTCATGGTATGTGACTCCATGGACAATGCCATCTTTGTTCCAAGACAACCTGGTGCTATTGAGATGCTTGGACACTGGGAATATAAGAAAAATAATTATTGAGAAAATTGCAGGTATAGGCTGAAAACCTGTTTTTATTCAAGGCGCCTCATTCTAGATCCATATTTCTTATAAGGTGCCTATTCTTTAAACCAATTGAATTGCTTTCATATTAATCCTTTCAGGGTCTTCTATTATTTAAGGCATGGGTAGAAAATCACCTGTCTTTCTTTACTCTGATACTCAAAGCTAGAGGGTCAAAGAACATGACTATATGGCTGCCTCTTATAGAATGGCATCCTACATAACTATTATCATAATATAATTATGCTATTTTTGTCAGTATTATCTTTCCTTTTACAGACTATAAGATCCTGCACTCTATGCGTATTTTTCACAAGGTCTGGACTATCATGTTCATTTATCATGAAGAAAATTTGGTGGGAAGCTACTATTAAGTAGGCAATGCAGAGAGTATCAGAGATAGCAAATTCAATATTGTGCAACTAAGAACCAATTTAGACATCAAGGTGTCCAGAGGAATCTCCACTAACTTTCACATTACACTATTCTTGAACTGTTCTTGTGTGGATCTTTGAATGTTGCCTTTAACAACTGTGTAGGCCTCTCACGTACACATTAAGGGGCTCCTGCCATCTGGGATTTATAGAAAAGCAGAGAATTAGACCCTGCAAATCTATGTGTGTGTGCTGGAAGCCAAGTCTCTGAGTCTTAGCAAATGAAAATTAGCACTGACTGGTAAGGGTGCCTTTCAGAGCTGGGAAACGGGTATACTAGTTTTAATTGCTTCTATACTTTTTCTTTCAACCTCCTTGCAACTCATTTGAAGAGTGAAAACTAATCCAACTGCAAAATTGAATTTTTAAAATGAGCAGAGTTGCTATTCAGAGAATGTTGGCCATCTCCATATCTCATTCTTTTGCAGTGTTTCTTATTGTTTCATTTATAAGGAGCCTCTTACCTGAAGCATACTGAAGTATGCAAATAGGCCCTGTGCCAACATGTTCATTAAGCTGTCAATCTGGGGACAAGGCAATTTTGCAGTTCCCCTGTGAATAACTGCAGAGAGGCAGAGATTAAGAGCCTGCTTCTGTGGCACTAGGGGAAGGAACTGTATGCTTGGCAGAAACTGGTAGGTAGTTGAATAGAGAGAAGTGTGGGAAGCAGGAGACACAGTTCCTTCTGAGGACAGGTAGGCAACAAAAGTGAGTGGGGCTAAGAAAAGAAGAGATCTTGTAGCTCTTGTAATTCTCTTCTGTGTCTGAGGGCATTCAAGTTCAAATGATAAAATAGTAAGGCAGGCTAAAGAGAACACATGTACAGGTCACATTTGGACATGGCTCGGTAATTGTGGCTTCTGGCTTAACGGTGGCTAAAAGGCCACAGGAAGTGGCCCTCAGTTGGTTAGGTTTCCTGGGTTTCATTACTCACCTTGGAGGTATGCCCATGACTTCTTGAATGGGGCCCTTTTAAGGATGCATAAGAGGTCCTCGGAGCAGTTTCCTAAAGACAAAGAGAGTATACATTAAATATCTTGCTGCTCTGGGAATGGAGCTAGCAGACGCTTTTACACGATCCTTTGATGGATACAGTGGTCATGTTTTCATTTTGGAGGCTCCAGAAAAATCTTGCTAGTTCTCATTTTGCCATCAAGTATCTTAGAATTTTAAAAATTTTGCTTTTATTGATTGCATCCACTTGAGCTTTTATAGGAGACTGTAGGAGTGGGGAGAGTAACACAATAGGACATGAGTTCCTATAATGTACCAGGTGCCATTCCTGTCACCCTAAATATTTCACCTTAATCTCTGTGGTAACTCTATGAGGAGGAGTATTGTTGAGTCCCTTTTACAGATGGAGAAAACCCAGGGGACCAGGCAGGTTAAATACACAGTCCGATGTGAGGCAGTGCTAGTCAGAATGATAATACTACTATATCATTCCAATAGTAATCGCTGATATCCTACCTACTGTGCACCAGCTACAAGTCTGGGTACTTCTACCTATATCAGCTAATTTAGTTACCAGACTAACCCTGCAGAGGTAACCTTCATTCCTAGAGCTAGTGAATGATACACTCAAGGCCAAACATGTCTACATTACTGTTGGGATTCCACATGTCCATCTGATTCCAGATGCCAAGTTTCCTCCTTGGTAGACTTTGAAGGTCAAATACAACTTTGAATTCAATTTTAAGAGGACATAGGATTCAGGATAACTTAGCAGGACATCTACTATCTAGACCTTCCTTAACAGAGGCAAATGCAAAGGCATAGGTCATTATGTACTTAAGCAATAAAAGTATACTTCATACATTATTTCAGCAGTGATAGAGCTTGGCTTTGCTTTATTATAGTAACTTTTATATATAAATTATAGAGCTATAGATTTCTCACTAGAGCCAATGAATTCAAATATTCATAGCTAATACCTTCTCTTCTTTGAGGCTTAATTTTCCTTTCTGTAAACCTTGGAGCTCTCAACCTGATGAAATCTTTTCAACAATGTCACCAAAGAGGACCATTGAGCCCCATCCATTGTGATCAGGCAGCCAGGGGTCCATTTAGTAGAGTGGCCACACCCTGGTGTGTTTCCTCAGTGTATCTCCCAGTTGTGTCTGTTGGGCTCATAACCTTCCCCATTGCCCTTTCTGATCAGGCTGGGGAAGGTCCCTCTAGGTCTTCATGGCTCCACAGGGCCCTGGAGTGATTGAAAGTTAATGAAGAGTTCCCTCTGCTGTCTGAATAAGCTCACTGCTAGAGACTGCCCTTCCCTTCCTGCACAAGTAGGGGACAGTTTACATCCTCATCTGACCTGTGAAGACCTTGGTCTAGGCCAAGGTGCCCTTGGTGGCAAATGAGGGCCAGAGGGCCAGCTGCCATTCTCTTGACCTCACTCCTCATTCATCCCCCAACTAATGTCCTGGTCCTGCCTGCTACAGCTCAGGATCCACAATACTGGGGGCTGCTTATTCTCCTAATGGACTGTGACTATCATTAGAAAGTGGCCCAGCCTCCTCTTTTGTGGATGTGGAACATTAAGTTAGAAGGAGCTTTCAGAGACATCTCTGGCTGAATTGCTTTGCTTGGAATCTGTTCCTGACCGCCATTGCCAGCAGGAACAGGCTCAACCTCCTCTGTATGGCATTCATGGTCCCTCGTGTTCTGATCCCTACCGAGTTCTGCAGTCTAATGCCTCACCTTCCCTTTTCCCTTTCACTCTACATCTCAACAGTAATAGTAATAGTAGTAGCAGTAGCAGTGATACTAATAGGAATAATAAATAATATGTATGGAACAATGGCTTTTTTCTAGATATTCTGCTAAGCTTATTACATGAATTATTTCATTTCATTCTCCCAATTACCCTATGAAAGAGGTTCTCCAATAATTTCCTATTTGTACATAAGGAAACTGAGACATTAAAAGCTAATTGACTTCCTGAGTGGATTGTTGACTCTCTGCTGAAGTTTGAGGCTTGCAGTGCCCCCAGACATACCATGTTGATTTCTCATGGCACTGTGACACCTGCTGTTCCTACTACTGGGCTCCCTGCCTTCCTGGAAAAGTTTTTCATCACTTGAAGCTGCCTGGCATTCATCCCCTGTGAGATACTTTCTCTGATACTTCCCTCTTTTTGGCCTGTTTGCCTCCTCTCTTGTTTGTATATCCTCTGCCTGGCCCAGATGATTATCTGTAAATGTCTGTTGAATTGAGTTATCTAGTCCATCTCTCTTATGTCCTTTTGTGGATACCATGCAATAACTTAGAGCTTGAATGAGGCAAATGAGGATTCTGGACTTGCATTTCTCCTAGGGTAGAAAAAAACAAGACCTCATTCTCCCAGGGGCTCTGCAGGTCAGGTGAGATTAGATGGGGGATAAGATCTACCCCCTGGGTTGAGGGCACATATCATGCCAAGACAGGCTCTGCTTATTGGCTGAAGTGCTACTGTGCTGGCATTGCATCAGGTAAGCTTTAGTAAACAGGTGGTTGTAGGAGTACAAGCCCAGGCTTGTTTCTTACACATGCAGGTACTTTTGTTGTTTTTTCCCCCCTTTGGTCTTCACATGTTTAGTGGGGTGACCTCAGTTGTAATTCTGAGAAACCCAAGAGTGGAAAAAACAACTCCTTATTTCGAAGCATTTGCATTTCCTGAAGTCAAATGGCATGCCGTATTTTAGTTTTTCTTAATCTTTTAGATGATTTCAAGTTAAAAGAAAAACATGGACAGCCCCATTGAAGAATGATGTTGCCAGAGCTGGTTAGGAGAAAGGGCTGGAAGGAGCACACTAGAGGAGCTGTTGGGGCATGGGGCTGTTGAACTTGTACCAGACCTCAGAGTACAGCACAATCTTTGTCCTGTAACATTTGACAAGACTGTCAGCAGGAAGACAGTGCCACTGGGTGTGGAGCCAAAACACAAAGGTTCTGAATAAAAGCTGAAGGAGCTGAAGCCCTCAGCTAATGGCTGACACTGCTCTTACCCCTATTCCTCAGATGCAGCCATAGAAAGACTTACACTAGGGATGCCCAAGTCACACTCTGAGTTAACAGTCAGTGATGTCAAAAACGAGGTGGGCTTCTCCGGGGGGTGGTGAGGCTCTGGTCAAGGGCTATGTCAGTGTTCTGTGGGTGTGACTTGAATCTCCTCCTCACCCTGTGAGTCCTTCGTATGATATTGCCTTTTGGTTATGAAGAAAGGCGGCTGAGACTTGTAAATAGATGCTACTGCCCACAGCTGGGATCCTGCAATGTCTCTGAAATTTTGAAAGACTTGGAGCATAGGAAGCACAATACACTCCTGCCTCTTTCATTTCCTACCCAGCTGTGATGTTTAGAGGAGTGTAGTCTGAAGAACAGAACACTAGAGTGGGGGAAATGCGAAGAGGCTACACGTACTCGCTGAGTTGATGGCACAGGAGTCACAATCCTGGAACTGGGCTCTAACGTCCCATCTATATGAAAAGCAGTGTGGACTGGATGATCTAGAAAGGCCCTCCTAGTTTATTCTAGCAACTGGGAAGACTCAACTGTCCATTGCCAGGCTTTTGCAGTGCAGGAGAAGTGAGTGCTAGCTCAACTGTGAAGTCTTTGTGAACACATTATGCTACCCAATGGAGGATGATGTTTCTTCACACTTTCAGAGTTTCATACACCTGTAGTGGCAGCACAGACATGTTAGCTCCAGGGACAATCTGTTATGAATCTTATAGTTCTATACGAACTTGCAAGATCTGTAGAAAATGAAGTTCCCTGAAAGATCACTTTGTCTAGGCTTTATAAACACAGAACTCATCTGCTCAGCAATCTTATCTCTCATGGCAGGTTGTGTTAAGTCACCTAATGAGTTAGGGAGAATGGGGCAGAGCCCAGGGTTGCACGTTCCGATTGCATGGTGCTCTTTCAGAGAACTCAAATACCCCAGAAATTCCTTTGAGGACCAAAGCCTACAGACACATGAGGTCTATACATTGACTTCCCAAGCTTTGGCCTCTCCTAAAATGACCATAGACCCTTGGAAAGCTGGAGAGTCAGCTGTGCCAATGAAATCCTACCTGTTGCACAGAGGAGGGGAGTTGGGAAGAGAGGTTGCTCAAGGTGGTCAAAAGCACAATTCTAAAAGGCCATGATGATGATAACCTTAGGACCAGAACTCCCCTTGGGATTTCCTGATGTTGCACTGAAAAGACCATTATATACCATATTAACAGAGACTAGTTTTTTGAGTGGGAAGACTGAATCCAGAGAGATTGAGGGTCTAGGCCAAGACCCACAGTAGTTCAGTAGTAGAGCTGGCTTCAGAAAAACTGGGATCCACAGGCCCTGTCTTTCAGTCTTTCCATGGAACAGAGAGGATTAAATGCAGGAATAAATGGGTTCGCAGCCACTGGAATGAAACACCATAGAGCCAGCTGGAAGTGTTGGAAACAAGCACTAATGAGCCTTCTGGGTCTTCTCTTGTGGGAGAGTGCCAGCAGGTGACTTCAGGCCCGTGTGCTGAGCCCTGCCAAGTCAGGCACGGGCAATTGGGCTTCTGTAATGATGCAACAATGCCCAATGCAGATGTAGAGTGGAAAAACAAATCATGCTGACCTTTCTGACCAGATGGCGTGTGGTGTGAGTGCCAGGTACCTTCCAGCTCTACCACACCCTTGATAGTAGGACAAGACAGAGATAACAAATCTCAAAGAGTGTACTTGGGCTTTTGTTTTAGACCTGTCCCTTCTCCTTACTGTACCTGAGTCTCTACACCTGTAAAATGAGATATAAATGTTACAAAAGATACAATGAGATTATGGATGCCAAGCGACCAGTGCTCCACTGAGCAAATAGTAGTTCCTTTCTTCCTCACGCCTCTTTTCTTTGTTGTTATGGTAGCACTGCTTAGCAATGCCACTTAGCAGAGTGAACTGGCTGATGAAATGCTTATTAAAATGAAGCTCATGTCATTATCTGAGGGATCAGAGTTTCTCCATTATGTACCTAAATGTTTGAAGTCATCTGATGCCTCTAGGAAAGTGTGCAGAATACTCCTTGCATCTGCTGAAAACATTATAATCCTTCCAAGAAGGAGAGGGATTATCTTAATGACGCTGCAGTTTAGTTCCCTCCAGGAGAGTCCCAACAGTGACATCTAGAGGAAATTCTCTGTTCTCAGAATTTGGGATCAATGTGGATTCTTAATCTAAGGATCCTTTCTACTGGCTTCAACTTGACTATTTGTGCAATGCCTCTAGGTTATCTGGCGATAGAGAAATGAACTGCAGGACAGGCATCTACAAAAGTAGAACTGAATAGCCTTGGATTTATAACAGCATTGTGGGAACACTCATCCTTGCATGGTTAGTATTAAGCACATAGAAAATGATCTGTAAATACAAACTGAAATCAAACTGGAATTAATTTACAGCACCCACAGGTACCTTGAGATTGTGGGGTCTCTTCAGTTCTGACCTGTTGAAGTATTTGAGAAAATCCAACACAGGTTTAATTGGCATCTTTGAGGGTATTTAAGAAGTACTTTTAAAGTCTGTAATTTAAAAGGAGAAATGAGTATGGAATCATGCAGTGAAACTGCTAATAATTTTCATATCTTTATTTTCCCTGGCTGTTTGAGAGGCAGGTGAATGGCAGCACTTTGCAAAGTTAGGCTTGGCATCAGATAAGCTTGGGTTCAAATCCCACCTCTGCTACTTGCTAGCTTCCTTTCCTCTTCCCAAAAGTGAGAATAATGATAACACCCACTTCAAGAATTGCTGGGAGATTAAAACAATGAGCCTATGTCTACCACCGAAAGTACCCCACGTAATGGCTCACTCCCTTCCCTGGCCCAGGGCTTGTGCTGCATGGCTGGGAAGGAGAAGTCAAATCAGTGCATGTTGTGTCCAAAGAAGTTGAGTGAAATATGTAATGAGACCAGTTTAAGGAACAGACATGCTCTTCCACCATCATCCTCCCTTCTCCTCCCCCCCCCCTTCCTTCCCCAAATGATTGGGATGGCGCAGAACTCTGAGCTTTTTCTATGGATTCAGAAACTTGAAATTTGTATGTACTAAATTCAAGTATAAATTTCTTTTTTGGCCAATGCCGTGGCTCACTTGGCTAATCCTCTGCCTGCAGCACCGGCACCCTGGGTTCTAGTCCCGGTTGGGGCGCCGGATTCTGCCCCTGCTGCTCCTCTTCCAGTCTAGCTCTTTGCTGTGGCCCAGGAAGGCAGTGGAGGATGGCCCAACTGCTTGGGCTCTGCACCTGTATGGGAGACCAGGAGAAAGCACCTGGTTCCTGGCTTCAGATCGGTGCAGTGCACCGGCTGCAGCGCCCCAGCAGGCCGAAGCAGCCATTTGAGGGGTGAACCAACAGAAAAAGGAAGACCTTTCTCTCTGTCTCTCTCTCTCACTAACTCTGCCTGTCAAAAAAATTTCTTTTTTAAGATTTATTTATTTATTTGAAAGGCAGAGTTAGAGAGAGCAAGAGAGAGTGCAAGCTTCTATCCCCTGGTTCATTCCCCAGATGGCTGTAATGGCCAGAGCTGGGCCAGGCCGAAGCAAGAGCCCAGAGCTTATTCTGGGTCTCCCACATGGGTGCAGGGCCATCTTCTACTGCTTTCTCAGGCCACATGCAGGGAGCTGGATGGGAAGTGGAGCAGCCAGAACTGGAACTGACACCTATACAGGATGCCGGTGCCACAGCTGGTAGCTTCATCAGCTAAGCCATAGTGCTGGCCCCTCATGTACAAATTTCAACCTGTGTCTAAGTGATCTAGGTTTTCCTTTTCTCTCTTCTTTTCTCTCTCCTTTCCTCCCTTCCTCTCCCGTCCCCTCCTCTCCCCTCCCCTCCCCTCCTCTCCCTTCTCCTCCCCTCCTCTCTCCTTCTCTGTCTTGTTTTTCTTCTCTCCTCCCCGCTCCTCTTGGTGACAGAGATGAGGAGATGAGGTGCATCTGAATTTAGAACTCTCAGTGGCCTCACCTGCCCCTGTTCCATTTCTGAGTGGCTCATTTTCTAATATTTCTTGCAGAGGGATTCTTGCTTCTGATTAGCTCTGTCTTAAGAACAAGATGGTGAGTTTAAGGATGGGTTTTGTGTGATTGTGTTTAAATCAAGTGGAGAAGCAAATAGGCTCCTGTGACTATCTGAAAAGCAATTTACCTCCTGAGCAGAGACGTCTCCTTTGCTGTGAAGAAAAAGCAGAGACAAAACAAAATTGTTGAACTGGACATTTGAAATTCAGATCAATGCATCTGATAGAAGTGAAGTCTCTGCTGGTTTTCCATCTCCCTAGAGGAAGGGGTTGTATGAGAGAGGGAAGCTGTGGCTCCTCCTTCTTGTCTTCTGCTACCAGGCAGTGTCCTGGTAGGGCTGCCACCATCAGGATCACGGCCATAGATCTTCAGGGATAGCTGGATGTGGGCAGGAGCTGGTCTCCTTGGTTTTGCTTCAGCACTTTCAGTGGGTAGCTTTGTGTTTCTTGGGGTGGACTCACTAAGCAAGACTAGAGAATCATCTCCACTTGGTCTTATTTAATGTCCACATTCTCTTTTTATGATGGGAAGGTCTGAAGCAGGTAGCCTGCTAAATCACATGAAAATGGTACATGTGGCATGACGAAATTATCAAAAAAAAATCCCAAGATACTTGTTTGACTCATGGAACCTTGTACTTCATGAAAAATTCGTCCTAGGGATATACCCTCTACCTCTTCCCTGCTTCTTGTACTTTATAAACAAAAAGCCCAAGTCCCTGAGAAGGATAGTAGATTGCTTCAAGTCCCAGGCCTGGAATGTGGGTATTTCAGATTCCAACCCTGATCTCTATCTTGAATAACACATCTTCTCCTGGAGAGTGAATTCAGGTGAAGGGGAATCCACTGAAAGAGTCAGGACCCCCGTTTGCTCTCTCTACTGTTTCTATTTCCGTATGGCCTCCAGGAGCCTCTGAACCTTGGAGGTCATAGGAATGACATATCTCTTCCCCAGGAGCCAGTGGGGAAGGAATCACTGCAAACTCATGTTCCTTTGGGCTTAAATTCAGCCTCTAGACCCTTTGCTAGGGACCATTTCCCTGCTCCCTGCCCACTCTTCCTCAGATACATCCACATTTGCAGTCACTCATAATGGCCCTCTCCACCCAGCTTGGTAATGGTTTGTATATTTGTAGAGGCAAGAAAACAGCTGGGGAGGATCAGGTGCAGACAAAGTGATAGAGAGTGCTGGAAGGATTCCTAGACTTGGACAGCAAGTAGGGTACTTAATGGAAGTGCAGTATGAGTTTGACTAAGTGTTGTGCAATGAGGTTTCAAGGCAGATTATCCTGGATTTGAGGTCTTGCCCTACACCTTGATAGCTGTGAAATCTTAGGGATTCAGTAAGCCTCTCTGTTCACTTCCTTTAAAATGGGACTAACAGGGATGGGTGGTGTTGTGCAGTGGATTAAGCCAGCGCTTGCGATGCTTGCATCCCACATCAAAGAGCTGGTTCAAATCTTGGCTATTCTGTGCTTCTCAGCAAGATTCCAACTAATGCCTCTGAAAGGCAGTAGAGAATGGGCCAAGTACTTGAGTTCAGTCACCTACATGGAAGACTCAGTTGGAGTTCTTGAGTCCTGGATGCAGCTGGCCTAACCCTGGCTAATGTAGAGCTCTCTCTCTCCCTCTCTCTTCCTCTCTGATTTTTAAATCGATCAATCAATCAGTCAACCAAGCAAGCAGTCTTACAAATAAAGTGAAATAGGGACTTGGGGGCTTGTTGTAGGGCCTTGGCAAAGGGATCTCCAAATACTCAGCCAGTTCTTGACACTCCCAATGTGCCCATCAGTGTTTCCCATTCCTACTCTGCCAAGATCTCATGCCAATGCCATGAGAGAGAATAAGGAAGCTGTCTTAACTATGCCCTGCAGAATTCTTCTAGGTGCAAGTAGGAATGTCATTTGGTTGGCAAGGTGTTTGTTATGCCAAGGCCCAGGACACACTCGGAAAGCTGAGGGGTGAGCCCCAAGGACCTTCATCGTTCTACAAAACTAAAAGTCAGTAGAGTTTGAATTTCTTCAGGGTTTGTGAGGGGGATTGGGATGGGAAGAAGGAGGACAAAGAAACATAGAGGGTAGAAAGTGGGCAAGTGCATGGGGTAGAGGAGTGCTGTCCCTGAGAAATTCACAGTGGCTACAGTAGCTGAAGCCTTACCACAACAGAGGGGTTGCACGTTCAGTTCTACATTGTCTGCTTGGCTGTATGGTGATGCATACTGCCCTTCCAACTTCTCCACATACCCTAAATCCTTCTTCAGATGGTGCTCTGCACAAGGATGGGGTGCTGTTAGAACTCTGGATATATCAAGGTAAAAGACACTGTCTTCTATGATTGGGACTACGAGCACAGGTGAAATTCGGAATTTGTTGGAAGCAGCATTGGAACAAAAAGTCATAAGGAGAAGCCTAAGTCCTGCTCATTATCTTTCTTTCCTTGGTTCCATGTGATATGTGGGATGATTTCATTTGAATATGAAACAACAGGATGGACCCTATGCCCAAAGGATGGGGGCTCAGCCAGGTGGGTGACAAGGAACGTATTTGCTGTCCCTTTGCGTCCTTGTGGTGGCTTCGTGCAGGAGTTGTGATGAATGAGTGAGCTCAGATCATGAGAGCAGAGGTGTAGGGAAAGGTTCTCTTCCTGGTACCCGCCTGGTTAATAGCCACACCCAAGCTCCTGGAATTGCCCACTGGGTACTAAGCACGGTGGTGTGGGTATGATGTGGCATTTTGGGGACTATTTTGGCCAGCAATGGGAGGCTTGTGCTAGGACTCAGCAATTCTACCAATAGCAACAATGGTTCTGTGGTTTCCTTGCAGCCTTACACACCCTATGCTGTGACTTTAGTGCCTGCACACAGTGCTGTATCCCAGGCTCTCACGCTGCTGGCTTCCTGTTGACAGTAGATGCTTCCCAACAGTCGGTGGCACAGGACTCCTTGGAAAGTGTCTGACTTCCATCCCTCTCTTCCTAGGGACAAACCACAGGCTTCCTTCTAGGAGTTTCTGCAAGATGATTTCCCCTCAGCCTCAAATGTCTTGCAATGGCTTTTTCCAAAAGGGGTGATTTGCCTCAAGACCATTCTTAGACTTTTTTTTCCCCTCTCTCTCTTGCTATATTAGACAAGAGAATTACACTCATAAGTTGTCAAAGCTGGAAGGACTCCTCCAGTTCATTTAGTATGTTGTGATTTTGTTACAGATGAGACCCAGAGAAGAGAGAGAAATTGCCCAGAGAAACCCAGCCTGCTGTCTGTAGTCATACCCCCTTACCATAGTGTCTGAGCTCAGCAGCTAAGCAGCATTGGTTGGTTAGTACTTGTGTGGGAGATTGCCCTGGAACACTGGGTGTTGTAGGCTTTTTAATGGAAGAAAGACGAAACCCAGCTTGCGGGTGGAGGTTGCTCTGGAGTCTCAGTCTTGCTCCAAGAGCATAATCCTCCCACTTCATCCTAGTACAGTGCCTGCAGTTTGCTGCATTACAGGAAGGGCAGACTTGCATTAAATGAAGAAAACCAGGAACCAAACACAGTATGTCATTGACATCACACGGTTGGACCATATCATGCAGAATTCTGATGCTTGCTATGCATTTGTATAACTCTTTGTATGACCTTAACCAAGTCACATTGATCCTTGGAACTCAGCTCGTCATCTGCAAAATGGGACGATAAGTCTCAAGGCTCACAGGGTCAAGGCTAAGATGACTGAAAGGAGGTATGGAAAGGTCTTTAACAAAAGTTTCAGAGCTCCAGTGGGGATTATTATTAGAATTTTTAAAAATCTGGCTTTGGAGACATTGAGTTGTGAAGTGAAGTTGGTTTTGGATTAGTTTGTACTCTGATAGTCCCAATCACGGCCCAGATAAGAAGTGGTCTGATGAGTGATCTAATCCTTGGTTCTCTGAAATCGGGTCTCACTGATTTCTATAGTTTGAATATGATTGTCTCCACTCCAAGGCTTCTGGGGCTGAAATTTAATGCCTACTCTGAAGCATTAAGATGGTATAAGCTTAATCCAACTATATTCTAGTGGCATGGCCTGATACAGTGGGTTAGAGCTGGATAAGGTTGTTAGAGTGGGGCCCTATGATTGATTCCTGGTAGTTCTTATAAGAAGAGGGAGAGAGACCAGACAGACCTATATTCACGTTCTCTGTCTCTTACCACGTGATGACATTTGCTGCCTTAGGGCTCTGCCATCACCAGATGCAAATACTTGATCCTCCAAAATGACAAAATAAACCTCTTTTCTTTAGAAAGTATCTTGCCCGAGTTATAGCATTATAGTAAGGAAAAGGTGAATAATACATAGACTAAAGAAATTTCCTCCTGAAATGAAAATTCAGGGACCAACATGGAGAGGGTAGCTTTCTACTTTACCTATTGTTATCATTAAAACAAAATAACTCTGACTAAATAAAACAACTTAACTCCCACTTATATCAACCTTGGGTTGTAAAGAAAGAACATTTTGACACCAAAAATTAAAGGAAGGGCATACATTCAGAGAAAGAATGCCTCATATTAAATAAAATTGGACATGTGACCAAGGGGCTACTTTGTTCTTTTTTCTACTGCACACTGGACTGGAGAAAACTTAATATTAAGGAGCCAAAATGACTAATTACAGCCCTATGTGCTTGTCAACCTAGCCCTGAAGTGCTCTAACAGAACAGATCCAGAATGGCTGAGGTCCCAGTGCCTAATAAAAACCATGCTAGGCCGGCGCCGTGGCTCACTAGGCTAATCCTCCACCTGCGGCACTGGCACCCCGGGTTCTAGTCCCAGTTGAGGCACCAGATTCTGTTCCAACTGCTCCTCTTCCAGTCCAGCTCTTTGATGTGGCCTGGGAAGGCAGTAGAGGATGGCCCAAGTCCTTGGGCCCCTGCACCCACATGGGAAACCAGGAAGAAGCACCTGGCTCCTGGCTTCGGATCGGTGCAGCGCCAGCTGTAGTGGCCATTTGGGGGGTGAACCAACGGAAGGAAGACCTTTCTTTCTGTCTCTCTCACTGTCTAACTCTATATGTCAAATAAAAAAAATATAAAATTCATCTCTCTCCCTCTCAGGTAAAGAAAAGTTCCTATAGGAGGATCCACTGGGGTAGAGGGGTGGAATTGTGGGAGGAGAAAGGGGGAGAATTACATCTTATCAATGTCTATGTTTTTTGTAAAGCTCCATCTGAAGCATGGTGCAATTTAACTTAGACACTTCACTCCAAAGTCTATTCTGTTTCCACTGCAAGAGTCAGCAAACTCTGATGCGTGGGCCAAATCAGGTCTATTTCATTCTGTACATATGATTTTATGGAAATGCAGGCATGCCTACTAATAGCACTACCACAGCACTGCTGACGAGTTGAAACAGAGAGTTAATGGTTTACAAAACTAAAATATTTACTATCTGGTCCTTTATGGAAAAAACTGTGTTCTCTCTGCCTTATGCCATGCTCCTTTTTCAGTGTGACTACCTACACGGTCATTATGGAATTCAGATCACACGCTAAGGTAATCCCTGCCGAGACTGAGAAAGCTGTCATTATTAGTCTGTCCTGAAAGATCTAGAACGCTTGTCAGGATTCTTTGTCCCCACTTTCTAAGCCTCTGGATAACAAAGATTAGGAAAGATATGGCCAAGGTTATCCTGAAAGAAACTGAAAGTGTGATGCTGTCTATGTGAGGAGCTGCATCTAGGCACCTGTCCTCCGATTCCAAGGATGTCCTGGTGTTCCTACCCTGGTGTCTATGACAACCCAGTCCTTCTCTCTTATTTTTTTCTCTGAGCGGTCTAGTTATCCAGCTGTGCTGTGTTCTAAAGGCTACAGGACTGAGCTGGAGGTCAATATTTTTGTTTGGAAATGACACTGGGCTAGAGATGAGGACCTTTGGGTTCTAGGATTCGCTTTGTATGGCTTTGGACAAGACAGCACTTTCCCTCTCTTGGTCTTACTCTTCCTCCTCTGTGGAATAAAAACATTAATCAGATGATCTCAAAATTGTCATCTTCAGTGTTAGCTGAAGTCTGTATGTCACCCCTTAGGGCTAGTAGGAACAATGTATTAATTAGTGACTTCAGTGATTGGAAATGTATGGGATGACAAGGAAGTCTGTTTTTTCAAGTCCTCAACTTCATTATACATGTTGACTATTTTCAGTTATTTAATGATTACTATGTGTTGGTCCTCATGTTGGTGGGAGATGTGTGTGGATGAGAGTATTGGTAGGGAGTACTCAGATGAATCAAGATACATCAGCCCAGCCCTGAGCAGTTCCCATCTCTCCCTACTCATTTTCCTATTGGACAAGGTTATAGTGATTCTGGTTGATAATAGAGTACCACACCTTACCAGGTTAACTGGATGACTCACAACATATTTATTCTTAATTCCAAGGTCTTACCTCCTTTAAGGGGGAAGTTGTCAGGTGGATTGGGAATGGAGTCCTGGAAGAGAATAAGAAAAAACATGATGAAGATGACACTCAATTGAAACAGCCCGTCTTTTTCTTTTCCATTTTGGTTATCCTCAAAGTACTGTGTGATTTGGAATTCATCTCCCATCTGACTTTCATCGTAAAAGTTATCTCATGACTTAGTTCCTAGTGGGCTTCCTACTCACTTGCTTCACAACTTGCTTCTTGGTAACACAGGACAAGGGTTATTATCCACATTTGTCAGGCAAGAACCATGGCTTTGAGTGGGATAAAAAGACTTGCCTAGGGCCACACAACAAGCTTACAATTGCTCAAGGACCAGAGCTGAGACTCTTAGTTACCAGTTTGTGGCATTTTTTAAATTGATCTGTGTGTATTATGTCTTTCCATCTTCAGACAACATAAGAACAATCCAGTGTAATATGTAGGTATATGTGTTTTTTTTTCCATGTTTGATTCATCTGTGTACATACCTGAAAGGCACATTTTACTCTTTCTTGTCATTGGAAATTCTGAATTAATTGAGTATTTATACATCAAGTACTGTGCAGATACCATAAATAAACTGAATTTCTGCCTTCATGAATTATTGCAAGTTTGTATTTGAATATATTTGAATACACAAATTTATAACTATGCAACATAAATATAAATATATATTATATATTTATACACATTACACAAGGTAAAAAAGTTTGTGGGAAATGGAATTAAAAGATAAATTTATTTTGTGTTGCAAAAATGTTTGCATAGTTATTTTTATAATATGCATTTTCTATGAAGTTTTTGAAGACCTCTCATATATTATTTAGGGAACATATGCATACATATATACACACATATATGAATATATACACACACTCACACATATACACAAATATTTACAAAAATAATAATAGGTGGACAGAAACAGACTGTCTTTTGAAGGAAGGAGTCTCAGCTGGGGAATTGAAAAGGATTAAAGAGACACACAGGTTCTCTGAGCAAGCAGTCAACAGAAGCAAAGAGACTGAGTTCTCCCCTAATAAATTCTTCAAATACTGGCTTCCCTACCCTAACTCCTCCCTTTTCTCCCATGTCAGCCATGGAGACACACAGAGACTGTCCTGGCAGTGAGAAACAAAGTATCTTATTCATCTTATTTTAAAGCAATTACTTTTTTTGGGAGACAGAAACAAATCTCCCAACTATTGGTTAACTCCCTAATACCTGCAATGGCAAGGCTGGGACTACACTATAGCCAGGAGCCAGGAATTCAATCTAGGTTTCTCATACAGGTTGCAGGAACCCAACTACTTGAGCCATCACTGCTGCCTTCCAGGGTGCATGTTGGCAGGAAGCTGGAATCGGAAGTGGAGCCGGGACTTAAAACCAAGCACCTGGATATGGCATGTAGACATACCAACTGGTGTCTTAACCACAAAGGCAAATACCCATCCCTCATGTAGCACATTGAATTGAAATGTTAATGTCTAATGAAGTGTGAGCATTACATGGACAAAAACCCACTTCCAAACGTCTGCCCAAGCAAGAACATAGCAGCTGTCCACACTTACTTCTCCAATGCTCTATGCAGCCCTCAGGGCCCATTACCCTTTGACTCTGCCCTGTCACCAGGAGCTCCACTCTTTACATTCCACTGACAGCTTGTCTCTGATACGTGGAGCTCTTCTCTGGCTGGGGCAGGTGGCAGCAAGTTCATGAGACTTCTGGAAGCAAAGCCTTGCACTGGTACTTATCAGTCCTGGTGCTGATTTGGAGATGGGGGACATCCACTGAAACATTTGGGACTCAGGTTTTCAGATCAAGGGAGGACAGTCTTGGTCTGGAAGGTCCTTTGCTTTCTGTTTTCATAGGCTATGCTTGTACTGCTTTAGTTGAAAGCTTATAACCCGCCAATGCTGTACATGGCGGTCTCTCAATTACACATGCAGTTCCCAGGAAAACCTGACATCACAAAATTCCCCTTTGTGTTGCCTCTGTGAGACAGCAACTGGCATTTCAAAATTTAATAAACACCCAATTTACTGCCAAGCATGACAGTCGATTAGTGTGACATGCAACTGCACAAAGAAAAACATTTACATTTAAATGATGAACAAAGATCATTGATTTCATCAGCTGCCCAGTGCTGTATCCAGAGACTGAGAATTGGAGAATAGCAGAACCAACCGGTGGAGCCACCTCAGGGACCACGAGGGCAAAGACCAGCTTATTTGGCATGTGTTGGATGAGCATCTGTGGCAGGTGCTGTTAGGCACTGGAAAACATCTTATGGATTTTATGTTTTAGCCACTATAACAATCATTTTTAAAAAAAATAAATATATAGAACTTCAAGTTGCAGTAAAATCTCTGGAAGGGGAAGAATCAGAGCTCTTTGAGAAAGGCTTTTCTCAAACTTTAAAGTATCTATGAATCACGTAGGGAGCTTGTTAAAATGCAAATTTTGATTCAAACAAATTCTGTACTTCTGACAAGCTCCCAGGTGATATAGCAAGGCTGTAAGAGGTAGTACAGGGATGAGGGCCTAATTTATATGGGAGTCAGGGAAGGTCTCTCCTCTCTCTGTCATTTGAATGCTTTCTGCTTTCCTAACTTCAGACAAGACAGGTCAAAGCAAAGCATCTCAGTTGCCCAAACTCCCATCAAGGCCCAGGGAAGTCAGGACAGAGTATGACTATTCCTATTTTGAAGAGCTCTTGGGCTGGGGTGTCTTTAGCTTCTTTTGGCTACCCATGGTAGACATGATTAGTCAACTGTATTCTTTCAGTCCATCAAGCTAATTTTAAATGGGAGGAAGCCCAGGCACTCATGAGTCATTGGCAGGTCCTGGACTAAAGTTGTCTGGCTCACTTTCCACAGCCACAAGACTGATGCTGGCTTCAGAAACCAAGGCTAGGAAAGATCTTTCCTCTCTTGTTCCTCTCCCATAAGCAGGCTGTGCTTTTGGGGATGGATAAACGGGTCTGAGAGATGATGACTGTTAACATTTGCCCAAACAGGTTATTGTTGATGTTGTCCATCAACTCTTTTTGGCAAGGTGTCCCTCTGTCCTAAATTCTCCCTCAATTTTTGCCTACATATATGGATACTGGTTGGGGAAATGTGGCTCATCTTGCTCAGAGACTTGGCTTTGAGTAAGGTAGGTTTGACCTAGACACAAACAAATGGACCATCCCTGGTTGTCATCCTCAGTTCCATGGAAGAGCTCAGGAAACTCCTTCTTCTCCATGGTTACTAAACTATTATTTTTTACTTGCAGTCTCTCTTTTTTCAGCCCTTGTGGATATCTGATGGGCATCTCCAAAAATACTGAAATTTGTTTTGGGTATGGAGAAAGGGATGGTCATCTTTGATCTTTTTATCCTCAGGTGAAATGATCCACATCTCAATAATCTTTTCTGCATAGAACTATTTTTCTCTTCTCTTTTTATCACTGAGATTAGAGGGGCAATAATCCTTTCTTCCACTGAGTGGTTGTGGCATAAGTAGGATATTGTATATAAAGCTGAGTAAGTTATTTTAGGGATTGTCTTGATCCTCATGATGTGATTAATTTGTCTGAATACCTTGAAAAGCTTTCACAGAGGAGTGATGTACAGAGAGTAGAGCAAGGAGGGGTAGGTGCATTCAGCTCCCAAGGATTCTTTTGACACAAAATGCCCTCTCTGGATTGAAATAAACAAAGGCAAATGATGTTTGCAATATTCCAGGGGGAATTCCATATTCCTTTTTTTCGTTGGCCCCCATATTGTCTTATAAGACGGGCTCTGGTTTGTGGTCCATGGAGACGTCTCTTATTTTCAAGTTAGCATGATTAAATAGTTAATTGATGATTACTCCTAAAGCTAAATGTTTTATATGCATTATCTGATTTGGCCTTTACCTTGACCTCAAGAATTAGGGGTAGACTAAGACTTAGAGAAGTGATCTAACAGATGGGCCACATGTGGTGAATAGTAGAGGGTGGGTTCAAACTTGGGTCTGTTGACTGCGAAGGCAATACTCTTTGTTGACTGGCTATGACACCACTCCAGATTAGGGCAGGATGAAACTGGGCAGCAAGTTCTCCTGAGACTCAATACAGTGAATGGAGGGCATAAGAAATCCATGGGATAAGGCAATTTTTTTTATTGGGAGCACCTGATTAGGCACGGTTTATGAAAGGGGATGTTAGACCAGAGACGCTTAAATCACTGCTTCTTCTCTTTAAAGGACTTCTTATCTCCTGGAGATCTTGTAAAAATGCAGACACTGTCTCAGTCAGTCTGGGATAGCCCCTGAGTGTTTACATCCTAATGACTTTCCAGGTGATGCCAATGTCTCTGGATCATAGATGACATTTAAGCAAGGGCTTAACAACATTACTCCATAGGCAACCAGAGTACCTGAAGTCCTAAGGGAGGGTGATTGTGGGTCTGGACTTACTTATGAGTGTGGGGAATTTGCCTGGTCTGAGGATAGGGGTGGTGTCCCATCCTGTCAGCCTCTTCTAGCACTGACTAGTCCTGCTTCCTGCTGTTGCCTTGTCTGGTGTGGAGCACCTTCTGTTCTGACTCCAACCCTCCTCTCCTCACAGCTGGGCTTGCCTTCCTCTGGGCTGAGTGTCTACTCACTCTTTGCCTTACCCAGAATACCATATCTCACTTTTTCCTGCCACCATTCTGCCAATGGAGTGATCTCAGCAGAAGAATATCAGTTAATGAATGCGGAAGGAGTAATAGAACAAGGCAGTTCTTCCTTGATCCCAATGCATTCGAACAGGGATCAAGAAATGCCAGAGCTGCTAAGGTGAAGGATATTTATGACTTCTGGGTATTACTCCATAGAGTACTTATTAATAAGAAAGTAAAAAGAAGTAGCCAGTCACTGCCTTAATTGACTACACATATCATCCACAGAAAATAACACGATCTGTTATATGCTTCTTGCTGTACCACAGTAAATGTGCTATATTACCTCTGCACTGTTGCCCAAGATTTTCATCTGAATATAATAATAAGTAAACACTAAAAAAAAATCCAGAACACAAACTCCTATCACAGAATTGGCCTGGACCCTTTGAATAATCAAGGCCATGCAAAACAAACCACAAAGGGCAGGAGGGATGATAAGAACAGTGCTTCTCAGACCTCAGTGTGCATGCGGATCACCTGAGAGCTTGCTAAAATGCTGACCTTGCATGGGCCTGAGGTTGTGCATTTGTAACAACTGTCCAGGATCACCCTGTAAAGAGTCATGTTCTAGATTTATAAGTAGACATAACCATAATACATGATGTATTGTGCGACCCTCCATTGGAGTCTCGATCCCCAAACAACACACAACACAACAGCTACAGAAGATTTTTTTGGACAAGAGGGGAAATTAAAATATGGATGGTGTCTGAGGGGCTTCAGAAGGTGCATAGGCAGGACTGGTTGAAGCCCTGCATATGATTATTAGATGATATGACTGAGTTAACACAGACTCTCTTGACCATGATGATGGCACAGTGGTAAGTAGAGGAAAGACACTAGAGGATATGTAGGTCAAAGGTCATACTGTTCACATGCTTTCTCATAGTTGATAGAGACAGCATCAGGTGCCACAAAATATTGACACTTGGCTGATCTAGTTGAGAATTTATACAAGTGTTTGCCATTCTACTCTTCTATAGGTTTGAAAATTTTCAAAGCAACACTTTGAGCTGAAGACATGTTCCTAATTTTTGGAGGCCTGGCTTTCATTTAGCTCTTCTGCAAACCCCTTTACCTTCCTCAGCAGAAATTTCCCTCCCTCTCCTCTGTTTTGGGGCATTCTTCTAGGAACCTGAGCCCCCCTGCCCATTTGGGTCTTCCCCTCCTGGTCCAGCTCTTGACTTGCTCCTAGGAAGATTCTCAGTAGGTTTATTATTGATAGATGGAACACATGTCGGTTGCAGAGTGTAACTGGTAGAAGGAAGTTTCTCAAGGCATTTCAACTCATCCTCACGTTGTATCTGAGCTTTTAAACTAACCAAACAAATAAATAAAAAAACCTCCACAGTACTGTCACCTCCACCGCCACCACCACCAATCACTACTATCAACAGGCAGTCAGCCCCGCTGTTGGCGGGGGGGGGGGATCTAGGGTGTTACTATAACAATAAACTTTTCTTTTTAAAAAGAACATTCTTTGCTTATAAAGAGAAAAGAGTTAGTAGCGTTCTCTTTGTTTCTAAAAACTGTCTGGAGTCCTGGAAAACCTCCTGATCCTGAGCCTTGCTCTAACCTCTTGGAATGTAACCATTTGCATTTTCTCCTTGGTCTAAGTAAACCTAGTCTCCTGGTGTATATAACAGATGTCTTTAGGGTTGAGGGCATGGAGCCCCCTTGAGAGGTAAACACCTGCCCTTGGTGCTAGCCTAGGAGCCTATGTTATGCAGTTCTCTTGTTATGCAGTTCTCTGTCTCTTGAGTAGATAAGTTCCATTGCTTTTTCTTTTCCTTTGCTGAGTAGATTGTGTGAAATTTCATCTTGATTCCATTGAAATCTCTTATAGTCTATGTCTATGCACGTACTCTTGTGCTTACTCACTAATAAATCAATTATCTTTCTATATCTATGGAAGATGTATCTCTTTGTTGGTAGGATATTTTACTTCCTCCAGAGTTAACTGGTCCAATCTCTTTGGAAGCTTAGTGACAACTTTTATACAAGTGAAAATACACATTCTATTCCGGCCATTAGGAATTTATTCTACAGCTATACTTGTAGATGTACCCAGAGGGCAAAGACTCTATAGAACAGCAGAGATAAAATAAATCATGAAGCATTTGTGCAACAGAACACTATGCAACTCTTTAAAAGAATGAAGTGCCCTGCCATGCCTTGACATAGAAGGGTCTCTAAGTGAAACTTCAAATGAGTAAAGCAAGGTACAGAAATCCAGCCTTATTCTAGGGACGCATGTAATATGCACAGAGTTTTGGAAAGATATACAGCACCCTGTTCCCAAATGGTGTCTCAGTGAAGATGGACTGGTGGTAGATGAGTGTGGGATGTACAAGAGACTTTTACATTTCTTTCTGCCTCCTTATTTACTGGTTACTTAAACCATTTCAATGTAATATTTTATAATAAATACATTGATTTAATTGTAAACACTAGTAAAACAAAACACAACCACTACAGAGACTTAAAGAAATCACTAGAAAGTATGTTTCCTAAGTAATGCAAGAATAAAGGTTGTGTTGGTCATGTTTGTGACTCTATAGTCAGTGCTTAGAACAATGTCCTGTATACAGTAGATCCTCAGTAAATATTTGAGATTGAAGCCAAAGTTCCCTTTTGTCTCTCCCAAGGAGTTTGACCTTGCAACTATTTGATGTTGAAGTTGAGCTCAAGGCGATCTTTGCTGATTTTCTTGCATGCCTAGATCTTCTCTCCATCCTTTTGCTCACCCTGTTCCACTGGCCAGGAGTGCCCTCTCCTCTGATCTCCCCTTTCTACCCATTCCTGAGCCCACCTGAAACTCTGGTCTCCAGTGAAGTTCTTAACCCACACTGGGAAAAATGCTCTCACTTCTTCACTTGCAGAACTTGATAGTTCTATGTGTCTACCTTCTATTTTCTTAAATTTACCAATATCAACACTTCACCTCATTAAAACCATTCATGAGCAATCTGTGACACCCATTCAGTATATTGTAACACATCCTGGTGGATTCTCTGAAGAGACCAATTTTCTAAAACAAGAAGCAACTTCTTTCTTGTTCTCATCTAAGAGAAACAAATATCCCCATTTCCTTCCAGCAAAGCCAGTCTCTGGGAACAGTTTGATCCTGTGCAGCATGCACCTTACCAGCACTTAGCATTCTGAGCAGTCTCAGAGGCAACAGGTGCTGAAAACCCTTTTCTATCTCTCAGCTTTGTGTTTCTTGTGACACCCTAAGCTCTTCAAAGCCCTGGTTTGCCAGGAAGTTTTTGATTTGTCTTGTGGGCTTTAATGCTAAAATGCCCACAGTTCTCAGGAACTCTTTTCTTCTAGATACGGACTTCGGAACTTAGCTCCTAGTTTTAAAGAAAGAAAAAAATCCTCCTGGCAATGGATGAGGCAGAAATCTCAGGAGTCCCCAGACGGGGAGTAGAGAGCCTCCAGGTCCCATCTGAGGTCCTTGGAGACGGCAGCTGTCAGATTCCTCTCCTTGACTTGGGTCTCTGCCCCAGCATCTCAGGGTCAGTAGCTTCTTTGTGCTCTTTTGGCAGATTTGGAAAGTTTTGAGTTGACAGTCCAACAATGTTTCTCTCTGAAAGCCAAGTTATTTCAGGGAGTTCAGTTCCTGTTTCTTTTTTCACTTTCTAATACACACACACACACACACACACACACACACACATATTCACATCCATAATATACAGTTGTATAGAATATATATTACATACACATTATTTTTTGCTCTCAACTAGTTTATAAATTTGTCCTGGGCTGGGACTCAGTGGAGGAAGCCGGGTGCAGCTGGGAAAGGAAAAGCAAGCCAGAGGAGTTCACTTACCGCTCTGTGAACGACCAGTACCATGAAGGTTGCCACGGTGAAGACAAGGCACAGAGCCAGCAAGGCTGTGGTGAAGCAGAAGTAGCTGCGGCTCCTGGGTCCCCAGGGGCCGGCTGCAGGGCCCGCGGGCACGTGCATGGCCGCCTCTGCGGAAGGGGGCCCTCGCTGGAGTGCCTGCTGCAGCCCTGGGTCCATGCTTTATATAATCTTCCCCACATCACACCTTATCTCTCTTCATCTGACTCGGTTCTGGGCTCATCTCTGTTCCAAGAAGGATTGTCCCCCTGCATCCTGGATCACGTGACTTGGAAAAAAAGCTTCACCGGCTGCTGCCTGGCCCAGAAACTGCTCTCTGGGGGCGTGAGGCGAAAGGCGGCCGCAAGGGTGGGGGAGAGGCTCATTTTTCATAGCCTGGGATTAATTTGAGTGCAGAGACGCTGCTGCTACAGAGAAGGTGGCTGATGTCAGAGGGTGTGGAGGAAAGTGACGGTTCCCCCTACGCCTGTGTGTGTCTGTGTGTGCGAAAAAATGACTTCTGCTTCCTGAGACTCAGCCCCCAAACTGCTTCCTGCTGCATAAGTGACTCCTTGGCTTTGGCGAGGCCGTGCCTCAGAGGATCTGCTGGGGGGGGGGGGGGGGTTGCGGTCTCAGAGGCTGGATTCCACGGACTGCCTTGGGCTCCTTGGATTCCTTGGACTGACCCCAAAGAGCTCACTTGGGCAGACTGCAACTGCTGATAACTGGGCATGCTCCCAGTTATCTGGAAAGGAGGCCCCCAGAAATGCGGAGTGTTATCCAAAGGGAGACAGGCAAAATGAAATTGAAGGGCAGTTTTAGAGGCTGTTAGACAGTGGGAATCGGGAGACACAGATGTTTTCAGCAAACACCCTTAGAGTGTTTTTTGATCTCATGAACCCAAGCAAACCGTGAAAAGGGGAAGGAATTAGTGGTGGCAGTAGGGGAGTGGGGAGGCAGTGTGGTGTGAAGATGCAGAGTGTGTGTGTGTGTGTGTGTGTGCGCTTTGTGGTGGGTGGGTATTTGTGTTGTGTGTTCTGTATGGTGTATGTCTGCAGGCTGTGTTTGTGATGTACGTTATGTGCAGTGTGTGTTGTGTGTATGTGAGTGTGATGGTGTGTGGAGTGTACATACACGTATGTGTGACTACTGTAATTGAACTCCATCTGTCTCTGGCACAGTGCTAGGGGCTCTGCATATGGCCTCACTCCACCCTTTGAGGCAGGTGACATTTCTTTTCTGCAAATGGGAGGATTGAGGATCTGAGAGGTTGAAAATGATCCCAATCAAAGTCACAAATGCTGATCAATGAAAGCAGTTGAGTGCACATCCAAACCTGCCAGTCCCCAAGGTCCTTACTTGGTCACTTAGGCTTCAGTGCATTTGAAGGTGGAGAGCCTAAAGTCTGGTCTCAGCCTTTCCCCCTGTCAGCCTTACTTCCTTGTACCCATCAGCATTACAGTCATGGTGAAGATCAAATGAAGTGGTTTGAGGTTACTCCATGAATGGGAATAGATTTGGCTGATGGTATGCAGCGATTCCTGTTAAACATCCTGAAGAGTGCCCCGGGTCAAGTCTGGAGTTTGGATAGCTAGGTTCTCTGGGGGCCAAACTGAGTCACTTTTGTGATTACTAATGAAAATATTAATCACTGCAGAGTTGCTGCCTCCAGATGTGGGTCTTGGAAAACTGCATTGGGTGTCCCCCTGCAAGTAGCCCAGATTTGACAGCACTGCTCTCCTTTCTGCTCACTGTCCAGCTGTGTATATCTCCGGGAACCAGTGGCGAGCCCAGCACTTCCCTAAGGAACTGTGTTCAAAGCCATACTTACATTATTGTCATTGGTGCTATTGCATCACCTGAGTTAGGTCAGATGTTCAGAGTTGTTCTTGGATATCCCTTCCTGGTGAATCTATAACATCATGAAATGGGGAATCAGAAGAGCGTCAAGAGATGAACTATTTTCTTGTGCTAAACAGAGTGATAGGTGGTATACATCCATTTTATAGCCAAGTGTTCTTGATCCCAAGTTGAGCTTGATCTTGGAAGAAGTGTGTGTGCACATTTCATTTGTTTTGCTCAGTGAGGTGGGCCTGTGTTTTTGGGGGGTGCGCAACTGTCTCTTTGGAGAGAAGATTGTGTAGCCTGGTGGGCATGGACAGTGAGTGGGCAGCAGGGACTCTGTGGTCTGCCCGGAGCTGCTGAGAACAGGCTGTTCCCTTGGCCCTCTCGGTTCAGCCTCTTTGATCAAAGTGGAAAACTTCTGATTGTTGAATGGAAGCTGTGGGTGTTGAAAAATAAAAAGGCTTTGCTTGAACTTCAAGTCTTCCTGAAGGCCCGTGGGGCTGAGAAAGGCAGCGGAAAAAAAATGTTTGTCTTACAGTTACCCGTTTTGCATATAGTAGTACAATGTCCTCGCAGGGAAGGCTGACAAGGGGAAAAAAATCACCCTTTGTTTTTACTCAGAACCTTCTGAGCAGTTGAGATTTTTCAGAGCAGCTTCTAGGAGCCCAGAAGCCCAATCTCACTGCTCCTGTGGCCGTACTGCTCCACTCACAGGCCTTCAGTGGCTCCCGGCTTCTCAGCTCCTGTCTGCTTTCCAGCTGTCCCAGGATCCAGCCTGGCGAATCCTAGGTCCACCCCCTGCGCCGCCTGGCTCCTTTCTCTCTTCTGTAGCTACCCAGGCTGTGGATGGAAGGGGGTTTGGTGAATTAATTTTTTTTTCTGAGATCCTTTCGGGAGACAAAACTGTACCAAGAGTGTTAAAATAGGGGAAAGCAGAGCTGCCGCTCTGGCTGGAGCGAAGTGGTGACAGACAGCAGGGCTGGACCCAGCCTTCTTAATCACTCTATCCTGGACGATGGGCTCTCCAAGATGAACAAAAACCTAGAAAATTGTGATTTAGCTTAAATCTCTCATTCCTCAAAGGGGGAAACCACAACCCTGACGTGGAGATGACTTGGGAGAGTTCCCATGGGAACAGGTAGAGACAGGCTTAGTGCACTCTGTTTGTTCCATGCTCTCTGCTAATATTTCAGACATGTTCTTTTCTTGTTTTCCACTCCCTTCGACTGCTTCAATCCTTCTTGTCCATCAAAACTCTTGCTGGCCTGTCTGACCTCCTCCAGGAAGACCTGCATGGGTCTCTTAAGCCCACCAATA
The DNA here is from genome assembly GCA_949820135.1 of Sylvilagus floridanus. Taxonomy (NCBI): domain Eukaryota; kingdom Metazoa; phylum Chordata; class Mammalia; order Lagomorpha; family Leporidae; genus Sylvilagus; species Sylvilagus floridanus. The sequence goes on from OX463243.1 coordinate 80,342,542, forward strand.
TCCTTTCTCCTGAACTCTTTATTTCCATGGCTCTTGACCTATTGAGCTATCTGCTTGTCTTGGTGTGCTGCTATCAAATGTGTGAACATCTGGGAATTTTGCCTCCCTTCCACCCCCAAGACTGAGAGTCCCTGAGGAGAGTTTACTCTTTCTCAGTCTTCTGATGCCTTGTTCTTGGTGCGGGGCCTGTGTACGGGCAACCCTTAATCAATGCTTGTGTTGACATGGTGTTGCTAGAGAAAGTTCTAGAAGAGTAGTTTATGCAAAGGATTTGGGATGTGTGATGGCATTTTTGCCCTCACTTCTCAGCTTTCCCCCATTTCCCTGTCCTCCTCCAGATGACTGGCCTGACTGCTCACCAGCCTGGCTCTGCAAGGAATTCGTGGTTGAGATGTGGTTGTGGCACCTGAGACTCAGTGGGCAAATGGAACTAATCTGTCATTCCTTCGGGAGGAAACCCTACTTTGAGAAGATGAAGAGGAACAAGCTACTGGCCTCCCTCTCCTACTTCCCCATACAGTCTGTGGTTTCAAAGTACGGTTCCTGGACCAGCACCACCAGAAGTACCACTACCAGCAGCAGTATCTGAGAACTTGACGGACTTCAGTTCTCACTAGAGCCACTGCATCAGAAACGCAGGCGTAGGTCTGATAATCTGTGTTTTAATAAGCACCCTAGAAAAACTTATGATTCTTGAAATCACCTGAAAAACAGTGGTTTAGGAAAATAACCTGCCTAACTTCCAGAAAGAAACCCCAAGAAATCATCTGGTCTGTATTCTGGCCCTCAAGCAGGTGAATTACTACTCCATGGTGTAGATGAGAAAACTGGGTCATAATAAAGCTATTGTCCATGTTCAGGTAGCACTGAGTAAGTGAGGTATGAAGCTGAGTTCTTCCTCTTGGTTGAGCATTCTTTCTAACATCGACTGTGTTAGATAGTAGGGTCTAAAATAGAATTACTCATGCAGATAAAGATGTATTTGGAAAACAATTGTGATAATTTTATTCCTTTGAAATTCTCTTATAATTACTGTACATGGTAGAATTTTTTTTAAATTGGTGTTAGAGAAGGATAGATAGCCCCAGGGCATGTTCAAGCAATGAAATAAGCAATTAAACTCCTTTCTGAACAATGAGGGTCATGTCCCATTAACTGCAGGGTCTTTGGTCTTGCTGGGGCTCCTTGAAGAAATTGGGCATTGCTGTCGAGCCATAGTCCACCTCCCTGAGAAGACTTTGTGAAGACAGGGGCAATGGAGGCACATTTAGAGCAGGGTGAGAAAACCATGGCCCATGAGTCAAATCCAGCAGTCACCTATGTTCATAAATAAACTTTTATTGAAACACAGTCATGTGCATTTTATTAGTGAATTGTCTATGGCTGCATAGCCACTAGAACAACAGAGTAAAGAAGTTATGAGAGACATCATAGTCTCAGAGTCTGAAATGATTTTATTTAGATCTTTACAGAAAATGTTTGAGGCCCTCTGGTTTATCGTGTTAAAATTAACTCAGAAACCAAAATTAAGGCTGGAAACCAACAGGGATTTGGCGAAGAGAATAAAATACTTGCTTTAGACTGATCTGTTAATTCTTTAGTAAGGTCTACATTGCTAACTCACGCTGTCACATAAGAAAATGCTTTGTGGGATTCTGTCATTGTAGAGGAGTTGTCTGTCCTGTTCTTGTGTGATAAAAATAGACTAGTGGAGAAGACACAGGAGCCCGAAGGGGGCAGGGCAGAAGACATCTGGGAAGAGAGAGAGAGATAGGTGTAATTCCAGCATTGGGTAGATTTGTGTGTGCATATTGATAAACTGATTACTTGTATAGCTAAGCATACATGCCAGGGTACTTCAGAAAGTTCGTGGATTGGGGCTAGAGTTGTGGCATATTAGGGAAAGATCTGCCTATGATGTTGCATCCCATATGGGTGCTGGTTAGTGCCTTGGCTGTTGCACTTCTAATCCAGCTCCTTGCTAATGGCCTGAGGTAGCAGAAGATGGCCCAAGTGCTTGGGCCCCACCATCCCTGTGGGAGACCCAGATGAAGCTCCTGGCTCCTGGCTTCAGCCAGGCTCAGCCCTGGTTGTTGCAACCATTTGGAGAGTGAACAGGCTGATGGAAGGTCTCCCTCTCTCTCCCCCTCTGTCTATCTGTCTCTCTCTGTGTGTAACTCTAACTTTCATATATATTTCACATATTTCAATAAATCTTAAAAAATCAGAAATTTGGTGGAAAAAAATGGAATTGATAGATGTTTGTTTTGGTGCAGGACATTTTGAAATCCATGTATTTTTTTTCATAATACGCATTTTGCATGAACTTTGTGAGGTTATCTCATGGTGTGTGTATGTACATTTACATGCATGCAGACACATGTACACACACTATATGATAATCCTGTCAACTTGAAAAAAGATTCTGAGGTGTGGGCATTTGACACCATGGTTAAGGTGCTGTATGGGAACCTGCATCCATGTCATTGTGCCTGGGTTTGAGTCCTGGCTCCACTCCTGATTCCAGCTTCCTGTTAAGATGTGCCCTGGGAGACAGCAGGTGATGGTTCAAGTGGTTGGGTTCCTGCCACCCACATGGAAAATCTGGTTTGATTTCCTGGCTCCTGGGCATTTGAGGAGTGAGGCAGCAGATGGGAGGTCTCTCTAACTGTCTCTGTCTCTCTGCCTCTCAAATAAAATAAAGAAAAAAAGAAAAAAAAGTTTTAGGTAACAAAATAAATGTTTAGATATTTAAAAATTGGAACTATTAACACAAGGTAAAATATAGAGTTGAGATAAAAATGTAGAAAGTAAATATAATAAGAAATGCACCCTGACTGATGGCAGTTTCATCAGTTGAGTATAATGTATATAAATATGAGCTTCCTGGTAACCATTGCAAAGGAAGAAACACATTGGATTGCATAACTCTCTTTGATCATGAAAGTAAATGAGCACAAAAGGAAACATAAACACTTTTCTGGTTGTACGGCAACTTTGAAATATAAAACATATTCTGAAACGCCAGGAGATTATAATCTATTTAATTTAATGCATGTCATTGCAGTGAAATAGAATAACAAGTCAATCTTAGCAAGTAAAAATCCTGGAACATTTAAAAAGCAATGTAGTTTAATGATTTTTAGTGATGCAGAACTAAAAATAAGCGAATACTGGGGAAGTGAGTGATTCAAAGGAGAACATCATGTTCCTGGCCTCCGGAACAGTTTTAGGATAAGAAAACCCTAGTGGAGAGAGGGTCCCTGGGAACTCCGTCATTACTCAGTGGATAGATGAGTGCTCTTTTTTGCAGCACCAAGGAAAGTTGCATCTATGGTTAAACGCTGGATCCAGCAAGGGAGATCACCCACCGGGTGTTTGCAAGCCTACCGTATGCTGGGCCCTGCCAACATAATTTTGATGAGCAAGGCAGCATCATCCCTGCTTTTATGGGGCTTGTAGTAAAGTGGGTAGGCAGGGCAGCTAAAGTAAAGTAATGCCATTGCTGTTCACAGCAGACAGTTCAGGGTGTTAGGTGACGCTGCTCAAGCTGATCTGTCATCCTCTAGGGGTTTCCTTGAGGCAAATGGACCTCTACAGTAGTTTAATGGGTAAGAATCCAAACTCCTGCTAGGTCATTTCACTCCCTTCCTCTTCAAGTTTAAAATCCTTTGGCGTCTCCCTTTGCCTCTGTGACCACGGTCAGGTTTCCTCACAAGGCGTCTCTGGCCTCCCCTAAGCTGTGTTTTCAGGCTGTAGTCACACTAAGTCCCCACCTGACCCGAGCCTCCCTGGCCCTTCCCCAACTCCCCTTTGCACAGATGGGTGGTCCTCACCACATCCCTGAATTCCTCTTCTCTTGCTCTGTAATTCACTGCAATTTTCAGAAGATAGTTCCTGCTGAAATAATCTCTGCTCTGTGTTCCTACCCTAAATTTCCAGTAAGAAATCTATCCATCTTTCCTCTGTAGGATTTCATAGCACACTTCTACCTGAGGTCAATAATGATTATTTTTAAGATTACACCAACTGTTTGCATGTAGAGAGCTTATATTAAATACCAAGCATGCTGCCTTCATAATTTCGCTTACTCTATGCAATCATCCCGTGAGTGCTGTCATTCCCACTTACCAGATAAGGAAACTGAGGCTTGGAATTGCCAAGTTCTTACTGTCATGAAGTGATGGAGCTAGCTATCTGACACAGATCTGCCCAACTTCAGAGCAAGCAGCTTTAACCACCATGCGATTTGTATCACCTGTATTCTTGGTAGCTACTTAGGTCTCTCCCCAGTGATGCTGTAAGAATCTTGAGACTATAGCATATGACCAGTAATGTGCATGCCTAGCAGGCTCCCAATAAATGCTTAAACTATACGTTTACCTAGCAAATCCATTTCAGATACATAACACTGTAGGGAAACACCATTAGTTTAAGATTATTATTGTTATTGTTATTGCATTTTATAATGACATCGAAACATGAACCTGTCCCAGAAAGGAGATCCTTCTTCTTGTCTTTCATGCTCCAAACTCCTGTCTCTCTCCTAACTCCAGTTTTTACCACTGAGTATATATACACACATGCCTGTCTTTGAAATAGCAGCAAACAGAGTTTATGGCATGTGAGTGGCTAAGGGCATTGATGCCTTCTTGGAACAGTGCCTGGACTATAATTGGTATGCAACAAATTTGGATGAACAAATGTTATTTTGACAGAAAGGGAAAGGTAGGGAATCGGGAGGGAGGGATCTGAGTAAATTTCAGAAGTTCAAGATCTGAGATTTTTTTGAAAAAAAGAATGGTGCATTTCTGACTCACCCTGTTCAACTTTTTGCATGTAGAGCCAAGCACCATCCTCCAGCTGTGCTAGATTTATGGGCTTTTCTAGGGGTGGAAGCAGGCACTGAAAATGTCCTCAAGTGTTGTTTCCTGATGCTAGTCAAGTCCGGAAGTGACCTTTTTCTCTTTGACGTGGGTTAAGTTACTGTTTTTTTCAATTTCTATGAAATTGGAAGCACGGTGGTTTTGATTTTCAAGTAAAAATCAATGTATCCCTGGTAGTTAGGGCTACAGTGTAAACCCTTTCAGATTGGACAAGTACCTTAGCTGGGCAAAGGCACATCCCTGCAGCTGTGAAGGGACAAGCAGAGGAAAAACAGGTGAATCTCAACAGAATGCAGCAATTCACTTTTCACAGTGACTATTTACTGGCAAGAAAGACAAAAAAGTCATGACCTAACTTGGTCTTAATAACAAACATGTAGCACACCAAGCAAGGAGGGATTGGTAGAGTGAAAATGCCCAAGTGCGAGTGTCCTCCTTGTGTCCACGGGCAGAGGAGCCCAAGAGACGATCCTCAATGGTTGAGGGGAGGGTGGTGTTTCCAATGGTGCTGATCAGCTGAACAACTTCAAATGAGCACCTTTCTGGGGCATTCGTGCCCATTGTAGCTGCAGAACATCGTGGATTTTTGGAGAAAAGTTCAGAGAGGTGTTCAGGAAACTGCAAACCTGACCTCAAATGCCCTCCCCCTTCCTTCATGTTCAAAACAAACCTTTGCTGAGCACCTGCACTGGGGGTAATCGCAAGCTTTGGCTGCAGCTACTTAGTCACTCCCAGTTGTTTTCATTGGTAATGTTGACAACTAGCATTTTCACTTTTCTTGTTGTATAAAAGTAGACAGTATGGCTTAAGACACCTTAGCCTACATCCTGGTACATAGTGGGAACTTTATTTACATTTGTTGGAAGTATTGGAGCATTTCTTTCGTTGACTAGAAGTGTCAATGCACTAAGCTACATTGTATGGCACATGACACATCCTCAAAACACTCAAGAAAATAGTATGAAAACCTTATACATGAATTTTAAAATATTTTGCACTGATGTGACTTATCTCTTAATTCCATTTTAGCTTGGGAGTCTTTTGTTTTCATATTGTGTGTGTGTGATTTGTCAAATATTGTATAAAGGCTGAATAATTTTTATAAAGTATGTACCAGAATATTCCACAACCCCTATGCATACAGAAGACTAAATAATACATGGGATCATACTTACTATGCAAGAGTTCTTCAAGAAGTTCATGGAAAGGCATATTATGAAAAACCGACGAATAGATTTCAGTTTTTGTACCAAAATAAGCTGCTCTTTCATTCCATTTTTCCAGTTTTTGAAGTTCCTTCGTTTGCAGCTTCCTATGTGTCATAGGAAAATCTGATATTTCCTTGTTTGAACACTAGGTTCTACCTTTCACTACCTTTTTCCCTGGAATGTAGAATATTTAAGAAATGCAATTAATTCCACCATCTGAAACTAACCCACAGAGTGCCTGGCCCAGCCCTGTGCACCCCTTTCCTTTTTCTTTATAAAGTTGCTTTCTGGAGCAGCCCATTTGGTCCTTCACTTCAGAAAATATTAGGGTGGCTGACTAATAGCTGGATAGGCTCAAAACCCTTTATGGGAACTGAGAATGTGTGAAACCTCAATCCAAGGGCCTGGTAGTTTGGCACACTGTAGAAGATGATTCCTCAGCCATTAAAGAGCTGGATCCTAGGTGGGGCTGGGAAAGGCTCTCTTGGCCTGGATCTCCTCCTGTGAACTCCTGCCTTTGGTTTCCCTGTGTGTGTTTACAGAAGGGTCCAAGCAGAACAAAACCAGCATAGCTCTCCTGGACTTCTTGGGATCAGGAGAATTCTCACCTCTAAAGCCATATCATTTTATTTTTCTTCTTTCTCTTGCTCTGATGTGATGGAGCTTGGTTAACATTTTTGGGAGGAGAAAAATGAAGTCCAAATGTTAATACATTTAAAACATCAGGGAAATTATCATCCACGCTCCATTGGGAATGAGGACTAATTGATTAATTGTAGGCGAAAGTAGAGGGAATTAATCATCCTCACTGTCCTCTGGGGAACATGAGCAATGCTGTGATTAAGTGAAAACTAGAAACAACAAGAAAAAAATATACATGAATATTGATTCAAGATGGCAATGGGTAAGAACTTCATAAAGACTGGCCAGTGTTCATTTTCTACATGACTAGTGGTCCTAGTGCATGGATGCCCCTATCTCTCAAACTTTAATTGTGTAGAGGGATTGCCTAATGAGCTTGTTAAAATGCAGGTTCAGTTTAGTAGTTCTGGGATGGAGCTGAATCCATTTCTAGCATGTTCTGGGGTAATGCTTATGCTTCCTCTCTAAAGACCATACTTTGAAAATTAGAGGGAAATAAAACACACATGACCTCAGTGGTCTCCTTGTACTTAGCCAAGAGGAGAGGATCAGGCATGTCTCTTCAGTAGGATTCTTTATGGCAATCAGAGGCTTACCAAACAAAAGACAATGTTAGGGTGGGATTTCTTAGTTAGATATAGGAGCCACTCTAGCTTAAAAGTGGGATCGCTTTCCCCATTAGCAATTCGATTCCACCTTTGTCAAGGGATATCTTCCAGGGCACAATGTTCAAATGTTGAACCACAGTCATCTTCCCATAGAGAAGGTGTGGGCATTTGGTTAAGACATGTATTTTATGAGTATTCTCACAGATTTGTTTTTTGTTCCTGACCACAAAAGACCATCATAAAGTCTACTGAAACCTGTCACCTTTGCAGCTAGGGTGGGGCTGTGTGGCTAATTTGAAGCAGTAGGGTACGATGGGGACTTGTATGTTGGGTATTGTTCTAAGCAGCTACTCAGCTAACCAACTACCTCCATGTGGAGAATCCAGTAAAGGGGAAGACATGTAGGGGATGTGCACCTCAGGGTAGAAGGAAAGCATTGGTATGGACAGAGAGAAATGTCTGGTAAGAATTGTGATATATTTTCTGTGAGATAGATAAATTAACCCTGCAATTTATTTTTTAAACCACGATGTCTATGAGGCAAAGAAAGCTTTTGTAATAATAACCACATTTCATTACGCTGGGACAACAGGTATAAGTGGGAACTGTCCTAGTCAAACCACAACACACATGATCACCCCATCCATTTTGTTATCATCCAACAAACTCCTCAGTGAAAACCGGGTAATTTACTATTGATTTTTACCATTCTGCTTCCTTGCATTAGTGTGAAAAATATTATGATGTGCAGTGGTACAAGTTAACCCTGAAACACCAGGAACTAAATAAAACAAGAATTAATTCCTCACTTATGAGAAGTGTTGTGGATGACAGGTGGGCTATGGGGGAAGAAGACAGTGTGGAATATTGTACATGTGATATCCCATGGGTCAAGCATGTGAGTGATTTATATCATTGCTATCTGTGTTCTGTTGGCCAGAGCACAGGATGTTGACCTCGATCCAAATACAAAGGAGGGTGGAAGATGTAGTCTTTTTGTTTATCTAGGAGAGAAAATAGTATGCTGAACACAAAACATGTTCTTTGCACATTCTTTTAAAACTGTGCTTTAATAATTGTATTATTTAAGATTAAAGACCATATCAGTATAGGAAAGTGTCCCCTACTCCTACCCCTGTCCTGAACAGGAGACTGCATTAGTCTACCCAGGCTGATATAATAAAGTATCATACAGGGTAGCTTGAACAACAGATGTTTATTTTTCATAGTTCTGGAGATGATTGCAATGGCCAGGGCTGAGCCAGGCTGAAGCTAGGAGCCAGCAGCTTCATCCAAGTCTCCCATGTGTGTGGCAGGGGCCCTAACAGTTGGGTTATTTTCCACTGATTTTCCCAGGCCATTGGCAGGGAGCTGAATTGGAGGTGGAGGAGTTGTGATATGAACGGGTGCCCACACAGATGTCAGCACTGTAGATGACAGTTTTACCTGCCACACCACAATGCCAGGCCCCTCCCTTTCTAAAAATTTTACTGCATTTTATATATGACATCTGTTTCTCTTTTTAAAATTTATTTATTTTAAAGTGTTGTTTCTTTTTAATGGAAATATATGAGGAATTATCCATAATTGTGCTGAACAGTGTAGTAATTCAATCCATGTGTACAATGATGACACCCATTTCTTTTTTTTTAAAGATATATTTATTTATTTGAAAGGCAGTTACAGAGAAAGAAGGAGAAACAGAGAGAGATCTTTCATCTGCTGGTTCACTCCCCAAATGGCTGCAACAGTGGGAGTTCGGCTGATCCAAAGCCAGGAGCCAGGAGCTTCTTCTGGTTCTCCCATGTGGGTACAAGGGCCCAAGGACTTGGGCCATCTTCCACTGCTTTCCCAGGCACATTAGCAGGGAGCTGGATGGGAAGTGGAGCAGACAGAACTTGAACTGGCGCCTATATGAGATGCCAACATTGCAGGTGGTGGTTCTACCTGCTACACCATAGCACTGGCTCCAGATGACACCTATTTTTTGCCATGGCCCTGATTAATGTATGAGAGAGCTTTGAAAAGTTTATAGAAAGCTGGAATTTAAGGATAAGTTTATTTTGGTAACAAAAATTTCAAAATCCAGGCAGATTCCTCCCAATACACATTTCTATGAGTTTTTTCAGGATATCTAATATACTTGGATTTTTATTTTTTTGCAACAACGTAATATCTTTTAATTCCATTTTCCATGAGCTTTTTGCTTTTTCCTTATATTTACCAGGGGATCTTTTTGAGGGTGTGGCATTTTTCATTGAGACCTGAAATATCAGAAATTTTGTGTGCCATGCAGTTAATGAGAGGAAATGAGTTTTAGAAATAAGGAAGAACCTGTGTGAAGGCTTCAAGATGACAAAGAACTGCAAACTCCTATGTTCAAGTGACAGGTAGGGGCAGGACAATATGTGTAAGGACAAAGGAGACATAGTATTGGATGAGGCTGGAGAAATGAACCAGGACAATAGATATTTTAGGCTTGGATTTAATCTGAGTGCAATGACAGACAATAAAGGGATTTAAGCAGGAGAGGGTAATGATCAGACTTGATCCATTAATCTACTTGCTTACTCAAAGTCATTCAATAATACTTTATATATGTCAGGACATATACAGCGTATATGTAGGGGAATATATACAGAGTATTGGGTAGGGGAAGACAAATACAGAGGGATATATGGCATGACCCTCCCATCAAATATGATATGGATACGATATGGATATATAGGTAGCTAATACGATACAAGATATAAGTAAGAGCTCTAATGACAGGTGGTTTTCGGCTGAGAAGAATAGAGAACACATGCTGGCAAGGTTAGTGTTTGGGTCATCAATAGATGTATCTATCTTTGATATTGCTAATGGGAAGGCATTTCATAGAAAGAGAATTGTATTAGGCAGAACTGTTCAAAGCAGTTGGTCTGTGTACTGATAAGAAACTTGTATCTTAATTTAAATCAATTTATTACTTCCTTCATCAAGAGACCCTTGTAATGGTTCAGCTAGCATTTGTAGGTAGAAGATAGAGGAATAGAGAGAGAAAGAAGATTGGTAGAGAGGTTACAGCCAGATCATGTCATTGGAGGATGCAAATCTCAGGGCAAGGAGTTGGATCTTTACACTGTGGACAATGGTGAGACTTCAAAGAGTTCTAAGAAAAATATAAAGTTTAGAGCTGTGTTTAAAAAACTTAAACTTGTAGGACAGGGCTGGAAAGATCCAGAGGAGTAAAAGGGAAGTGACCAGAAATCCACTGGGGAAGCCTCTCTGGAGATTCAGTTCTCTTTCAATTTAACAAGAGCCGTTTTAGCTTTGAGATGACGGCTGTAGTCTAAAGAGACATGTGATTATCTAGCTTCTCCCTCCCGTCCGAATTTCTGATGATGATGGCTTCTTTTGGAGAAAGCCAGGAATCTTTAATGAAATAAAACAGGAACCCCAAGAACAAAAGTGAATTGCAGTCTGCTAATTTTCACCTTGGCTTTTTGGGGGTTGGTTGGGATAAAGTATCTATTTATTCTATAATCTATGCAGAAACATTCACTGAATTATTAGCATCCAGTTTAATTATGGATAAAAGAGATAAATTATTTTGATTAACAAAGGCCCAACAAGATTTCTAGAAGAGAAAGGGGGAGGACAACAGCAGCTGAGGAAGAAGGGAACTCGCAGGCACATCTGGGTAAATTGATTAGCTTGTGTCAAGCAAACAGCTCAGCATGGAAGCTAAGAGTGTCAAGGGAAGACACTTTCAGATTCTGGACAACTGAGTCTAGCTTTGGACAATAGGTGGCAGGTTGATTCTCCTCCAGTGCCCTTGCCTCATCCCCCCAACATTTTCTTCATTGGAGATTCCAGTTGCTGTGAAACTTCCATGGGGTCAGGTAGACCTTGACACCAAGTGATGCTCAACCAATGCATGCCCTTGACTACACTTACACTCATGTGCATAGGCACACAGCAGTGGTGACAAGTGCCTGGCTCATGTCAGGGAAACATGTAGTTAAGGGAATAGTGTTGTAACCAAACCTGGTGTTCCCATCTTCTTGCTTCTTTGTTCAGCTTTGTATGATACCTTAGGACCTTCATCCCATACTTCAATCGCATTTGCCATTAATATCCTGTCTGTGTGACTCATCCTTTGCCCATTCTGCCCTGTGCACATTGTGGACCCTCTTCATTGCATATTCTCCTGTCTCAAACCCAGCCTAAGGTTACTATAATTCTAAAAGGCCATACTCCAGAATCATTCGGAAGTCACTTCCGTCCTGATACTGTTTCTGGTTCTTTTCTCACAGTGTTCCTTCTCCTCTAAATACTTCCTAACACATTCATCAGCAAATCATATATACATACAAAGTTTTATATATATATATATAAAACTTTTATTTGTTAAGTCATTTAGCAAACATTTTTTGAAAACCTACTTTGTTATGTAATGAATGCCCACCAAGTGCTGCAGGCTTTACATACATTATTTCTTACTACTTGAATGTCTCCTGAGGTAGTACTGTTGCTACTGTTTCATAGATGAAGATATATAGGTGTGGGAATTTGTGTGAATTTCTAGGGGTCAGGCAGCAAAGCAGGTTAATGTGGTGACCACCTATTCTGCTTTCCTCTTGATGGAAGGGTTTTGTGGATATGTGGTTCCAGAGTCTTTGGCAAACAGGATTCTTGGTCACCCTATTTGTGAGCCAACGTTTGAAGCCAACTCTGCAATAGCCAAGCCCTGCCGCTTTAACCCAGGGATGTCCAATAGAATTAGAATGTGAGCCACAATGTAAAGTTCTTATGTAATTTAAAATATTCTAATGACCACCTTGAAAAAATAAAAAATAAATAAAAATATGCTACTAATAATACATCTATAACATCTATCAAAATATAATTTCAATATGTCATAAATTTAAAAATTATTGATGAGCTATTTTAACTCTTTTTAATGCTTCTTGAAATTTGGTATGCACATTCCTCTTATAGCACATCTTCATTTTGTCTAGCCATATTTCTATGGCTCCATGGCCATATGTGACTTGTGGCTGCATATTGGATAGTCTGGCTCTAAGCCATTATCGTGGCTGATTATGCCAGGCTCTGTACTAAGCTTTGAGGATACCAACTGGACACGGGGCAGCGTGTCAAGCCTCACTGTAGTTACACAGTCATTATACAGACAAACATACAGACAGTTGCTTTGCCACCTGATGGGACCAATAAAAGCTAAGTGCTGGGAGCACAGGGGTTTGTGAAAATCTTCCTGAGGCAAATGAGGAGGCTTCTCAGGAGAGGTGGCACTAAACATGAGTGAAGAAAGAGTAGGCCTTGGGGAGGACATCTGAGCAGAGAGAAGAGGGTGGTTCAAATGGGCTGACACATTAGTGTGAGTGCTGATTGGCAGAAGGTAAGGCCAGAAAGAGAGTCAGGGGGCCAGCGTTGTGGCGTAGAAGGTAAAGTGGTCATCTGGGGAGTGAACCAGAAGATGGAAGATTCTCTCTCTCTCTTTCTTTCTGTAGTTCTGATCTTCAAATAAATAAATAAATCTACTTAAAAAAGAGAGACAGATACCAAATCGTGGTGGACAATTCATGTCGGGAGGGAGAAAGTTTCACATGACCCCTAGGGTAATGGGGTCCTTTGGAAAGAGATGCTAGTTTAATCAGAATGTAGTATGGATGCTTAGGAAAGATGAGGAAGAGGCGGGAGGCTGGGGGAATTTTCAGCTTCTTCTGCTACAATATTGAAAGTTCCAGGGAGCAGGAAGACTTGCTCCTAGCTGGTGCTTTGAAACCACTTGCCAAATGAAACATGGGAAATGTGAAGGTGAGAAGGGTACTTGGGTCAAATGTATCACAGAGAAAGATTTTCAGGACTGGTGGTGGCCTGCAAAGAGAGATTTCCATGTGAGATTCATGGGATTAGGAGTGATTGATAACAGAGGAGGAAATTGAATGGGTTGTGGCTGTGATCTCCAGTAAAGAATAATCCAGGCCCTCAAGTGGGGGTAGCCAGAGACAGAGGCACATGGCCCTTTATTCTTTAGAGGTGAGCCATGAGCACCAGCAGGAACTTCAAAAGCATAACTCAGCTGCAGCACCCAGCAAACTGGAAATGAGATTTGCTCCACTGATCCCGGTTCTGCTGATTTTTTCTTAGGTTTAGGGAATGGCCTCTCGGCAAAGTGGTGAGGAGAGGAAAGAGGAAACATCAACAAAGACTTCCTGTATCTTAAAATAGGAATCAGCACTCTAGGCAAACAGAATAGAATTGCGCTAAGCTATTGAATGAAGAATCCAAATGAATTATTCACAATGAATATTCAGGGACAGAGTAAAATATTAAAGCAAGTCTAGCAGCTTTGAGTGACATCACTTTGGTTATGTTACAGAGTCTCATAGGCCCTGAATCTGGGCTATGCATCCCAATGTTTAAGAACCACTCCACTAACATACTAATGAACACTTCTTTATGTATAATGGGAATAGAAACATTAACTACACACTCATACTTGCATGTGCACCCACACACACGCGTACACACACAAATTGTGATGGTTAAATGAAAGCACTAGTGTGAAAATATAAGCTTTGAATAAGTAAATGAATTTTTCTTTATTGTTTTAAGTCAGTAGTTCTCAACATGTAGTCCAGGGACCCCTGAGGATCCCTGAGACCCTTTAAGGTATCCATGAAATCAAAACTATTTTCACAATACCAAAATGTTATGGACTTCCCTCAGGTTCATTTTATCATGAGTATAGGTAGTTTTCAGAGATTGCACAGTGTGATATTTGCAACAGCTTGAACGAAGAGGCAGAGTGAGAATCCATCTGTCTCTCACTAAGGCAGACATTAAAAATTTTGCAATAGTGTAAGCCATTCTTTGTTTTTCTAAAATACAGTTTTTTTCATAAAGACATATCATTTATGTTGACATACAATGGGCTTATTGTTAATTTAAAATGAAGTAATAATCAAAATTTTAAAATGTCTCCATTTTTATTTCTAGCAATCTATTTATAGATATAACAACATATACACAAGTCCTTTGAGGTCTTCAATTTTTAAAAGACTAAAGAGTTTAGAGACCAAAATATCTAAGAAGCAGTAACTACATGAATGTTTAGGACAGATAATTAATTCAGTGCTGCTGGTCCCAGTACAATAAAAATCGTTTATAATTAATCTTTATTAATTCTGACAAGAAAATGCCAGCAGCAATGATGTAGAGACTTCCTGCTGCTTTTAAAGGAAGCCAGAATTGATATGCAGAGATTTAAGTGCTATTTTCCAAAAATAATTACATCAGGGCACACTTTAACCCAAGGGCATGGGATGTAAAATGTGATTATAACATGTTTTGTCAAATTGAAAGTGCTATTTCTTTAATAGAAGGAAAAAGACTCTGTTTATAGAGGAAAATAAGAGGAAGCCCACCTGTTGGCATTTCACATTTCCAGGTTCCTGCACATGGGCACGTGGTAATTTCATTTCTACAGAGTCTTAAAGGGGTACCACACAAAGGCCAAATTGCCTGTGACCCTGATTCTGCCATTTCTGACTGCACAAAGTTGGAAAAATCACTTCTTCCCCAAGACTCATTTTTCCCATGGCGGTGGGGAGAGTGCATCTCCTTGGTCTCTTGAGAGACTGCAGTTGGAAACAGAAATGAGGAGAGGGTGAGAACAGAGTTTTGAAGAAACCAAGAAAGTGATGAAAAAGACTTTGGATTTGGTTAAAGAGATGCCAGCAGGAGACTGGGGAGATGTTGCAGGGAATGTTGCATACAAAATTCCAGGAGGGATTAAGGAAAAGTAGGCAAGTAAAGGAGCAACACAGGCAAAGACTCAGATGCCAAATAATTGATGAGAGCAGGCAATCCGCAGTGGACAGCTCCAGAGCAGCTAGGGACACTGAGAGGTTCCCTCTCTGGCTTAGGGCTCTTCGTGTAACAAACAGATACAACTGGGTTCAACTTTCTAACAATGCGGTAATTGTTTGTTAATGTGTGGATTTGTATCTGGCTTTTTGTGCAAAAAGCATGACGGAGAAATGCATTCCGAATGCTGATTATAGTCTTGAGATAGTCATGTGACTCCTTTATGCTATCATATTCCAGTGATTCAGCGTTGCCTCTGGAGAGGATGTGAGTGCCTCCTGATGGCTTGGCTGGTTTCTGCCTAAACCTTCTATATCCATATTCTCCTCTTCAATCAATCTTGACCACTCAAGACCTGTACATCTTGGTGGAGCCTGATCTTGCACCCAGGCCTTTGCACGTGGTAGTCCTTCCCCCCAGCTGGTTGGCTGGCGAGCTTTCAAGTTCTTGGTTTAACGTTCTCTCCTTAAAACCATTTTCTGAAGACTCAAGTAAGTTCACAGGTTAGCCATCTCTGTTATTCTTTCTCGTAGCACCTTGTTTTGGGCTTTCATAAAAATTTATTTATGTATTTGAAGGGGGGAAGAGAGAGAGAGAGTGAGAGAGAGAGAAAGAGAGAGAGAGGGAGAAAGGAAGGAAGGAAGGAAGGAAGGAAGGAAGGAAGGAAGGAAGGAAGGAAGGAAGGAAGGAAGGAATCTTCCATCAGCTGGTTCGCTCTCCAGATGGCTGCAACAGCCAGGGCTGGGCCAGGCTGAAGTCAGGAGCCAGGAACTTCATCCCGGTCTCCCACATGGGCGGCAGGGTCTCAAGCACTTTGGCCATCTCTATTGCTTTTCCCAGGCCGTTACCAGGTTACTGGATCAGAAGTAGAGCAGCTGGGACAGGAACCGATGCACGTGAGATGCTGGTACCACAAGCAGTGGCTTTATCTGCTATGCCACAACATTAGCCTGATACTGGTTTTTAATTTTTTATTTTTATTTGTTTGTTTATTTATTTATTTTTTATTTTACAGAGTTAGACAGTGTGAGAGAGAGACAGAGAGGAAGGTCTTCTTTCCGTTGGTTCACCCCTCAGATGACTGCTATGGCTGGAGCTAAGCTGATCCGAAGCCAGGAGCCAGGTACTTCCTCCTGGTCTCCCATGCAGGTGCAGGGGCCCAAGCACTTGGGCCATCCTCCACTGCCTTCCTGGGCCACAGCAGAGAGCTGGACTGGAAGAGGAGCAGCTGGGACTAGAACCCGGCGCCCATATGGGATGCCGGTGCCACAGGCAGAGGATTAACCAAGTGAGCCACAGCACCAGCATTGATACTGGATTTTTAAAAATCAATTACCACTTTATCAAATAGTATGCATACACAGACCAAAGCATGTTGCAAGGTTTGCAATGAAAGCAGCAGTGCCTGGCTTACTATTTCCTTCTTCGCTTGGTCCTGTCTATAATTTACCTCTGAGTTGTTTCTTCTGGACATGCCCCCATATTTCTAACAGATGTGCTTATACTGTTATCTATTGATTTATCAATGATAGACTTTTACTGACTTGTTACCATATTAGATGAAAATTTGGACATTTTATACATCTCTTCATTTCTCCTCTCCTCTCCCCTTAATATTTAGATCACAATTTTTGGGTAAAGCAGAATCAATATTTCTGTTTTTATGATCATGCAAATAGTGTTCACTGCAGAGTACAATTAGTGTGCTAGGATATTTTACTATGTAACTTTATATTTCATGAGTTCAGAATTGCTTCTTTATCTCTGGTTGGTGTTGTTTTTCTGTATTTATTCTTATCTCTTTTCACACATTACATAAGATCAGTATTTCTTGCCCTTAGAGAATTTCTTTTTAATTTTAGAAACTATTTATATGAGAGGCAAAGTGACAGGGGGCTCTGGGGAGAGTTCCAACCTGCTTGTTCACTCCACAAATGCCTGCAACAGCAGAGACTGAGCTGGGTGGACGCTAGGAGATTCAAAGTCAGTCCAGGTCTCCCATATTGGTCTCAGGGATCCAACCGTTTGAGCCAGCACTGTTATTTCCCAAGGGTCTGTATTAGCAGGAAATTGGAGTCAGGAGCCAGAAATTAGATATGCTAATGTGGGATGCCGGTGCCACAACCAGTGTCTCAACTGCTAGACTAACTGTCTGCCTCTTTTCCTCTCTTTTAAGTCAGTGGTTGACAAACCCCTTTCTGTAAAGGATTACGTAGCAATTATCTCTAGACTTTCCAGTCCAGACAATCTGTCAACTCTTCAATGCAGCTGTTTTGGCCAGAGAGCAGTCAGACATGATACAACAGAGCTACAGACTGTGTGTAAATGAATAGGTGTGGCAGTGTTCCAATAAAACTTTATTGACAGAAGCAGGTGGCAGGTAAAATTTGGTCCCTGGACTGTAGTTTGCCAGTTCCTGTTCTCCATGATAAAATATGAGGGTACATCAAAGAGTTTGAAAAAATTTTAAAAGATAAGTTCATTTTGGTACAAAACTTTTTGAAATCAATGCATAGGTTTTTTAGAAAATATATTTTTCATGAACTCTTTGAAGTATCCGTGAGTGCATCACATATTACCTTGTGCCATTTTTTATTTTCTTGCAGCCATTTCTAGAGCCCCCCGCTCAGTGTCTCTGTCTGCACTGTTTGTTTCATTTGGGTTCTGCCAACATGGATTCCTGGGGTTCGGCTCCCTCTGCTGCTTTTGTGCTTTGGACTCTGTTCCTTGGGCTTTGTTCATCTTCCTCTTTCTTGCTTTATTCCTTTTTTTAAAAATGGATGACAATCTCAAGTAACTTCCTAAAAAAAAAAGTAGGGCCAGCGCTGTGGCACAGCAGGTTGATTCCCTGGCCTGTGGTGCCCACGTCCCATGTGGGTGCCAGTTCGAGACCCATCTGCTGCTCTTCTGATCCAGCTCTCTTCTACGGCCTGGGAAAGCAGTAGAAGATGGCCCAAACCCTTGGGCCCGTGCCCACATGGGAGACCTGGAAGAGGCTCCTGGTTCCTGGCTTCAGATTGGCGCAACTCCAGCTGTTGCTACCAGTTAGGGGGTGAACCAGCGAATGGAAGACCTCTCTCTCTCTCTCTCTCTCTGCCCCTCCTTTGTCTGCATAACTCTGACTTTCAAATAAACAAAATCTTTAAAAAAAGTTTATGTATGGGAGGTAAATGTTCCCCTTTATGTGTGTTAATAACTTAGCTAAATTACATATTCAAGAATTCTTCAGAATGTGGAAGTTTTCTCCCATCATTTTCTGACATCTAGCATTTCTGGAAGCAGCCTGACTACAACTCTGATTTCTGTTAATATATAACTTTGCTCTTCTCCTTTTATACTCTAACCCTAGATCGGGGACATGTAAGATCTTCCTTTATCCCTGGAGTTCTGAAATGCAGGGTGGCATCATGATCGTCTTTGGTTCTCTGCCTTACCTGTGTCCCCTCCTTGTGGCTGATGTATGTGAGTCTGAATTTCTTCAGGTAATTTCCCCAGAGACTAGCTCTCCTGTCTTCTGCCTGCCGTGTGGCTATTAGGCTACATGGGGCCAACAGAGAATGTGAGGGTTTGACTCTTGCTGTGTGCAGATTCACAGCCCTATGTCTTGCTCTTTGTTTCTATGGGATGTCAGGTCTTGGAGAGCCTCACCTTTTAGGTGTTGTGCAGGGTGCATGTGATTGATTATTTTCAGTATTATCTTCTCCCGGCCCTTTAAGTTCAAGTTTTCTCCAGTCTGTTAAATTGGTCATCTATTTTTATCCTGCCTTCTAAACTTTGATTAATTTTTTTGTTCATTTATACCTTAAAATATCTTTGTCGCTTATTCTACTGTGGGGAAGGAAAAGATAGAAATGCTTGTGAACAATCTGTCATGTTTCCACCAGTAGTTCATAAGTCGTCCTTCCATGTGTACATGTTCCCTTGTCTCAAAGGCTCTCCCACTAGGAAGAGGTTGTCTGTTCACCCCCTGCTTCCTTCTTGCCTGGCGTAAAGTGGGCAACCTAGAAAGACTTGGTGGATGAACCAATACATGGTGAAGGAAGCAGTTTGATGGGAGGAGACCTCAACTGAGGAGCCTGGGAGACGACGCTGGAAGAAGCTGAGTTCAGATCATGATGAACATTGAGTTCTAGTGCAAGGAGAGTGACTTTTTCTTGGTTGGAAGCTGGCTGAGGCATTTGGCACAGATGACAGAACTGATGGTCATTGGTGCTAAGGTATTTCAAGTGAAGTGGTTTCAAAGATCCTTTTTCTGATTGCAGCATGAATGTTAATTTAAAAACAATATACATGTAGGGAAATAAGAAGGCATGAACTGGCAAATACCTGAGATCAAGAAAGAGTGGCTGGCAGAGAATTTATGACGCTCAATCTACAGGACTTCAGTGTGATTCAAAATGGAGAGTTAAAGATTATTCTCAACAACTGGTGGTTCTGTTAGCAGAAAGGACAATGCAAAGGATTTTGGGGATGGATGAAGAATAGTAGATGATGGTTTTGTCACTGTTTTTTAAAGACTTATTTTTAATTTGAAAGAGAGAGAAAGAGATCTCCCATCCACAGGTTCATTCCCCAAATAGCCACAACAACCAGAACTGGACCAGGCAGAAGCGGGAAGCCTCAGTCTCCCACATGGCTAGTAGGGGCTCAGTTATTTGGGCCACCTTCTGCTACTTCCCTGGGTGTATTAGCAGGGAGCTGGATTGGAAGTAGAGCACCCATGACTTGAACATATATGGGATGTCAGGTTGAAAGTGGTGGCTTAACCAGCCCATTTGTCATCTTTGTGGCAGTAAAGGAACAACCAAATGGAAATGTTTAATAGGCAATTGGCTCTGTTACAAGTAGGAAATGAAAACATAGATTAGGGGGTAGTTCTCATGGGGCAGTCAAAGGAGAGAACAACTTGAGGAAAGACGATTACTTGCTCAAGGTCACATAAATGGAAATTGGCAGACTCAGAACTTGGAGTCAGGCCTGTTTAAATACATAGCACATGTTCAACCACAAGATTGCACTGATGTCAAGATGCAGCCCAGAAGAACAGAAGCTGAGGATTACCATGGGGGATGCGGGGGCCACTCACAGTTAAGAGAACAAGTGGCTGCCTAAGAATGAAAGTAAGAAATGCAATAGAAAGCCAGTGAGGCACAACAGAAGAGTACTGATGCCACGAGACTCTCCAGTGTCTGCATCGTCAGGTTGGGCCTTGGGTCAGCAGCTTTGACAGAACAACAGGGCTGAGCTCTCCTGCAGACCTCTCTTGCTTTCACTCTAAAGGCTTCTCAAAGAGTATCAGTTGCACTTTCTTTTTTTACACTTTCTGCGACTGCTATGGTTCAAGCCAAAGAAAACCATGGCCAAGTAGCAATTCTCAGAACAGAAGCGAGACTGACATCCTGCCTGGTTTCCTTCTATCTCTTGCTCAGCAGGCCGAGAGAGTGCTGGTGAAGTGGCCCCAACAGCTTTTTCAGAAGCACCACCTGCAGGGAAGGTTTCCTGGGCTCTCTCTCTTCTGAACCCCATTCCTGTAATGCGTCTTAGGGCTCTTGGGAGGAAGAGGAGCCAGACGTTGTGAGAGAGGGGGCGTGGGGCATGTGGGTTGTGAAACCAAATGAGAGCCAGCAAGGAAAGTTTTGTTTCTGGAATTTGGAATTCAGAGTTTTTCACACTCAGTATTTCTGTGACTAGGAGAGATAAAAATCTGTTTCTCGCCTTTGTTTTATGTGATCTGATTTTAAACAGAAATAATTATCAGCCCAATATCATTTCCTTTTCTAAAATGTGGTTTAATTTCGTAAAGAGCTGAGCAGAGTGGCAGGGATGAATCAGAGGCAGTGTCAGCATGGAAGTTCTATACCCGTGATTTCAAACCTGTGGTCCAGTAACCTGGGAACTCTCCAGGGAAAAGTGTTCCTTAATCCTGGACTTTTTTTTTTTTTTAACTAGGGGCATTTCCTCTTCCTGTGTTCTACTAATATGGCTTCTTTGATTTCATATGAGAGAATGAAGCATGAGTTCTGAGTCTGAATTGAGCATCTTTCTCTTCCTTCCTGTGAAATCTTGGGAGAGTTTCTAACCTCTGTGAGCCTCATTTGTCTGCTTATAAATGCAGATAAGATTATTTTCACATACACACACACACATTGCTGTTACTTGGTGCTAACATCGTGTTAATTCCTACTAATGAACAGTATTGAATCATTTTTTTTTTCTCTATTGATGGTCACTGACTCACTAAAAGAAAAGAAAAAAAAGATCAATTTACTGTATGTTATTACTTCAAGGGAGAGAATTGTGGGTGTTTGTCTTTTGGATCTTATTTTTAGACATTACAAGAATGTTCCATCCACTGGATTTTGAAATTAAGAATGAGGAAACATTATTTCTGTCTGAATCATGAATTACAAAAAATGAAAATATTATACATTACATGTATAATTTCAGTTTTACATTATAGGCATTTAAAGGAGAGAGAGAGGAGGAGAGAGAAAGAGATAGGAGAGAGAGAGAGAAGACGGAGGAAAAGGGAAAGAAAAGGACATAGAAAGTTGACAGAGATGTGAAAAATATGATGAAGTAGAATTAAGCCCCAGTGTTTTCAGATTAATCATTATAGTTTTGCCCTAATTAACACTCGGTCTATGTATCCATGCCTTATGTGCTGCTGTCATTTCCCTTTGAAACCCATCCATCCATCCATCCACTATTTATTTTGATATTTAATCATTAAATACTAAATATGTATTAACTACTAAACACAAATATGTATTTGGCCCTGTCCTAGGTGCTGGCAAGGCAAGATACCCAGCTGATTCTGTCTTCCAAGAGCTCAAAGTCTTGCAGAAGAAACAGGCAAATGAACAGTAAGTGCCTGACTCATATTTGGGGTGGTGGGATGGCTTTGTGGAGGAGGTGATCCTGTGCTGAGTCTTACAGAATAGTTAGTAATTTGTGAGACAGACAAGGTGCTTGGATGCTGGGAAAGATTAGGAATGCCTTCTGGGCAGAGACTAAACCTGCATAAATTTTGCAGTGACCTAAACCTGCATAAATTTTGCGCTAAAGCGCTCATTCCTGAGAGTGAGGCTGTTGAGATGGCCATTAGCAACACGCTAAGCACAAAGCTGGGATCTAGTTTATCTGATACATAACTTGTTGTATTCATTAAGACAGCATGGCAGGCAAAGACCTGGGTATTTCAGGCAAGTAGATATGGATTAATCCTCATTTACTTGTTTCTTTTTTTTTTTTTTTTTTGACAGGCAGAATTAGACAGTGAGAGAGAGACAGAGACAGAGAGAAAGGAGAGAGAAAGGTCTTCCTTTCCGTTGGTTCACCCCCAAAATGGCTGCTGCAGCCCGAAGCCAGGAGCCAGGTGCTTCTCCTGGTCTCCCATGTGGGTGTAGGGTCCAAGCACTTGGGCCATCCTCCTCTGCCTTCCCGGGCCACAGCAGAGAGCTGGCCTGGAAGAGGAGCAACTGGGACAGAATCTGGCACCCCAACCTGGACTAGAACCCGGGGTGCCGGTGCCGCAGGTGGAGAATTAGCCTAGTGAGCCACGGCGCTGGCCTCCTCATTTACTTGTTATATAGACTTAGTCTAGCTGTTTAACCCCTCTGAACTTTAATTTCTCCCTATTTAGGAGGAGAATAAAACTCAAGAATGTTGGAAACTTTAAGTGAATTGTTCTAATAAATGTAAAAGCTTTGTGCATTGCTGGGGATACAAGAGAACCTGACATTAAAACCATTATTTTCATTTCAGTATATTGGATCTTCAGTCTAGTAGCATCTCAGTGTCTTGGTGGGACTCTGGGCAAGTGGATATAGAGTGAGAGAAGATGTCTCTATCTAAAGAAAATGGGTTATGTGTGATTTATGACTTTTCAAATCTTCTGTTGAAACTTTGCAGGAACTTCTCTGAATCACATTAATTCATGTAAAAATGTTGAGATTTTTTTCCTTTGGAGTACATCCCCCCCTGAGTTTCCTAGATTTGCAATGAAATCAGGCCAAGGATGAGAATTTCACCATTTCTGTTGTGTATTACCTGTCAGTGGAAAAAAAAAAAGCTTAAAGCGCTCATTCCTGAGAGTGAGGCTGTTGAGATGGCCATTAGCAACACGCTAAGCACAAAGCTGTAATTCTGAGTAGCATCAAGAGCTCAGCTTAGAGCAGACAGCATGTACAGGATGCAGAGAGAGCAAGCAAAACCGTGAGACTGAACAGAGGAGAGTAATTAGAACACAGATTGACCTGGTTAGCTGATTCTCCCATAGGAATGCTATTAACTCTCCTATGGTGAATCATGGAGTATAGGGGCCGGTGCTGCAGCACAGTGGGTTAAAGCCCTGGCCTGTAGCACTGGCATCCCATATGGGCACTGGTTCAAGTCCCAGCTTCTTTACTTCCAACCCATCTTCCTGCTGATGTGCCTGGGAAAGCAGCAGAGATGGCCAAGTCCTTGGGCCTCTGCACCCATGTGGGAGAACCTAGAAGCTCCTGGCTCCTGGCTTCAAATTGGCTCAGCTCTGGCTTTTGCTGCCATTTGGGGAGTGAACCAATTGATGGAAGACAACCTCTCTCTCTCTTCCTGTCTCTACCTCTCTCTCTAACTCTTTCAAATTAATAAGATAAATCTTGTGCTCGCTTCGGCAGCACATATACTAAAATTGGAACGATACAGAGAAGATTAGCATGGCCCCTGCGCAAGGATGACACGCAAATTCGTGAAGCGTTCCATATTTTTTCTCAATAATGGGAAAAAAAATTAAGGATTCTATTTTGGTCCTGCTGAACACACATTAAAGTTTACCCTCTTTGATTTTGCATATATCTCTATGTGACTATTTTCCTTAAAGCAATATTTATAGGGAGGTCAGAAGCTTGCTTTTTGAAACTCCAGACTATTTAAACATTCTTTTTCTTGTGACTGCTTTGGTCTCTGATAAGAGTGCTTATTTCTGAGAAAACAAATCTAATTCAAGAAATAAAGGGTAAATCTGATGGAAAGTTGTCATTTGATGGCAGAATTTTTTATTGATATGGCATAACATTTCAATCATTCACATGAATGATAAAATCTCAAGAGGCAATATTTTGATATAATGTATGTCAAGCAGAATGGTTTATATATGATACATACAATTATATAAATAAATGATATTTTTTCTAAAAAAAAAGATAAATCTTAAAAAAAAAAGGTGGAGTATAACTCATTTCAACCAAATAGATCTCTAGCATATAACTGACCCTTTTTAGAAATGGCCTTGTTTTTGCTTCCCTGTGTCCTTGGCCATAGTTCATCCCAAGGTAGCTGCTTTCACAGGACTGTCTCCTTGTTCAAGCACAGATTACTGGGTCCCACCTCAGAGCATCTAACTCAGGTAATCCAGAATGGGCCTTGAGAAGCTGCACTTCTGAGACTTCCCAGTGATGCTGCAGCTGCTGCTTCAGGGTGTGTGCCCTAAGAACTTTGATCTAGGAGGCAGGAACCGGGCTGCCACAGAGTTCTAATGCACAAACCACCTCCACCCTACATCATCTATGTTTTCCAGGTGTACCTTCTGTCATTTAAAATATTTTTAAACTTATTTGTTTCCCTTTTTATTTGAAAGGCAGATAGTGAGACAGACAAGTGGGCAGACAGAAAGACAAACAAAACTTCGACCTGCTGGTTCACTCCCCAAATGCCCACAAGTGGGGCTGAGCCCTGAACTCAGTAATCCTGCTCCCCGACATGGGTGGCAGGGACCCAAGCACCTGAGTCATTGCCTGCTGCCTTCCGGGTGCACATTAGCAGTAAGCAGGATCAGCAGATGCACTGAGACTCAACACAGGCATTCTGTTATAGGATTCAGGCATCTTAAATGGCAACTTAATTGCTGTGCCCAGTGCCTGCCTCTCCAAGATGGCTTTATATTGCTCACAAGTATGTTAATGGATACTGGAAGGGGGATTGTCTATAACCAGGAGAAGAGAAGAACCAAAATGTGCAAGGGACAACAAGGTGTTCTCTGTATGTGAACACCTGTTCTGTCAAAACAAGAACAGGGGCTGGATCTTATCAAGATGCCAATTTTGCCTCTGACCAAGGAAGATGTTTCTAATAGTGTAAGATGTCTAAACTTGGACAGCTTTGGGTTAAAGATGATATATGGAGCACAATTTTTTTTTATCTCCATTCGCTCCTTAAATTCAAGTAAAGTGACTGAACTTTCAACACTGCACGTGGGATAAACTCTCAAGATCCAAAGAAAGGGGAGAAGGAATGACAAGAAGATGGAAAACCTGAAAGCAGATCGACAACTCTGCCAACTCTCTTTAGCAGAACTGAAAATTCTGATGCAGAAGCTGGAAAAAAGCAGAAGAGCAAGGAGACTTGTGCCCCAGGGCTGCAGAAAGGTTCTGGATACCAGAGCTTCTACACAGAGTAGAATGAAGAGGGTTGGTTGAAAATCTGAGTGGAGGTGGGGTACCTAGATCTTCCCCTTTCCATACAGGGGATGATGGCTCTTCTTGCTCCCAGCATGCAGCTGGAGGTTTGCTTCTGTACACATCGAATCAGAAAGGCTCTGGACTGGTAGACATGAGGCACAGGTGGAAGAAGGGGTACCTTTTACACAACAGGTAGAAGCATTAAATGGAAGTCAACATACAGAACCTTTACATCCCTAGTCTTCTTCCCATTGTGAGCTGCCAGAATGTTGACCTCCAGGCATTTTCCTTCCAGATAGTAGTATAGTGCTGGGATTTGGAAGGCACCCAACAGCTTGCAGCTACTACACAAAAGGATTGAAAGAGGATTCAAGAGGGTTTTGGTGCTGGAAAAGTTCTTTTTAGACTAAGTTTCAGGTCAATAGTATTTATCGAACAGATACTCTGTCCCTCCTAGCCAGCTATAAGCTCTGATGTTTCAACAGGGACTAAGAGTCAGTGCCCATTCCTCAATGAACTGGATGGGAAGATAGGGGAGCAGGAACAACACAAACCAGAGCAGAGAGTAATGAAACAGTGTGCTGAGTTTGTGGAACTACAGATGGTTTAGTCAATAATGTTGGCATGGAAAGTATAGAAGTGTGAGGAGTGTGGGAGGAGGGAGGCCAAGAAATGCTATTATGCTTACATCTCTCTTTTTACATAGTCTGTCAAAATGTCTATCATATTATAGGCATAGAGTTTGAATCTAGATAACTATAATCAATTCTTATTTTACTTTTTTTCTCCATCAAAGGCAAGGCTTTTAAGCACCACCTACATTGCTATGAGAATAATCTAAGCCATTTCTTTGAGTTCCTGACTGATATTTGGTGATGTTTTAAGGTGTGCACCTAGCTACGTTTGTCAACTCATTCTCCCAGGAATGGACATTAAAATTATTTTCCATCTCTCCCCATATACTAGTTTCAGAAAATAAAAATGGCAATAAACATCTCGAGCAGTGTCCTCTGATGAACCTCTGTGAGAACTAGGCTGTGTGTCCTGGGGAAACAGGACTAGGCTATGCATCCGTAATGGGCTTATGTATTGACAGCTAGCACTCTAGATTGTCTTCCAGGATAGCCCACCACTGGGCATGATGGCCACTGCATTACCACTTCCCTGCTCACTTAGCTTTTTTTCCAGATAGTTTTATAATTTTGACTAATGGACCTGAAGCCAGGAGTTCAGAACTCATACTGGGTCTCCCAGGTCAGTGGTAGGGACCTGAGTACTTGACTCATTATCTATTGCCTCCCAGGATGTGTATTAGCAGGAGGCTGGTTTAGAAGTGGAGGCACCAGGACTCAAACAGGGCACTCTGATATGGGATGCGGTTGTCCTAAGCAAGGGCTTAACTGCTATACCACACTCCTGATCCCGTGATCATCTTCACTAAACAGAAATTCTTAACTACAGCGTAATCACATTTGCCATTTCTAGGGGGATGCACATTTGAAATCTTAACTTTCCCACCTGAACTTACACAGATATTTTATTAAGTCTTTTCTATTGTCTATAGCTCTTATCTTTGTATTTAGAAATTATTTTAAGTCCAAATTTGCATGTGGCATTGTGCAGGGATCCAGATTTATTTTGCTTCCTATAGGGAGCATAACAGTAACATCTATCCAGGAGATGAATGCCATTTCCAATGTTTACAGCAGAAGAAATTTAATTCAGGAAATGGGTTACGTGGATGGTGGTTACCTCAATAAGCTAACTAGGAGGTGAAAAGACCACTCAGATTTAGCAATAGTTTTAGCCACTAACCAACTTAAGTCGAATGATGAGCAATAGGGGGATGCAATGTTACTGGAACACAGAGCCTGGGGTCAATTTTGTGGAAGCTGGAACCTATTCAGCTTTTCTATAGGAGTTACAAAGAATGAAGGGATTCAGCTGTCATCAAATGCAGGGGGAGTGGTAGAGGAATACTCTGTCTTCTTTCTTTCTCTTGCTCTGCAGTCTCCTCTATTGTCTCCCATTGGCCACACCCGAATGCAAGGCAGGTGCTTCCAGGGACCAGGAATGTGCTGTGCAGTCTGTGATATCAAGCACATGAGGGAAAGAATGGGATCCCAGGATTGGCAGATTGAGCTGATATTTCCCAACATCATTTGCTAAAAACTATCCTTTCCCATGGATTTATAGTGCTTTTTTTCATATATTAAATTTAAGAAGATACATGGGTCTACCTATGAACTGTGTTCTGTTCCACTTGTCTATTTGCTTTTATTGCCAACTCCATTGTCTATTACTTTACCTTTAGAGTGTATCATATCTATTAGGAAAATCAATTACTTTTCATTATTCCTCTAACTATTTTGAAAAAGTTAACTGCCGTGGACTTTTATTTCTCCACATAAACTTCAGATTACATATCAAGTTTTCATTTTCTATATTGCTGTTGTGATCTCAAGCTCTTCTTCTTGCAGAAGACTGCATGTATGCAGCATCAGAAGGAAGAAGGGGGTAGCAATAGCATACATCTTAGACTTGATAAGGATAGCTTCATCCACATTCTTTGGCCAAAGTAAATTGCATGGCCACACCCAATTTTAAGGAGATGGGGACATGCAATCCTATTATGATATCTAGGAGGGGAAATTTAAGTTTTTGATAGACATTAATGGTGACCACAATCTACTTCTCTGGCAACCAAATGTTTGGTCCACCGTCCATTTTACATACAAAATGCAGTCATGCCACTGCAAAACAATGGTTCATACAGTCTCTAGAATGAGTTAGACATTCCTGATCTCTAAGGTGTGCTCGAAACTCTCTTCACCAAGTCAGGTGTGTCCTTTCTTTGGTAAGTTATAAATTCAAGAGAAGGTTTCCTATGCTGCCCCACCAGCATCTAATAGACATAGAGAACAAATCCTCCCATTGGAAAGAAAAAGGATGGGAGACACCTAATATTTTGGTCTACCATAATTCTGAAATTGAAGGATATATGTCTGGCTAAGGCATCACTGCTTATATGGGAGCTGAGGAATGACTTTCAATTTCAGTTTATGCCTCAATATATAGCTACAGAGTTTCAGAAACAAAAAAGTGACCTTCAGTATCTCAGAATTGTGACAGCATGCCTGGTGATGATTCTGTGTGACATGTTCTTATCAATGAGCCATTGACCACTGGGCTTATCATAAAATCTCCCAGTATCTGATTTCACTCACAAATTTTTCCCTTTATTACTTCCTTCACCTGGTAAGAACCTTCAGTTACAGGCATTACATATTGTTATTATCATCATTTTGCTTTAATTAGGTGAATGAAAAATATTTTGCTGCTAGATAATTGGGAAATATTCAAATTGATAACAAAATCATTTTTAAAAAAACTACCCACAATTCTAATACACGTAGAAATGATTAATCTTTTAGGCAATATTCTAATCTCTGGCAGTGAATGGCTAAGAAGACATGAGCATCGTTATGACAGATGGGACTCCCCTCCTACCCAAGTGATCTATATAAATCTCTCTTGTAGAACTTCCTACATTCTACTCTACTGATTTGTTAGGGATTATTAGAACAGGAGCCAGTTGATTTCTGTTTTACTTCCATCTTTGGCTGTCCAAATCTCCTTTTTTTTTTTTTAAAAAAAGTAGACATTTAAAATCATGCCCGATTTTATACATTTTGTATGGCTGCTCTTTTTCTCCTTTCTTAAGGCACTGTTGCTATGGCATTTTTCTACGACCTTTTCATTTCTGTGTACAGTAGCTTAAAATTGCAGTGATTGAGCATAACCCAATAGTTTGTATAAGTTATTGAAATCCATTTGCACCCTGTAAGAATGGACTCAAAAGTACAGTGATTGCTCCAATATAATGGAATGGCCCAGTGAACATGGTTGTGGGAGAGGAAAGAGGAAACAAAGCTAGTCAGATGTGAATTTATCTGTTGTAATAAACATCTTAAAACAAACAAAAAAAAATCATGCCAACAGAGTTTAAGTTTTCTATAAATAACTTGGAGCCACCAATGGATGTAAAACAGTCGACTCCTCCAAAATAATTTTTGTAGGGGGAGATTTCTCTAGAAGCAATGATGCATTAATAAAAGTGAATGAAAATAACATTTATCAGATACACTGTTGTGCTGAAGGTCTCATAGATGGTAGTTCACTTGATTCCTTTCTATTATAACATAGAACCAATCATCCTGAAGTAAGAGATAAGAAATTTGAAACGTAGCAGGGACAAGCAATATGTTCAAGGACACTCAGCTAATACATGTTGGAGTTTGGGAATTAAATCCAGTATGTCCAGGTAACTGGTTTCTTTCTAGGCACAAAGGCTGGTTAAAAAAGTATTGCAGCAGTCTAGATGGGCTCTATTTCCATTTTGGAAAGGGAAGTAAAAATGTCTAGTGAGCTGCATTCTTACAGCAGTTGTTGGTGGGTGCCTGTGTCCAGGTTTTTTCCCTATGACTCATACACAGCCGGGAATCTAGAGGGAAGCTCAGTTTTCATTTCTTGAATTTTAGAGTACTGAAATATTGTGGTGACCGCAGACACAGAAATGAGCGCTTGATAACGAAGGGATTGAAGGGGGGCTTTGGTGAATCCCTTTCTCTCTGAATCAAAGGTTTTTTTTTTTTTTTTTTTTTTTTTTTTTGACAGGCAGAGTGGACAGTGAGAGAGAGAGAGACAGAGAGAAAGGTCTTTCTTTACTGTTGGTTCACCCTCCAATGGCCGCTGCGGCTGGCACGCACTGCACCCATCCTGAAGCCAGGAGCCAGGTGCTTCTCCTGGTCTCCCATGGGGTGCAGGGCCCAAGCACTTGGGCCATCCTCCACTGCACTCCCAGGCCACAGCAGAGAGCTGGCCTGGAAGAGGGGCAACCGGGACAGAATCCGGCTCCCCAACTGGGACTAGAACCCGGTGTGCTGGCGCTGCAAGGTGGAGGATTAGCCTATTGAGCCGTGGTGCCGGCCCCTCAGTTTTCTTAACCACAAAGAATTAAAGACTCTTTAATTAAGTTAAATGCTAATTAAAGCTTTTAATTTAATTAAACATTTAAATTAAAGTTCTTCCTAAGTTTCTTTTCATTCTAGCCCTCAAGGATAATGGCACGTACCTAATGTAATGCCATGTTTAAGGTACAAAGAGAGGTTTACCATTAGGCATCACTTATTTGAAGGAATTAAACCAACATAATATTATTCACTTCACACAGAAGTGATTAAAATAGACTATAGGATACTACTGAAAATACATACTCTTACTCAACTTTTATGCATCAACTACACTGTAGGGTTCATTTAGGTGGGATCGTATGGTTGTTCAATCATTGTATATCTTAGAGCCTATTGGTTGGCAGTACAAAGGAGTAGAGAAGCAATTTTGTTGAAGTAAAAAACAAATAATACAAAAAGGTTACCCACCTCTCAATCTCTGTTCTCCTCTTCTCCTTCAAACTTGCACTTGCCTAAAAATTATCTGAAAATAAGTAGCCCAGTAAAAACTTCATTTCCTGGACTTCTTTGCAGCTTGAGATGGTCATGTTAGTGAATTCTGACCATTGGGTCATAAATAGAATTAGTCTTGACATTTTTCCCCCAGGAAATAATCTTAAAGGAAGACAAGATTTTCTTCTTTCAATTTCTCTTGCTGGTTGTGGAGATAAAATGGATAAATGGCTAAGACATTTGGAGCTTGGAGACAAAAGTGGAAGCCACTGTTAGGAATAATAGAGTAAAAAGAGGGATAGTGTTTGATTGTCTGACAATAGTCAGTCTTCTACACAAACTTTGAACTGTTTATGTTTACATAAGCACATGAGAGAAATTGATTGCTATTTTGTTTAGAACACCATAATTTTTTAAATGATTTATTCATTTGAAAGGTAGAGTTACATAGAGAGGAAGGAGGAGGAGGAAGAGAAAGAGAAAGGAGAGAGGGCAGAGAGAGAGGAGAGAGGGGAGAGAGGGAAGAGAGGGGAGAGAGGAGAGAGAGAGAGGAGAGAGAGAGAGAGAGAAACTCCCCAAATGTCTGCAATGGCCAGGGCTGGGCCAGGCCAAAGTCAGAAGCCAGGAGCTCCTTCCAGGTCTCCCACATGGCTACAGGGCCCAAGGATTTGGGCCATATTTTGCTGATTTCCGAGGCCATTATAAGGGAGCTAGATCAGAAGTGGAACATGGACCAGTGCTCATATGGGATGCCAGCATTGTAGGTGGTGACTTCACATACTATACCAAACTCTGGCCCCCAAACACTGCAATTTTTGATTTACTATTTATTACAGCTGAAGCAAATACATGGGGACATTTTAAAAAGAGCACATAGGGGCCATCATATGCTCTTCTTAAGCTGCTGCTTGAAATAATGCCACCCCATATTAGTTCATGTCCCTGGTATTCTGCTTCTGATCCAGCTTCCTACTAATGTGTCTGGGAAGGCAGTGGAATGTGGTCCAGGTGCTTAGGCCCTTGCCACACATGTGGTAAACCAGGATGGAATTCCTGGCTCCTGGCTTTGGCTTGGCCCTTACCCATGGTCTCTCTTGCTCTCTCTGCCACTCTGCCTTTCAAGTAAATAAAACAAATAAATCTTAAAAAAAAAAAAAAGAGCACCTGGCCTTCATTGTGTTTCTTTCAAAGAATAACTGATAGGTGTTGAGTGTTTGACTTGGTAGTTCAGATGTTAGGAGGCTCATGTTGCTGGGCTTGATTCCCAGCACTGGCTCCTGCTCTTGATTCAATCTTCCTGCCAACACAGACCTTGGGAAGCAAGAAGTGATGGCTCATTTTGTTTGGGTCCCTGCTACCCACATGGGAGACCAGGATTGAGTTCCTGGATCCTAGCTCTAGTCATAGGTCCAATGTTTGACATTGAGGACATTTAGGGAGTGAACTAGTAGATATGAACTCTATCTCTCAGATAAATTATAGATACACACACACACACACACACACACACATACATGCAAAATAGCTGACAAAAAATATTTTGAGCCTGGCTATCACAAATTTCACAATCACAAATAGTAAACCTGATTTGGGGTGATATCCATGGACAACCTACCTAATTAGACAAGTTTTCTTGGGTAATACCTTCAATATTTTACATGAAGTTTGTAAATTAGTGTTTTATTTTCACTGAAAATTTTACATTCCAAATAGTTACACGAGGTTGTTAAAATAAAAGCATTTCTTTTTAAAAGATAGAATGACAGGAATCTAACCCCAGTGTGGTGAGTGGAAGATAGTCAATTGTTTCAAGTCATTTATTTTGCAGGATATATCTTTTGCCAGTATTTAATACATTTGTCAATACTAAATTCTACTTATGCATAATATTTGAGGAATAATGGCTAGGAATTTTACAAATTTGATCACAAAGAGTAAATCTACAGAGCAAAGATGCACAACAAAGCTCAAGTTGAAAAAACACAAAATTACACAAATAAACATATTAATTAAACTTCTAAAACCAATATGGAACAAAGGAACAAATAAATTGAATTTTGCACCAGAAACTGCATTCTAAAAGAAAGAAAAAAAATCCTAAAAATGCTGAAAAAATAAAAAAGAAATGATGAAACTAGAACCTAAAAATATATATCTAACAAAAATAGTTTTCAAAATTGAAGGCAAAATAGTTTTTAAAAAAAAAAACAGAGAACTTGTGGTTAGCAGATCTGCATTACAATAAATGTTTCAAAGTTGTTTTTGTAAAAAAGTTCTTTGGATGGAAGAAAAACAGGCAAGCAATGCAAAGTTCAGATGTGGTAAATATAATTTAATTTTTATTGTTACATTTCTTAAAAGTAATTTATTGTTTAAAGCAAAAATCATGCCAATATATTTAACTCATGTTAAATAAATTGTATTATAAAATAGCATGAAGTATGTAAGGGAGTGAATTTAAGTATATTTTTGCAAAGTTTTACATTCATATGTGAAGTTGTATCATGTTAATTGAAGACAGCTTGTTATATTTTAAAGATGCATATGATGCACTACTATAATGGAAAACAAATGAAATATAGTTTATAGTCTGACAATAGAATAGTAACAAATACTCATTGAATTAAAAAAAAATCAGGGAAAGAGAAAAGTGGAACTAGGAACATATGTTACAAATTCAAAACC
Organism: Sylvilagus floridanus; assembly: GCA_949820135.1. NCBI lineage: Eukaryota > Metazoa > Chordata > Mammalia > Lagomorpha > Leporidae > Sylvilagus > Sylvilagus floridanus. The sequence continues at coordinate 80,376,353 of OX463243.1, forward strand.
ACAACAAGGAGATAAATTTAAACTTAGTTATGTTGATAATTATATTGAATATAAATACTCTAAGCATTCCCATTAAAAGGCAGAAATTGTCAGACTGCATAAAATTACAAGACCAACTATATGTTGCTTGTTAGAAAACCATGTTTTATTTAAACACACAGATACATTAAAACTGCAAGTATTGAAAAAGCTATGGGGGCTGACTTAGCAGATAAAGCCATTGCCTGCAATGTCAGCACCCCATATGGACACTGGCTTGAGTTCTGGCTGTTCCACTTCCTGTCCAACTTCCTGCTAATGCACCTGGGAAAGCAGTGTAAGATAGCACAAGTGCTTGGGCCACTGCACCAACTTAGGAGACCCAGAAGAATCTCCTGGCTCCTGGCTTCATCCTGGCCCAGTCCAAGCTGTTGTGGCTATTTAGATAGTGAACAGGTGGATGGAAGACCTTTCTCTATGTCTGTCTTTCCCTCTCTCTCAGTCTGTAAGCCTGACTTTCAAATAAATAAAGTAAATCAAAAGGAGAAATAAATAGCAACATTATAATTTCTAAATACTTGGAAATTCAACAATGCCCTTTTAAATAATCTGTGGACCAAAAAAGATAATACAAAGGAAATCATAAACTATTTAGTAGAGAAACTTAGAGGGACATTTATTTTTAAATGCTAACTTTAGAAAAGAAAAAGATTACAAATTTATGATCTAAGCTATTATCCTAGGTACTTGCTAGTAGCTCCACAACTTTTGATGTGTGTGTTTCATTGTCAACCTATTCAACTTGCTTTCTGGTTTCCTTCATATGAACAAAACAATATTGCACGCCATAAGGAGTGACAGAGACTAATGCCACCCTTACAGACCCAACAGGTGCAGCATTGGTGGTACCCATCATATCTTCATTTATGCATCAGCATAGCCCTTCCAAAAGCCAGAGGGTGACAGAGTCTCAACTCAACACAGTGGGAACTCTCACATACAACATGGGGTGTATTTAACAGATTTGGTAAACAGCATATCAAATACATGTACATGGCCGCCGGTATGACAGATGTGTTCTTTTCCATCCTTTATCCAGAAAGGGAATAAGTTTGTATTCACCTGGAGCACTTAACAGTGCACACTGAGTCTTTAACAGTACACATGTGCCAAGGCCTTGCTAACTCTTTTTTCCTTTGTCATAATCTGAGGAAACCTGAACTCTATGGACATCAGGGAAAATATCACACTTTTATATTTATAACAACATGATAATTGGACCATATAGGCAAGAATTGTCAAGTATATTAGAGATCTGCTAAGACATGTACTCTTGGGTTAGGAGACATATATGGGCTCATTATATCAACGAAATTCTTAGAAGTCTCATTTTCTTTTGTTTTTTTTGACAGGCAGAGTGGACAATGAGAAAGACAGGGAGAAAGGTCTTTCTTTTTTTTTATTTTTTAAAAGACATTTATTTATTTGAAATTAGAAAGGGAGAAGATGAATACAGGTCTTCCATATGCTGGTTAACTCCCCAAAGAGCCACAATAACTACAGCTGGGTCAGACTGAAGCCAGGAGTAGGCAATTCTATCTGAGTCTCCCACGTGGGTGTGGGGCCCAAAGCACGTGGACCATCTTCTGCTTTTCAGGTCCATTAGCAGGGAGCTGTGGGAAAGGCAGCCCACGGGATGGCAGGGGACGTCGCCTGAGCTTCACCGTGGCCATCATCAAATGTCTCCGCAGCCTCAAAACCACCAAAATCGTCATCATCCATTCTTCAAGTGGCACCTGCAATGCCCAGCACAGCAGAGGGCAGAAGACTCACTCCTGGCCAGGGTGAACAGAAACCAGGCCGGGAAGGCAGCACACAGGGGACGACATTGAGTTCTCGAGAAAGGTCTTCCTTTACTGTTGGTTCACCCTCCATTGGCCACTGCAGCTGGCACGTTGCAGCTGGTGTACTGTGCCGATCCTGAAGCCAGGAGCCAAGTGCTTCTCCTGGCCTCCCATGGGGTGCAGGGCTCAAGCACTTGGGCCATCCTCCACTGCACTCCGGGGCCACAGCAGAGAGCTGGCCTGGAAGAAGGGCAACTGGGACAGAATCTGGCGCCCCGACCGGGACTAGAAGCCAGTGTGCTGGTGCCGCAGGCGGAGGATTAGCCTACTGAGCCGCGGTGCCAGCCAGAAGTCTTATTATCTTGAGTATAATAAGATAGTCCCTGCACAGACATTTGAATTATTGTCTTGTATTTCCTTCTGCAAAGAGGGAGCATAGCTGGCCTCTGGATTCTGGAGGCAGCATTTCCCACACTGGAACAATTGCTTTGTACTGGCTGATACAGAAGACTGCCAGGGTTGAGCAGGGTCTCTCTGGAAAGTGCTCTAGAGCATGGTCAGAATTCTGTGCAAGGTGAGCCTTCTGGTTGGGTTGTAAAACTCTGTAGGCCTTCTATAGTTCAGATGTACTAGAAAAGCAGTGAAGTTATACGGCGAGATCCATAGGAGAATCACAGTGTTGAAGTGGGCAGGCATACAAGTTAAAATTGCTCAGATTTGTGAACTGGAAGACCACGCCCCTGTGTGACCTCCTACCCCTACCTGATGCCTTTGCCACGCCCCTGTGTGGCCTCATTCCCCTACCTGGCCACACCCGGGGTGCCCACCAGCCAATCAGGTTAATTAACCACTCCCCTTTGGAGTGGGTTAAAAGCCTAGGACACAGTGTGCTCTGTCGGCTTTTTCTGGCCCTGCGCTTCTTCCCTGGCCTCTTGCCAGGACAGGGCTTGCTGTAGCCCTGCGCCTTTAGGGCGCATGGTCTTCGGGCCATGTGCTCTAGGCTTCCTGGCCTAGATGCTCATCCACGTGGCTGGTTCCTGGTGCTCGGTATGAACCCCCATTCACTTCTCTCTCCTAAATACTCTCTTATGCACCTTTCTTACTAAATAAAAGCTTAAAACGTACCATGCTGCCTCGTTTATCTGTGCCGGTATTTAGAATTCTTCTCTAAATATTAGGCAAGAACCCTCTCGGGCTTATTATATCGGGGATTTAGTAATGAGCCCGTGGTGAAATCGCAAGGCACCCCAAATTTCGGTAGCGCATGTGGCACCCAGGATAGCATTTCTAGGGAACTCTAAGGGGCCACATTTTAGAGTAAATTTTAGGGGGGCTTTTCCGATTTCAGTGTGACAATTTCAAAGTTTTTTGGCTGACTTCTTTTCTAACTCGATTAAGTAACAATCTTTAATCTTACCATATGGCTATAAGAACACCTGTATTAGAGTAGAGAAAATATCTGACAGTGTCATAGTGTTACCATATTTAAAGGACTAGTATAATATCAAAACACTGATTTGTATAGATAGATATATTTTAATTAATTAACTACAGTTATGAGACAGAAAGAGAGCGCTCATCTACTGACTTACCCCCCACATGCCCTTAACAGTTTGGGCCAAAGCCAGGAGCCAGGAACTTAATCTAGATTTCCACATGAGTGTCTGGTGCCCAACTACTTGAGCCATCACTTACTTCTTTGCTGGGTATGCATTAGCAGGAAACTGGAATCTGGAGCAGAGTTGGGAATAAAATACTCTAATACTCTGATATGGATGTGGTTGTCCTGACCAGTCTTTGTAACTACTAGGTTAAAGGCCTGCCTGACGCTCCCCACTTATAATTAATTTATTTTTGAGGCAGTAGCCGGGGGATGGGGAGAGTGTGAGAGTGCACTCCCATCAGCTAGTTTACTGCCTGCTTACTTCCAATGATCTGACTAGGCCAGGAATTCAATCCTGGTCCCCTACCTAGGTGCTGCAAACTCTTGTTATTTGAGCCAAAGCTGGGTCATTAGCAGGATAATGGCATTCTAACAAATGTCTTAATTGCTAGGCTAATCCTCTGCCCTGAGGATATTTTCAAGTTGCAAGTCCTCTTTGGTGTGGTACAAACCAAACATTAACATCTGTGTATCACCTTGCTTAGATACAACATATTGCTTCGCGGTTTTGTATACTCAAAGTGAATGAAGCTGTAATGGTATTTCTGCATCCCCTCAGCTCTGAGAAGTGTCTGCTCCCTCCAAACACCACACAGTTTTGGCATTCAAAAGGTACTGTGAGGGAGTGGGCATTTAGTGCTTAAGTTACCCATGTCCAACATCTGAGTGCCTGGGTTCAATTCCTGGCTTAGGCTCCTGACTCCAGCTTTCTGCTAAAGCAGATCTTAGAAAGGAGTGTTGATGATCCAAGTAATTGGATTCCTGCTACCCTTGTGGGGAGACCTGTATTAGGTCCCTGGATCCCATCTCTGGGTCCAACCCTTCTCTAACCATTGTGGATATTTGGGTAGTGAACAAGTAGAAAGAAGATCTCTGTTTCTCTGTCTCTGTCTCTTTGACTCTCAAATAAACTTTAAAAATGTGTGAGCACCAGCAGTAATGGCATTTCCTGGGATCTTATTAGAATGCAGAATTTCTGGCTATATTTTTTATAATCTTGAATAATAACTTATAATTTAATAAGAACTCCAGGTAATCCATTGGTGTATTAAGTTGTATTGTTTAAGATGTGTTGTTCTAAGTAATACATGACAGTCCGGCATAAGGACCCAGTAAGATGTCATTACATACACTAAATAGTTATAATGTATAATTGTGTATATTGTTAGACAAAATTGAGTGTAGTGGGAATTTTAGCTAGGCATATTGTTATCCAAGATATGACTACATAAGGACATTTTAGTCAATGATAGACTGTATGTACAATGGTGGTACCATGAGATTATGTCACTGTCTAGTAATGTCATAGTCATCTTAGTTTGGGTAAATACACATGATATTCATACAACAATGAAATCACCTAATGAAGTATTATAATGCATACCTCTCTGGAGAGTCACATTTATAGGACAAATCACAAGTAATTCTTCAAGGACAATGAATGTGATATACCAAGTACACAAAGAAATAAGGCAGCATGAGGAGGAATCCAAACAACAGATAATAGGAACAAACCCTGCCCATTCTAGAACTTAATATAAATGGAATATTACATAATATGCTTGCCTATTTAAATTTTCTTTTGTTCAGCCTGTTTTCAGATCTGTACAAGTCGTTGTGAATATCTATGGTTTGTTCTTTTTTACTGCTGAATATTATTCTATTCCAAACTATGCTACACATAGTTTATTGATCCCTTTTCCTATTGAAGATACCTAAGCCTTTTTGCATTGTTATGAAAAAAAGCTGCTCTTAATGTTATTGTTAAAGTAAAAACAAAATAGAAATACATACATGTACATTTCTCACCCTCCTTGCAGGTATATGTAGGCATACAATTCAGCACTGGGTAGTACAGCTGCCCAAAGAAGATGTGTGCACATTTAGTTTGAGTATTTTATATGAAAAGGCATGCCCCCTCCATTTTCACTGCCTGCTAACTGGGATGCAAACTTGATAGGGAGCACTAGAGTAGCCTTCTTTGGCTGCTAGTTGGCATCTATATTTAGATTGATGGAACATCCTATATTTCCTTGTGATGGAACAACAAGGTAGAAGGAATGTAGGTCCCTGATGATTATAAAGGCACCAGAGTAGCCCTAGAAAGAGAAGCAACACACTACACTGAACAATTGTGGAGTATATGTTGCATCTGGAAAACTTCTCATCTGTTTGGTGCAGTCATGGAACAGATAGTACTGTTATCATCTGAAGGCACCTTGGAAGTGTTTCTAGGAGTCTAAGCTCAGGCTAGAGACTCTGCTTTATTAGTGAAGCTCTGCTCAGAGAGTCATAATTTCACCTCCGTGTCCTGAGTTAAATGTCTCAACAGATGCCTCCTATCTGGCTCAGGGTGCGACCTGTGGATTTTGCTAATGCTTTGGTAGATGCAACTCAGTGTGAAGAAGAGGATGGAGAGGAGCACATGGAAATCTTTTCCTAAAAGTTTCAATTTGAAAATGATTGGTCTTTTCTTTCTCTTTTTTGAGAAACTTGGAAATTATTCTTCAGCCTAAATATCCAGAATGCCATAGCCTGTGGTTCTGTGACTCAATCAAGTAGTTTCACATCATCAAATGCCCCTGGCAAATTCAGGCATCTTATTATCTCTTTGTTAGAAACCAGAAAAATAGTAAGATCTTCATAAAGAAATTCCAGGGAATTCTGTTTCTAAGTCCTCAGCTATTCCTGTGAGTCCCTGAGTGTTGAGAGGTTATTTTCTGGTTAAGTCATGTCAAGTCAGGGTCAGTTTCTTTACTTATAATATGGGGTGCTCATTCTTAGATAGGGCAAGAGTGATTTTCCTGGTCACTTAAGAGAGTTGAATCAATTGCCCAAGATCACATAATTCAGTTCTGACGGAGACATTGCTTGAACCCAAGTCTTTGGAGACAAGTCCACTGTTTTGTCTCAGATCCAAAGAATAAGACTGGGGGCCAGCGCTGTGGCATAGTGAGTAAAGCCATCCCCTGCAGTGCTGGCTTCCCATATGGGTGCTGGTTTGTGTCCCAGCTGCTCCACTTCTGATCCAGCTCTCTGCTACGGCCTGGGAAAGCAGTAGAAGATGGCCCAAGCCCTTGGGCCCCTGCACCCATGTGGGAGACCTGGAGGAAGCTCCTGGCTCCTGGCTCCTGGCTCCTGGCTTCGGATCAGCCCAGCTCTGGCTGTTGCAACCATATGGGATGGAAGCAGCAGATGGAAGACCTCTCTCTCTCTCTCTCTGCTTCTCCTTCCCTCTCTTTGTAACTGACTTTCAAGTAAATAAATAAATCTTTAAAAATAATAATAAGACTGCCTATGGCTGACAGACAAGGAGGGCCAGGCATTTGGCCTAGTGGTACACTAGAGTACCACTAGGTACTAGCTCCTGATTTCATCTTCTTGATAATGTAGACCCTAGGAGGCAGTGGTGATGACTAAAGTAGATGAGTTCCTGCCAGCTTAAAATCCATTGCAAGTTACCCAGTCATAAGAGTATATCACTTGGCCGGCACCGCAGCTCAATAGGCTAATCCTCTGCCTGCGGTGCTGGCACACGGGGTTCTAGTCCCAGTCAGGGAGCTGGATTCTGTCCCAGTTGCCCCTCTTCCAGGCCAGCTCTCTGGCCTGGGAGTGCAGTGGAGGATGGCCCAAGTCCTTGGGCCCTGCACCCCACGGGAGACCAGGAGAAGCACCTGGCTCCTGGCTTCGGATCAGCGTGGTGCGCAGGCCGCAGCACGCCGGCCGCAGCACGTCGACCATGGTGGCCATTGGAGGGTGAACCAACGGCAAAAGGAAGACATTTCTCTCTGTCTCTCTCTCACTGTCCACTCTGCCTGTCAAAAAAAAAAAAAAAAAGAGTATATCACATTTTTGTTTTCCTGGAGCTCCTTCTACAAACTTTTATTATAGCAACCAGATTGAAGACTGCATTAAGTTCTTTGCCTTCCTACTACATAAGAGAAACAGCATCATCTATTTCTACAGCAATTAGCACAAGGCCTAGGGTATAGTGCATAACGTACATTGGTTTGAATTATTGTACAACTGCAATCTTTGTTCCTCATGATAGCTTTCAAACACGTGAAGACAATGACCTTGGCCATCTTCAGTCATCTCTTCTGCTGGTGAGGCTCCCAGTACCTTCCACTGGTCCTGCCATAGCAAGGCCCCCAGCCTCTTTTCTATCATTGCACCTGTATGGGAGACCCAGGTGAAGCTCCTGGCTCCTGGCTTCAGTCTGGCTCAGTCCTGGCTGTTTTGGCTATCCAGGGAGTGAAACAGCAGATGGAAGATCTGTCTCTCTCTGTCTCTCCCTCTTGCTCTATAACTTTGACTTTCAGATAAATAAATACATTTTTTAAAAGATCATATGTGAAGCCACTCTGAGTTGCAGGTAAGACCTGAAGTGGGTTGATAGGAGCTCAAACAAAAGAAAACCTGGCTAAGATGTTCAGTCTGAGAATATAGGGAGAGTTTATAGATAGGTGACCTTCTGTAATGAGGGAAAGGAGAGACCAGGTCCTACAGAGGGATGAGGGGAGGAGGAAATAGAGAGATGGCCTATGACTGAGGTCTCCACAGGGCAGAGCTGGGGCCACCATATGTGTGATTGTGCAGGTGTCATGGCTCCTGCTGGCAGGCTTAGGGGGCTGCCTGACACTGTAATGAAACCAGTGCTCTGCTTCCCAAATTGTAATTCCTGTGTTTATTTCAGTACCTGGAGGGAATGCCTCTATGGCCTGATGGTGACCCTGGGAAAAACATCCCATAGCGTGGGAGAGGGCGGCCCTGAACTGAGTGTTTGTATCCCCACAAAATCGATATGCTGCAATATTATTTTCCAATGTGATTTTGTTTGGTGGTGAGACCTCGCAGGGGTCATTAGGGTTTGATAAAATCATGAAGTGAGATCTTTGTGATGGGATTAGTGTCCTTAGACAAAGAAGGGGACACGCAGAATCTTGTTCTCTCTGCTGTGTGGGGGTACAAAACTGGAAAGGCTGCTCTTACCAGACAGTAGTCCTGTCGGTGCCTTGATTTGGGGCTTCCAGTTTTCCAGAATGATGAAATAATGAATGATCGTCCTTCAATCCACCCAGTCTTGCTAGTTTGTTATCGCAACCTGATATGACAGTGGTCTAAGATAAATTTCACCCAGAAGACACTAATGTTGACTTTGAAGTTGCTGTAATATGATAATCCTTTTCCTAGCTCTTACATAAATCTCCAAGTGAAGACATCCTACTGATTAGCTTTTTGTGTGAAGTGTGTATATGCATGTGTAGAAATTAAAGAAGGGCTGGAATAAACAGCATTTGTAGAATCAGGAACTTGGATTAGGTTCATCAGAATACAAGACACATCCTCCCCCATCCTCCGCCCTTCACTTCCTGAAATTTGTAGGCTTTGGTCATCCATGGAGCATGGAACTGATGGTTTGAGCTGGACTTATCTGGATTTGAAAGGACAGGGAGGAAGCAAGTGACGCCAGGCTTACATATCATTGCTTGGTGCCTCCAGCGTAGTGTCATTGAAAGTTTATTTTATGACCATCTGTCTCTTGACTAAGAAAGCTACTATTGCATCAGGGATGGTTCACACAAATCATTGCTTTGAGGAAGCAGTTTAAAACACCAATTATGTAAATAAACTGAGATTGTTATCTCTGACCCATGAGACAGTAGTTCATATATGTACTGTCTCTTCTGGAATGCATTTTTATAGCAAATTGGATAAGCTAGCTGGCTGAAATGCATGGTGTACAAGAGTAAACAGGAGCCCTGGGTTCAAGACTCAGTTCTCACACTAAGTTGCTTGTGAGTTTGGGTAAAACTTTCTAGCCCTCTGTGGTAAAATACATTCTGTGATATGAGTGTTAAACAAAATGACCTCCAGTGTCTATATGGATTAAGACTACATTAGGGGCTGGCGCAGAGGCATAGCAGGTAAAGTCGCCACCTGCAATGCTGGCATCCCATATGTGTGCCGGTTTGTGTCCTGGCTGCTCTGGTTCCGATCCAGCTCTGTGCTATGGCCTGGGAAAGCAGTAGTAGATGGCCCAAACCCTTGGGCCCCTGCACCCACGTAGGAGACCCAGAAGAAGCTCCTGGCTCCTGGCTTCAGATTGGCTCAGCTCCAGCCATTGCAGCTAATTGGGGAATGAAATAGCAGATGGAAGACCTCTCTCTCTCTCTGCCTCTCCTTCTTTCACTGTGTAACTCTGACTTTCAAATAAATAATAAATAATAAATCTTTAAAAAAGACTACATTAGTTATATGAAACAGTCACTTGGGTAGAATAGAAATGTGCTAACTAGGCTACAGGTATTTCCATTCCAAGAAATCCTAAAGGACCTAGGACCCTTTTATTTATTTATTTACTTATTTTGATAAAAAAAAAAAGAAAGGAAATGTAAAGAGCCAAGAAAAGCACATATTCCCTATTGATTTATGTACAACCTAGAAGCCACACACAGCTCTTCCACTCATATCCCCATTGGCCAGAACTGTGTCATGTGGTCTCATCTAGCTCCAAGGTACACTCAGGAATCCAGTAATACACCATTCGTTCTTTGCTGTTTCTTGCCAGCTAAACACTGGTGTTCTACAACTCTGAGAACTGACAAGAATGGATATTGCAGAACAGAAAGTAATCTGCTGCAATTTCCTTCCAGATCTAACAATCTGCAATTCTCCATGTGGTTCACAGTTTGGATGATCTGCTGTCAAACCACCCCTTATCCACAGGGTCTTGTCTTCTGGGTGATAGTCAGGACCCACTACTGAGAGAGTTAGCCACTAATCTAGACCAGAGCTGTTCTGTAGAAACATAATGTGACTCACATAGTAATTAAAATTTCTCTTGCGTCCACAGAGAAGAAGGCAAAAAGAAGCATGTGAAATCCATTAGAATAATTCATTTTATTTAACTTAATTATATAAAGAGTTATTAGGATATTTTCCATTCTCTTTTTCATACCAGCTTCTCAAAGTTTACGTTGTAGTTTATACTTTCAACGCATCTCAGCTTGAAAGAGCTGCATTTCAAATACTCGGCAACCACTGTGGCTAGTGTTTGCCAGAATACCACCACCATTGTATACTTGCTCTGTCTTGAAGGGACTCTGATAACTAAGTAATTCATAATTAGCACAGTTATTATAGCCTACATTAATATGAAAGATAATATTGCCTTGTCCCCTGAGGCTCTCATATGAATAATTGGCCATTGATTATCCACTTTCTGTATCTTCATAGATCTAACCAAATGCTCACATCAGCCAATCAGGTCAGATGGAAGTGACTGGAATCCAGCTCTGTCATGATGAGTAAACTATTTCACTCTTTTGAGAACCTCCATCTATGAGGAGGTTACATGTTGAGAAATCTCTTTAGCTGTATTTTTTGGGAAAGTAGACTCAGCCGAAATGGCATGGGCTGAAGAATAAAGGATGTGGATTGTAGTTTCAACTTTCCCTTCACTCTTTGAGACTAAAAAATCTCATCTTCTCTTTGCATCCCACTTTCACACTTTGGGAGGTGACTTAGGTAATAAGATGCTTAATATTCCTCTTCCTTCTTTCCAAACAGAACAACTTGACGTTATATTAAAAGTAATTTACATTTCTAGGACATGATTTGGGAGATGATTATTTTCTCAACTTCCAACTATTCCCAATAATTTCATTAAAAAGACAGCTAAAATCTAGAAAGGAGAGACAGCCATAACAACTGAGTGTTTCTAAATAGACATAGTCTTTGGAAAAAGGAGTGGGAAAGGACCAGTTAGAAAAATCTCTTCTGGTGGCAAGTGACCCTTTAGCATAAAATTTGAAAAGACACAAAACATCACAGGAGACCTCTGTTATTGATGGAAGTGTGTTCATATGCTAAGGAATCTTTCTGTAAGCTAGTTTGATAACATGTATCAAGACATAAAGAGTGTACATGCAATCATGTAAGAATTTTTTTATTTGTTTTTTTATAAAGCTTTTATTTAAAGAATATAAATTTCCAAAGTACAGCTTATGGATTACAATGGCTCCCCCCCCATAAATTCCCTCCCACCCGCAACCCTCCCCTTTCCTGCTCCCTCTCCCCTTCCATTCACATCAAGATTCATTTTCAATTCTCTTTATATACAGAAGATCAGTTTAGTACATATTACGTAAAGATTTCAACAGTTTGCCCTCACATAGGGACACAAAGTGAAAAATACTGTTGGAGTACTAGTTATAGTATTAATTCACAATGTACAGCACATTAAGGACAGAGATCCTACATGATATTTTTTTAACAAATTGATTAATTATCTATGCAATTTCCAATTTAACACCAAGTTTTTTTTAATCATTTTCAATTGTCTTTATATACAGAAGATCGATTCAGTATATACTGAGTAAAGATTTCATCAGTTTGGACCCACACAGAAACACAATGTGTAAAAATACTGTTTCAGTACTAGTTATAGCATTACTTCACATTGGACAACACATTAAGGACAGATACCACATGAGACTTAAGTACACAATGACTCCTGAAGTTGATTTAACAATTTGACACACTTGTTTATGGCGTCAGTAATCTCCCTAGGTACTAGTCATGAGTTGCCAAGGCTATGGAAGCCTATAGGGTTCGCCGACTTCGATCTTATTCCGACAGGGTCATAGTCAAAGTGGAAGTTCTCTCCTCCCTTCAGAGAAAGGTACCTCCTTCTTTGAGGGCCCCGTTCTTTCCACTGGGATCTCACTCACAGAGTTCTTTCATTTAGGTCTTCTTCTTTTTTTTTTTTTCCAGAGTGTCTTGGCTTTCCATGCCTAAAATATTCTCATGGACTCTTGAGCCAGATCTGAATGCCTTAAGGGCTGATTCTGAGGCCAGAGTGCTATTTAGGACATCTGCCATTCTATGAGTCTGCTGTGTATCTCGCTTCCCATGTTGGATCATTCTCTCCCTTTTTGATTCTATCAGTTAGTATTAGCAGAGACTAGTCTTGTTTGTGTGATCCCTTTGACTCTTAGACCTGTCAGTATGATCAATTGTGAACTGAAATTGATCACTTGGATTAGTGAGATGGCCTTGGTACATGCCACCTTAATGGGGTTGTATTGGAATCCCCTGGTACGATTCTAACACCATCATTTGGGGCAAGTCCGATTGAGCATGTCCCAAATTGTACATCTCCTCCCTCTCTTATTCCCACTCTTATATTTCACAGGGATCACTTTTCCGTTAAAATTTAAACACCTAAGAATAATTGTGTGTTAATTACAGAGTTCAACCACTAGTACTAGAATAAAAAAATACTAAAATGGATAAAGTATTACATTGTACAACAACAGTCAGCACAAGAACTGATCAAGTCACTGTTTCTCATAGTGTCCATTTCACTTCAACAGGTTTCCCCTTTGGTGCTCAGTTAATTGTCACCGATCTGGGAGAACATATGATATTTGTCCCTTTGGAACTGGCTTAATTCACTCAGAATGATGTTTTCCAGATTCCTCCATCTTGTTGCAAATGACTGGATTTCATTGTTTTTGACTGCTGTATAGAATTCTATAGAGTACATGTCCCATAATTTCTTTATCCAGTCTACTGTTGATGGGCATTTGGGTTGGTTCCAGGTCTTAGCTATTGTGAATTGAGCTGCAATAAACATTAGTGTGCAGACGGCTTTTTTGTTTCCCAATTTAATTTCCTTTGGGTAAATTCCAAGGAGTGGGATGGCTGGGTTGTATAGTAGGGTTATATTCAGGTTTCTGAGGAATCTCCAGACTGACTTCCAAAGTGGCTTAACCAGTTTGCATTCCCACCAACAGTGGGTTAGTGATGTGTTAGTCATGTGTCTGTTGGCCATTTGGATTTCCTCTTTGGAAAAATATCTGTTGAGGTCCTTGGCCCATCTCTTAAGTGGGTTGTTTGTTTTGATGTTGTGGAGTTTCTTGATCTCTTTGTTTATTTGAAATAGAGATATACAGAAAGACAAAGATCTCCTATCTGCTGGTTCATTCCCCAAATGCCCATGACGATTAGTGCTGGACCAAGGCCAAAGCCAAGAGCTAGGAATTCCATCTAGGTTTCCTGTATGAGTGGCAGGGACCCAACCACTAAGAATTTAAGGAAACTATCTGGGGCCAGTGTTGTGGAGCAGCAGGTTAAGCCACTGCTTGCAACACTGGCCATCCCACATTAAAGTGCTTGTTTGAGTCCTGGCTACTCTGCTTCTTGTCCAATTCTCTGTTAATGAGCTTGGGAAGGCAGCAGAAGATGGTCCAAGTGGTTGGGGGCCCTTCCTGCCACTTATGTGGGAGACTTGGATGGAGTTCTGTGTTCTCATCTTAGACAGAAAAAGCCCTGGCCATTGCAACCATTTGGAGTGTGAACTGGCATATAGAAGATTTCTTTCTCTTGGTTTGCCACTCTCTAACTTTGCCTTTCCAATGTGTAAATAAATGTTTATTTTTTTAAAGGACACAATCTGATGTTCCCAAAGATCTATTTACACAAGTTTCCATTGCTCTATTGCTGACATCATCAGAAAATGAGAAACACGGTGCCTGCAAAAAATAAGGTGTTAAAAAGTTATGGTATAGTCACATATGGGGATTTATTAAACTGTTAGGAGTTTTCAAGGATATTTAATGATGTATGCAAATACTTCACTACAATGTTGGACTATAAGAGGTGAGTAATAATATGCATGCTATTGTCATTCCCAATCCTCTTCTTAAATTAGTTCCTTCAAAGAGAATGCCCTCATGGTTCCTGATTTACCTTCTTACCCTCTGGTCCCTGGTTCCTCCTTTCCTCCTTTCCTCCCTTCACAATCTTAATAGGTCAGAGTTTCTCAGCTGCAAAGTTGTTGATATTTCAGGCTGGAAAATCTGTTGTTACAAGGGTGGAAGGGGGGCCGCCCTGTACTTTGTTAGATGTTGGCCAGCATCCATAGCCTCTACTCACTGGGTGTCAGTTGCACCATCTCCTAAATAAGGAAACCAAAAATGTCTCCAGACATTGCTAAAGTCTCTTGGGGGCTTAGTCACCCCTCTACTTGCTCGATCATTATCCAGATTTGGTAATTATTATTTTTATTCCTGAGATGAAAATTATGCTTCCTCCTGGCTCCCTTCCTCTGTCCCTTTTCCCTCCCTTAATGCACAACTTAATACACTCATCTTAACACAAATTTTAATTCTCTAAGACAGCTCAGGAGACGTTTCCTTCCACGGAATTCTGACTACCCTGGGAACAGAACTAAGTTAGTATGCAGAGAGGCCATTTTTCTCAAGGTTTATCCTCTGGTTTTCAGTGTGAATGAAGATGACAGCAACACAATTTTCAGTGATCAGGATCAGGAACTGATATCTGATCTGACTTTATCATGTGTTGCAGAAAACTCTTGCCCAGGAAGATAAAGCTAGAAACCAGTAAACAATTTCATTGTTAACCTCAGACACTTCATGGAACTCATTTATTCTGCCCAGAGCAACTGCATGCTCATCTGGTAAATACCATCCTTCTTAAGAAAATAGTTTGCTCAGCTGGAAAAACCCTCTTGCTCATCAAATAGCTACTCATGAAGATTCCCCTCAAGACCCTAGGCTCCATGTGTCTATCAATCCTAGTTTTGAGGACAAAGACCTGCTTGATTCGCCAACTACAGATCCATGACTTCTGCAAATACCACCCTTGACCTTCTCTTTCCAAATCACACAAGACTCACCAGGTGGGTTGTTCCTCTTATTTGATCAGTAACAGAAGTGTCTTTAATACACTGACAGTTCTGCGTGGCCTTCCTACTTTTAAAGAAGGGAGCACTATTATAAAGCCACTGACCCACTGCCACCTGCAAAAAGACCAGGAAGAAATTTTGCAACAACAGCTTTTCTGTGTCTGAGGTCAAATAATATTCCTAGGTGAGTTTCTTCCCACTGCTCTCTGTAAGCAGAGGGAGGCAACATGACAATTTATGATCTTCCTGCCCACAGAGTGTGTATGTGAGTAGAATAGCATTGGGGCTGCCAGTTTTATAAGAAAAGAAACAAGAAAGCAGAAAGCATAGAAACACATCTAGTGTATTAATAAATTCCTTTAATAAAAAATAAAAAATATACACAATGTAAACATATACATGCATAGAGTGGAATTATTTATTATAATAAGAATGGAATTATTTGGTTTTATACTTTTTCATTTTAAAATTTCTTTTCTTAATGAAAATGTCATTCTATCTAGCCACATAATTGTTGTTATAATTTCCGGTGATATAATATGTCCATATAATTCTATTCTGCAGAGATTCAGGACATTGGCTTCAAGGAAATGATAAAGGACTGGAAGCCTTTTTAATAAAGAGTTATTTATTTATTTATTTATTCAAAAAGCAAAGTGGCAGAAAAAAGGAGAGACAGAGAGAAATAAATCTGGCATATACTGGCTCACCTCTCAAATAACCACAATAGCCAGGGCTGGGTCAGGCCAAAACCAGGAACCTGGAGTTCTGGGTTTCCCAGTGGGTGACAGGGGACCAAGTACTTGGGTCATCTTCTGCTTTCCCAGGTGCATTATCAGGGAGCTGGATCAGAAGAACAGCAGAGACTTGAACAGGTGCTCTATATGGGATACCAACATCGCAAGCAGTGGCTTAATTGTCTACCCCACAATCCAGGTCCAGAAGCTGAAGACTTGGTGTAATGGTTTGCGTAGAGTTTGAATATCTTTCAAGGGTTCATATGCTGGAGGTATGATCCCAGTGTGGTGGCATTGAGATGGTGCAGTCCAGTGGAAGGTAATTAGGTTGTAAGGGCCTCACCCTCAAAGGGATTAATGTAGTTCTTGCAGAAGAAATTTACATCTTGTGAGTTGCTGTAAACCAAGGCCATTCCACATACTTGGCCCCTTTATCTGCAGTCATTTCCCATTCTATTCGTCATCCCAGAGGCTGCTGGGGCTGCTCTGTGCTAGACTTCCAGACTCTTTTCAGCTTTACCTTCTTTGTTATAGTAACAGAAAGTGGACCGGTACACCTAGTGCTTGGGCTCATCTTTGTTCTGCACTGTTGAGGAGAATATGAATAAAAACTACTATAGAGTTGAGAGTGTGTCATTTGTCCCAAACATTAATTTGAAACATAAATGAACCATTATAATTACCTATGCTTTTTTGAACTCCTATTTTTGTGGTTACTAGTATATTCACTCATCCATAAATTGGGGTGGGCAAACTATGGGTTATGTGACAGGAAGCAAGGTCCACGCACTAAAATAAGCTGCACTACTGTATACCCAGGGACTTGGATGACTGTCTAAGCTCAGTGTGCCTTTTATGTATGTGATAGGCCACTGTCACACTCTCTGAGTATGGCTTTGACTCTACCACATACTAGTTTGGTGACCAGGATCAAAAAGCTTCAACTTTTGGCTGCAGTTTTTTTCACTGGCAAAAGTGAGATCCTGTCCCTGGCTAGTGGGCCTTGTAGATTTGTTTTAAAGGCTGAGAGAGATAATGTACATATAGATACTTGGGAAATGGCTCAAAGGTGGGTATTATAGGCATCCATCTCAGTTTCTCAAATGACTCTTTGATTAACATAGGCTAAGATAACCAGCCCACATGGAGGTTAAATGCTTGGTCTATTTAGCTCTATGGGATTGCTTGAGATAGAGATATAGGAATTTGGGGATCTCCACTTTATCTCAGAGTACCTTGGGGTGGAACAGCACCAGGAACCTGTCTGGAGGCCCCAAACTTGGAACCTGGTTACCCTAGGGCTGTGTGGGTGCTGCTGAATGCATACTTATGGAGTTAGGGATATTTAGAATTGTTTTCATCAGCTGCCTACCACCTCTCATTAGCATTTCATGCCTAGCACATATACCTGACTTTAAAATTTCAGGGTAGGGTGAAAAGAATGAGAGGAATGAAGAGGAGCAGTTAGATAAGCACACGTCCTATGTCCATCCACTGTTTATTTGCTATGTGCAGCCCATTTTCTAGCAAATGTTATATACTACTCAAATGTACCACTAGAATATCCATTTATAGGCTACATGAATTTAAGTAATGTGACCCAAGTCACTGAGTCCATCAGTGGCAGAGCAGGGATTCACACCCAACTACATCAATTCTGTTCTACCTTCTTCCATCTAAGTGGCTCTCATTACCACTTGTGTGACTGAACCATTGTTATCTCAATTTGAGCTTTGTTGATTAGCACTGGATTTCTTTCCCTTTACACTTTATTCTTTATATTAACTGCAAGTAGCAAGAAGGCAGCGGGCAAAAAAGGCAAAATTGGAAACTTTAATGTTTAGTGGTCTTATCAGCTCCCTGTTAGCGGAGTGAATTTATGCCTGATCATGCAAGATGATTAAATACATAAAACATCATGGAAGTGAGCAATTTCCATAGAGAAATGCCTTCTGTTTGTTTCCTCTGCAACTATCCACATTCTGATGTCCAAGAATGTCATAATCCAATGTTAACTGAATGAGATATGCCTGAAATGTCATAACAAATAAGGAAGCATACTCTACACTCTTTATATAAATCGCCTCCTCTCTTAGTGAACTGCTTTGTATAGCACTGGGCTCTAGGAATGGCAGCTTCAACACCATGGTAAGATTCTGCTTCAGGTTTTCCTCCATCACCTACATTTACATAACTCAAGGAAACAACAAAGACATTTTAGCTTGATCATTTATTCTATATCTAAATAGAAGAGTGACTAGCATTAAGTGTTAAATCCTTTCCCTGGGCATATGCCTGTTTGACATCTTGTCAAAAGGTACATTGTTGCTGACTTATTACATGACATCATAAAGGAAGGTTGGCATCTGCCATCAGAAGTTGATCTTTGATGTCTGGCTTACCACTTGTTTGAATCATTGTTATCTCAAAGCCAAATGACTCTCTACCTTTTCTTTCTGCCTCATCTATTCAACCTCCTTACTGCCACCAGGTTTGTGTAACAGACTTGCGAAAAACTCCCTTTTGTATATTCAAGATTTCTGTGTTGGTCATGCATTCCTTTGATATTTTAGAAAAATATAAAGCATGGAAATTGATAAATACAATGTGATGGAATACTTTACAGCAGTTAAAATGAATGAACTAGATCAATCTATATGCAGCATCAAAGATAAAGGCTCAACTCTATTCAATGAGTGAAAAAAGCATGTTGCAGATATATTACTAACGTTTCTTTTCAAGAGCAATTTTTTCAAAATTTTTATTTATTTGAGATGTAGAGTTACAGACAGAGAGAGGGAGAGACAGAGAAAGGTCTTCCATTCTCTGGTTAATTCCCCAAATGGCCTCAACAGCCAGAGCTGAGCTGATCTGAAGCTAAGAGCCAGGAGTTTCCCCCAGGTCCCCCATGGGTGTGCAGGGGCCCAAGCATTTGGGCCATCTTCCACTGCATTCCCAGGACATTAGCAGAGAGCTGGATAGGAAGAGGAGCAGCCTGGACTCGAACCAGCACTCATATGGGATGCCAGCACTGCAGGCAGAGGCTTAGCCTGCTTTGTCACAGCATTGGCCCCTCATGTTCAATTTGGAGCAAAGAATAAAATAAGTTGAGAAGGAAATGGTACAGTAGATAGTAACTGTCTTCCTTGCCAGAGTTAAAAACCATCAAGCTCCAGTGGCCAGAGGCCAAGTTCTTTATGTATCTTCTGAAGGGCCCTTCGTATGGTTGAGCTGGGGACAGCGCATCCCCTTCCCTCCCCAGTGCTGGAATGGGGGTGCGGAAAGGCAGAGACCTCTAGCAACTTCTATTTCTACAGAAGCCCAGCTCTTTATATTTTCATTCCCTGTGAGCCCTTTTGTGAAGCATGCAAATGGGGCATGGGGTTATACTGGCCACCTTTTCCCAAGTCTTACACAGGATTCCTATTTCAAAATAAGGGGTGTTTTACAGGTATTGCTTTGAGATGGGCTTTGGGGGATTCCTAAACAAACTCCAAGATAGTAAGAGATGTTGCTGGTGGTGTATTTTTATACTTCAATAAGACCCAAAGGTTTCAGCCTGAACTATCAGGCTCGTGGCCTTTCATTAAATATGAGGTTCTTCTGCACCCAGCATTAACATTGCCCAGCTCCCAGTGTTGGGATTTCACCCCTGGCAGCAATTAGCTTCCCAGTCAGCTCTCTGCAACTATTGCCTACAAACAAGCCATGCTTCAATCACAAGGATGACTCACGGGGATTATACCATGCGCTTCCCTACCTTGAGGCCATTTGTGTGTGTGTCCATCAACCTGAGGTGACCTTGCTTCCACCACTGAACACATACCCTGAAAGCCAGGGAACCCTTGTTTATTCCCATTGTACTGCTTTCACCCTGGCCATTGGACCCTTACCTGTGTACTGATACACTTTCTCATATCTGTCAGGAGTTGGATGGAACTGGGCATAAGACTGGATGCTCTGTGAGGGCAGGGGCCTCAGCTTTTTTCCTTTCTGCGTTTTCTAAAATGGCAGAGACTAACGCTTGTTATGGGTGACACCTGAGTGCACCACTATGCCTTGCACATGCTTGGGCCTTAACTCCCTCTTTTTGGATTCTAGCAGGGTCTCAGAAAATGATGTTGTAGAAAGAGAGCTGAGAGGGGCCAGCACTGTGGCGCAGTTGGTTAATGCCCTGGCCTGAAGTGCCGGCATCCCATGTGGACACTGGTTCTAGTCCCGACTGCTCCTCTTCTGATCCAGCTCTCTTCTATGGCCTGGGAAAGCAGTAGAAGATGGGCCAAACCCTTGGGCCCCTGCACCCACGTGGGAGACCCAGAAGAAGCTCCTGGCTCCTGGCTTTGGATTGGCGCAGCTCTGGCTGTTGTGGCCATCTGGGAAGTGAACCAGAGGATGGAAGACCTCTCTCTCTGTCTCTGCCTCTCTCTGTAACTCTGCCTTTCAAATAAATAAAATAAATCTTTAAAAACAATTAAAAAAAGAAAAAAAAGAAAGAGCAGAGAAATGCATCAGGAGACTTGGGGTTTCATCTCTACCCTCCTGGCTGTTTGAATCAGGGAAAAGTCATTTTCTCTTTCTGAGCTTCAGTCTCAAATTGGGGAATGTTGCTTATAGCTCTGAACGTATAGGAATCTGTTGTTCTGTTGTGCTTCTTCCAAATCAAATCTCCCTATATTTCTGTCTCTGTCACTTTCTGTCTTCCTCTTCTGTCCTTCCTCTCAGATGCATAATAAACCAAGAGTTTACAGTAAAAGCACAGGAAGAGCTAAATGATGTGTTCTCTTCAGGAAAGTACCTGGTCCCCCAGGGAGCTGGTGGCTGCCTCAGGAGCCCCTGCCTCCTGAACTGTGTCTCCGGAGGACACTCTGTGTAGACCTTGCAACCCAGCCTTCACCTTTGTTGTGGCTTTGACAGTGCTTGATGCACAGGCAGACCTGAATCAGAGCCGTGGAAAGGCTTGTTGCTCTCTGCCTCTGATCTCAGAGTCTTGACAGTGGCAATAGGTTGACAACTTGAGGGTCTATCAGGAACATACACAGAGAAGGGACCTTGGTAATCACACCTAACATGATTCCCAGACTTCAGGTGGGGCCAGCCTTTTCCTCCAAAGCTCTTTGTTCTTCTGAAGAGAAAATCAGACATGCTGTTCTGATTTGTGTGCATGCTGAGAATGCACAATTCCCTAAAGAAGTCCCTACATCAAGTAATAGTTCCTGAATCTTCAAGAGCTATCTGTGCTCTTGAAAATAGTGGAAGAACCCTCAACTGGCTAATCCATGCCTTGTTTTTCTTGGTAAAATGAAGGTAATGGAGGATCCCAAAGAGAGGATTTCAATTTGTGGCTTTAATTCAATTCAATTCATCATTTATTTATTCCTTCAATCACTTTGTAAAGACTTGAGGACTTTTGTTATGCAAGGCACTGTTTAGGGCATTAAAGATGCAAAGGTTTTATATGGGTGGGTAGGTAAATCTCTATTTGGATGGATAGATGTGGAGATGTAGATATGGACTTAGATGTGGATATGGATATTAGTCTAGATATGAGTATGTATATGGTTATAGATGTAGACTTGGCCCTTGAAAAACTCAGAGTTTGCTAGGAGACACAAGCATTATACAAATAGTGGCAAAACTAATTATGATAACCACTCAAATGGAAAATAATGGTGTTCCACACTCACATAAAATGAAGAAATCCTGACTTATTCTAGGGGGCAAGCAAGGCTCTCACAGAGAGCCACTTGGTCTGAGTTACAATGGAAGGGTGCCACACCTCCTAACATCAACACTTGTCACAGTAATTGTGGTTTGGTTTCTGGAGTCAGACTGCCTGAGGTTTCAATGTCTTTGCTAAAAACGAAGTAATTCTACAAAGTCATCTTTCTTCTAGCCCTAGAATATTCTTTTCACTTCAGGTCATAAGATGGCTGCTGCTCCTCCAGGCATCAAAACTATTTTCAGATGTGAAGAAGGAAAGTACCAAAAACCAGAGGGGGCATTTCCTTTCAAAGACGTTACCAAGGGGCTCCACTCAATGAATTTCACTCACATCTCATTGGCCAGAAATAGATCAACAACTCCTATTTGTGAAGATGTTGGTGGCTGGGAGGTAGGGGATTTTAAACTGCATACTTTGCCTCTTTGAACAAAATCAGAGAAGAGTGGGTGGTAAACTAGATCTGTCAACCCAGGGTATAATTGATACTAATTTCCTTTTGGTAACCTACATATCTTTCCCCACTTTTGACAACACCGTCTGAACTTTCTCATGAGAAACAAACGGTCTCCTAGATGGACATTGCTGATGTTCTGCCTTCTTGAAACCAAACAATGGCTCTTGGGATTCTGAATGTTGATAAGAAGAGGCAAAGTGGGCAAAAATAGTTGGAGTCCATGCATTCCAAGGCACGGGCACGACTACTGGTTATATTCTGCTACTCTAGAATCCTGAAACTGCAGTTTTCTAGCTCTCTCCCAACTCTGGTGAGCCAATGAATGACTCTACACCTCTTCCAAGGTACCCCATCAGAAGCATCCTCTTTCCCTGAGCACCCAGCTCTTCTCTGGAAGCTCAACCTGGTTCTCAGATAGCTTGGCTTTTATCTTAGCTAGTTGCCTGTAAGTCTGTCCTCCCCTCTCTCCAAACCCAGCCTCAAGTCTGTAAACTCCTTGAGAGCAGAGACTGAGTCTAACTCATTTCAAGGTCTCCAGCACCTGGCATGGTGATTAGCATATGGGGCTTCTCAATATATGCTTAATAGTGTTGGTTTTTAAAAGCTCAGAAAAGGTATTGGGTACAAAGCAGAAGACAAGCGTCTTGGCCATGGAGAGATTCCTGACTGTCTAGAGATCTTGACTCAGAATCCGACCTGCTGAATGGACTTGATGCCTCACTCTTCAGTAAGTCATGAGTCATGGAATCATCCTCCTCCCTATATTACAAGTGCCCTTCCTCCTTTGCTGCTTCTTGCTCTTTCTCTACCTCCTCTTCCTCCTCCACCTCCTCCTCCACTTTTCCCTTTTCTTTTTCCTGCTTCTCCTCCTCCTCTTCCACCTTTGTCAGCATAACCTTCATCATCATATCACTACCACTGTTAACTCCTTCTGAGCATCTGTTATGTGTTGGGCCTATTCTAATCATTATCCAAGAGGATAAACCTCTAGCCCAAGGTTACAGCTACCTCATGGCAGGGTTAGTGCTCAAAGTCAAGTCATAGTGACTCCCAATCTATGTTCCTGATTCCTCTTTTCTTCCTTCCTTCAGCCACAGAGGCTGACAGAGGACTCTGGGGAGGATGGGGAACCACTCTAGCCATATCCCACCTCAGTTTGAAATCCTGACCTGAACTTCAGTGGCCTCCATTTTTGTTACCATTGCCATCTCATCCTCTCTCTGAGAAGATGCTAGGCAGCCTACATTACCTTATCTTCCAAGGAACTGATCATCTTTAATGGTAAGAGCATGAAGAATGACACTTTTGGCTGTTACTGCTTCTGTATTGTCTGCTATGGTATTCATTAATCCAGTGCAATTTCCTGAAATATGGATATATCAGTCTATGGCTGGTGGGCAGCATGCTAGACATGAATATCTGCCCCACGAAGGATGGAGACTCTGTGCAAATGGCTTTGCTTCTGGTTTGCTATTGGCAGGTCTGATAAGGTCAAACTGTGTGTGGAGAGGAGGAAGATGTATGTGCATGTGGAAGGAAAACATCCTGGTTCTTGTATGGAACTGATTCTAACTTGCTGTGTGATTCCATCAAGTCTCAGCTCTTCTCTGGCCATGTTTCTTGTCCATACCAGGGGTTGGTGTGACTTGGTACCTGAGCAGCTTGCACCTGGATCCACTCATTAAGGTCTGTGAGTCTGTTTTAGGGGAGTTAGCTTGACTTATGATGCATTATGGTTGTTGTGAGAGAGGTGATTATTGCTGTAGGGTGATGATATGTGTTTGTGGGTAGACAGAGAGGGGGAAATAGAAGCGATCTCCAGGTATGTGATGTCTACCTACGTAGAGTATTTGGGAATTCAGCACCATTCTGAATTCTTGCAGATATCGAGAGCAATCTCTGCATACCACCCTAGAAATAAGCACTTGCCATTTATAGAGTGCCTATTGTATACTGATGTGCTACTTCTAGGAGTTTTATATTTGTGTTTTTATTTTTACATGCATAGGTGATAATTACCCATATACTTCATGCCAAAACACACTGTCATCATTGGTCCAAAAGACCTCTCTGGTTTTATATTTTATTAGTATTATTTTTGCTTCTGTACCCTTGGTATCCTCTCATCTTCTACCCACCCCGTCAGAAGGATATGTGTATGAATTTTAAAATGCATAATGTTTATGATGAATATGTAAGCTTTTAGTTTATATTCATGAAGCTATTTCAAAAAGTTCATGGGAAGTAGTTTATTTTGGTGTAAAAAGTTTTGAAAACCTTGCACAGTTTTTAAGTAATACACATTTTCCCATGACTTTTTTGATGATTCCTCATATAGCTTATTCCCCTTCACTTAATCAATTTCTCATTCCTTCACTTTACACCTTATATCAGAATCTGCCCACATCCATAGGTACCCTCTAGCTAACATTTCTAATTGCCTCATAATGTGTTGCAGTATGCAGCCTCTACATTGCACTCTTCCCTACTCCTGGGGGTGGGTTGTGTGTTGCCTCAACTCCCAGCCACTATGAGTGGGGACTGCTCTGTGTGTGTCTTCACTGACTTTCCCCGCTGCTCAGAGGCAACCACTGTGACTCCATTTGACAGTAGAGCTGCTGTGAAAAAGGTATCAGAATGCACTGCCCCATACCGGGTGGTGGTGGTGGTGGTGGTGGTGGTTGGAAGTTACTAACATGAATGCATTAGGTTCCTATTTTTGCTATTAATGGAGATAGTTTCAGGGACTTCCTAGTGTGACTGTTAGTGATTTATAAATGGTTTGTACCCTGGAGAGCTATTGGCTTGGTTCTACTAAGTCATTACTGCCTCACTTTGCTTGCTAAGCTTCCCTTTTTTAAATAGATAAGAAGCAGATTTCAGGTAAAAATATTCATAGGCAGCATACTCTGGCTGAAATTTAATTATGTTGAAAACTTAATTAAAATACAATTTAGCAAAAAGGCATTTACTTAAATGGCTCTTTCTATTTTTTAATAAGAAAAGCTGGTTTTCCATTTAAAGAAGTGACATTTTACATTTAATAGAATCTAAAATACTACTGATTACATAAAATATCATTATATATCTCATTAAAAAAGAAAAATTCAACTAATTAAACCATCAAATTTTTCATTGTAAGAAGGGTGTTGCTTTCAAAGCTGCTAAAATATGAAGAAATGCACATCTGCTTCTGTTTCCTTTAAAAAATACAGTTATTTAAGTGAAGAAGAGAATTGATTTAAAGAAAAAGTAAACAAGTGACAATTTGGATGCTAGGTGAGTTTGGCAGAATTGAGGAGAGTGTGACTGGAGTTTGGAAAGTTACATTACTTAAGTAGATGATCCTCATATCAGCCTGTCTGTTTAGCAGGCAAGAAAAACCGGGGCAGGGACAAGTGGCCTTCCCAAGGTCACAAGATTAAGGATGGGTCTGAGGTCTCCACTTAGAAGTACCGAAAGTCCATGAACCCCATGAATGGATTCCAGCATGGCCTGACTCTTGTTCCTCCTCTCTGAGAAGCCTTGACAAGTCCCAAGAGCATGACCCCTTTCCCTCCAATCCAGAATCCTTCAATGCTTCTAATATGTGCATGTTTGTACATTTTTATCACCCCGCGTGACTATGCATTGGTGCATTCCATATGTTTGTCGAAGCAACTACATTATCAGATGGAGAAGTCAATGATGATGAGTGGAAATTTCTGATATTGTGGCATCCTCAGGAATTGGGGACAGAGAACATTCCGGTAATACTTGTAGTAATTTCCTTGTTAGTTACAGGCTCTTTCATTTTTAGTTTCATTTGATTCTTAACACAGTTACTTGAAAAGATTTTATTCCCATTTTATAGATACAGACAGACAATATTAACTTGCTCCAAATCACATAATAATTGGTAGAGCTATAATTAGAGCCATAAAGTCACTGCCTCTCTATTTTTTAAGTTAAAGATTTTATTTTGAGATAATTATAGATTCACATGTTCTTGTAAGAAGCAATAGCAAGAGATCTGAGAGGTTGAGTATAAAATTGGTTTTATCGCTTTCCCCTCAATGATAACATCTTGGAGAATTACAGACTAGCAGGAACAGGGTGCTGGCATCAATACAAGCACTATCCAAAATATTTCATAGATGTGTCTCCTGGTGTTGCACTTTTATATCTGCATCCCCCACCCTTTCCCACATCCCTTCTATTGCTAACTCCTGGAAATCTCCATCCTACTCTTTATTTCATAATTTTGTCATTTAAAAAATGTTACTCAAATGGAATCACAGCATGTCACCATTTGAGATTGGCATTTTCTAACTCAGCTAAATTCCCTAGATATTCATGCAGCTTTGTTCCTTTTTATTACTGAGTAATATTCTATGATATGGATGTATGACAACTTGTTTAACCATTTACCCATTGAAGGACATGTAGTTGCTTCCTGTTTTTGGCAATATGAGAAAGCTGTCATAGAACCTCATATATATAGGAGGTTGCATAAGCATCAGTCTTGCTCCTCAGGGATAAGTGGCCAAGAGTGCAACTGCTGCATTATTTGCATGTTTAGTCTTTTAAGAAACTGCCAGATTGTTTCCTGGAGAGCTTATACTAATTTACATCCCCATCCGCAATGTCTGAGTGGCATAATTTCTCTGCATCCTAACTGACATTTTTCCACCAAATTTTATTGTAGCCATTTTGAGAAGTGTGTAGTTATATCACATTATAGTTTTAATATGCATTTCCCTAATGGCTAATGATATTGAACATCTTTTCATGTGCTCAGTTGCCATCTGTATTTCCTCTTGGGCAAAACACTATTGTTTTTTTCTTTATTCTTTTACATTTCCCCCTAATATTCTTTTTAAAAAATACTGAAAGCTTTATTAGGATAATTATAGATTTGTATGCCATTATAAGAAATAATAGAAGTCAGTAATAAAAACATAAATAACTTCATTAAAAAGTGTACAAAGGGTTTGAAGAGACATTTTTCCAAAGAAAAAGTACAAATGGCCTGTCAAAATATGAAAAGATGTTCAAGCTCATTAGCCATCAGGAAAATGGAGATTAAAATCACAATGCGATACCACTTTACACCCATTAGGACGATTACAATAAAGGCAGTAACAAGAGTTGATGAAGATATGGTGAAATTGGATCCTTTTATTCTGTTGGTGGGGATGTAAAATCATGCAGATATTTTGGAAAACAGTTTGACAACTTGTCGGAAGTATAAATAGTCACCAGAGAATTCAACAATTGCATTTATATGCATATACACAAGAGGATTAAAACATATATTCACATAAAAGCTTATACATGAATATTTATAGTAGCATTATCTGAATAGGTCAAAAGTAGAAATACCCAAATCAGATCAGATGATGAATAGATAAAAATATGGTATACCCATATAATAGACTGTTATTCAGCAATAAAAGCAAATGAAATACTGATACCTACTACATGAATGTTAACCAAAAAGTCAGTTGTAAAGGAATATTATTTCTATGATTTTATTTATATGAAATGTCAAAAATCGGCAAACCTACAGAGGAATAAAATAGATTAGTGGTTGCCTGGGGCTTTGGAGATGGAGAGTTAAGGAGTGATGACTAAGAGGTGTGGGGTTTCTTTTTGGGATAGTGAAAAGACTCTAAATTGATTGTGGCAATGGATGTACAACCCTATGAATATACTAAAAGCAGCTGAATTGTATAGTTTAAGTGGATGAATTGTATGGTATATGAATCATATCTTAATAAACTAGTTTAAAAAAGAAATAATACAGCAAATTCATGTACCTTTGACCTATCACCCACCCATGGTATTCTGTCTACAAATTATAGTACAGTAGAATATTGAGATGAGGATTTTGGGATTGACACAAGTTATTGATCTTATTTATACTCCTCCAATTTAACTTGTACTCTTCTCTTTCTGTCTCCCATGTTTTGTTTTATGAATGCTATTCCATCTGTAGGTTCATGTTTCCATTGAGTAGAATACTACCTGTTTTATGGCTCTATTGGATGCTGTGTGAAGCAGCACACCAGAGACCTTGAATTTTTGATCCTGTTCATAATTAGATGCCAGGCAGCTCCCCCTCTTGCCTTTACCTCCCACCACACAGAGCTTCCTTCTCATTATGGTCGATGGAAAGGAATCACAGAGGGACATGAATTCCCACCCCCTCAACAATAGAGGAATGGCTGGGATTGTGGGTACATTCATCTAGATTCTAGAATCACTCGCACTTCTCAAAGAGTAGGAAAGGGTCTTACCGAAGGGAGGAAGGTGAATTCTGGAAGGGGGCTACGCCTCCATGTCTTCCTCCCACTGATTTCGGGAATGAGTTTCTATAACTCCCGGTCAGCTCTGTAGATTGTCAGCACTTTCAGGGCTCTTGTATTTATTGCGTTGCCCCAGCTAACACTCTCAGTGAGAGGCCTGGCAATGATTCATCTGTACTAATCCCTGTGTTTTCACCAGCCTCGTCTCTATGCAAGGGGACAGTCCCGGTGG
The DNA here is from genome assembly GCA_949820135.1 of Sylvilagus floridanus. NCBI lineage: Eukaryota > Metazoa > Chordata > Mammalia > Lagomorpha > Leporidae > Sylvilagus > Sylvilagus floridanus. The sequence continues at coordinate 80,404,990 of OX463243.1, forward strand.
CTCTTCTACAGCATCATCACTTCAGTTTCTCTCAAAATGGTTTGCTCAGAAAAAGCCCAGAACTTGGCTTCAGTTCGCTTTGGGCTTCCAAGGGAATTTCCCATCCTCCTCAGACTCCATGGCTGAAGATGCCTAAATGTTCACTCCTTACCCAGCAGGGCAAGTGTGAAAACTGACTCCAACACAGCTATCTTTCAGGATCGAAGACAAACTTACTAGAATTGCATAATGTGGGACAAGAGATGGGAGAAGTGGCACCAATAACTACTTTCTGTCTCTCAACTGTTGTCCCAATAGCCCCAAAACACCTATCCTGTCATCACTGACCAAATGCTAGCATCAACTTTACCCTCCACCTAGATCTTAAAATCCAGCCACGATTTATGCATCTAAAACTTAGCTTGTGCATATGTACTCTGTATGACCCAACCGTGTCCTTTGCCCTTTGATTTTCTCCTCTAAAACCTCAACACTTATGGTCCTAATTAAACTTAACCTTGTGACTGTACATGGTAAAATCTGCAAAAAATGAGAACTAATGATAATGATGAAAACCATAACGCCTCATACTCATTTGTAATAATTATAATAATCAATGAATTGAGCATTTATCAGGCAGGATGGCAAGCCTTTCATAAGCATAACTTTCCTGAATACTCACAACTTTTTTGAAGCAAATAGTAGCTCAGATAGGAAAAGACTTATCCAACATTACGTAGTGTACTGGTGATACATATTTGAAATAAAAAATTTAAAATTCTCTCCCCTGGTCATGGTTTTCTGATTGCCTTTTACCTCCTTCAAGTTGATTGTCCCAGAGAACAGATACTTGACCTCCTTGGTGAGACTAAAGACTTACAAACTGGTTCTTATAGAGAAGAAAATGATTTATTTAATTATTTCCTATTTATCATACCAAAGACTAAGCATAGAGGAGTCATTATGGACCTCTGTACACCAGTAAGGTCCAAGAATGAGATTGGCTCAAGTTGTACCAGCCAGAATTCTCTGGAGAAATAGAACCAACAGAGTAATGAGGGAGGGAAGAAGGCAGGGAAGTGGGGGAAGGAGAAAAGAGACAGAGACAGAGATAGAGACAAGAGATAGAGACAGACAGACACACACACACACACAGAGAGAGAGAGAGAGAGAGAGAGAGCAAGTAAACTGACCTCAAGTTTCACCTGCTACAAACAGTGGCAGGGCCATCTACATTTAGGTCAACCAATGGAGTTACTTTTCACACTCACACCAAAAAGGCTTAATGCCTTGGAGCTCCTGTGTTTCCCCTGTGTTTCCTCCCACCATGCCATCTTAGGGAGGAGTTGGGACTAGCAGGCAAAAGCTACCATTCTTGTGACTGGACTTTTTTGTTTGTTTTTCTAGAGAGATTGAGAAATTCCTAAAGGATCTGTTTAACATTGCTGGCTAAACTAAGTATACATTTTTTAAACATTAAAGTCACATTTTCACACTAACTGGTCTGAACTAGATTCATTAAATGAAGCAATATGTATTGGAATATGATGACATATGTGTTCTTGTCATGTTAGTAAGTGGTTCAGGAGCTTGAAAACCAGGTGTACATCAATTCACACCAAACTCTCGTGCTGTCTTCCAGACAATGCCAACATGATTCTCCAGCATTCCCCAGGAGCTACCATCAACCCTGGCTAACTCCTACACAGACCTGATCCCACTCTCTGGCCATGGCCTTCAGCTTCCCCTAAGTGCATTTTAGGCTAATGCTATACCAATGCCATACTACCCAATGCTATACTTTCATTTATAAAATATACAAAGGTATAAAATAACATCACACATGTTGCCACTATGCAACTTAGCACATGCTAAGTTATCGTCCTTTTGTCTATGGTTCTCAAAAGTCAATGAAACGTTGTGAATGACATGCTGTCCCCTTTGATCCTTGTCCTTCTGCTCATTTTCCTCCATCTTCTTCCAGAGGCATTCAGGTTCATAAGGTTGTTGTGGATCCATCTAGTCTGCTTCAAAAATAGTTTTAAATGTATAATTGCCTACACTCGAAAATATGAAATATTTTGTGTGTTTTAAAACTTAATGGCACCCATCTTTACATGAATATATCAGAAGTTTCATGGAAAATAGAATTTAAAGATAAGTTTATTTTTGTGCAAAAACTTAGAAATCCATGTGTGCTCTTTTTTTTTTTTTTATAGGCAGAGTTAGAGAGGAAGGTCTTACTTCCATTGGTTCACCCCCTAAATGGCTGCCACGGCCGGCGCATTGTGCCGATCCGAAGCCAGGAGCCAGGTGCTTCCTCCTGGTCTCCCATGTGGGTGCAGGGCCCAAGCACTTGGGCCATCCTCCACTGCCTTCCTGGACCACAGGAAGAGGAGCAACTGGGACAGAACTCAGTGCCCCAACCGGGACTAGAACCCGGGTACCAGCGCCGCAGGAGGAGGATTAAGCAAGTAAGCTCCATGTATGCTCTTTCATATACTTTTTCAAGACCCCTCATTTATATAATTTGTCACTACATTTTCACTAACACTTAGCTTTGGAGATGACTTGTTCATGATTCTGGTTATTTAACTTACATTTGATTTGCTCTCCTATTGGTGGATAGTTTTTTTATTTTACAAATGTTTACTATTTGAGAAGAGAGAGAGCTACCCACTGATTCACTCCCCAAATTCCTGTAGTGGCTGGGGCTGGCCTGAGATCAAAACTGGAGCTGAAACTCAATCCAGGTCGCTCACATGGGTGGCAGGAACCCAACCACTGGAGTGATCACCACTTTCTCCTGCATTAGCAGAATGTTGGAGTTATCTGGAGCAAACCCCATGTTTCAATTTGGGATGCAGGTATCTTCACTGGTATCTTAACCACTAAGCTAAAATTGTCCCTTTTAAAATTTATAGCCAGACTTGCAGTGGACATTTCTATTTATGTTTTCACGGACACCTGTGTATATTTCTCTGTTGTCTGCTTCTAGAAGGGGAAGTGTCAAATTGTTAAATCAACATCAGGAGTCACTGTGTACTTATGTCCCATATGGGATCTGTCCTTAATGTGCTGTCCATAGTGAAGTGATGCTATAACTAGTACTGAAACAGAATTTTTACACTGTGTTTCTGTGTGGGTCCAAACTGATGAAATCGTGACTTAATACATACTAAATCAATCTTCTGTATATAAAGATAATCGAAAATGAAAAAAAAACCTCAGTGTTATATTAGAAATGGCATAAAAATTAATCAAATTCAAAAAAAAATATCATGTAGGATCTCTGTCCTCAATTTGCTGTACAATGTGATTCAATGCTATAATGTGTACTCAAATAGTATATTTCACTTCGTGTTGCTATATGAGGGCAAATGGTCAAAATCTTTACTTAACACATACTAAACTGATCTCCTGTATACAAAGAGAATTGAAAAAGGAATCTGGATGTGAATGAAAGGGGAGAGGGAGCAGGTAAGGGGGGAAGGTTGCGGGGGGGGGGAGGGAAAGTGTGTGTGTGGGGGAGCCATTGTAATCCATAAGTTGTACCTTGGAAATTTATATTCTAAATAAAAGTTTAAAAATTTATTTATCTGAGAGGTGGAGTTACAGACAGAGAGAGGGAGAGACAGACAGAAAGGTCTTCCATCTGCTGGTTCACTCCCCAAATGGCCACAATGGCTGGAGCTGGGCTACCCTGAAATAAGGAGCCAGGAGATTCTTCTGGTTCTCACAAGTGGGTGCAGGGGCCTAATCACTTGGGCCACTTTCTACTGCTTTCCCAGGCCCTAGGCAGAAAGCTGGATTGGGAAAGGAGCAGCTGGGATACAAACTGGCAACCATATGGGATGCCAGCACTGCAGGCAGAGACTTAGCCTACTACGCCACAGTGTCGGTCCCAATACTAGCTTTCTTATACTTGTTTGATGCACTTATCATACTTGAGGATTGATAACTTACATATGAGCCTGTCTCTCCTCTCAGGTGGAGAGTTCTTAGAGGTCAAAGGCTGTGTTTTATTTATTTCTGTATTGCCAGTGTCTGGGACATGATGTTGAGATAAATGAGCACATAAATAAATGAAGAGATGCTCTAATCCCTCCCCTTGATTTTCCAAACCATGTCCATCCCTAACCTGAGCATGACAGGAGCAAAGGAAATTCTGTGACAACCCAACAGGTGTGTTATTTCATTATTGCAGCTTTCTGAGCTGTAGCACATTACACATGATAAAATCGAGGCTTAGAAAGGTGAAGTGGATTCCTCCCATCAAACAGTCTGATTGGAGTAAAGATTTGAATGGAGGCCTGCCCAAACCCAGAGCCTATGCTTCTCCACTCTCTCCTGCTACCAGTGAAAAAGTGGAATTTGCTCCACGAAAATGTTTGATCTTTTGTCTTCATAAACATGACACCAGCTTCAACTCTTCTGTCCCCTTTAATGATTTTTTTCCCCTTACTGTCTAGGGAAATCATCTTCATTAATTGCCCTGCAGCTTCAACTAATTGACTCACATCCTTCTCTCTTGGGCTTTGAATCTACAAGTTAAAATCCTAAAATGCTCCCAGGGTGCTTTGGGATCAACTCCTTAATTTTAGAGGTGGAGCCAAGGAAACGTGATCAGGATGACACAGTACAGGAGAAGCCAAGCTGAGCTCAGTACCAGGTCTCCTGTGACTGGGTCTTTGGTCAGTGTTCAGAGTTGGCTTATGAGGCTACAGCTTGCCTCCTCCTCTTCCTCTTCTTTCTCCTTCTAGATTTTATTTATTTATTTGAGAGGTGCAGACGGAGAGAGGAAGAAACAGACAGAAAGGTCTTCCACCCACTGATTCACTCCCCAAATGGCCACAATGGCTAGAGCTGAGCTGATCCGAAGCCAGGAGCCAGGAGCTCTCCTATTGGTAGACACGTGGGTTTGGGGGCCCAAGCACTTGGGCCATCTTTCACTCTTCCAAGGCCATCAGCAGAGAGCTACATCAGAAGAGGAGCAGCTGAAATGTGAACCAGCACCCATATGGGATGCTGGAGCTGCAGACAGAGACTTGGCCTACTCTGCCACAGTGCCGACCACCGGCATTGCCTTCTTAATGATTCTAGAAGTAATAAAGAAAAATAAGGGCTGGAGACTTAGACTGGACATCACAGAATGTCATCAGAGAAATCCAGTTTGAAAGGGCCAGGTGGAAGCACCTGAAGATGCTGACTTTGATGTGCTGAGGTGAGAGGAGAGAGTGGACTGGATTGTGAGTGGATATATCAGCCAGAGTAGGCTAACTGCTAAGCATCAGCTCCATAGACTCTATGGCACTGCAATATAAATGTGTGTTGCTTGCTCATATCATGGGCCAGGGCTACTGCTGGGCTTGATCTCTGTTCTATCCAGTTGTTCAGAGTCAGGCTCTTTCCATTCTTAGTCTTCCCTCTCCAACACACAGCCTGCAAAGTCAGTGCCAATGAGGAACAGGCAGCCCAGGGTGAGTCAAGGAGAGGCAGGGCAGGGCTAGGCCTAGAGAAGCCCTTCTAGTTCCATGTCCTGTGACTGGCCTTTCTATTCTCTCATCTTGCATCTCAGCATCTCTGGTCTTCAGTATGCTCCTCTCTGAAATGGGAATCATACAGCCTGCTCTACTTGCCCTCGGGGTCGTGAGTTCAGGCACTGGCATGTGCTTTATAAACAGGCACCCCATAGCGATGGCTCTGCTTTCCTTTGTGTATCACAAGGAGCCAAGCCTCCTGCCCAACCAGACTAGAGTCCTTTCCCTTCGAGGCTTGAAAGTGGGTGACAAATCTGAGACACATTCCTCGTGAATGAAAAGACAGCTGCAGCATGACCCATCAGGACACAGCCTACTGCTGTGAGTTTGTGATGCAAGGCACATCACCTTGCAGATGACGCTGGTGAATCCATGCTGTGTGTTTATTTTGACAATGAGAATCTCTTCCTACTTGACTCAGCTGCAGCCATTAAGCATACATCCTTAGGGTCAATCACTGATCTTGAACCCCGGTTGCAACACCATCAGATCCTGGCAGGGTAGTTGGTTTGTTCAGAGCAGTTGAATCTTGGTTCTAGCGATTAGGTGGCCTCATGTTCTCATCTATAAAGTGGGAGAGTAGCTTATAAGATTTTGAGGTCTAAATGAGCTAATTATGAAAAATGCTTAGCAGACAGACTGTAAATAAACAGCCAACACTCAGGAAAGCCGTGGTTACTTTCATGCCAGATCCAAAGTGCTCAAGATGAGTCTGGGCACTTGCATAAACGGTTGAGTCAGACCTTTATCTTGTGGCTTCCCTGTTGGCCTATTTCTGTGAGCAACCTTTTGGCTCAGGGTCCCTTCTCTGCCAATCCCCATTACTACCCTGAACTTCAGCCAGCTTTGCTGAGGCCTGTTGACTCTCTCTGGTGCTTGTGAAGCCAGATCCAACCCCCTACACCCACTCATGCCATCACTGCTTCCCGGAGGCTTGTCTGCTTGGTTTTCAGGCTGGGCACTGCTGTCTAGACTCCACTGACCTTACAGTCTGAAATCTAAAGCTTTTCCAAGGGCTGTTGAATGTTGGGCAAGCATTGACCTCATGGATTTCATCTCATAGAGCACCCCTGATTCTCCAACCACAATGAGCTCTTGATTTATTATTATTATATTGACTTATTATATTATTGACTTATTAGGCCTGAGGCAGAGCCTGAACAAGGGAGGTGGCTCCTGGGAATAGGAGTGAGGGAGTGATTAGGGTGAGACATGGGGGAAGGAAAAACCAATATTCAGTCAGCTCTTGTGCTGGGCAGCCATAGCTCAATTCCACTGAGAAGATGGGAACCTGGGACATTCATCACTTCTCCCTCCCTCACTGGTTGAGGGGCACCCAGAGATGTCCCTCTTTGGAAATATTCCTGGCTGAGAGCTGAGTGAGCTGCTAATGCTTGTGAGAAAGCCTCAAGACAGAAGTGGAGAGACTTGGAGGCACATGGTTGAAGGGAAACCTGCCGGCATGGGATGTGACATGGAAGCAAGGAGTCTGGAGAGACAGCTAGAATTACACGCTAATATACTTAGCAAGCTGTTTCCAATGCTAGGAGCTTTGCATGAACTCTGCCCTGGAACACACTAAAGGCCCAGGATCAGACATCACCTTTCCAAAGAGAGATTTCTTGACATCCTATACAAATGTACCTACCTGTGATTACTCCATGCCATGTTCATGTCTTCCCGTGACCCTCCAATGACAGCTGTCCAGTATGGCTTAAAACCAACCAACCCACAAGTCAGTTCAGGTCTTGGGAGTAAGGTTCAAACAAGGTCTATACCAGATGGGGGTTATTACAGAAGAAATGGGGTAAGATGCCAGTGTCCATCTGGGAAGCAAGTACAAAGGGAGAGTTAAAGCTTTGGTTGATCATCAGGTGTTGGAGGAGAGGTGTTAGGAGGTGAGAGGAAGGAACCCTATCGTCAGAGTCAAGCATAGGGAGCAGGAGAGCAACTGGCAGAGAATACCTGGGTAGCAGGAAAGGGTCAGAAGACAGGCCAGTGCTGTTTTCTACAGGCAGTGCAAGGCTGGCAGGAGGATCTCTTGGGAATGAACAAGATGCATCCTCTAGCCCTGATTGAAGCCAAACTAACATACTTCTCTGCCCCACTGTCAGGGTGGCCATACAGTGATATACTGAAGGTTTGGAGAAATAACCACTTCTTCCCACCCCTTGATGAAGATGTGTGTCCATCTTGCTGCAGTTCGTTCTGAAACTCTGAAGGCGATGGGAATCTAGGACCTAGAAATAGACCTTTTTGTTGAGTTTTGTTTTTGGAGTCATGGGCCCAAAATAAAATGGTTTCTGATGGCATTTTCTTGATAAGGGCTTGGAGTTCTGAAGACTCTGGACTGCAGCCCAGCAGGGCAGAACCTTCCATTGGCCATAGTTTTAAGAGTTGTAGGTAAGAGAGCCACTTCTCTATCCAACCACACAGCAAGACCAGCTCATCTGCATACAAATAAGTCACTCTCCAGACTGGTCAGGAGCCAGGGCTGCAGCTCCCTTGTTATGACCTCATGATCCCTGTCTCAGTTCTCCACCCAGCAGCGATGCCATGCTGGTCATGCACAAGGAGGCTGCAGAATGATGGCTGGCTTGGAGACAGTGAAAACATTAGGGTGCATATCTTTCAAGTAGAGTTACAACAACAAATAACCCTTTAGCTTTCATGGATGCTGCACCCAGGTTTTGCAGTTCCTGATAGTGGATCTTTCTATGGAATTTACTCCTAATTAGCATCACCTTCAGAGTCTGCACAGTGTGGACTGAGTCCTTCGCATCATTTGCATTGTGTTGATTCAGTTCTAGACAATGGGGTTCTGGATTAAAGAATTCCATTTTAGTCCTCATGGCATTAGAGGACTTCAAGAGTGGAGTTTTGATTTTCCTAACTTCTCTGTGCCTCAGTTTCCTCTTCTGCACAATGGAGATCATGACATGAGAAGTACTTTTAACAGAGCCTGGCATATGTCAGGAATTACTATGTTTGCGGCTATTATCTTTCCGCATCATCACTCATTTAGAGGTGGTGAAGAGAAGTCAGAGAAATTAGTCTTCTTTCTTTATTTTTTTAAGATTTACTTTTTACTTATTTGAAAGGCAGAGTTATAGAGAGAGGGGGAGAAGGAGAAGGAAGAGGAGGAAGAGGAAGAAGAGGAGGAGAGGGAGGAGAGATATTTTCCATCTATGGGTTCACTCCCCAAATGGCTGCAATAGCTGGGACCAGACAAGGCCAAAGCCAGGATCCACAAGCTGCTTCCGGGTCTCCCAAGCACTTGGGCCATCTTCCATCGCTTTCCCAGGCACATTTGCACAATGCTAGATCAGAAGTGGAGCAGCCAGTACTCTAACCAGCGCCCATATGGGCTGCCAACATCTTAGGAGAGGTTCAATCTGCTATGCTACAATGCTGGCCCCAGTTGGTGTCTTTTTCAAAGTGAGAATCCAAGTACAAGTTCATGTTTTTGATATTCTTTTGTCTTACCCTTTTTGCAAAAAAAAAAAAAAATGCAATGATTTCTGGATTAAACAGAAAGGAAAGCTGACCATTGGGAGGAAAAAGAGACTAGGCCAACAGAAGGAACTAAAGGGAATAAGTTATGCCACAGACCATGCCATGACAACTGGAAATAAGTGGCCAATGAATTTGTCCTCACTTTCCTAGCAGCTAAGGAAGCTGGGGAATGTGTTCAATGTCACATATTTTGCTTTCTGATGGCAGCATCAAATATTCATCCAGTCGCAAAAATAAACTCTTTGGAGGTGGGAGAGGGGATCTGTTGCAGTAGCAATTTATTCTGTGGTAACCTTGGGTACAAATGCCTTTGAGTGCTGCTTTACTATGAAAGTCTGTTGAAGATGTGACCCCTATATTATCCTCTGGAAGGCACAGGGACTTTGCTTTATGGAGCTCAGATATCAAAGTAGAAACCATTGTGTAAATGAGAGATGCATGCAGGTATTAGCTGCTCTCACACTGAGCAGGGAGCTACTGAATTATTACATTTGGTTCTCTCCCCTGCTCCTGTTTCCTCCGTAAGCAGCTGCATAGCTGATGTCACTTGACATGACCTGTCTTACTTTCCTCCTAAAAGAACTGACTGCATTCATGTTAGTTCCACCTATTGATCAGCCAATCAAATGGGTATTGATTGTTTTGTGTGGGGGATTCACTGAACACCAACTACATGCCAGACACCATCTAGGACACTTAATACACATTGCTGTGCTTGTTGCAATCATACAAGTTAGCATAGTACAGTACAGACAAGACTTATCATCAGTTGATTGGTCCTTTCATTGACTTAACCTAATGTTATCTTCCTTGCCTGGTGCTGCTGATGCAAAGAATGCTAAGAAATGTTTCCTGTTTCCAACCCACCCACATTCTGGTCGGGGAGACAATTCTCGAACTCAGTGCTCAAGTGCCTTATTATACCCAATCTCAAGACTTAGTACTGAAAACAGGAATTATTTGATATCAGCAAGCTATTTACATTCCAGTTGCATGCTCTTGGGAATTAAGTGTTGATGAGGGAGGAAGCTGAATGATGACATCACACCTTTCTTTACACTGAAAGTCTCCTTTATGGAGACCTTGTCTTTGAGCAAGACTCTTGTAGCTTCCTAAGTGAAGTTTGGCTCTGGGCAATGTCTCGCAGAAATTATCCTGACACAGGAGATGATGAGATGCCCTGGCAACAGCTACAGACTCTTTTCCATTGAGCATTTGCTTCAGAGAAACTAATTAAACTGAGAATTTTTAGAGGGTTTAGGGCTTTGTCAACTTGCAAGCGTGGATCCTCTCCAGCAAGTTCCTTGGGAGAAGGGCCCAGACTGAGCAGAGAAACAGTGAGCATTTCTGTTTTTATTCTCTCCCCTGTCTCCCCAAGAGACCACCTTCTTGTTCATGATAGCATTTGAATTTCCTGGTGCCTCAGCTCTTTTGGTTGCATCTGAGACTCAGGCTGGAGATGGAAAACCTGAGACGAACACATTTTCCACACTTGCTATGCAACAACTGGGTGAGCCAGAGGAGCAGAACTAGTGCATTTCATGGCTGGGTGAGGAGGGACATTCCAATGCCACCTTACTTAACATCCGAGTAACACCGAGGAGTAGGAGTCTTCTAGCCTCAGATACTCACTGCTTCTCTGACAGCCTGTTCATTCTTTGGATGGCTTTCATCACTTGAAGTTCTTCTTTATTTGAGTGCACATTGTTCCCCTGGAGATTTCTCCCATTGGTCCTGTTCTTCTGTCACCAGGCAACATGAGCCTGTTCTCTCCTCTCTGCAGTGACCTTCACTGTCTTTGAGACAGAGATCACATCCTTGCTCAAGATCCTATTTTTCCTCTTTCCGTCTTCTTACCACCCTGGTGTTCTAAGTGTGCTCCCTTTCAAGGATGGCAAACACAGTAATCAGGCATCTACTAATCGAGTGCCAGCCTCTTTTCTGGGCCTAATTGCAACCTTTGAATCTTTCCCAGTATCTTCCAGTCATTATGATAAATTGATTTATTAACAAAAGAATCTTAATTGTGCAACTACAATGTTCAAACCTCACACCCTGGGGCTGCAGCATTGGGGATGGCAGTGCCAACATAGCAGAGCAATCCATGCCCTGAGGGAATCTGCAGCCTGCTCTGAACAACCAAGCATTGCCCTGAGTTGAAGAGCTTTTCTGGGAAAAAATTATCAGTTGACTTGACAGGCACAGAGGTAGAGAGAAAGAGAGACAGAAAGACAGAGAGAGCATGCTCCCATCGGCTAGTTCATTTCCCCAACACCCAAAATGTCCAGGTCTGGGCTGAGGCTGAAGCTGGGAGCTGGAAATTCAACCTCGATCTCCCACATTGATGGTAGAGCCCAAACACTTGAGTCATCCCTGCTGCCTTCCAGGGTGCCCATTGGTAGGAAGCTGGTGTTAGGTGCCAGGGCTGGCCCTCTGAACTGGGTACCAAGATGTGGGACATGCACATCTTTTTTTTAAGCTTTATTTATTTATTTGAAAGGTAGAGTCACAGAGAGGCAGACAGAGAGAGAGGTCTTCCAATCGCTGGTTCACTCCCCAGATGGCTGTAACAGCCAGAGCTGAGCCGATCTGAAGCCAGGAGCCAGGAGCTTCTTCTAAGTCTCCAACATGGGTGCAGGGGCCCAAGCACTTGGGCCACCACCTACTGCTTTCCTAGGCCATAGCAGAGAGCTGTGGAAAGTTGAGCAGCCGGGAATCAAACCGGCGCTCATTTGGGATGCCAGCGCTGCAGGTGGTGGCTTCACCCACTACGCCATGGCACTGACCCCAGACAACCACATCTTAAATCCAGCTTCTCAACTGCCCACCCGAAGACTCTCTAGTATCTGAATTTGAAATGAGTGATATTTAAGGCATATTTCCCCTCCAGCTACCCTGCTGGGTCTCTGTTCTGTAAGGTGATCCCAGTCCATTGGCCTGACCCTGTAGAGGATGTTGAATACTGGGGCTCTTGACAGAGCAGCTGCTTCGCTGATTCTTTCACTCACCTTGTTAGGTTCCTACTGTTGAGGGAATGGTGTGGGTGAGTGGGAACTGAATTTGAATCCACACTGATGACATGGTTGCTATGGGAAAATCACTTCCTCTCTGGATTGGCTGTGAAATGCTGATCTGAGAATACAGCCAGCACTCAACAAGTTGAATAGACAGTAGTGAGTCCATGGACCTCTGGACTCTCCTCCTAATGTGGTCCTCCATTGTGTCCCCGGCTGGGGAAGACGTGTGGGTTCTGCCCGGGTGGGCGTGCATGTGTGGGTAACTATGTAAGGTGTAAGGAAGTTCTCACAGAGAACATGACTGTGGGAGATGCCTAAGGAAAGCGGGAATGTGGGCTGTGCATGGTGCCAGGGCAAGGAACATTCCAGGCAAAGGGCTTGCAGTGGAGTGAGCCTCTGGCCTCCGAGCACCATGAGAGAGGAGTTGTGGTCAGGGAAGGATGGGGTTGGCAGGGCGCTGCCACATCTCAGGCTTTCCTCTGAGCCGGAAAGCCAGCACTGGAGGGTTGAGCAGGGGAGCAAGGGACGGCCCAGGGTTGCACTGGACGGCCCAGGCTCTCACTACAGCTCGTGGGGGTACAGACCTGCTTGAGGTGCTGGGAACACACACAAGGTTCTTGACTCTGTATTCCATGACTCCCAAGTGCTCACGGTAATCCACAGGGATCAGCGCCTATGCCAGGCTTTACAGAGGAAGAGAAGACAAATCGCGGAAGAAACAGCAGCAGCAGCAGGAGCAAGCTCACATCTTTAGAGGAGTCTCTCTCTGTGCTGTGAAGGAAGGAAGCCCAGTGGGAAGGCGAGCAGGCGTCTTGCTGCTCAGAGGTCAGGGTCAAGCCAAAGGAACCGCACAGACAGCAGAGAATGTGTGGGCTTGGCCTTCACAACTCACAAGCAGGGAATCGTAAATACGAACAAATTAGCAATGGGGCATAGATTGCAGTGGAGCTGTTAAACGTGCTGGGTTTTCTTGCAAAAAAATTTTTAAACTTTTTTTTAAAATATTTATTTATTTTTTTGAAAGTCAGAGTTACACAGAGTAAAGGAGAGGCAGAGAGACAGAAAGAGAGGTCTTTCATCCATTGGTTCACTCCCCAACTGGCCACAACAGCCGAAGCTGCACCAATCTAAAGCCAAGAGCCAGGAGCCTCTTCCAGGTCTCCCACACGGGTGCAGGGGCCCAAGGACTTGGGCTATCTTCTACTGCTTTCCCAGGCCATAGCAGAGAGCTGGGTTGGTAATGGAGCAGCCGGGACTTGAACCGGCACCCACATGGGATGCCGGCACTGCAGGCAATGGCTTTACCTGACTTTACCTGTCAGCCCCGCAAAAAAAATTTGTTTAAAGATTTTATTTATTTATTTGAGAGGCAGAGTTACAGACAGAAGGAGAGACAGAGAGAAAGGTCTTCACTCCCCAAATGGCTGCAATGGCCTGAGCTCAGATCTGAAGCTATGAGCCAGGAGCTTCTTCCAGGTCTCACACATGGGTGTAGGGGCCCAAACACTTGGACCATCTTCCTCTGCTTTCCCAGGCCTTTAGCAGAGAGCTGGACTGGAATTTGAGCAGCTGAGACACCAACTGGCACCCATAGGTGCTGCAAGCGCTGCAGGCGGAGGCTTAGCCAACTACGCCATGGTGCCAGTCCCCCTTGTAGAATTTGGATGAGGACTGGACATGGTGGGAAGATGAAACATTCCCTCCCCATGTTTCTTTTCCCTGTCTGCCACCCAGTACACATGTTCAAGAGGTAATACGTGGGAGGGTTTGGGGCTGCCGACCAGAGGTTTTATGCAGCAGCTGGAGCTGGAGACCAAGAAAGGAGTTTGCCACGTTCCTCCTGGCCTCCAGGCTGTTTCGACCACTTATGGAGAGAAAGACTGGAGCAGAGATGATGAATTCTTTTCTCAAAGGTATTTATAACCTGGGAGCTCCAGTGGTATCAGCCCCACCCATAGCCACAAGTCACCAGGGGCATTTGAGGGTCATGCATTTTTAAAGCCTGGTGGAGACTGCCACCTGCTGGCTGACTTGAGGATTTTACCCAGTTGCTCCGCTTTTCTGAATCTCAAGAGAAGCCGGTCTTGCCAGCATTTTCTTCAGACCAGTGCTATCATTGTCTCTTTTAAATGATCACAAATTTTTGCCATGGCATATATTTTTCACTTGCATCCTAAGGTAAACTAAGGAAAAACTAAGTGACTAGGCCAAGATGATACTGTAATTCTAAAGATGTGGAACTCAAGGTCAGCTCTTGCTACAAGATGATTTTTTTAAAACTAAGGATTTACTTATTTGAAAGACAGACAGAGAGAGAGAGAGACAGAAAGAGAGAGAGAGAGATTCTATATGCTGGTTCACTCCCCAAATGCCCACATCAACCTGGCCTGAACCAGGCCAAAGCCAGGAGCCAGGGACTCCAAGTGAAGTGTGTCTCCCACATGGGTGGCAAAGGCCCAAGTGCTTGAACCACAATCTATTGCCTCCCAGGCACATTAGCAAGAAGCTGCATCTGAAGCAGACCAGCTGGGACTCAAACTGGCACTCTGAAATGGGATGCTAGCATTGGAGGCAGTGGCTAAACCCACTGTGCACAATGCCAGCCCTAAGATGATTACTTCAAAGAAGGTGCAATGGCCACATTTGCTTTGGCAACTGTAAAGTATGTTGGGGAACCTGGAAATGGCAGATTTCCAAGTGTCCTACATGGCGAATGGGTAAGGAGTAAATACACAACCGATGTCCCTTGGGGCAGTGTGGCTGTGCTCAGAGGACCCAGGGTTGAGTCCCGGCTCTGGCCCCCAGAGGCTGAGCAGACCTGGAGGAAGTCATTTCATTTCTCTGAGACACAGCTCCTTTACCTGTCGTTGCTAAGGTGCTGGGCAAATGCAGGAGCTTATTGTTTTATAAAACACTGAACTCTGCTTTCCAATCCTGGAGGGGTTGGAGTGGTTCTCTAGAGAACCTTTTCCTGCCTGCTTTCTAGAGATTCCTCTGTGCAGCGCCTTGGGAAGGAAGGAGGACCGGGAGAGTGAGCCCTCTGCTGGCCGCGAAACTACCCCGGTTGTGTGCAAGAACTGAGCTCTCTGGACCCCGCGCCACTGAAGCTGGAGAACTCAGATGGGGCAAATGCCTAAGTGGGGGAGTGTGCTCTGAAAGAGCTGCCCTGGGAGGACACCCAGCCTTTGGGGCTAGGCCCTGTCACCCCCTTCACCTGTGCTGCCCACTACTGTCACCCTTTGCCTCCAATCACAGAGCTGACCTTGGCATTGGTATCGGGCCGTGTGCTAATCAGGGTCACCTCGGAGGAGCCTCTCCAAATCCTGCAGCTGCCCAAGCTGGGTTCCCTGGAGCCTGCCCCAGTGCCCCAGAACCCTGCAGCTCTGCCCCCCTTCCAGCTCCCAGCATAAATGGGGCCTCGATTCCAGCTCCCCATATCCCTAACAAGGTTAACGTCACCAAAACTGACCTCCATGCCAAGGAAGAGTGCTCTCTAGGGACTGGGGCAGCTCAGAACAGGGCTGTGGACGTGGAGGTGCTCACAGGGGTCCCACAACTTCATGAGCTTCGCCTTCTGAACATCCGCCAGAACCATGTGCTCTGTCTTCATGGCCCACTCAGCCAGATCCAAAACCTTGGGCTGCACTCCTGCAGGCATCTCCTCTGGCAGCTTTCCTGCCTCGCACCTCCCAGCCCTAATCTAAACTGCAACAAAAGATGGTTTTCAAACAGCAGATAGGACCATGTTACTCCTCTGCTCAACACTCTTTAGCAGCTTTCCATTGCATTCAAGGGAAGCATCCAAGTCTTATTGCGACCCCAGAAGACCTGCACAGCCAAGTTCTGCCAGCCACAGAAGCCTCATCTTCCAGGTCCCCACCTCCTGTCTCCCCTATGGCTTTTGCTGTGCACAGCCTGGCAGCTTTGCCCCCGTGGGGTTGCTCTGCCCTCAGCCTTTTGCCTCTCCCACCTCCTACACCCGGTGAACTTGTACTTGTCGTTGAGATCTCGGTTCCAATGCTGCTTCTCCAGGGAAGCCTTTGCGATCAGGTCCCCCATTAGACTTCACAGCACTGTTGTACTTGCTCCTGGGGCACCGCGCTCAGTTTGTGTTTATCCACCTGCTGGTCTGATCCTGCGGCTGTTCCTAGTCTCTTCCTGGCGTGGAGGCTGCACCAGGGCAGGGACTGTGGCTATTTTGTCCTCTTTGTCCTGGGTATAAGGTGGTGGGTGGAGTACTCAATACTGATTTTTAAATGAAATGAGAACCTTGGGGAAGACCCATCAGCGTGGCCTACCAGGGGTTCTACAGATTCTTTGGGCTTAGGCAATGTATGGTGGGAAGGAGAACAGGTTGGCAGGAACTAGATGCAAAGGAGTGGAGGGAGGTGGAAGTCCCGGACGGCTGGGTTGTGGCTTAGGCCACAGGAGGCTCAGTAAGGGGAAACCGGCAATATTTCATTCCCTTGAGAGCACAGCCAGCCAGGATACCCTAGAGGAGGAGCAAGATGACCTAGGATCTGACCATAACCTATTGCCAAATTGCTGTAGTTCCTGGGGCAACCTCGACTCTTGCCTGGACTTAGGTTTCCCCATTTGGATGAGAACAATGATCACTTATTCAATACAGCAGATATGAAATACATTGTCCCTTCTTCCTTCCCCTGCCCTGCTTCTGTTCCGGCCTCCACAGCTCCTTCTCCTACCTTTTCCCTTTCTCTGCAGAGCTTCTTACCTTTGCAAAGCCCATTCGATTCACTTCTGTGTCATGTTCATCACTCAGTATTCCTTGTTATAATGTAAGTTCCCCCATAGTGGGGGTCTTTGTCCTTTCGTTCCCTGTTGAACCTCTTCTGTGTGAGGGGTGTTGGGCAAGCACTTGCTACATGAATGAAGTGCTATTCTGGATGGAGTGTGGTGTGTTGAAGTAAGGGAGACGTCTGGACTGCGAAGAATTTGGATTTGGGCACAGGCATGTGGTCTAGCAACTGAGATGCTGGCTAACATGTCCGCATTTGCTCTCAGAGTGCCTGGGTTCCAGTCTTGGCTCTATTTCCAATTCCAGCTTCTTGCCACTGTGCATCCTGGCAGGGAGCAGGGATGGTTCAGTTTTCGGGTGCTTGCCACCAGCATGGGAGTCCCCGATTAAGTGCTTGGCTCCTGGCTTCAGCCCTGTCCAACCCCGGCTGTTTCAGGCATTTGAGAAGTGAACTGGTGGATGGGGCTCTCTGTCTGTCCCCCAGTCTCTCAGCCACTGAAATAAGTAAATAAATAAAATGAAAATGAAACAAACTTGAATTCTGGAATTAGGCAATTAGTTTTGTCAAGTCACCTGGCCTTTGTGAGGCTCTGTTTCCTACGATGCTCAGATGACTTTGAACATCGAAACGCCAAGCAGAGTGCCAGGTGTGCAGGGAAGCTGATGAACGTGAGGGCTCCTGGTCCAGGTGAGGAGCGTGCCGGTCAAAGCGTTTGGCTGCAAGCATCAGAAATCATCTGAGACTACCCAAAGGGGTTTTCTGGAAGGATTTGGAGTGTCGTAAAATTTGGTGGGAGTTTGGAGATGCAGGCTCAGAAATTTCTCAGGCACCAAAGGAGGACAGGTCACAGGAGTCATCATCCAGAGTGCCTTTGTCCCTGCTGAAAATTATTATTTTTTTTTTTGACAGGCAGAGTGGGCAGTGAGAGAGAGAGACAGAGAGAAAGGTCTTCCTTTGCCGTTGGTGCACCCTCCAATGGCCGCCGCGGCTGGAGCGCTGTGGCCAGCGCACCGCACTCATCCGATGGCAGGAGCCAGGAGCCAGGTGCTTCTCCTGGTCTCCCATGAGGTGCAGGGCCCAAGGACTTGGGCCATCCTCCACTGCACTCCCATGCCACAGCAGAGAGCTGGCCTGGAAGAGGGGCAACTGGGTCAGAATCTAGCTCCCTGACCGGGACTAGAACCTGGTGTGCCGGCGCTGCAAGGCAGAGGATTAGCCTAGTGAGCTGTGGCGCCAGCACTCCTGAAAATTTTTGTCCCTTGAGAGGAAGATGCTGCTATCCCCTGCCACAAGGGCTGGTCACAGAACCCACTGATGCAGGGCCCATGGGCAAGCCAGGCTCCTGTGTGCTTTGTTTTGCATTCCTTGCTCGAAGTTACAGGTCCCTCTGTGGGTACCCAATTGGTGAAGCCCAAGTTCAGTGCCCAAACCCTGGCTGCCCAGGAAGGAGGAAAGAGGCTTTCCCCTGGGGCTTTTACAGTGGGAAGCAAGGTCTCACCAGATGAGAAATTCTCAAATTCTAGGAAACCACTAGATACCCAATGGCTGCTACAGGGAGAGAGGCTTGGAATAGACAGGAGAATGGATAAGGCAGGCAGGCACCAGGTGCCCAGGCATTCCCAAGAGCCTGTCAGGGTCCGTGAGAAGTCTTTAAGTTGAGGGACTCCTTCCAAAGGTGTTGGCGGTATGGAGGACACAAGGGCTGGCACAGCTTCCCATACCTAGCAACAGCTGGGGTGCAGAGACCACTCCCAGGCCAGAAGGGACAGGTGGGGAGAGCCATTATCTGAAACTGGAAGACAGGTTGGTGTGGGGAGGGACACAACTGGCAGTCACTGTGCCCCTCTAATGGGGGACACTGCTCACAGGGATGCCGTGGAAATGGCCAGGAAGTACATGCCTGACTCCCCCCCACTGCCTCTCTTCCCTGTTCAGTGTCCTACTGGCATTTTCATAACCAGTGGGGACTCTGGGAACACTGATGTATGTAATTCACATGGGGTGGCCTTGAAGGGTACAGAGCTTGAAGAGGAGGGGAGAAAAGATGGGGGCGGGGGCTGGGGAGGAACAGATCGTACATACTGGAAATGAATTCTCAATGGAGGTGGTTTGCCTGCCTCAAAGGGGGCAGAGAGTGACCTGGACCTGGAGGGTATGGTGGAACTTGAAGAGACCTTTCCAGACTAAGGAAGTGGTCTGAACTAGCTGGGGAGTCTGGAACCAAATCTGTTTGAGAAACGGTGAGCTCACGCTTTCAACTTGATGGGAGAGCTTGGACTTCTGTGGCTTCAGACCCTTGGGTCTCCATTTGGGGCCATCTGCCACCCTCCTGTTTGATGAGGCTTTGTCAGCAGCCAGAATCTGGGGGCAACTTGATAGCCGAGGTGTCTACAATTCTGCAGAGAGGGTAAGAGCTAGGCTTAGGGACTCCGGAGTCTGCAGCCTGGAGAGAGTTAAGTCTCCCACTTGAGGCTTGGTTGTTACAGGGGGCCCATTTGTTTGGGTTTCTGCAGCCAGGAGAGTGTTGCTATGGTGGAACTGCAAGCAACAGGTCTCACGGTCTGGAACAGCGAATTGTGTATCTAACAAGACAGCATTTATTAAAGCAAGATAAACTCCACACTGAAGGATCTGGCTGGAGCTGCAAATTCCTCTGATCTTCGCTTCTGAGACCTCACATTCCATTTGAATGAGGCCCATCAGCACAAATATTTCCATTAAATTAATCAATTTGCTGCAAACCCATCGGCGGGCGAGTAAACTGGGAATTGTTCCATGAACTAATGTGCTCCTGGTGGTTGTGCCTCACCGTGGTTGCTGGGTGCCTGCAGATCTGCTATTACGGGATATGCTAAGGCTGGAAACACTGGGCTCTCTTCCTTCTTGGGGACTTTACTGTAAAGGGCAAGAGATATTTCTAACAGAAATTGTTCTAAGAAATCAGGACTCTAGGGGGCCTGATGAGGGATCCTGGTGAACGTCCCCCACAGCCCGCAGTATGAAACCTGCCCTCTCTCCCCATGGCACACAGGTCCTCAGCAAGGTGAGATCTTCATCAAGGGCCTGGGAGACAGCAGGTGCATTGGAGCCAGGAGGCCTGGGGCCTAAATCTTTACCCTGTTATTAATCAGGTGAGTACTCACAGCAAAGGGGATTTATTTCTATGAACCCCAGTCCATCCTATATAAAATGATAGCAGTAACAGCCAATACTTAGTTTAGAATTAATTTATGTACAGCAGCATGCTACGGGCCTTATATAGATGGCATATTTAAATTTTACAGAAAGAATGTGATCATCAGAAGAGGAAACTGAGGCAGGGAGAAATTAGGGAAAAGGGGGGGGTCAAGGCATGAACTCAGGCAGCCTGACAATAATCCTCACCTCAGGTTACATCTTAGTATTTCAAGGAGGCTGCAAAAGAAAATGGGTATAACAGCAAGTTTTATTTTAAAAATTGCTTAATTTATTTATTTTTATTTATTTGAAAGGGAGGGGGGGCAGAGAGAGGAGGAGGAGGAAGAAGAAGCAGAAGAAGCAGAAGAAGAAGAAGAAGAAGAAAGAGAAAGTCTTTATTCTGTTGATTCATTCCCTAAATGCTTGCAACAGCCAGGGCTGAGCTAGGCTGAAGCCAGGAGCTAGGAATTCAATCCCGGTCTCCCACATCAGGGGCAGGAATACTGCTAATCGAGCTATAACCTGCTATCTTCCAAGAGTGGTCATTGGTAGGAAGCTGCAATCAGAAGTGGAGCTGGGACTCGAATACAGGCAACTCCAGTGTGGGACGTGGGCATCCCCAGTGGCATCGGAACACTTGTGCCAAATGCCCTCCTCTAAAAGCATATTTTAAAACATAAACTATTATTCTAAGAAATGCTGAGCAAGAAGCTGAATCTTAAGTTATAAGCTGTATTCCAACATTTTTCCCATAAATATTTTCCTCTCTCCCAGCCTATAGTCTCCTATTTCTCCTGCCCCTCCCAAAGGACCATACCCCTACCCCACCCCACCCCCATCTCATCTTTCTAGCATGCCTGCTTTTATTCAAATGCATTGGCTTTGGTGAAATTTCAGACTCAACCATGAAAGGCAAAATAACAGGCATACTCAAAAGTACTTGTGCTTTTATTAAAAAAAAAAAAAATACAACCAGGTACTGTCCAGATGTGTTTTGGAAAGGAATATTTCCTTAAAAATCCTTAGTTTGCATCACCATCATCATTATTATATTAATAATATTAATCATATCCTTGAAATCAAAACAGTATTGCTTTTCTGGTTTCTGTTGTATGAAATGTAAAAAAATGGATGGGGGAGGGGTGGCAGCTTCCAATGACACACATTTAATTTTTGCTAACAAAAATAATGATAATTAATTATACAGCTTTGTGTAAAATACGGCTTGTTCTAAAATAAACTACCATTGTACAACCCACCCCTCTCCCATTCCCAGAATCACCCAAGAGAAGTAAAAACGGTTGTGTTGTTCACTGGCAGATTCTTGCTGAATCCACAGAGAACAGAAACCTGCTGGAGACTGTGGTCTTTGGTGCGGAGGAAGGAATCGCAGAGTGGGGGATACCAGTGCATCGATGCTCCGTCGTCAGCTGGGACTCTTGCCAAAGGCCCCAGTGTGGCTGGCTTGGTGGTTGGACCGGCGGTATTGATGCTTTGGTAAACTTCTTTCCATTCTCTGGGCTCTACTCCTCTCTCTCCCAGTTGTCCCTGGAAGTCATGCCCGTTTGCGCCTGCCTTCGAGATTCCGGAAGTTGCTGGGTCTCAGCTTCATCTCAGCAAACTGGATTGAGTATTCATGGCCTTTCCAGTGGAACCAGTTAACACCCTGTAAGAAAGAGCAGGCTTGTGTTGGGATGGAGACTGAAGACAGAGAGGGTAAGGTGCTTTACAGCAGCCCGAGCAGAGCCAGAGCTGGGACCGGGCTCCTGTGACTCCTGTGTGCCCTTCTACGTCATCCATGGAAGGATGGGAAAAGACATGTAGCTTTTTTGTTTGTTTTAGAAGGCCTCTGGATTCCCCGGTGTTAGGGGAACAGGGCAATAAAAAAGTGACAATGGAATCAACTCCCAGGGTTAGTGTTATTCAAGCAGCCCAAGAAGACGGAAACACCAGTGGACTGGTTTCGAGAGAGGTCTTTTAACTCTTGCCTTCTCTGTCACATGAGCCTGAGAAACCATGCTGTGATTCTCTCACGTGGTGAAGAGCACATGAGACGGAGAAGGTGAGAGCGTGCTGAGAAGGATCAGCCATGATGTCAAGGTCAGATCAACATTTCAGGTCACAGATGTCATTTGCGAGCAGTCACCCCAGGTGTAAACACAAGTCTCAAAGCGACTGAGAACGGCAGCTTCCAACATCTGCTGCCAGTCGGGAGTCACCCTGGAGCCTACCGAAAGAAAAACAGCACACAAACCACAAGAGAACAGCTCATATAAACAAGGTGAGATGCTGCTGCCCACCTGAGACTGTAGCCTCAGAATCGCTGGGGCTGTCAGATTTAACTAGACCTTGGCATTTTTACAAAGCCCCTGGGATCCTGAAGAGCAGCCTGGGCAAGAATCTTTGAGGTCCAGGGACCAATGCGGCATGGCCCCGTGAGAACCTCCACCCCTTCTCTCTGGAATGCGGACAAGCCTCCAAGAAGGGCAGGGACTTGGTCCTGGCTCAGTGGCTGGCTCTACTTGACTTTCTCTGCCTTTCCGGCCCATGCAGGTGCAGGCAGATCTCAGTGTGGGGTGGATTATAGGATGTGTTCTCCTCACCTGTTTTTTTTAAAGGGAACCTCCAAAGTCTGCCTCTGTGACTTCTGAAGTCAGGGAACAGTTATATGTGGCTTAGGGTAGCCTCAGGGACTGAAACCGGGGAGACTCGACTCTGCTTCTAATTTCTGTGACCCAAGGAATGTCACCTTTCTGTGGATCTCATATCTCCATGGACTTCATTTTAAGGTATTCTTGGGGTCCTGAAGCTACATCTGGGCCAGGGCTCCTCCAGACTCTGCATCATCCCTGCTTTAGCTAAATGGCCTCATGTGAGGGTTCAGAGATTTTGCTTGACGATAGTTTTTTGAGTTTGGACTTCTACCAGGGGTTCTCCCTGGGATCTCCAAGAGTCAACATGTACCATTCCTCTTTTACCATATCTGCAGGGCCACTGAGATTTCATGTGGTGTTGGGAGAAGCACGTTGCCCGTGTTGTATCTCTGAGGTTGTGCCTTCTAATCCCAGCCATCGTGGAGGGACTGAGTTGCCCTTCCCCAGTCCCCAGTCCCTTCCCAAGCCTTGCCGGCCCAGGGCCCACACGGTCCTCTCACCTGACTGTGGTTGTTGTCCCCGTATCTGCCCATCAGGTTGACACGGTGGCAGTTCTTGTACCAGAAAGCGCCCTTGTAGGACAGGGCACAGTTGGTGATGGCTGAGTCTGTGTCCTTGTCGAAGGTGGAGAAGGACCTGCCATTGTGGTATGCCATGGAGTCCCCTGGGGGAGAGCGAGAGAAAGGAGATGTGGATCAGAGAGATCCCAGCTGGAATCTCAGAAGGGCAGTGCCAAGGTGAAAACAATGGGGTCCTTCAACGCTGGCCTTCGAATCACAGTTGAACGCAGGGCTCGGCAGGGCATGAGCACCACACCCAGGGCTCATTTCTGATAGAGGCAGCATAAAGTGGAAGAAAGAAGCCTGCAGGTTGGGGCTGGCGCCATGGCTCACTTGGTTAATCCTCTGCCTGCAGTGCTGGCAACCCATATGGGTGCTGGGTTCTAGTGCGGGCTGCTTGTCTTCCAGTCCAGCTCTCTGCTGTGGCCTGGGAGTACAGTGGAGCATGGCCCAAGTGCTTGGGCCCCTGTACCCGCATGGGAGATCAGGAAGAAGCACCTGGCTCCTGGCTAAGGATCCATGCAGCGCTGACTGTAGTGGCCATTTGGGGAGTGAACCAATGGAAACAGACCTTTCTCTCTGTCTCTCTCACTGTCTACTCTGTCAAAAAAAAAAAAAAAAAGCCTGAAGGTGGGGCTGTAGGTGGCTTTCGAAGGCTCAGCCTCCAGTCCCAGTTCAATTAATCATTAGCCTTTGTGACCTTGCACAAGTTAAGCCTCTAGCTTGCTCTCAGTTTTCTCACCTATAAAATGGTACTAGCAAGTACAGTCTATTCTACCTCCCAGGGCTGCTGTGACACTGGACATGAAGGTGCCCTGTATAAACACCCAGAGTGGTGTGCAATTAGTTATTATGAATGTAGTTTTTAAAATGATTTTTCAGCATTCCTTTTATATAAAAATCCTCAGAGAATAAGGTGAAACATCTGCATTTAATAATGCTTCCCTCGCAGACAAGTATTTATAGCCATACGTCTAATTAAGCCCTTTCCAGTATTAGATGTTGCCCAACAGTCTGTGTAACATTCAGTTATATCTTTGACAATGTTTCTCAGACCAATGTTCTCTTATTTTTAGACAAAAAGCTCATTTGTAGATCACACTTTCTGGGACTCTAGGTTGTAATTTCGTATATTGAATAGAAGGAGTGATTCAGTGCCATTTCTTTTGGTGACCCCTCACTCCCACCCAGGGCCAAGTGCGGTATTCCCCCCAAAAATCAAGATGCTGAGGAATTCTCTGCTGACACTTCCCAGCAAGTTATCAAAGGAACCTGATCACCTGTTGGACTGATGAGCAAGAGAATGGCAGGTAGAACAAGAGAAGGGAGAGGAAACTGGAGGCCAGGCACAGGGAAATGCAGGCCCCCTAGGGTTGTCCTGCTAATGCGAATTACTAAGGCTCCTCTGACACTGGAAATACAAACAGAGATGGACTGGGGCCACATTCCTCCTGCTGGGTGACTTTCTCTGCATGTAACAATATCCTTCTCGCCTGAAGGCAGCTCCAGCTGAGGTAATGTCAGAATTCTTTGAGGAATGCAAGAAGGAAAATCAAACTTGCCCCTGGGTATCCCGCTTTGTGACCACCAAACTCCCATCTCAAGAGAGCTTTGTGCCTCCCGTAGATGGGAGCCTGGCTTTTGGCAACCCCTCATCCAGGGATTCTTCCATTTATGGGTGTTTTCTCTCAGGGCTTAGAGAGGTTGGAAATGTGCCATAGTATCTGTCTCTCATGTTTTCGTAAACATGAACAA
Source organism: Sylvilagus floridanus (assembly GCA_949820135.1). NCBI lineage: Eukaryota > Metazoa > Chordata > Mammalia > Lagomorpha > Leporidae > Sylvilagus > Sylvilagus floridanus. The sequence continues at coordinate 80,429,948 of OX463243.1, forward strand.
AAGCCACTCAAAGCGGGCATGGGTGGTCCCCGCTCGCTCTCACGCCTGTTTCCTCCTTGTTGCCAAGAGCAGGGCTGCTAACAGTTCTCTGCAGGCACCTGCATTGCCTTCCTGAGCTGCTTCACTTGGGCAAGTCAACAAGCTTTCCTGGGCCTGCTTCTCTGAGCGTATGCTAGAGCACCTTCCTGAAATGATCTTCATGAGGAATAAGCAGAGATAATGCAGGTGAAATGCTACGTAAGAGGCTGCTCCCCAGGAGGCCTTACCACCGGGCCCTTATTTCTTTCTCCTTATTTCTTTATTTCCCTTATTTCCTTATTTCTTTCTCTCCAACATGGGACCAGAAAACCACACAAGAAGCCATTTCAAGCCAAAGAAATCTTCAAAACTGTGACTAGGATTATGAACCAGAGAAGGAATGAAAGGGCCCGTTGGGAGCAGGGAGTATCTGGTCATAGTGTCTGCAGGCTGAGTTGTATGACCTGCATGGCAAGGGTATCTTAGAAGAGAGTCAAGTAGTGAGGTGATGGAGTAGAGTGTTTGCTACTCAAAGTGTGGTTTATACAGCAGCACAAGGGAACCCGCAAGTAATGTAGCATCCTGGCCTCACTCCACACTGGTCATATGCCCATAATAAATCGAGAGGTCCTGGATTAGCTGAATATTAAAGACCCCAAGAGACTGGTTTTCCAATTCTATATAATGGACATTCATAAATGGATACCAAAGACACAGATTTTTGAATGAAGGTAGTTATAAATTTATCTTGGTTGGCCTGATTCCCAACGACCCTATGACTATTTCCTATCAGTCGCCTAACCCTTTCAATTACAGCTCTTCTGTGTTAGCACCTACTAGGTATTCAAATATTTGTTGACTGAATAAATAATTGACTGAAGGAAGGAAGGAAAAGAGGAAGTAGCAGAAGATACCAGCCAGGTTTCTGTGGTTTTGGAGGCCCTGAGTGCGGCTGCCCTGTACCTACCTGCTGTCCCGCTGTAGCCCTCCACCCTCAGCCGATAGCGAGTCTTGGCATCTCCCACGCTGAACTTGTCGTAGACGGCAAAGGCTGTCTCCCCATGGTCTTGCAGATCCACTCGCAGCTCATATTGCCCTTGGGCTGTGATTTTGCTGAGGTTGTCCAGACCTGTGGATGACAGGCAAGGGTTGCTGAGAAGCCAAAGTGACCCAAGCCATTGACTTTATTGTACCCTGTAGGAGCTGCAGGTGGGTGTACTTGAAAGAGGTTCCCATCACACAGACTTGGGCTTAAAACTTGGTTTGCTCCTTACTGATACAACATCAAGTAAATACAGATGATGTTTTTGAACCTCAGGTAAAATTGGGTTGACATTTTTGCTATTCCAACAGCCTAGAGTATTGAGAAGATCAAAGGAGATAAGGTGATCAAAGCATCTTTTAAACTCTAAAGCTCCTTACACGTACAAGGCAATGGGTGATAAAGGCAGAGGTAGAAATACAAGGCAATGTGTGATAAAGGCAATGGTGCACAGAACAATGCTCCATGGAGATGGTTGTTGGAAAAAGTGAGTGGAGTAGATGGGCAAGTAGACAGATGATGGCTGAATCATTCTTCAAATGCTCACAATGTTTGGGTCTAGACCAGGGAGTCAGCAAATCAACCCAGGTCTCCCATGTGGGTGGGAGCCATCACCTGCCACCTCTCAGAGTGCACATCAGTAGGAAACTAGCATCAGGAGCAGAGGGGGGACTTGAACCAAAGTACTCTGACATAGAACGTGCACCTCTTAATCACTGTGCCAAACACACACTCCTAGGTTGGACTAATTCTTAAGGCCTGGGGGTTGGATTTCCCTTGAGCAGGGTTTTATTTGAAAGATCCACAGTATTTAAATAGTCTTTTCCATTGAGAGTCTGGTGGTCTGCCTACTACCAGATCTTTTCCCCTCCTAGTTCATTTCCCCCATGGGTCACTGTGGGTTAGGAATAATGACAAGGAGGGAAGAAAGGGATATTTCAGACTCAGAAGTGCAGGGATGCAGTACCAAGCCAGAATTCTTCTCTGCGGTCCCCAAACCCAGCAGCGTAGGCCTTCCAGTTTCGGTAGAAGTCCTCACGGCCATTTTTGCGTCTCAGGAACACCTAGGAACATAATCAATGAGTCTGGGTGTGCTTAGGTTATTGAGAGAAATGGCAGGCAACTTCCTGAAGGAAGAAACATGGGACTGAGGACACAGGACCTTTCACAGCTCTGTCCGTCACTAATTTGCCCTGTGACTCTGGGTAAGCCACTTTCTCTCTCCAAACCTTGGTGATCTCACCTGAAAAAACATGAACTTAACAAACTCCCCAGCTTGAGGTGATAGTGGTGTGTCACCATAGGCTCATTCCTTGTGGCAAACGCACCACTCTGGAGCAGGAAGTAGATGCTGGGAGACCCTGTGTATGGTGTGGGGACAGGAAGTATCAGGGAACTCTCTGCTTTCTGATCAATTTCAAAATGAACCTAAAACTATTCTGAAAAAAAAAAAAATAAAGTTTATCAATTAGAAAAAAATCCTACCCAGTTTGTAGGGTAGTGGGGTTGAATTTATTCCTGGAAAACTACTAACACGGTGACTGGAAGCCAGTAGATGCTCAGCCTGTGCCAATGAACACAACTCATGGTTTTGATGAGCCCTGTCATTTATAGATCATAGAGTCGGATGCAGATCAGGTGACATAAATTATAAGGAATTACTTTTATATCCCCGGCTTCTTTCCTATTCCCGAGTACCTCTATGTGACAGGTGCTCTCTTGCAAAACCTCAGGTACATCAGTGTTAGAGTTCTTTGGGAGAGGGACAACCCCTCCTCCATCCCCTGCTGGGCCCTCTCTGCCCATTCTCCAGCCCTGAGAATTCTGGAGTCCAAGGTGATACTCACAATCCATCCACCCCCATCAGAGGTCATGTCACAGTAGACTTCCAGTGCCTGGGCCTTGTCACCATTCAGGTAAATTGTGTACAGGCCAGATGTCGTGTCTCCATTCAGCATTGCCTGAGAACAGTCCCTGGGGAATGGGTACAGGAGTCCAACTGCAATATAAGGAGAAAAAAACAAAGCTCAGAGCAGGGGGAATGGGCTAAGATCTTCCCTATTGCAGCCCAGCTATTTACTGGCTAGATTCCCACGGATAAGCAAATTGGCCTCTCTGAGTCTTTGTTCCCTCATGTGTAAGATAGGGATAAAATCGACCTTGGAGGTACTGTGAGGATTAGAGGTTATGGACATAAGGGAACCAATTCGAGCCCTTAAAATGATGGAAGTCATCCATTGGTAGAAGAGCAGAGCTTCTGTGAAGGGGATGTGTCATGTTAACCTGGACCTGCCTGAAGCAGCCAAGTAGCACCTGATGGACATCCAGGTACCAGCCGGGTGAGTAACAACCATGGAGCAACTGATTGGCTGTGTGGCACTGAAGAGGTCATTTAACTGATCTGAGGCTGGGAATCCAAGGGAGACAAACCAAGGATGCCTGGGACATTCCAAGTATAGCAATGTGATACAAAAATATACACACTTGGTAGAAAGGGGCCTACTTGGGGCTGTGCTTAGTCGGGGGCTGGAGAAGCGATGGTCATAAGAGCTCTTTTTTTTCTGATCCAACACCATCCCCTGTTGTGCATCCATTTCCTTGCCTTGAGGTTGAATCAGGAGCTGTTTTCTTATTTGTTTCACAGCCCTAGTCTTAAAGTACCTTTAGGACACACTTATATTTTGTGCTCTAAGCACCTGACCTAAGATTGGCACAGAGGATACAGCCTCTTCTGTCTAGTGAAATGTGGAGGGTAGGGGCATTGCTGGGTGCACTCAAGGTATCCTGGTTCCGGGCTTCCCAAGGGAGAGCTCCTCCCTTCCTCATGACTGATGTCGTCTCTCAGCAGCAGAACAACTTGCCTGCTGGCTACTTGCAGGGGTTACTCAGGGGCAGGAGCAGGGGAGGCTTCTTGGCATTGGATTACCAAGCCTGACTCTGACTCTAACTCGCAGTGTAGCCTTGAGCAGGTCAATTAGTGTCTGGAGCCTTGTTGTCTGCACCAGGAGGATGGGCATGATAAAATCCTGAACCATTGAACTAGTTTTAAACTGGAAGGCTTTGTAAATACTAATTGGTTGAAGGAGAAGAGAAGGGATCCCGAGCTTGTATTGAGTCCTATGTATTAAAGAGCCACCCAGTTATATGCATCACACGCTTCACTAAGAGTACAACTACCTGTAAAACCTCAGTGACCCATACAAGGTCCTCGAAAGGAAGAGAGGGTTATAATCCCATTGTACAGATGAAGAAACTGAGGCTTGTAGAATGGAAGTGATGTTCCTAAGGCACACAGAACAAGCAGTAGAAACGGAGATTGAACCCAGATGGCTTTGTTGCCAGCCCTTCTTCTTCGCTTCTACTGGATGCCCATAAACTACCTCCTCTTCCATGCCCACGTTCCTTGGGCTTCCTGGTTATATCAATAAATTGATAGTTTTCATAGATTTGTTTGGAAAAGTTGAAGCAGAAGTCAAAGAGGAAGTTTAGCTTTAACTCAGTCACCCAGGTTGGATCCCAAGGCTGGCTGCTTCCTGGGCCCTCTTACTTGTGGTGAAGATGGTCTGGATCAGCTTGCTCCTCAGAGGCCCGTTCAGTGCCTGCACCTTGGCTGTGTAGTGGGTGGATGGGCTCAGGTCAGCCAGGCTGTACGAGGTGGTTTCTGGACCCACGATGACTTCCTAAGGGCAGAAGGAAGAGGAGAGTAGCTTTTAGCCAGAGAAATTCTCAGGGTATAAACGATGGAGTCATTCATTCATCCATAAATTCATTCAAAAGAAATCCACTGAGTACCTCCTCTGTGCCAGGCTACCTGTGCCCAGCTGGAATGTCAGAGATGAGATCTGCACAGCCTGCGCAAAGGTCCTGGGGGCAGAGTAAATTAATATAATGTGAAGAGGCAACACCTACTTCAACCATGCGTGGTTTTAGGTAGAGAAGCAGTGGGAAAGGTGCGCAAAGACCAGACTGCGAAGGGCCTTGAGTGCTGAGCCATGCAATTTCAAGTTTATCACTGTGAGGAATGGGGTCACGAAGAAGAAGATCCCCAGACAATTCTGCTGTGTAGTCAGCTTGGGAACCTCTCGAGTCCACAAGTGACTCCAAGAGCTCAGTAGGCATGGTGTCATGAAGGTTAGAGCTAACCTAGCCTGCCTCTCTTCCAGAACAGAGACACGGGTGTGTGGCCCACTCAACTTGTACTTTGTGGCTGGACTCTGTGAGTGTCAGAAAACCTAAGAGAACTGCCCCCGCTCCATAATTTTGGGTGGCAGAGGATAGTCTTGCATCTTGGTTTCACAAGCCAAACCAAATTATACAATGAAACACAGGAAAAAAAATCTTGGAAGAAAAAACTAGGCAGGTAGCAGTATACAATAACAATAACAAACATATTCGCCATTAAGAGTTGATACACAAGGAGTTCCTGCCCAGGACTTTTTCTCTTATACAAAGTGACTAGAGTGAGAGACACAAAGTTGTGGACTGGCCATGTGGGAAAGGCATTTGGGGTGAATGCCTCCTTAATGTCAGTGACCCAATGACCCTGGTGCGGCCCCCAGGTCTGGCCCCTGGGGGAAGGATCACCTGTCAGACACAAAGCTGGGCTCATTGAATTACTTGCAGATACAATTACCAGTCAGCTCTCCAGGCTGCTGTGCAGCTGTTTCCTAGGGTATCAGGGTAGATTGGAGTGAGGCTCAAGATTCAGGTGGACACAGATCCTGGAATGCATGACCGGGAGGGGACCTCAGAGACGTGACAGTTCTGTGCTCTCATTTGACTTGCTTCTGATGCCCACTAAGATCAGAATAAAGGATGTAAGGTACAAAGAAATCCACCAAGATGAAGGCAATGGAAGAGAAGACAGCCACAGACACAAAACAGCAACAGCAGCATGGATGGAAAGTAGGTGATGCACAGACCCCTGAGGGGCAGAATAGAGATGCCTGGGGGCTACTCAACAACAATGGGCGGAGCCAGTTGGAGGCTGGCTGTTGTCTGCTAGGGAGTTCTGCAAGTTCAGGAATGCAAAAATCTACAAAAGCCAAAATCTTTTGAAAGCCACTGTGGGGTGTGGCTGGACAAAGGTCTGTTTTGTTCAGAAGCTTTGTACAAGAAACAGATTGGCTGATCTCATTCCAGATGGAAAGCTGAGGTTTACTCTCTAGAGAGGTTGAGCCAGAGAAAAGGCTCTGGATTCAAATCTACTGGCCTCAGATCTTGGGAAGGCTGAGGTGTGACCCTGGAAATACAAAATGAACTGAAGGTTTGTACACAGTGAGAATGCAGGCTTTGTAGCACAGCTATTTGGGACCTCCCAATAAAATTGCTGGTTCCTTGCCAAACCCCCTCCTATTGGTAAGCCCTTACTATGCAGCTGAACTCCCAATTAGTTCTTTCATTCTTGGTTCGAGTACAGAAGGATGAAGGAGGACCAAAAGACACTTGGTGGACTCCAACATAAAAGAAGGAGACCTAAATCCAAACCAAACTAAAACAACAGTGAAATTGGGAAAAACGAAAGTTGAGAGCAGCAACTATCCAAGCTGTACAATAAAACACCAACAAGGTGTATCGTTAGTAAAATAAGATGATACACAAAACACAAACAAGATGCTAGAAAAAGAATGTGCAGAGAATCAGAAAAAAATATCTTGGAAATAAAAAATGTGATACGTGAAAAACTCAGTATTGATTTAGAAGGTAAAGGTTAATTTTTTTTCCACTTGAATGAATATCTACAGTTATTTCAAATTAAAAAGCAAAAGAGGGGCAGGCATTTGGTGAAAGGGTTAAAAGTTACTGCGTGGGATGCTTGCATCCCTTATGGTAGTGGCTGGTTCCGGTGCTGGCTCCACTTCCAATCCAGCTTCCTGCTGGTCTGCACTCTGGGAAGCAGTGGGTGATGGCTCAAGTGTTTGAGTCCTTGACACCCACATGAAAGCCCAGGATTAAGTTCCTGGCTCCTGGATTCAGCCTGGCTCAGCCCTGGCTGTTGCAGGCATTTGGGAAGTGAACCAGCAGATGGAAGATCTATAAATACACATATGTATATATTTCAAAAATAAAATGGAAATACATAATTTTTTAAAGTGGATGAAAAAAATTATGGGGAAGCATATAAATATAATAACAACAAATATAAACAGTATTAAGTTGATGTCATGAGCACATGCTAAAATATATTGCAATATATAAAGAAACCACCTGGGAGATCAAATAGTTGGCAAAGACGCAGAAGCAGCTCTTGGTCTTTGCTAAATAACATGGAAGGACCAAGAGTCCAGCTCCTAAAGCATCCTAAGTCTTGTAGGCAGTGGCTCTTAGTAGGCTGGCAGAGCTGGGGTCTGGTTAGAGTGAGAGAGGCTGGAGGGTTTTATTCTGAAGGCCTGGCATGGTGTCTGGTCCCTACTAATTATTATTATTATTGCTTCCCATCCGCACTGGGGCAGAGAAACAGCATCAGGTAATGCTTTACTGAGTTAAAGATCATGCGCATGCTCGTTCTTCAACGTACCTTGACTGTTCCATCCACAGATTCATAGAGCAAGAGGTAACCAGTGATGGAGGCCCGGGGAGGTCGCCAGGTGAGGAGGGCAGTTTCTGATTGAACCTCGGTTGCGGTCAAGTCTCTTGGAGAATCGAGGTCTGGAAAGGACACGACAGGGAATAGCGCCCTAGGCCAGCAAGTGACGGACAGGAATCTCCGCCGGTGTCAGAGGCTCCTTACACTGACTGCGTGACTGCGGGCAAGGACCTTTTCTTATAGATGAGGAGGTCAGGCTGATGTGGGAAAGCTTAGATAGACAATTTTACGTTCATGAGCTGGAAGCCCTACCTCCTTCCTCTGCGTTGCCACGTTCACCTACCCGTCAATCAGGGGACCCCGCCCCAGGAAGTACTGCCTCCTACCCGGGACGTGGGGGCGGTACCACGTAGACACTTCCGCTTTTCTAAAACTTACAGAAGGCTTGCCTGCTCGCCTCCTCGTGGACTCACGACGAGCAGAACAGGGTATGGTAATTCCCTTTCTTTGGCCCGTTCTCCCTTAATAAAGCCCTAACGGGCCTGTGTATTTTTCTCACTTTGTAAATAAAGTTGATCACACTGCCTGCCGTGTTTGGACCTGCATTTAGAATCCTTCTCTTAAGGAAAAGGCAAGAACCCGGAAAATTAATTTAGGCCCAATCTTAGCCCAGAACTGAGCCCTGTGATTTTCCATGGCTCACAGCGCCCTCAGGGCTGGGTTTGCATAGCACAGCATGGTCTTGACGGGCCGACAGGTACAGCTGCAAACATCAGCTGCAACCCCTTGCTCCTAGGTAGAAGGGCACATGAGGGCCAGCCTCCAACTCACTGGCCTGAGACCACTGCCCTGCCATCTGAGGTTTGTAAAAAGGTCTCAGTGCTAAACACCGGACGGACATCTAGGAAAACTTGCCTTTCTGCTCAAACATATTTCCTTGCCTGGAACAGGGATCATAGAGGGCTGGGTTTAGGGCTGGGGGAGGGGAGAACTGTTTTTCCACTTAATAAGCCCTTCTCTTGAAATCTTCTCCGTGCCCGTGGGGAGAACGGGGTCAGTTCAGTTCAGAAGGAAGCGGTGTGTTTCTGCAGGCCCTGATTGAGTGGGCACGGGCGAGTTTAACCGATGCTAGGGTCATCACATGGCAAGGGCCTGACTTAAGAGAGAAGAGCTGGCCTGGGGTTGCCGCTGAAGGAACAGGCAGTGGGTGGGCATCTGGGAAAGGGGCGCCCCCGGCTGTCGGGGGCTTTGTTCGTACCTGTTGTGAACTTGGTGCTGATGGGGGAGCTTTTCTGGGGGCCTTTCTCCGCAAAGATTCTGAGTGTGTATTCCGTGGCAGGCTCGAGGTCCGTCAGAGCATACTCCACCGTGTTCCCAGACACCGTGCGGGTAATTTCCGGAGCTGCACATGAAATACGCGAAGCCAGGCCATTACCTCTCCCTGTCTGAGCCATCAGCGATCTTGGCAGAGAGCGCACTGCCTCCTTCTCAGAAACTTCCAGTGACCCGCGGAAAAGCAGGTTTGATTTCTGGAACGACTCACGCTCCTTTCCCTCTCGTGGGCACTCACCTCATACGCAAAGAGTTTATCATATGGAGACCGGATTTTTCCAGGCACCAAATCAGAGGGAAGGGGAGCTGGGGGTCAGAAAATTGTTTTCCACGTGGTAAAGCGGCTGGAGCCGCTTTGGGGCTGACACACAAGAACCGGCAAGAGGAGAGCTGTAGGTGGCATCTCGAGCCTCGAGTCTCCCCACCCCCAGTTTAATTTGTTCCTTTGCTTACTCTCTCTGCTTTTCCATTAACTCGCAAGTCCATTTAAAAATGGCTTGATTGCACACATTGATGGGGTATAATGTGATAATTCAGTGTGTCACAGAGTGTGTAATGATCAACTCATTTGTTAGTATTTCCATCTCCTTAAACGTTTTCACATGTCCTTTTGTAAGTCACCAAATGTGGTTAAATCAAGGGCCACAAAGCCTCATGTTTCCTTGCTAACTCTCAGGCCCTCTGGGTCAGCGTCCAATGGTAGAAATGACCCCACAGTGGCCAGGTGTGTCTGTTTATTTCCTAATCCTAAGCCGTCAGCCACCTGGTTTACCAGGACCGGAGGGGTTTTCCAGGCATGGAACTTTCAGTGTGAAAACTAGGAAAGCCCCTTGCAAACTGGCACAAGTGGGCCACTGCACATTGTCCTCCGGGAGCCCCTTGTCCCCTCTGGACCAAAGCCTTTTTGAAACCCAAACACACAGTTTCTGTGATTCCCATGAACTATATACCCTGACTTATTTTAGTTGAGACTTAAAACACCTGAAGTTTTCTGAAAAATTCACTCACAGGAATAAGAATTAAAGGGCCAAAGAAATAAGCCCAAATATGTTTCCACCCCCACCTTTGCTCTGTCTTCATAAAAGAATGCTCTCAGGCAGTCACCAGGCAAAGGACCAGGCACAGGTCATGGCACCTGTGTTCGCAGACACATACTCCACCGTGGAGTATGCAGGTTGTCATTGCAAACAAAATGCTACTGAACTGTAAAATATGAAACTGATATAGGCCAGGCAATTGAAAGAGGAGAGGTCTTTCTAGAATAGCTCATTGAAAAATTACTGGTGGGTTCATTGAAAAGAATTCTCTCTTATTTGTATCTGATTTTACTCTCTGGTGATCTTGGTTTGCTGGTATCCTGAGTGTGTTTAATTTTCCTACTGGGTGAATTGAAAAGGCTGATTGCAAAAACAAAGAGAAATCATTTCAGATTTTTCAATCAGATTTGCTGCAGTGGGTCTCTTCTGTGGCCTCAAAAAAACACAGTTGCCCCAGTGTAGTCTGAAATAGTCTGAGCTCTCTTCCTTTGTAGAGGATGAGCTGCTTGCCAGAGATGGCGTCTCTTACTGACAGGCAGAGACACTAGCAGGGAGGAAGAATCAGGCTAGGAAGATGTGCAGAGACTGGAGATGGACCTTGTTTCCCTGTTGCTGTTGTTCAGTGGTCTACTGGCCTCCTCTGAGGTTGCATTTGAAGAGTCCCAAGGACATGACTGGCCATTCCAACCTACCCATGCGCCTTGGTAGTCCTGTATCAAATGGCACAGAGAATGGAGGAAGGGATGGAAGAGTTGTGGCGGGGCTGTCTGAGTGGGGAGAGTCTTGGGCAGGGCCTTACCTCTCTCTCCTGTGTAGGAGATGACGTAACTGTCCACAGCGGCGATGGCTGGCTGCCACATGGCCAAGGCTTCTGAATCAGTGATGTTGGCTGTCACCAGGCTGGATGGACCATCCAGAACTGCAAAGAAAGATGGGGAGAGGGGGCATTTAGGTGGTAGGACATTGGACCACAGCTGCTCTGTTGTTTACACTGCTTAGGATACTGAGATGGTTTAGAATCCTGAGCCTGGAGTCAGGCTGACCTGGCTTGGAGTCATGACTCCTTCCCTTGCTGGCTGGGTTACTTTGAGACTCTATATTCTCACCTGTAAAGTGGGGATAATAATTCTGCTGGTTTTTTCCTCAATGTTGTTTGATTTTCACATGCTATTACAGGTGGGGAGGTGTCATATAAATTGAAAAGGGCTGAAAACATGACAAGGATTATAGTTCATAGCACCTTCCCCACGGAAAGACCTTAGAGACCTGACAGAGTTAAGACAGCTCAAGGCTTTTCTAGGCATTGGGCAATATCTGTAGCTGAGTGATTTGCAGATAATCTGGAGCCAGGTTCTAGAGGCTAGCAGTCTAGGTTCTAGGGGCTTTTCTGCCCAATGCCTTTGAAACTTATTTCCCTTCTGCAGAGGTCACTTTGGTTGTGAAAGGGTGAGTGCTATAAAGATCAATTAGACAACATGTGTGCAATGTGCTCAGGGAAATTCTCAATAATTGCAAGTGCTATTAAAGTTATTTGGAGTCTTGGGTGTGAATTTCAATTGACTTAAATTGAGTAAGCGTTGACACCCAAGGTTTATTTTCCCTGGGCCTCTTTTAACTGACCACTTCCACTGCCCAATACCCCTCTCTTGGAAACCAACCTAGATATCACTTCTTCCCTTTTGCTTTTGCGTTCGCTACTCAATTACTCCATGGGAGCAGTGGGAGGATGGAACTCAGTATCAATAGCTCACTTCCCAAATGAGGCACCTGAGTCTCAACATGAAACAACTGGCCTGGGAGTCGGGAAGTGGTGGAGTAATTTGAGGGACTTCTATTTGCATCCCTTGCATGCATAGAATCTCCTTTAACTGGTGATGACAGTGGGATCCTGGGAGAAATGCACCCAGCTTTTGTGATCTGTTGCCATGGAGAATTCATGAATGAAAGATGTCTTTGGGAAAGTAAGAGCCCATGTGGCAGGATAAACAGGACTCTGGGTTCAGAAGGGATGTTTTAGTTGTATTTCATCAATTCTTTTAGGCTACTAGGATATTTTTAAAATTTCCTATAAGGATTATTATTTGAGTCCTCTGATGGTTTGGACTGGGCAGTTGTTCATGGATCAAAGGATAAATTGTTTAGAAACATGGCTGTCTGAAGAGAAATGTTCCACTCATTCTCCTTCAGAGTGGTTCATTATTTCCCTCTTCTCTAGTGACAAATCGGGTCATAGCAGGAAAATAACCCTTTGTGTTCAAATCTGGCCCCAGCATTTACTACTTGTGTGGGTTTGGTCAAGGTATTTAATTCCTCCAGGTCTTAGTTATCTCCTCTGTGAAACGGGAATGATAATAGCTGTGGGGTTTGAATGTGAAGGGTCTGGTAACAGTGGCTGAAATGAAGTGGCTGTCAAATAGAAGCTGCTTTGTCTCCATCACCTGTCCCTGAGAAGCACCTGTTTTGATGAATTCTCACATCAGTTCCAGGCAAGAGGTGGAGAAATCGAGAAGGTGGTAGGCTAAAAGGTACACCTGTTGACATTTACAGAGCCTCCAGCACCCTGGGGGGAAGCTGGATTGTGTCCATCTTACAGAAAAAAAAAAGTGGACTCCTGAGAAATTAATTGGCAGCTCACAGGGTTTTAAGCCAGGCCAATCTCACTCCCAAACTTGGGGTCTCCCACAATGCTTCAGGAAACAGAGACTCGGCAAGGATAAGGATGCATGCAAGATTCCCTGCTCCTCAGAGGCTGGGTATGGGCCAGAGAAAGGAGGCTTTTGGCACTCTGAATCCAATTCACTTCCCACTAGGATTACACAAAGAAGAGCTTCCTCTCGCTGCCAAGTCACAAGCCACATAGTGCAAGGTGAGAAATAATGCAGCATGCATACGTGAGCTCTGAAAGGCAAAATGCCAAACACAACACACCTGTGATGAGCGACCCAGAGAGAGGTTCACTTTCCTCAAAGCCCTTGGTGGCGATGATGTTGACAATGTATTCCATGCCAGGGATGAGTTTCACCAGCCTGGTCTGAGTCTCGGTGCCGTCCACAGTTACCGTGGCGGGTGGACCTGGATCACGGTACAGACAAGAAGGCGAGTGGTGAACTTTACTGAAGTGTATTCACTGTTGCCCCAAGGCTGGGTGTATCCATTTGGAAATGAAATGCTATCTTTATCCAATAACCATTTTTTAAAACTTCATTTACTCCTACCCTCTGGCATAAGGAAAGAAACTTTTTTTTATAATGCTTTTTCCATTGGTGAAGATGCCAAAAACCAAGCCCAGGAGAGGAAAAAACATGAAGTCACAACATACTAAAAATGGCAAGTTTCCGTTCTGTAGAGAGTGGGCATGTTGTATAAGTTTAAATTCCTTTCTTTTCCCACAAAGAATATCGGAAGCTCCCTATGTGATGTATAATTGATCTGTTTAACTTCTATCTTGGTTTAAGATTATGCAGTCTCCATTACTAGCAGAAATTCTATTTAGGAAGAAATGATGGTCACAGTCAAGTCTGTGCACTTAAATTTATTAACAAGCACAGAATTTCTCTTTCCAAGAGTTGCCTGGTTAGTGTACAGTTTGCATATGAGCTGGTCAAACTCCCCATAGGCAAGCTACTGTACATCTGTTAGGAGGTTATCAATCATTTTCTCTTTGCACACCTGTGGTAACAGGAGCTCACTATCTTCCAGAGTGTGTTTAGATGGATTTGACTATGCAGTGGTCTCTGTCAGAATACTTAAAAAATCATGGCAAATGAAGTTAAAGATAAGTTTATTTTGGTTCAAAAATTGATTTCCATGCTAGTTTTATTTTTTTTTTTTCATAATACACATTTTCCATGCACTTTTGGGAGACTCCTTATCTGTTGGGTTGCAATACTTTTTGCATCCGAATAAATTTATCTTTTAATTGCATTTCCACAAGATTTTTTAAACAGTCTCATAGCCCACTTACTCTGAACTAGAACTTGCAGCTCTGTTGGGATCACAACTCTGTATCTAATACTGAGACAGACTTGGGCACCCAAGACTAGCTTTTGAGATGACTGTGCTCCAAGGGGGGAAGACCTATGCATTTTTAGTCTTTTGTCATTGCATGAAAACATTATTGTTGGATTTCTCATTGAGTTTTATTTCTTGTGAATTTTAGAATTTCAAGACCAGAAAGGATCTTCATACAAAGACCCTTCACAAGGTGGTTTCTTCCAAGGGCCTCATAGCACTTTACAAATGAGAACTTTTCAGAAACAAGGAAATAGTTTTCTTTGGCTGTGATGTTGGGGAGATGGACACTATCTGGGTCCCTTTTACTGTTCAACACAAACCCACCATGCTCCTCCTCCAGCTCCCCTCTCTGAGTCACCTACCTCCTGAAATGGGCACGTAGGTGATCCGGAAGCTCTCCACCTGAGCGGTGGGTGTCTTCCAGCTGACAGTGGCTGCGTTTTCAGTGATGTCTGAGAAAACGATTTCCTTTGGAGAGCCCATGGCTGCCAAGGAAAGAACACAAGAGAAAGCAAAAACAGTTAGCTATCTTGCTCAGTGTTGCTACCTGGATTCCTTATCCAGGAAAACTCAGTGCCTGGAGATCATGGCTGAGTCAAGACTGTAGGATGATGATGTGATGATCTGTGGTCAAATAGAGACTTGCTAGAAGCAACTGTTCTTTCAGGGCCCAGAACTGTAGAGTAGTCATTTGTGTTTTTTCAGGGGCAGTGTGAACACTAAGACCAACTTCCAAGCAAGTGAGGGAGAGTGGTTTTACAGGTTGAAATGTGCTACCTTGCCTTCTAGTTTGGTTTCTAGCATTTCCCTCCCAAATCTTTGCATTTGAGTTCCTTTTTGATAGTAATACCAAGACTTGGAAGCTGTTCAGGTCTTTGCAATGTGTAAGACTGAATCCTCACAAAGAAACCTCCAAGAAGGTGTGGTTGTAGCCATCTTACCAACAACCACACTGAGGATCTGTTCTCCAACAAACATTTTTGTGATGTGGCCTCTCTAGTTTCCAGGCCTGGGCAGCAGAGCCAAGCACTGCCCAGGATCCTGGAAATGATGCTCCTGTGGAAAATGACCTTGACAGACCGGTTCTTAGAACTGAAAGAAGGGCCAGTCCAGAAGAACAGCCTGAGACCCTCCCCAAAGTCAACACGCAACGGACACCGGGTCTACCTGTTGGGAAAGGAAGCCACAGGGCTCCAAATACTACCCGCCCTCAAACCCAGCTTCCTTGGCTCATCTCGTGTGGGTTTTGGCTTAGGTTTCACCCTGTTCAGTTGACCAAGCTTAACCAGAAAATTCAGGAAACAATTTTCAGGCTCTAGGGAGCTCCTTCCTCATCTTTTCCTGTCTCCAACCCACGTTGCTCATTAAGCTCTGAAACCCACAGACATTTAGAGAGATTTGTTCCCTTCCCCATGTCTTAATCTCTAAGACATCTCCCCTTTCAGCTTTCTTCTGTGACCTGCATGCCACCCCCAGATTCTGCGGCTGCCTCGGTTTTTGCCCTCTCCATGGAAAGTTTCGGAAACCACAAGGTCTCTGGAGCCTGCAAGATCCTGATTGTCCAAATACCGCTGAGAGGCTGGGTAACCGGGGCATGTCCCTTCACTTCTGCGAGCTCCGGTTGCTCCATCTGTCCAGAGGGGAAAGTGGAACCCATCCACAGGAATGTTTTGCGGATTAGCAGAAATAATGAAAATAAAACTCTTGGCATGGTATCTGGCTTCTTGTGAGAACTGCATGAAAATGATTGCCTTCTCTCTATTTTCTTTCTTCTATAGTTTGCCGTGAATTCTAGGGTACTCCCCCCAGAAAGGTATAGATGAATCCCACTGAGAATGAAACCCCAGTAAAAGTGTAAGAACTCCAGCCTCAGGGTCTCCTCTGCCAGCCTGGCTCATTCTGGCTTTTGTTCTTACTGAAAACCTCATGGCTCTGGGTTCTGGCACTTTTTAGGAGGTGTAGCTTATAGCCAAAGCTTTCATCCCTGGATCCCAGTTTTCTCATCTGCAAAGTGGTAATAATTTCTGCCCTATCTTTATACAATAGGAATAAGCAACCTTGTCCATCACAGTCCTGGGAGATGTGATTGATACAAGTAGCCGTGGGAAGACAGCTGTGCACAACTTGGAAGAATGGCTCTGCTGGTGGTGGAATTCTAGGGTCAAAGGGGGTGATGTTTTTGGAACTTAGAACTTTCTATGTGTGTCTTTTTTGCCATGAATAGGGCCCTTACAACAGATGCTATACACAGAGCAGCTGAGTCACAGCAATTGAAAAGTTGGGGAGACCCAGGCCAGACAACGCTTTTTGTCTCTTTTCAAGGAGACTGTCAATTTTCAAAAATAAATAAATAAAACTCCATTAGAGAGATTTCTGGAACTGATAAGCATTCCCAAGGAGATGGAAGTGGACTTCTGTTTACTCTCTCCATATAAAGGTGCCTTCCAAAATCTGGAGTGGATAACTTTCCTTAAGAAGCCATTGACCAATGAATTTTTATGGAACATTTAATGTGTTAGGTCCTGTGCAAAGGTAAAGGGTCAGCTACTATATGCAGTCTGATTTCAGAGCAAGGATTTTTGGAGTTGGACCCACCTAGGTTTGAATTCTGCTCTGGCTTCACTACTTACAAATACGTTGGCCCCTGAGGCCTCAGTTTTCACATCTGTGAAACAGGGCTGGATGCAGTACTCCTTGGATCTGCGTGTGTCATGGAGGTTCAATGAGGTCAAGTGTGTCAGTTACTCAATTGGTGGTTATTACATTCATGCTTCTGGGGGGGAGCGTGTGAGTCAAAGTCAGAGGTACTGAGCACAAAGGGCTTGTGTCATGCGGAAGGATGCCAAGCAGATGTGTCCACAGACCCTGTGACCCAGGCCCCTGGGCACGACGGCCTCTCAGCTCTGTTGTGGGTGGCTTCAAGGTCATCTGGACTGGAACCAAGCTGAGGAACTGAGAGGCTGCTTGGCAGGGAAAAATGGGTCAGGCTGGTCGTGGGGGCACCTCCTGGGAGTTAGGAGGAGAGGGACTGAACACCCTATTGGCCTCAGGGGTGGAAGAGAGTATGAGTATGAAGAGTACATGTGTGGGGGTCAGGGTGGGACAGGTTCAAGAAACCCTTCTGGGTCCTCACTCTGTACACCTGAGGTGGGCTGTAGGAGCCTCCGGAAGAGAAGCACAAAGCCACCTTACTCAGGAGCTGCTATATCTTCCCTATTTTATGCACACTGGGGATCCTCAAGATGGTGACAAGCTCACTGACATTTAACTTCTGGCGGCAGAAGAAGCACTGGGCAACTCCATGTCTCTCTAAAGGGAGCTGAGGCTATTGGCAGGAACAGGCTCAAACTGCAGAGATGAAGAGAAGCCATTGCAATTGCTAGGATGAACCGATAGAATGAACAACAGAATAATAACCTCAGTGTTCATCAATAAGTAACTAGTTAATAAATAGTGTCTAGGGGATAATCTCTGAGATCAACTAAAAAATAAACACAAAACAAAATATGGAAGAATGGGTACTATGTTAAACATTGTGCCCTCTTGAAAAAGTAAAAATGTAATATAAATTTATGTCTAATTTTGTCTAATTGTATATTTCTTGAAGGACACATAAGGAATTGGTAATATTGGTTGCTTTTAGATAGAGCAGCTGAGTGGAGAGATATAGCAGAATAGAGATTTCAATGTATGCATTTTTAACTTTATAATTTTGAAACAAGTAGTCCATTAAAACTAAAATTTGTAGCATAATAATAAAAATAAAAAATAAAATAAAAACCAAGCATAATAATAGCCAATATGGTTAGTATGTACAAGGGAATTCTGCTAAACACCTGCCATTCACGATTTTATTTAAAACTCATGGCAGGCAGACCTTTGAGTTAAATCCTATTTCCCAGATGAGGAAATTGAGGCTCAGTGAGGAAGGGAGTTGTGTCCAGGGTCACACAGCTGGTAACAGGTTTGGACTCCAACGAGTCTGTTCAGAGAGTGCCGGCTTAGCCAGGAGGCGACACTGCCTCTCAGCGGTTGGGCTCCTGCTCCAGAGAGGGTGATGGTGCTTTTGAGCCAGAGGTGGAGCCACAGCCACTCCTCACAAGGAGGAAGAGGGCTAGCACAACACAAAGATGGGTTTGCAAAGGCCTAAGGGATGCCAGAGAAGAGAGGAGAAAAGAAGAAAAACAGAATGGAGACTTTATAAAGCTGACAAGGTGAAGATAGAAATTAGACATCTGCTGTGTGGAATCCCCTCTCCTGACCCCCTTCGGGTCCTGGAGCACAGGTGCACACGCACGTGTGTGCACACACACACACACACTCTCTCTCTCTCTTCTCTTTGGCTGTAATCCACAAGGCCCCAGAAAAGGGAATCAAAGAGAGAGGGCTTTTCAGAAATGACTCTCCCTTTTCTTTCCTTTTGTTCTTAAAAAGAAAATAATAAGTAGCTCATGGTTATTCATTCTCATGTGCTTTAGAGCTGCAGGACTGCTAGAAAAAAAAGGTCAGCAAAACAAAATCAGTGATCAGATGTAAACTTTGAAGAGTGGTGTTTATAAACCCAGGTCAAAATCCGGCTCTGCCTCTGATCTGGAGGGATTTGATGGGCAGCCACAGGGAGGAGCAGACTCAGACCTTCTCTGGGATCAGGTGTCCCTGACAATAAGGAACAGGGTTTTTTCTGTTAAAATGACTTGGTCTTTTGAGTTCTACTTGAGATCGAGTTGTGTAGCTTCCACCATTCAGTGCACCTTTCTGGGCATCACATCTTCATGTACAAACGAGACCCCTAGCTACGTCGTTTCCCAGGTTCTTTTGCTCTCTGCCTGTGATTTTGTGAGCTTTTCCTCTGGTTACTCTTTGAAGGAGCTGTGTCCTGAAGTAAATCACACACACCCCAGCTGCAGGCCCTTCCTTTTTTCTCTAAGGAGGCACGTTAGTCTTACTATTATTGTTAGAAAAGACATGTTATTAATCACTTCTTTCTCCTTGGAACAGCTCACATGGAAAATGACTTTCCTTTCCCTCTCTCAGTGCCTTTTCGAGTTGTTACCAGTATAGGATAAAGTTAGTGAGTTCTCTGCTTCTTCCATGCCAGCCATCACACTGATTATTGACATGGAATCTGGGCTAAATCTTAATCTTGGCAGGTGCATTGACACTTCTTTGTTAACCCTACCTCGTGGAGCTACAACTCTTGGCCAAAGCACAGTAAAATGCATCTCTGGATAAAATATGAAGAAATAATAGATGGGGGGACCAGTGCCATGGCTCACTTGGTTAATTATCCGCCTCGAAGTTCCGGCATCCCATATGGGCGCCGGGTTCTAGTCTCGGTTGCTCCTTTTCCAGTCCAGCTTTTTGCTGTGGCCCTGGAGGGCACTGGAGGATGGCCCAAGTGCTTGGGCCCCTGCACCCGCATGGGAGACCAGGAAGAAGCACCTGGCTCCTGGGTTCAGATCCGCACAGCACCGGTTGTAGTGGCCATTTCGGGGGTGAACCAACGGAAGAAGACCTTTCTCTCTGTCTCTCTCTCTCACATTGTCTATAATTCTACCTGTCAAATGAATAAAAAAATAGTAGATGCGTTCTTCAAAAAGTTCATGAAAAATGGAATAAAAATAAGTTTATTTTTGTGCAAAAAACACATTGAAATCTATGCAGAGGTTTTTCATAATATACATTTTCCACAAGCTTTTTGAAGACTCATGGTATGCACGGATTTAAAAAAGGTTTTACACAAAATGTATTTAAAATCCATTTTCCATGGACTACACTCTAGATAGGAAAGAAGAGTCTTTGGAATCTAAGATATGTCATAATTATAATGATGATAATGTATTGATGACAACGTGAATAGCTCTCACTTGCCCAGCTCCTGCCATGTGCCAGGCCTTCTGATATGGGCTCTATGTGAATTATCTCATTTCATCCTTACAATCCTATTAAGTCATAGCCACCACACTCTTTCTGCATAAAGACAGCCAAGTTGTCCAGGATACCCCAATCAATAATTGAAAGAGCCAGGGTTTGAAGGCAAGCTTGTGTGCATCCAATACTATTGTGATCCTGGACACCTGTGGGAAGAAAACCTTCAATTCATGGCTTTGCTTGTTTTTTTTTTTTTTTTTCCTGTTTGTTTACGGTACCTGTTGTTGCTATAGCACTGACTGGCTGGGATCGCCTTCCATTGCTTATTCCATAGAGTTCGATTTCATATTCAGTCGCCTCTCTGAGACCTGTAACATCCCTGGTACGTTCAAGGGCAGGTAGGATTATTTCCAGTGGCTCAGACTGCTTTTTGGTGTCTCTTATTTTGAGAACAAAACTGTCAAACATCCCTTCATCAGCTGTCCAGGACAGACGGAAACCATCTGGGGTGGCATCGGAAACCAGAAGGTTATCCACTTCTGGTTCGGCTTCTAGAGAGGGAGAAAATGGAGGGGAAGGGAGGAAGGAACAACATTTAGCAGCCCGTGGAGTGCTTTCTCCAGAATGCAGTGATGCCCCAGCCTTCAGGACAGAAGTATCCTGAGATACCAAAAACAAAATCACTCCACATGAACAAGTCTAGTAGGGCTAGGAGAGGGGAGAGATGGTGTTAACACAGTCAATACAGGCTACATGTATGCTTGCATATGTGAGTTTTGTCTACAAGCAATTCTATAAATCCACATCTGGACTCAGCATTGGTCCCTCCCATGCATTATTAATCAAGTTCAAAGCCAGTAACTTGTTTACATTTGCTCTCTGTCTTCCCGTGGCTGAATGCCCATCCTTGTGAGACCTTCTTGAAAAGACAAATAAACCAGCATTAATGATCTGTGGAGTTGCCCATGATGACACTTCTGATTACATTTCCCTTGAGCCTGACCAAAATGGCTTTTAAACTGCTTCAGTCTTTTGGCTTTGTTCTTGGATCTGTTCTACAAAAGAAGGTTCCAACTCCCTGCTATTCATTCTTCCTTGACTTTCTTTCCTTGCCATTTTAACCATTACATAAAAGTTCAGATGGTAGAACTGAGGCTTTGAACCTCTTGTGATACATCTGAGTGTAATTCAAAAAGTTTATGGGAAAGTGGAATTTAAAGATAAGTTTATTGTGGTATAAAAAATGAAGTCCATGCTTGTAATACACATTTTCCATGAACTTTCAGAAGATACCTTAAATTTTTGCCCCAAGGTTGCATCTTGGATTGCCTTAACTAGACAAAACTCTATTTCAAGGTAAATTTAGAACCGAGTTTCCCAAAGTGTGCTCAAAGCAAACTTTCTACTTGATCTTCTTCCTTAAAAGCATCCATTATCAATAAGCCTGGAGGAGTTCCTCTTGGAGACACACAATACACATTAAGATGTTCTGAAAAGCCTGATGGTCAAAGATCCTGCTGAACTTTGTCTAACTCAGTGTTCCCAAACATGGAACACTAGAAACATGAACATGGAACTCCTTCATCAAGTAAGACTTTTCATTTTTAGAGAGACTTTGGGAAACACAGATTTCTGACTGTTAAAATTGTAATTGTTTTATTTCTCTAGGAATTATTAATCATGTGAAAATTATGGATTTAGTCTGTGTTGAAGATTCTCTCTGATGTTAGTGTTTATTGATATCAGTTCATACATGGTTTGCCAATGATGAACTCCCTGGGTAAATTTGTTAAGATCACTATTGAGACTTTGAGGTGGCAAAAGTTTCACATACATTTTCAAAATATACTCATTGGTATATTTTTCCTGAGAAGGCTGAAATGTAGCTGGGGACCAGCCAGGATGAACACAAGGGAAAGTGACATGGAGTAAGTATGTAAGAGCTATGGACAAGACACGGTCTACAAGGATTTGGGACACCAAGTGGAAACATTTCGACCTTCTCATTGCTAGGGTGGCAGTAGGGAGTGCTCATTAGATACATAAGACATGGGGGAGTATGGGAGGACGTGACAAAACAGTCCACATCTATGGAGTAAGTAGAGAATATTGACAAAGATGTTAAAATCACGTGATCTGGTAGACAAATGGAAGGGGACTGGGAAGAGGAGAGAATGGCTCACTTGAATTGAAATACCTGTGATAACCTCAGCCCTCAAGGGCTTGGTTTGATGCCCTTGGGTGAAGCCAGAGACCATAACCTCATAGCCAATGCCAGTTATGAGGCCTCTGAGCTCCAGCTTCCTCTGGGTTCCTGAAAGTGTGAATTCCTGGGGGTCCAGCAGCTTCCCAGAATCCACCACCGTAACTAGGAAGCTGTCAAAGGCATGCTCCGATGCCATCCAGGAAACTGTGAACCCGTAGGGATTAATGTCGGAAATGGTTAGGTTTTCCAGAAGGGGCAGGGCCTCTGAAAGAAGGGGGGAGGGGTAAAAATAATGCAGGTTAGCAGCACTGACGTTGCCAGGATAGTACCCGTTTCCAAGAACACCAGCAGATACCCAATCAATCATTCAGTGTGTTATACTTAGAAAATGAATATTTAGTAAGGGCTTATTGGGTGCCGGATAGTGTTAGCATGTATCATCCTCCTAACAAGTCTCTGCGGTAGGTACCTGTCCCATTTTGCAGGTGAGAAAACAGTTTCAGGGAGGTAGATTAACTTGGCCAAAGTCATAAGCTGTTGTGAGACAGGGCAAAGTTTTTGATTGGATCTGATTCTGAAGGCCATGGTTTTCTCCCAGTGTAAGCAGGATCTCTTATGTTGGGTTTGGACTCCTTCCTCTATTCCCTACTGCCTTCAGACATGAGGCAAGTCAGTTTTCTGTTTGTCTTTTTGGTGTACTTCATATGTTTCTATCCCACTTCTAGCTCACATTTTGAATCAAGCTGGTTAGGCCATTTAGTGAACTACCCTTACAAGTTGACATAAAGGTAAGATTTGCTATTTTTCCCCCTGTTTTCCTGGATAAAGTTAAAAGGAAGGATATATCTGGGTCTTCAGTGAGGTCTGTCACCCCCTTTTTCATTCATTTACCAAACATCTGTGTCCCAGGCACTCTTCTTTCTCAGGTACCAAAGGGTTATTTTGTATATTCAGATTCCCAAAAAGAGTGAGGTTGTATCAACAAGTTCCTGTTAGTAATTATTCAGTTGATGAGCTCATTATCCTATTTAATCCTTACAGTGATGAGGAAGGAAACAGAGAGATCATGACTTATCCAAGATCATGCACCCACTAGGTGACTAAGCTGGGCTCTAGCTGGGGCTTCTGACTCCAACTTCTGTGTTCTTATCCATACCCCAAGGCAACATCTAACTAGCAAAACCTGTCAGTGCTAATAAGCTCTGAGTCAGTAGCAGGAACAGTGGAAAAGGCTCAGCACCTCCTCTGTATTAAGTTAACAGCACATGTGATGGTGAATATATATATATATATATTTAAATCTGAGGGGCTGGGGATGGGAATTCCATGGCCAAGGCTTGTCCAGTTTAGAACCTCTTTTTCATTGCAGGTGCATGGAAACGTTCAAAGAGCTAAATGACCTTGCAGTAATGCCCAGGGTCTAATTTTATGGGATACAAAGAAAAATGTTTTAAAAAGAAATGTTTGGTGACTGAATGAATAAGTGAATGCATACACTCATCTGCTAAGCAGGGGCTTCAGTTTTGCTGTGGTTTGCACTTCCTGTACTTATTTTGAAACACTTGGTGTTTCTTTTGAGTCTTTTTTTTTTCCATGTAAAGAGCTCTCAAGAACCCTAACTCTATCAAAGGCAAAGATGATCACAAATGCAGCACAAACAGTCGTCTTGGTCTGAGAGACAAGGGTTTCGAATTCTGTTGCAGGGTTTTGTTTAGATAAGTGAGCCTCTCTTTCATAGCTGCCCTTTTTTGCACCTCCCCAACATCAAAGCAGCAGATTCCAAAGAAAATGAGGGTGTTTAGGCTAATTAGTCAATCAAGGGCTTGTTTCTTAGAGTCCCTCCTATGTAGATTTTTTTTTCTTTTTTAACAAGCTGTTACAATGCAGACTCTTTTCACAGCAAGGATTAGCTGAGACAAAGCTGTAAAGACCTCTAGATTTCCAAGCCCTACTCTCCCAGCCTTCCTTTCTTCTGTGGGAGGTCCTGCAAGAGGCTACAAGTAAGGGCCTGATGGGATTTGTGGCCATTCCTCCCTTCCTGGGCAGTGAGCATCTCATCTCATACCTACGCTTCCCATTCTTCTGAACAAGTTACCAGATTGTGCCTTTGAAGATGGATGTGACTCATTTATTTCATTAGAAACTGGATAAAAAAATAATTACTTTTTAATCTAACACTGAAATGTGCAGAGATGGGTGTTTTACCTAGCAGTTAAGATGCTGCCTAGAACAACATGTTCCTCGTTGGAGTGCCTGGGATTGACTGCTGACTCCAGCTTCCTGCTAATGCAGATCCTGGGAGACAGCAGTGATGGCTCAAGTAGTCGGATTCTGTCACCTGCAGGGGAAAGCTGCATTGAATTCTCAGCTCTAGATTTCAACCTGGTCCAGTCCTGGCTGTTGCTAGCATTTGGGGAGTAAACCAGTGGAAGGGAGCAGTCTCCTTGCCTTCCTCCTCCCCTCCTTCCTGCCTTCTCAAATAAACACATGATAAAAATCCATTATTCTCTTAAAATTAATAGGGAAGTTGTGATTGCATAACTCTGTGAGTATTTAGGCTCTTTGGTTATACTTTGCTTATACTGTTGGGAGGCAATAGAAAGGACCCATAATCTATAAAGTGGATACCAGATGCCAGGCACCCACACCTACTTAATCCAGAGACAGGTTGCTGGAGGTGCTGGTGGGTATCTTCTTTCCTTATAGAAGGAAATAGGGGTTCAAACAACTTAAGTACTTGTTAAGTTTATATAGCTAAAAATGTGGGAGAAGTTTAGAAACCTTGCAGGCTTAACCTAAAAATACTCATTCTTTCTGGATACCTTAATGCTTCCAATTAAATATTTAATTAAGCTTATTAATATATTTATAGCAATTTCAATTTCGGGAGAGACCTGGTTTAATGTCAAAGTCAAATGGCAAAGTCTGTCTCTTGAAAATTGTCTTTAATGGAAGGTAAGATACTTCTAAATGCTTTCTGAGACTTTTCAGCCTGGAGATCAGGAAAACTGACACCATGTGCAGCTGTTGCTATTGACTTAGGATAATATCAGGAAATAAAATAGATAACCGTTGTTTATGCAATACAAAGGGAATTTAAAAGTCAAGGTCAATGAATGGAATGGATAAGGTTCAGTTAATTTAAGAATTTATTTGTCAGAATACTGAAGTGAAGCTTCAGTCTGTTGTAGTTGTTAGTTCTAAAAAGAGTTTTTAAAAGATGATTTTTTTTAAAAGAGAGAGACAGAGAAAATCTCCCATTTGTTGGTTCACTCCCCAAATGCCTGCAGTGACTGAGACTGGGCTGGAGTGGGTGACAGAGCCCCTACTACTTGAACTACCACCTGTTGGCTCCTTTTGAGGTTTGGATTAGCAGGAAATTGGACTCAGGAGCTGGAGGTAAATATTGAACTCAGACACTCTAATGTAGAATGCTATTAGGCCAAATGCCCAAGAAGCTTTTCTAAAGATAAAGATTATTCTGGTATAGGTAGTTTATGAACTGTTTTACCTAGCATGATTTATGGCCAAAATTCCTGTTCTAGGCCTTATTAATTAGAATTTATTCTTTTAGAGAGAGTCTCCAAACTCTGGTTCAGACAACTAAATAACTAGGCACAAAAAAATCCCTGAAAACTTTATGTAGCTGTTGAGTTTTAGGTTCTGAAGTGTTGCTGTGAAAGACCTCTACTTTGCAATGATATCTCTTCTCTCTTGACTTAGATGGTAACATTGGCTGTTGCCAGTAATGTTGCATTGCAACATAGGTGTCATAGGTGGATGAATTGGATGGCGCAGTCACAAAATGAAATAGTAGTAGGCTTTATAAAAGAAGGGAATTCTGTCATTTGTGACAACATAGATGGGCCTAGAAGATGTTTTGTGAAGTGAAACATGCCTCACACAGAGACAGGGAATGCATGATCTCACTTCTGTATAGAATCTAAAGATGTTGAACTCATAGAAGTGGAGAGGAGAATGGGGCATGCAGAAATGGAAAATGTTGGCCAAAGGTTACAAAGTTCAGGTGGAGACTACGCATAATGTTTAGTGATCTTTTGTACAGCATGATGCCCATAGGTTATAATAAAATGTATATTTCAAAATATAAAAGAGAAGATTTTAAATGTTCTCACCATACACACATACAAATATGTAAGTGAGGTGATGGCTATGTTAATTAGCTTGATCTCGTCATCCCAGAATGCATACATATTTCAAAGATCATACTATACCCCATAAATATATACAGTTATTATTTGGCAATTAAAAACTGAAAAGTTTGCAATTAGAATGAAAACTCTGTTTTGAGTTGAATTTTCCCTCAGAGTGTCTATCTCCTTCTCCCCCTTTTCCTGTGTCAGCATTCTAAACAGATAAGTGAGAACCTCTGATTGAATACCTGTAATGACAAAGGCAGTGAGGGGTCTGGTGGAGTCGCCAGCCCAGGTGGTCCCTGCCACACTAACGTCATAGCCAGTGTTCTCCACCAAGCCTGTGATGTGAGCTTGCTGCGCATCTCCTGAGACTGTGAATTGCTGGGCCTCGTGCAGCAAGTGAACATCGCTCACATTGATAACAATCTTTGCAAAAAGCCCAGCTCGAGTGGTCCAGGAGACGTTGAAGCTGTGAGGAGTAATATTGCTAAAGATTAGCGTGCCCAACTGTGGTTCTGGCTCTGAAGGGAAGGAACATGGACAGAGAGAAAGAGACATTATTAGAGCAAGCAATGGATTTATCCAGAATGTAGCCATAGAATTTGAAAGCATTAATATCTCCAAATATTTGCAGAAATGGAAGTATATTAAACTATTTCCTCACCTGCATTGATTATAATATATAATCAGAAAAAGATATATATATAGATAGATAGATGGCTATATGTATATATAGATATGTAGATATAGATATATACCTATATATAGATGTAGATATATAGATATAGATAGATATGTATAGATACATACATATAGATATGTATATCTATATATATCTACATCTATATATAGTATATATCTATATCCACATATCTATATCTATCTATCTATATATATCTATCTATATATCTTCCTCTGAGGATACTTTTAAAGTATGGACACAAGCATTTGCTTGTTGTATATGAAGGAAAGTGAATAAGCCACTACAGCAGAAGATAGGATTAATATAATTGGTATTAAGTTCCGATTTTGAAATTTTCTATTGGAACACTAGCCCTGTAAGATGTTCCAAGACAAGACAACTTCATGTTGAAAAGTACATGGTAAACACTGCATTTTGTTTTTAGCCCCATGCTTTAAAAATTATCCATCAATGGGCAGGTTATCTAAGGAAGATTCTTGGAACATTTCAAAGACCTGGTATTCTACCAATCATGCTTTAGCAAAAGTTACTTTGGAGTTCTTATTTAATTTTCTTTTGATCTACTTGGATTGTGCAAGTTAAAGACCAATATTCATACAAGAGGAATTCTGTACAGTATTTAAGAATCCAAATGCATGCACTGTGGGAAACCTATATATCACCTTAAACATTTTGTAAAGGTAAAGGAGGCTCCCATTAAAAAAAATTCTTGGTAGATTCAAAAGTTATAGAAAAACTTCAAGTTATTGCATTTTTGATTAAGAAACTTATTTATTGGATACTATGTAGAGGTGGTTGTTTCCACCAAGGTTAAATTTCTCTTGTGCCTTAAAATCTCAATCATTGATGATGAGATCAACTCATTGAATGTAAGGGTCCTATATGGCTACTGTCAATTGTTAAGTCTATGTAGGACTGGCCCCCAAAAGCTCCTTTATCAAATAATACTGATGTAAAAACAGATTCAGTTCAGGCTGTGTTTTAGAGAGGCCAGTTTCCTGGAGGTTTGCTATTTCAAGATCAGGATTTGGGGGTGGAAAGAGGAAGACTATTTCTTCCAAGGACTAGGGAGTTGTTTTTCTTTGGCTCCTGAATTTGGAGGAGAGGAGGAGCTCATTTAGACAAACTTTGCACAACTGCACTGCATAACTTGATGCTCAAAGGACAAAAAGAGTCTGTCTCCGAATTAGAACGCGTCCATAGGCAATGACACGGGATTTCCTACTTCTCAATTAGTTTGAGAAGCTAATGAAACTACAGTTTTCATCTATAGTATTGGCAAATTTCCTCAACCACACAAGAGATAAAGTACCCCAAAATGGAGCTCTGCCCTTTCCCTATTTTTTGTTGCATCTCCTGAGTTGAGGATGCTGGTAAGCTTCTCATGCTACCAAAGACTGACAATGCCAGCACATTCATCATGCAGAATGATTTAATTTCTTGAGGTCAGTTTGAGCTCCTGCTGCCTCTCAGAGGATACAATCAAGCAGAAAAGTAAGATGCAAGAAAACATTGAGAAACAGAATGTAGTTAGGATGTGAGCAATATTCCATGCAAACAAGGAACATTTTTCTCCTACCAGTTCTAACCCTTTGAGACAATTCCTTGACATGCTGTCCGCTTCTAGGAAAGATAGAGATGTTCAGAAACTGAATCTGGATGTTCACTTCATGCACTGGGATTTGGACAAGGTGATGGGTGGGAAAAAGATTCTGATGCTTGGCCATAGGTATCAGTGGGTGACAAAACATGCTTGATGGAGTCAGTGTCAAAAAGGAGCAGTGTTTGTAGGGAATCCAGACAAAAGAAAGTTTCAAGGAGATGAGGCCACTGAATCGTCTCATGCATTTCTTGGAGAGTGATCAAATTTTCTTCACCACATGCTAGGGACACCATTATTTAAAATCCTCTTAGAAAGAGATTAGATCATTCCAACTGAACCAAAAATGGCATGCACACACCTCTTTGAATATGATGCAGGCAAATTTTGATTAGAAAGACCACAGGCAGATGGTAATGAATGGTATTTGAAAAGATTATTCAAGATCAGATTAAAGGATGGTTTAGAAATTCAACCAAAGCAAGTCACGTTAACTCTAACAAACAAACAGAGCAACTCCAGATGTGAGTAAATATTTAGGAAAAGGAGATTGACACTAAAATCCTTTAATTTGGGGTGAGGGTTATCTGAGAGCTTTAAAGCTTTGATTTGGCTGGCTCAAACTTGAGGAAGTTGAAGAGTGGCTAGTGGGTGACTTTTGGAGTGCTACTCAGAGGAAGTACAGTAGACAGCAAAGAACTCATAATGGGAAATACCTGTGGTTGTTTGGACCATCAGGGTCTGAGCACGTTGCCCGCCAATCAGCCCATGAAGGTGGGCAGTGTAATTAGAAGAAGCTTTGAGGTTGGTGATGACAGAACTGCGAGATGCCGCAGGCACAGAGTATACCGCCGTCTCCTGGGGGTGGTCAGAATTACTAACTTCTATAAGAAAACTATCAAAGGCAGGCTCCTGAGCTTTCCATGAGATGAACACACTGCCCCAGGTCACATTTGAGACAGTGAGGTGGCTAAGGAGAGGTTCAGCTACTAAAGTGAGAAGAAAAATATGAAAGCATGTCACTTTAAACCATTATAGGTTCAAAATCAAAACATGTAAGACTAAATCCATAAAGTTTTAGACTTCACTCCTGGTAAAAGTATTTGCTCTTTGTTGAGAACCAATTTGAGCTAAATATATATGGTGGACTAATTACCTCCTCCGTGTTTGCTCCCACTTTAATGTGGCTGAGAAGGGAACTATATCATGCTGGAACTACACCTGCCTTTTCTGTGGGTCACTCAAATAACAATTGGTTGTTACATGTAGAATGACAGATGTTTCTTCAAATGTGGGTGACCTAAACAATAGATCATTTTCATGTTATAACCTTTTTCTTGCATTCTCTACAATATCCCCTCCCCCACTTTGAACTATAAGGGAAAATTCTCCTGTGTTGGGTCCAAATGTCATTCCCCCCACCGAATTTGTGATCCTTAATTTACCTGCCAAGAGAAGGCATTGCCTAAAATATGCTAAGAATGCTATTTCTGTTGAATGAAGTTCTTCTTTCTAAACTCTTCTTTCTAAACTGTCTTTTGCTACATGACCCAGAGCTTCTAGCATGGTATAGATGCCAAAGACACCACAGATTAAAGTATGAGTACTTCCCTCTTTCAAAAACCAAGATCCTTGTTTGAACCTGACAATTGTAACTTTATTTCTGTCCTGGGGCAAGATATTTGGTCTGGTCTTTTAGAGACAGTGTTAGAAACAACATAGCTACCTGCTCTACTCATCTGATGAGTAATCTTTGCTCTTTCTCTTCACTTTCGCAATTGGAATCAACATAATTTCATTAAACCATTGAGATGTTTGGGTATACCAAAGTCAAAGTCACTAGGAAGACAAAGACACTAGGAAAACACACAATGTGACTTTTAAGACTTCGTGCAGACATCTTTCCAAGGCCAGGGCAACTCTGAAAATCATGGCTTTTTAGTTACTGCAGGAAAGAATTCTTTTCTCCAAATCCTATAATGCAATCAGAACCAAAAGCACATTTTATGATGCAAATGTCCTAGTTAGTGATAAATCAAGAACATGGCATTATGCAAATCCACCACTGGGGCTGCTGTTGGAAGAGAGTCATGTTAAATATCGCTGCAACCTAGCACCATGGAAGAGGTGGTGTGTCCTGTGGCTTGGGACTTCCACAGAAGGGGAGGAGTGGCTTCACCCTGCAAAGAAGACTGTGAAGAGAGGATGTTGGGAATGAGACTATTCACATGTACCTGTGGTAGCTGTGGCGCTGATGGTTTTGGTCCGGATGCTGGGAGCAAGGCCAGAGAGGTAGATAATAAAATCAGTGCTAGGGGTTAACCCTGAGATGTGGGCAGATCGCTCAGCACCAGAGATATTGTATTCCAGCGTCTCCAGCAACCTATTGGAATCAATAATTTCAATGGTAAAGGTCTCGAAGATCCCATCAGTAGCTGTCCAGGAAAGATTGAAGCTCTCAGGAGTTATGTCAGAAACATTTAAGTTTCCAATCTCAGGTTCTTTGGCTGAAAAAGGAGGGATAAGAGAGAAGAAACAAACGAGTTAATTATTTGGTTGTGTTTTCCGACTAAGGTTGTTAATAGAACCATTGCCAGGGAGGAAGATCTGATAGTTAAGCATGAGTGTGTAAATGAAGCAATGTTATCAATCAGTGCCAATGAGAGAGAAAAGGAGTTTTGTTAAAGGAAAAAAAATTTAAAAAGGAAGGGGTGGCAATTAGAGTTCCCTACTCTCTAGTTGCCACACATGAGCAAATCCTGGCCAAACCATCTCGAGGGAGAAGGCCCAGTAAATGATCTCAGCAGAAATCTCTGCACTCTAGCTGCACATGTCTCTGGGTGTGCAACAGCAGGGGTTCTGGTCCTGGGTCAGAAGATAGGAGCTCTGGCAACTTCCAATCTCTTGAACTGCATGCAGGAGACTAGGATTATTTGTATGTCTCCTGCAGACTCCTTTGCTTTGAGGGTGTGCCCATCTATTTAAATGAAGGCTGAATCGTTTCAACATCAATATCCTACTAAGGTGATACCTTGAGGCTTCTGGTTTTGTGACTTAAAGGGAATTGCAAATTTCTAAGTGTAATTCTTGGTACTTTTTCATATTTTAGACAAGGGCTAGCCAGGCATTCCCATTTTCTGTTAAAACAGCTTATGCCCACTTTACGCCTTCTATGTGGGCCAAAAAGGTCTGGCACTACATTGCCAACCAAGAGAGCTAAGCCAAGACAAGGCTGTTTAGGGAACCATTTTTGGCCAAGAAATAACTTTTAGTCTTGGAGATGATCCTGCGAGTGCTTTCTTAAGTAACAGGAATAAGATGTGCAGAAGGCAGGTAAGAAAACTTACACTGTCTCTTTAGCAAGGAAGAATGCCTCTGATCTCTGAGACCATCCCAATAGATTTGTTGATAAAGAACTCAGATGGGATTATGGATCTTGCTCCCCATAGGCCATCATTGCCTCATCAGAGGCCATAATGTTGCTATTGATTACATGCACACACACACACACACACACACACACACACACTAACCACACCCAAACCACAAGATCTGTAAAAAAGATCAGAAGTGGTGGGTGATTTCCCTGCCTTCTGGAATGGGGTGGTTTCTGGATATCAGATGAAAGATGATTGGGCATGTTCCGAGAAGCCTCAGCTGTAATTTCTAGGCATTTCCTGGTTGTCATCCATGGAGGGGTTGCTTGTATTTTATGGTGATCTCAGTGAGAGTAACAGAAATGACTGATGCTAAAATGCAGAGCCATGCTTTAGCCAGAGTCAGCCAGCACATGCAGATTTGCCATGAATGTTTAGTTGCAATAATTACATAAAAGAGAGACAGTCCTATGTAAAACAAAGCAGCACGGCCTCTCCTGAGCTTCAGACCAGCTGAGGCACATACTGAAGAGGGGCCATAGAAAACAGTGTTGAGGGGAAGGCTGCTCACTTACGCAGGCTCCCGGGGAAGCACTGAATGTCTTGGAACAGGAGTACAGTGATGAGTAAAACATAGCATCCCCTCTTGGGGCTGCGGCTAGGAGTCTGCCACCCAAAGGCAAGTGCTGCAAGGAACAGTTCTTGACTAAAGGAGCAAAAAGGATGCCAGTTCTTGACATTCATAGCCTGGGACATTTCTTGCTCTGAATGCTGCTGTGTGTATTTCTGGCTACGAATGGCCTTCTGTTTGGTACAGTCGCCAATCATAATTGTATGACTTTTTTCTTTTTGGTTTAGCTGTTTGCTAATCTGATGTTCTAACAATGACTCAGTAACTGAGGGAATTGCCTGGGGGAGGGTAATTCAGTTCTCTTATTATACCCAGTACATTTTAGAGAAACATTTCTTAAATGCAGGAACCACGGCGCCTATACCCTGGAGGGATTTAGAGATAGTAAGGCACCATTTCCAGCTAGCAAAGGTCCCTCTAAAGTAAATAATCTGTGCCCCAGTGCACTCATGGGAAAGGAGGGCTTCTGGTTGTATTCCAGCACTAGAGAAGTGAATTAAAACCATCAGGCTGACTCCTGAAACAAAAAGCCATCATTCATCATTGTAGGACTGGCCAGATAAGGTGTGGGAGAGAGAGGCTGGGGCCTGAAGGTCAGAAAAGGCAACATCTGCATCATTCATCATTGAGATGGCAAAGACATCTTGATAAAGGCACCGCCCACAGGGCAGTCTCTGAGCATGCAAGGGCAGCAGCTGAAGGGTGCATAGAAATGATTCAGTTATGGAGGGGAGCAGACTCCTTGCGCGATCTAGTGGCAGGAAAGCAGGGAACTTTGGGGGAGAAAGCATTGACATGGAGAAGAAGGTACCTGTGAAGGCCTCAGCAGAGAGCACTGGTGTTCTATAGCCCTGGATGACCCCATAGATGGACACTCTGTAAGGGGTGACAGCTTTGAGGCCAGGAATATCCACAGCCCGGAGACTGCCGGGCACTGTGAGGTTCTGAGCAGCCTCCACCTTGTTGGCCTCCTGCACCTGAATGACAAAGTACTCGTAGGCCTGGTCAGCTGTGGTCCAGTTGAGTGAGAGGCTGTCCCAGGCAACCTCAGTCACAGTTAATGCTCCCAGCTCGGGGAGCTTCTCTGAGGAAGGACAAAGAGGTAGGTGTCAGTTCTGTAAAGGCCAGACAAGGAAACCAAACATCCCACAGCCCAACTCTAGGAAGGAAAGAAAAGGGAACAGAGAATTTTGGAAATTCCTGGTCTCTGGGCATTTGCAATTTGAGCATAGCACTCTGGCTACAGCTTTCTTCTGGAGTTGGAAATGGTCAGAAAGAGGATGTGTGCATCGTTGATCCGGAAGATGGCAAAGGAGTCTGCAGCAATACACAACCCCTGAACACGCATCGCTTGCCTGGCCACTAAAGGACACAGGGAAAAGGTGGACTTGGGGTCAAGGTATGGAGTTGGGGGTAGCTTAGAAGTGCAGACTGTGGAGGCAGATGGGCCTTGATTAGAATTCCAACTCTGACACCAATTGGGTCATGCCACTCAGCCTCTTTTCTCACTCTCTTAACCTGTAAATGGAACTGACACTACCATTTCATTGGCTTGCGTGATGTTATGTGATGTTGAAGTGATGATATTTATCAACCTCTTAATACCATACTTAAGACAGAGTGAGAGTCCAGTAAGTCAGCTTAAGCAATAATGTGGTCTTGGTGTTTGTCCTTGGAACTTCTCAATCTTTTGGGAGATAACAGCTTGCTTCATTTCATTACTTGAAATTAGATAATCTGATTGCTGGCCATGTGCTATCTTCCTGTGTTCATAAAGTGTACATTGTCTCAGGTTTGGACAAGTGAGATGTTTTCTCTCTGGACTTTTCTCAGCTTTCAGGGATCAGAAGTGATGTGTGTTCTTGGCTTTGTTCTCCTCATCCACCCTTCTTCAAGCGCTTGGTGTTGGACTGAAGAATGACTGCTTCACAAGCAGTGTGTCTACTTTTAATTAAGAATTCTTAATGTTTTGGTCAGTCAATGGTGCCGAGAAAGGCCCACTATGAATTTTTATTCTCCTACAGTGCAGGAAGGAAACTTAATGTAGTAATTAGTGTTGGTTTAGAAAGTTTGGATGCAGGTCATAGAAAAATCTGGTGCTTTGTGGGATGCTTCTCTGGGTTACATGGAGTCTGTCAGCCTCTCTATTGAGGGCCACAATGGCCATGGATTAGAAATTAGAGTAAATGTATGTATCTACAGGTATTTCCATTAGAACAAGGTAGGAGTTGGATGCTTGTCCTCAGGAGTCCTAGGACTCAGTGCATTGTCAGAGCCTGAGGGTAACCTCTTCCTTTTAGGGGGCTGACTTAAATGGACTCTCTTCCACATATAGTGGGTGCTTTTCTGGAAGAATTACCTTGAGGACACAGAGGGAATTTCCTGTGCCTTCCCAGTTCACCAGCAAAGCTGCTTGCTTATGTATCACATAGTGGGATTCCTTGCAAGACTGCCTTTGCAAAAAGTTTTTCTGTTATGAACAAAATTCTGCAGACCACAGCTGTAGATGATCTGTATCTTACACCCAGTCTGTCTGTCTCAAAAACCTTTTTGCTCTCACTTGGTCTGAAGCTATTCCAGGAAACTGAGGATAATGGCATCCCATGGGACCTTAAGATTATCGCACCATCACTTTTCATATTTTTGGAAGTGTGTGTCATTTCTAGCAATGACTACATTTATTTGGCATATATAAGCAAGGAGCAAAATCTATTTGAATTAGGTGATTTGGATGGCATTATCAGATCACAGGATATGGAGAGAGGGTTAATGGGCTTAGGGTCTACCATAGAAACCCAATTACTAAAAATTAGGTCCATTTGCTCACAGCCCCATTTGAAGCTATTTTTAGAAATTTCATGCACAGTGGATAGTTTTCTATGACAGATGGAGCAGCATATATTCAGGGGGGGAAATGAAGATGAATTGTGTTTTCTCTCCAAGTTGAATGAAAAACACTGAACTCAAATGGGCTGTCCTTTCTTGGAAATGGCCCTGCCTTGAGTGTCTCTGAAGGAGACTTGGATAATTTCAGCAGAAGATGAATAGATTATTTCTAAAGGTTTTTCTGTAGAGATCCAAAGATTGAATATTAGTGATTCTGAGGTTGGTAATGACAATGTTGCTCTAGAAAGTTCTGATCTTAGCCTTGTGCCACAGCCTTACCGCTTCATTTGTTTTCTCATGCTTCTATTAGCTATTGTTGTTCAATACTACAAGAAGGGCATTGTGCTGTGTGCTTTCATTCAGTAGTTCATTTACTGCTCAGGATAGTGCTCTGAAGTATGGTTATTCTCTCTGATTTGAGTGTGAGAAAAGAAGGCTTAGAGATAGCAAGTGGTATACCCAAGAATATTCAGCTGACAAAGTGGAATTCCAGCCCAGACCTTCCTTCATGCTGCCTATCAGCCACGGAGAGGGAGGACCCTGAAGCTGGGGAATGATCTATTGCAATGACTCACATCAGATCTCTGGTCTGGAAAGAGGGTCATGTACCTGTGATGACCTCCGCAGCCAGGGGTCGAGTGCTGCGGCCCCTGACCTCGCCATGCAGGGTGATTTTGTAAGGCGTTCCAGCCCTGAGGCCTGGGATTTCCACAAAGCGCAGGCTGCCAGGAACTGTAAGATTGCGAGCTTCTTCCACCTGGTCAGCCTCCTGGACCTGAATGACAAACTGGTCATAGGTCCCATCTGGTGTGGTCCAGTCCAGTCTGAGAGCATCCCAGCTAACCTTGGTCACTGTCAGGTTTCCCAGCTCTGGACTCTCTTCTGCATAAGGACACAGAGTTGCTGAGTTACTAAAAAAGGCAACTGCACAGGGGCATTCAGGTGAGATGGCATTTTGGCTCAGGTTGGGATGAGTTTTCTGCTAAGTGTCGATTACAGGTGCATGCTTTACAGCTGAGTTGACATACTCTCATTGTTGGCACTAAAGCCAGAGTTTTCAACTCAGCCCTTGGGAATGAAAGTTGGTTTTAGGAATCGTTCACAATTTCCATTCTTTATATACAAATAGGGCTCTGGAGAATCCTCCAGTATCCTCAAAATGAGCTCAGAGCTATTATTTCTTCACACAAAATGTTGTGCTTTCCAATTTCTTAGATATTATGACTGAAACTTGCTTTGCAAGAGAAGTTAACTTCTCACTTTTGCAAAGGAAGAGTAGCTGGAATTTTCCATGGAACTGGATACACTAGGCTGTGACTGGGATGTGGCCAAATAAGGGATATGACATTTGGGAAGACACAGTGATGAGTCACCAGGATTTCCACAACATGGTAGGTGCTGAACCCAGTTTAGAGCAGGCAAACACTTTGATTCCTCCTGAGCAGAGGCAGAGGGGGTGATGCAGGTGTGCAGAATGAGACAGAATACCTGTTAGGACTTCAATAGAGCGAGGGGTTGTGGTGAAGTCCCGAGTGACCCCTTGGATAGTGATGCTATAGAGAGTGGCTGCTTGGAGCCCAGGCAGGTCCTTGGACCTCAGTTCTCCTGGGACCGTGACATTCTGGGCTGCATCTGTTGTGCCAACCTCCTGCACCTGAATGAAAAAGTGCTCATAGGCCCCCTCTGGAGCAGTCCAGTTGAGCTTGAGGGCATCCCAGCCCACCTCGGCCACCGTGACCTCTCCCAAGTTGGGAGTTTCTCCTGGAGAAGGATAAAGAACTAGTTTAATGATCAAATCACACACCAAGATCCTGGGCATCTTTAAACACAACAAGAGGATTTAGATCACTTAGAAATGTGACTCTTTAAATAAGCATGCATCATGCAACTTTCCAAATTTTAGAAATAAAGCAAAGAGGGAGAATGTGGGAAAATACCAGTTTTTGTATCTTATTAAAGAATTTCCCTAATCTTTACTACAAAAAGGGATTAATTTTGTAGTGTTATTTCCCTTTTTAAATAGAGTGTCTTCAGTCCCTTAAAGGCAGAGAGGCTATTCATAGAGCTAACTGTCCCCTCCACTGGGGCTATGTGGAGGCTGTGTGTCCAGGTTGGGCTCTGCATAGCTCCGAAGGGTGTCATTCATGTGCAGTGAAATGACCGTGGTGGCCATGGAGTAGTGTCATCTGTTGGCCTGGCTGTTCTGTTATTAGACTCTGTCACATTAAAACACGAAGCTCAAGTCCATTCCAAAGTCAGTTATGCCTGATCATCCTTGGGCAGTTGCCTGTTGAGAGAAGCAAAAGCTGGAGGTAGAAAGGTAAGGGGTACCTGTGGAGACCTCAGCAGAGAGCACTGGGGTTCTATAGCCCTGGATGACCCCATAGATGGACACTCTGTAGGGGGTGGCAGCCTTGAGTCCCGGGATGTCCACAGCCCGGAGGCTGCCGGGCACTGTGAGGTTCTGAGTAGCCTCCACCTTGTTGGCCTCCTGCACCTGAATGACAAAGTACTCGTAGGCCTGGTCAGCTGTGGTCCAGTTGAGTGAGAGGCCATTCCAGCCAACCTCAGACACGGTGAGGCTTTCCAGTTCAGGGGCTTGTTCTGAATAAGGACAGAGATGGGGTCAGTTACACAACTCTTCAAAATGCTTTCTTTCTGAGAACCCAGAAGTCAATGCTGAGAACCCACGGTCCATGCTGAAAGGCCATCAGCATCCCAGTTCTGTGTTTCCCTCGCTGCCTCCCCTGCTGGTGCTGCCCCCATTAAAAACATCAACAGAGAAACAATACACATTTCGACTTCATGCATATTTAGGCTTTTCCTTTGGGAACCATATTTCCCTATTGCCAGTATCCTATAAATTAGAAAACCCTTTACATCCATGCCAGTGAGACTCTAGGCTTCAGTTCCAGTTTTCATCACAGGGAGCTGGCCGTCAGCTGTTCTGTATGACTTGGGCTGAGCTGTGTAGCTTTCTGTATTTTGTGACTATTGACCCTACTTGTTCTTCTTGGGTTCCCTTCCTTTCTGCACTACCTCTGTCTCCTCTGGATGGTATGTTTTACAGTTTATAATGAGGGTGAGCTAGTTATAGGAGTTCAGATCAATTGACATAGGTCACTTTTGGGGAAGATCAGAGATAAATGCACATAGGGTTGGCAAGACAGAACTGAAGAAGGCAACAAGTCTTAGAAAAATCGTTCCTTTTTGGACACAAAGATTGACTGAGGCCCTGGGAGAAACAAAGATTATTAAGCTCAATGAAAATTGAAAGCACCATCTTCTTTTGTATCCTGAGCATACAGGATTCAGTAAAATAAAGATTAGCTTGTTTGAATCTGCCTAAGGGGGATATTTTCCCAGAGCTGGGCTTAAGTGGACTTTGCATGACCTAGAAAAAAATTTTTTTTCTGGAAATTAATCATGTAAACAACAGAGTTGAATCTTCCTCTAGCTCATTTCAAAAAGTAAATCATTTTCCTATTTATGCCTTCCATTGCTGCTAATTTCAAAGGAGCCCTATGTGTCCACAAAAATCAACTTCTAACTTGAAAGTCTTAGTTTGCAATTTGATGGAGGACCCTTTTTTTTTCCAGCAGAAGAAACATCTCTATTGTGGAATCTGTTTAATTCAAAATTTTCCAAATTCTGAAAACAATTTTCCTAACCATTTCACATTGGCAAAGTTTACACTCTTCCACATCTAGAACAGAGGTTCACAAATAGTGATTTAATGTGTACATCTAGTCTACTGCCCATTCTGATATAGTCACCAATCCAGTAGCAGTTTTTACATCTGTAAATGATTGATAAAAATCCAAAGAAGAATAGTACTTCATGAAACACGTAGGTCATATGAAATTTAAGTTTTGTCATTGTAAATAAAGTTTTATTAGAACATGGACGTGATCACTCACATGTTATTGATGGCTGCTTTAATTGTGACAGAGATTCCCTGGCCTGGCAAAATCTAAAGTATCAACCATCTGACACTGTACAAAAGATGCTAATCTGTAAACTCCTCATATAATTTCAAATCACGTTCTGGAGCTCACATTCAAGGTTTTAGCAGTTCTTAACCTCCTAAACCTAGTCTCTATGAGAGACAGAGGATCCCAAGTTCAAGGTGTTATATGTAGAGAAGGAGAAAGGAAGGATGGTCAGCTCTTCTTCAACCTAATGGCCCTTGTGTGGGCAGAAACAGTGCCTCCAGCTACAATGATTATCCTTGGCCGTGAGATTTAAGCACAGCTAAACTCAGGAGCAGTCCTTGTGCATAAAGAGATGCAGGGCAAAACCAAAGCTCAGCGAACAGTGAAACTGATCCTGTGGCTCTTAAGTGTCCCTTTCTGTCCCACTTCCTTCTTTTCTTTTCCCCCTGCCATCCCAAACCACTTGTCAGGGACTCAGCTACATTGACCATGCATCCCTTTGTGTGAATAGTCACTGTCTTTCCTCTCCAAGTATCCATATGTTAAATCTTTTCTTCAATTATGAAAGAAATTTCAGATGCCAGGTTGCAAGAGACAGGAGAGTCATCACCTGGGAGAGGTAGGGGGACCAGGATTCCCTGTGAAGCTGTTATAGGAAAGACATTTGGTGAGAGAAGAGGGGATACATGTTGGAAAAATATTTCTTCATGGTGAACACTATCTCATCTCTTGGAATCAGCTTTTCAATGTCGCCAATAATCTTCACAGTGTCTCTCACCTCCGCTTCATCTATTCACTCATTTTCAGGTAAATGTCATGTTGCTCAGTCAGTAGTAATAATCGTGCTAATGATACTTCTAGCAAAACTTCTGGCTATTCCTCCATTGTTTTTGGTAGGCAAAATCAAGAAACAGCATTGGGTTATTATTTAGGGAGGCAGCACTATAGCCATGTCTGTAGTAGATGCTACAAATACCAAGAAATAAGTAAAATGCACAATGTTCATGAATAAAATTGGTAGACAATGGAAAGGGAGAGGGGTAAGGATTAAAAAGGGAGGGTGAATACTATGAATAAAACATAAAGCAGACAATATTTGAGATGGGCACCATAAATGCTGACTCTACATTTCCAAAGCAAATGACAGCTGTGGGCTCAGTCCCAGGAAGCCAAGTGTTCCCACTGTATAGCACCACACTGAATTTCTTTGGCATTTCTTTATGAAAAGGCTGTTGTCTCTCTCTTACAGCTGTGCACAGGAATCTACCCTCTGAAAAATGTCAATGGGCCTGGGAAATCAGAATTTTGAAATTCCATTTCTGTATCCATGGTAGGTTGAGCAGCTGGCCTGGAGGAATTTCTGGCAGTACCAAGACCTTTAGACTCTCACCATCCTGTAGATGTTCTGGCTAGAGGATAAACCCCCTTTTCATGTTCACTTATGGGAGAGAGCCTCTCCTGCAGCTGGGGGATGGGCTTATTCAAGCCTGAAGACTCCACAGAGTAGATAAAAGAACTTCCGTCTCATCTTGCAGGCATGAGATATAGAGAATGAAAAGCCTTGCCCTTAAAACATTTCAGTGAGTCTTCCTGTCAAGAGTGACACCCAAGCCCCTTAGCGTCATATCCACTGCCATTTCAAGGCTGTCTCCATAGTCTCTAGTATTACCCCATAGCAGGGTTAGCAGGGCTGCACAGCTTACATCTCATCAATATAAACTTCCTGATGCCTTTGACGTCTTCAAATACTGGTTCTCCTGCTGGAAATGTTCCTCTGCTACTTGCTCAACTCCACTTCCTTTTTCAGAACTCAGCCAAGCATCATGTTTTCTAAAGTATCTTCTCAGCTACTCTTCACTCCCTTTGCTCAGGCCTGGGCTGGGCACCTGTCTCTATGTTCCTAGAATCCCCTGCCTCCATGCTCCTGGAAACCTCTGCCACTGTGTTCCTGGAACACTCTGCCTCCACTAATCTTAACATCTAGTCTACCCAAAGGACTGTGAGCAGGTGCACACGAGTCAACATAACAGTGCTGACTGGGGACTCATTTCTGTTCAAATACCGTTGCTGTCCAGTGCATGCAGATTTTTAATACATGCTTGCTAGTTAAAGTAAATACTGTTATTTGCCGAACCTGAAATAAGTAAACTTTTCCACCTATATGTCTTGAATATTTGGTGACAGATACTGAAATGCATACTGTTTGTATAGGAGGAGACTTTTTTTTTTTCCTGATTGTCTCTTCCATGTAGCAACTGAGGAGACATGACAGCAGGTTCGGTGAGCAGGATGAATGGGCTAGAAGGGGCACTGGAGGTCAGGATTGAGCTGCCATCATGGGAAAACTTGGTTAACCTCTTACTGACTAAGAGAAAAGGAGAACATAAGAAGGGCATAGTGGAAGCTCAAGGACCATGTGCAAGCTTTCTGGGGCGACTTTGGAAAAAAGCAGTAGACCTGGAACGGAAACATTTCATGGGAAATAACCACAGAATTATTACCAATATCCTTGTCATCTTTAAAAGAAATCTAATGAAAAGTAAATGAATTGTTAGGCTGAAAGAAAGGAAATAACAATTTAGAAGATTCTGTGAAACACAC
Source organism: Sylvilagus floridanus (assembly GCA_949820135.1). NCBI lineage: Eukaryota > Metazoa > Chordata > Mammalia > Lagomorpha > Leporidae > Sylvilagus > Sylvilagus floridanus. The sequence continues at coordinate 80,471,884 of OX463243.1, forward strand.
AACAGGAACAGGAAAACAAAAATAAATACAAATCCTGATGCTTCAACTTCTCCTGGGAAGAAAATCACTATTGCCCAGCAAGGGAAATTTGCTGAATGAGTTGACAAGAAGAAAATTTCATGTTCAGAAAAGACAATCAGCTGTTTCAAAGTGGCATTTAGAGGCTTCGTGGGCAGACAAAGCAGCATGTTTTCCCATCTGGCTTTCTCGTGGGTGAATAACGTGGCTGGCAGGATCCACAAATCTCAGGATCCCCAGAGGGTTTGGGGGAAGCTCGGGAGCACTCACCTGTGGACGCCTTCACATGCGCAGGCTTGCTCTTGTGTCTGCCCTTCTCTGCTGTGAGGAGGATGCTGTATTCCTGTCCTGGTTCCAGCCCTGTCAGGATGTAGGAGGTGCTATCTCTCGGGAGCAGCACCTCTGCTGGCTGGCTCATGGGGGAGCTGTAGTTGAGGCGGTAACGGTCAAACTTGGCCAAAGGTGTCCTCCAGAGCAGGGTCAGACTGCTGTCAGCGGTGCCAGAAACCCGAAGGTCCTTGGGTGCATCCAAGTCTATGGGTGAAACAGAGACAAACACTCTTCAGACTATGAGGCAGGGCTGCTTCTGGGGCTGCCAGTCAACTCACTTGGCCAGACTCCTACGTCTGCCACATACGGACTATGTGGCTGCAAGACATTCACCTCGGAGTCTTAGTCTCCACCTTTGTAAAATAGGCCTGTTTACAGTTCCTTACAGCCATGTACATGATGATGTTTCGGTCAATGATGGAGTTCAAGAAGGACAGTGGTCCCATAAGAATACAATGGAGTTGAACGACTCCTGTTGCTTAGTGACCCTGTAGCTGTTGCCACGTCAGAGCACAATGCTTTCTTCCTGTGTGTGTGGTAATGATGTTGGTGTAAACAAATCATATAGCCAGCTGTGTGAACACATAGCTCATGTGATTATGCTCAGCCCTTCTCTATCCCCACCCAGATGCAGTAGCCCCTGGCTGCAATGGTTCTACCCCATAAAATCTGCTTGATAAAAGTTCAGTGTTTTCAGCAGAAATTTCCCTACTCCCTGATGTGTTTTGGCTAGACAGTTGTTCATTGAAACATGGAATTGGTTATCAGCTTTAGAAAGTGTCTGGATTTCTTATAAAATCTGGTTTCAATTTTTCTTCAAAAATCCAGTTCTTGGGACTGGTGATGTGGTATCTGTGATGCTGGCATGCAATATGGGCACCAGTTTGAGTCCTAGCTGCTCCACTTTCAATCTAGTTCCCTGCTAATGCACCTGCGAAAGTAGAGGAGGGTGGCCCAGGTCCCTGGGCCCCTGCACCCTTGTGGGAGACCTGGCTGAGGCTCCTGGCTCCTGGCTTTGACCTGGATTGGTCCTAACCTTTGTGGCATTTGGGGAGTGAGGCAGCGGATGGAGAATCTCTTTCTCTGTCTCTTCCTCTCCCTTTCTTTCTAACTCTGACTTTCAAATAAATAAAACAAATCTTAAAAAAAATTACTGTTCCCCTTTCTGTATACATAGAGAGAAGTATTGGCTTCATTTAGATGGGCTGAGATGATGTTATTTTTGAATATTAACACCTGGGATAGATTTACAGACCCTTTCAACTCCCAGGGCTTCTACTTTTTCCTTCTAACCAGATGTCTGCCCCATCAGCCCTGTCCTGTTTGCCTAGAGCCAGCTCAGTGGTAGTAGGAATCCAAGGTGCACCTCACCTGTGGCTGCATTGATGGTTGCTGGGTCACTCTCCTTGTCTTCCTTCACAGCAGAGACTCCAATCCCATATTCTGTTCCTGGCTTCAGACCTAGGAGAGAACATGTAGGGTGATATTCAGCCTGAAACTGAAAAGGCTTTGAGATGCTCATGAAATTGGCCTTGAACTTGTCCCTGGTGGCTATGATTTCACAATGTCTGGAAGTTTTACAGACTAACCTGCTGCAGCTCAAGGGGGAGGAACTGCTGCGAACTGGACTCATTTCTCCCTCTAGAGGGTTGCAGTAGGAACTTGTGGGAGAGGTGCCTATGCTTTGCGGACCCGTGAGGCTGGCTGCATGCAGGGTGCGGAGCTCACCTTTGAGAGTGGTTCTGGTTGTGCCTTGTTGGCTCTTTGAGACATCAGCTTCAGCATGGTCACCTCCAGAGATGGGAGCATACTTAATTCGGTAACTGTCGATAGCTGCCTTGACGTTCCGCCATTCCAGCGTGATGCTGTTATCTGTCTGGGAGACACGTCGGAGATTCCTGGGAGCATCCAGGCCTGTTTGAGAAAGGAGGGAACATATGAAAGGTGCCGCTGGACAGAAATGACATAATCACTCCTCCCCTCTTTATTCAATCTCCATAGCTAATGCACACATTTATTTTTTAAAAAAGCATCATTTATTTGAAAGGCAGAGTGATAGAGGAAGAGACAGAGAGATCTTTCACATCTGCTGGTTCACTCCCCAAATAATAGCCAGGGTAGGGCCAGGGTGAAGCCAGGAACTCCATCCAGGTCTCCCACATAGGTAGCAGGGGCCCAAGTACTTGGGCCATTGTCTTCTCCCTTCCCAGGCGCATTAGCAGGAAGCTGGATGGGAGGCAGAGAAGTCGGCACTCTGATGTGGGATGTGGGCTTAACCCGATGCACCACAATGCTGGCCTCTCACGCACAAATTTAAACAGATACTAATCATTTGGGTGACACTCGTGCCATTTGTGTTTTTCTCAGACTTTGTGCTTAAAGAATAATGTGAAACTTACAAATAAGCTCCTGAGTGTGAGAACTGATCTTTTGTGCCTCCTCACTGCTACTTCTGATAACTCACACAGTGCTTACTGAGTGCTGAAAAAATATTTATTCAATGAAGGATTAATACCTTGCTACTTTAAACATAAAGAAGTAAGATGGTTTACTCTTCACTAATATTTTCCATAGTATTTATTTTATTTTATATTTATTTGAATTTTTTAATTTTATTTATTTTTATTTTTGACAAGCAGAGTGGACAGTGAGAGAGAGAGACAGAGAGAAAGGTCTTCCTTTTTGCCGTTGGTTCACCCTTCAATGGCCGCCGCGGCCGGTGCGCTGCGGCTGGCGCACCGCGCTGATCCGAAGGCAGGAGCCAGGTGCTTCTCCTGGTCTCCCATGGGGTGCAGGGCCCAGGGACCTGGGCCATCCTCCACTGCACTCCTGGGCCATAGCAGAGGGCTGGCCTGGAAGAGGGGTGACAGGGACAGAATCAGGCGCCCCGACCGGGACTAGAACCCGGTGTGCCAGTGCTGCAAGGTGGAGGATTAGCCCATTGAGCCGTGGCACCGGCCTTATTTGAATTTTATTTTAACCAGAACTTTAGTCTGAGAGCATCAGACTAGCATCTTCTATGAGGTATTCAAAAAGTTCATCAAAAATGCATATTATTAGAAGAACTATGTATAGATTTCTAAATTTTTATACCAAAATAAACTTCTTTTTAAAGATTTTTTTGTATTTATTTGAAAGATAGAGTTACAGAGAGAGGTCTTCCCAACTGCTGATTCACTCCCCCAAATGGTAGCAATGGCTGAAGGTGAACTGTTCTGAAGCCAGGAGCTTCTTCTGCAGGGACCCAAGGACTTGGGCCATCCTCTGCTGCTTTCCCAGACACATTAGCAGGGAGCTGGATCAGAAGGAGAGTAGCCGGGATTTGAACTGTTGCACATAAGGGATGCCAACACTGCAGGCTACAGGCTTTAACCTGCTGCCCCACAGCATCATTCCCAATAAACTTAATTTTTAAAAAATTACTTAGGGACCAGTGATGTGGTGCAGTGTGTTAAGCCACTGTTTGCAACACCTGCATCCTGTGTCAGAGCACTGGCTGCTCCGCTTCTGATCCAGTATCCAGTTATCTGCTGACGTCACAGAGAAAGCAGCAGAGGATGGTTCAAGTCCTTGGGTCCCTGTCACCCAGGTGGGAGATCTATTTGGGGTTCCTGGCTTCTGGCCTCAGCCTGGCCCCCCCCCCATCACTCTGCTTTTCAAATAAATAAATAAATCTTAAACATGATTGACTTATTTATTTATTTATTTTAGAAGGAAAGAGAGAGAAATGGGGAGAAACGAAGAAAGGAGAGAGACAGGTGGCCGAGAGAACTCCCACTCACTGGTTCACTCCACATATGCCTGCAGTGACTGACTAGGAGCCAGGAACTCAATTCAGGTCTCCCATTTGGGTGGCAAGAACACAACTACTTGAGCCATTGCCTGGTGCCTCCTATGGTATGCACTGATAGGGAGCTAGAACTGGGAGTCAAACTGGGACATGAACCCAGGCACTTGGATATGGGATGTGGGTATTTACAATGCTAGACCAAATATTTCCATTAATTTTTTTTCCATGAATCGTGTGCATGTGTGTACAAAAAAAAGTGCTTTGAAATGTTATTTGGGGTTCTAGTCCCGGTCGGGGTGCTGGATTCTGTCCCGGTTGCCCCTCTTCCAGGCCAGCTCTCTGCTGTGGCCAGGGAGGGCAGTGGGGGATGGCCCAAGTGCTTGGGCCCTGTACCCCATGGGAGACCAGGAGAAGCACCTGGCTCCTGCCATCGGATCAGCGCGGTGTGCCGGCCGCAGTGCGCCGGCCGCGGCGGCCATTGGAGGGTGAACCAACGGCAAAGGAAGACCTTTCTCTCTCTCTCTCTCTCTCTCTCTCACTGTCCACTCTGCTTGTCAAAATAAAATAAAATAAAATAAAATTTAAATGAGTAGAAATTCCTTCCTTCACTTTTTTAACTGTCAAATGAGCCTGGACGATACCCAACCTGGGAGAAAATGGAGATGTTTCCCCTTGTTAACAGGGGAAAGCCTGTTACCTGTTGTGAAGGTCTCTTTGGCCGGGTTGCTGGACATGTCGCCCCTGCGGGAGATTAGGGATACTTCATACTCGGTGTCAGGCTTCAGGTTCCCGATGGAGTACTGGTTCTCGTCGTGTGTGAGATCAATGGTGGTGCGGTCACCGGGTACATCTTTGATGCCGTAGGAGAGTTCAATGCCGTCAATCTCGGCCAGGGGCTTGAACCAGGTGACCAGAGCCGTGGTGTCTGTGACATCTTTCACCTCGATCTGACTGGGGGCATCCAAGCCTGTGCCGGGCAGAGGAGAGAGATGAAGGCCAGTGCCATGACGAAGCAGAGAGAAGACCTTGCTGTCCTCCAGAACAGGGCTATACATTTAGATAGCGAGATAGCTTGATCTTATTTTACCTCTATGTGCTTCAGTTTCCTGTTTGGTAAGTCATACATGGTGACTATGATAGCTGCCTTTGGAATTTTGCCCTTTTCAAACACCAATGCAGACAAGACTTGTAAAGCATCTAGCACAGAGCCTGGCACGTGCCAGTGACATGATGCATGGTCCTTCCTTTGTCGATGTTGTTATTGTTACTATTTTCACAAGGTGAGGACACACAGTAGGGGTTACTTCATTTGGTAGGAAATTGACTTGATGGGTAACTTTTCTATGAGAATGATAGAGTAGAAAAGTAAGATAGTAGATGGTCTTGATAGTGCATGGAAAGTTATTGTTGATGAGAATTCATCGCTATCTCAAGCCTTGCCTATCTTTGTACCTCCTCTTGGCTTTCCCGCTGTCTTTCATTCACCTCATGCTGTGTCTACGCTGTGCCATGACAACCTGCTCCTCAGAGCTTGGGAGCAGTCTGTGCTGTTTGTCACCTCTTGGTTATTGTATGTGCTCGTCCTTTGTTTCTTCTCCCTGACACTAACCCTTCCCCCACTTAAAATCTTTTACGCGCTCTTCAGAATCCCTCATGCATGACACCCCCTAACAAAAAGCCTCCTTTGAGCTTGCTGTAATCAGGTGAACGTACACTTGCTTCCTATGTCTGCAGTAGTCAGTCCTTAAAGAACATTTTATTGTCTCACTTTTCTCATTGATCTGTAATGGGTTTGTTTACAGTGTGAATCAATTTAGATGGGGTCATTCATTCATTCCAACAGTGGGTCTTGGGCCTTCTGTAATCCCCAGTGTCAAGGCAGGAACATGTTCTACCTTGAGTAAACATTTCTTTCTTCTTTTTAAATACTTAAGTTCATGTTTTTGGCATTGGTTGGGTAGACAGTACAAATGAAATAAACTTGGCTTTATGCAGAGAGTGAGAACGAGAAATAATTCATTGTGGACTATGAGGAAGCTGCAGAGTTTATTTTTGAAGTCATGTTAGTTCATCAGTTTCAGCTCACAAGATAATAAACCCATAAAATGCACAGTGAAAATTGCTTCAAAAGGTGATGAACCTGACCATCCTATATAAATGCCAACAAGCACCCAAAGTATTCCTACTGCTTTCCTTAGCACACCTTTAATTAAAGAAGTTAAGGTTCAGTCAAGGACATTGATATCCCAATAGACTTTGGACTCTTCAGTAGTGAAAACTAACATTGTTCTGTGCTCATGTGTCATGTCCTAGGTCATTTATGTCTTTATTCTTAAAAAGAGGATGCTATAAACCCATTTTTCATGTGTTGGACTTAAAGCTGAAAGAACTAGACTTTTCCAAGGTGATGGTGAATGGTGAAGATGGGATTCAGTTAATCCAAACTTAACTCAATTTTTACCATGTGACAATGCTTCTTTTAAAAAAAGTCCTCATACGCCAATGGTAGTTTTAATTCAGCCTTGACAGAATGGGTGACATGTGTTTTGCAACAAAGTTTAAGGTCCTTTAAGCCTGGAAAAAGCTCAGACATGCTAGCAAAATGGACAGGTAAATATCTGTCCCTCATTGGTATTGGTGTTTATGATTATAGAACTTCAAATGGTGGAGTATTTGTCCTGCAATAAGAAGAAAACAGCCAATCCCTAAATTTAAATTAGAAAGAAAAAGGGGATGAAAGAAATGTCCTCTGCGTTTTCCATGTGGTTACTCCACAGCGAATATGCATTTGCTTGATCATTTCTGTGCGTTGCCTTTCTGGTGATCTAATGATTTTTCCTGTTGCTACCTGCCTTCCACCTACCACAGAGGGTTGTTGTCAGGATGATGGAAAACACTTGCTTAAGAACGAGACGATTCTATGAGTTGGCTCTGAGCTAGACAAAATGTGCAAATGTTTAAATGCAAGATGTTCTTTCTTGTCCTTAGTCAACAGATTTAACTTTTCCAACAACCCCCTGCCAAGAAGAGACTATTCCTTAAAGATTTGGCACACGTGCTATTTTGAAAAAAATAGAGGTTTTTCTGAATGGTAATGCATAAATTATTTTCTTTCTTTTTAAAAATTTGCTTTCTGGGAGAACAATCCCAAATTCAGAATTTTTGACCACCAGATGGTCTTAGTAGTGCTAAATCCTACTCTACCTCAATAATTTCTGACATCATTAGTATTGAGTAAAACTTTTTAAATATTCAGTGTATATGTAAGGAGAAGGGGGAAGAAGCAGGTAATAGAGTGAGGGAGAGGGAGAGGGAAAGAAAAAAAGAAAGAGGGACAGAGACAACAGCAAAGACAGAGACTTTCCAATTCTTCTGGTTTAATTCTCAAATGCCAGCAATAGCCAGAGCTGGACCAGGCCAAAGATGGGAGCCTGGAATTCAACCCATGTCTCCTGCATGGATGACAAGGACTCAGTTACTTAAATAACAACTGCTGCCTCCCAGGGTGCATTAGCAGGAATGGGGATCAGAGTTGAGTTAGAACTCAAAGCCAGGCGTTCCAATATGAGATTCAGGAATCATAAGCAGCACCTTACCCATTGTGCCAATCATCTGCCCCTTATATGAATATTTATTTAGGTTTCTGTTGAAGAGATGGAATCAACATTCTGCATAAACCGGAGACTAGTCAATGCTAGTGGTAATGGGGTTAAAGTTAGAAACCAACCCTGGCTTAAACTTGTGGCTCTGATAGTATTAACTAAGTGGTGTTAAAGCAATTTCATTTCTTAAAATCTTGAGTTTCTACTCTTGAAAAATACAATAACATTAATTTTTGTCCTATGTCTGACATGGTGCTGGGTGCTAATATTAGATGATGTAGTAGACAGTTACTAATGACCTCAATTACTTATCTTCATGAACACATGCCCCTTATGATTTTGAAGCTCTTCTCATCAGGAGATGGCTCTATTTCCCCACACTTTACATCTGTGATGGCCTTAAGATTTGCTTTGACAGAAGTGATGGAGTGCCAGTTTTCATCCTGCATAACAGCCATGTGAACAGGTCCAGGCTAGCATCCTGGGGGATGAGGGACCACATGGAGCTGAAAAGACCATGCTGTCTAAGCCATCCTAAGCCATTCAGCCCCCATCCTACTCAGCCACATGAGTGAGCCCAGGTCAAGAAGAGACACATTGCTCAACTGAGCCAACTGCACATCCCCAAGCTGCAGACTTGTTTTAAGCCATTGCATCAACAAAAGCTAATTGAAATAGATGCTGTGAGAGGCTACGCGGTTGACAAGAGAGGTTGTGGGTACAGTTGACTTCATCACTGCATTAGCAGCACTCGAGGTGATACTCACGGGTGGTGGTCACCCTCTTCAGGCCAGGGCCTCGGGTATTGTTTTTCACAATGTGCAGAGATATCTCGTAGTCTTGCCCGGGAGCTAGGCCAGTTTGCCGGTAAGAGGTCTCTGGCCTCCTAAGGCTTTTGGTGATCTCTCCCTCATCTTCTTTATTCTGAAAGACACAGGCATCATGGTGAGACTTAGAGGAGGTGTCAGCTCCTTCAGTTGCATGATTCCTTCATTCAACATTTATCTGTTCCTCTTTTATTCTTCTTTCAGTTTTTTCATTAGGCACTTACTATGCAGATCAAGATGTCAGCTGCTAAGGATTCAGACATGATAAAGATGCTTCTCAAGTATACTTCTCCCTTTCCTAAACCTCTGTTTGATGTGCGGATGTAGTAACAGAATGTGAGGGTTCAGGGAATTCTGAAGCCCAGGCTTAGGGGCTCCTTTGGTAGCATCAGAGAAGTAGGGCAACTGTTTCATGATCACACAGGAAGTTGGTAGCAGAGCCCAGGCTTAAATTCAGAAACCAGTTTCTATGCCTAAGTTGTGCTTTTGTGCCTGGAGATGAGGGCTGCTCAAATTCTACTCACAGTGCAGTGATGAAGAACTCTGCCAAGACATTCAGGGTTCAAATCCCTTCTCTGCCACTTGTTAGCTGTGTGATTTAGGGTGAGAAGTGCCCAGAGGCATTTTGAGAGGCATATTCCATTTCTTTTCTTCTTTGCCTCTGACTCGAGATTTGCAAGACTAGAAGGAGTAATTGGAACCTAGAAATGACTTAAGTTACGTTTATCTTGGCTCTCAGCTCCCCATGCTATACTCAGTGACATAAAGTAAAGCGAAAAACAACACCCCTCAAAATATATATGCAAACACTCAAGATGCTAAGGAAATCAAGTGAATGTAGAAGTCTGCAGCATCTTTGTTTCAGATCACTGAGGTTCATTCAATGCACTAGCTTCTTAGTGCTACATACCATATTGCGAAAGATGATTTCCCATGTTTCAAAAGCAATATCCAGAGGGTCCCATTCTACGTCCACAGATGTCTCCTTGATGGACTTGAATCTTAGGCCTTCAGGGGCAGGCAAGTCTACAGGGAATATCACAAACATAATATAAGAATGGGGCAGGTGTGTGGTGGGGGCCACCCAGCCATGATGCCAGGCTGGGTGCCTGCCAGAGCCCCAGGGCTGAATCCCAGAGCTGGAGTCTATTTGAAGGTTCTTCTGTTTTTTTGTTTTTTTTTGTTGTTGCTCTTTGTTTTTTACTATGAGGCAGTATAAAGTTAACATTAGGACCAATTATATGATTAAATAATGGCAATTTCATAAGAATGAGCCTAATGCAAACATAGGCTTTGAAGTCAGACTGGGCTAGAATGTGAATTCCATGATGACAAGCACTGCAATCTTGGGAAGTAGTGCAGAATGGCCTGAGCATTGCTTTCTTCCCTGGGAGGAGTAAATATGCCTGCGCTTTGGGAATGCATGGACATCCAAGTGACACATTTTAGTAGATTGCAGAGCCTCTCCCCTGGCATGCAGCAAGTGGCAGCAGATGTTGCTCTCACTAAGCCACAAAGGGCCTTTTTCTAGCCACAACTTGCTTTTCCAGGCTGTGGATAATTACACTGATACTAGGCTCTTAAGGGAACAACTGGAAATAGAATGTTTCTACATTAAAAAAAAAAAACAAACACCTAGGTCCTAGTTTTATAAAAAGGTAACAGAATGATTCGGAGCATAAATCTGCCAAGACTGCCTGGATTCAAATCTCATCTCCATACCTGTTAGCTATATGATTTGGGATGAGGTACTTAACCATCCAGAGTCTCAGTTTTCTTATCAGTGAAATGGGCTTAAGAATAGCTCCTACTGGATTAACCACATAGAGTGGTTAAAACAGTCTGCTGAATTAACAAGTAATTATTAAATGTTATCTGCAGTGTAGAAGGGATAAGAGGCAGGGGAGCAAGGAGAGAGTTGGTAGAAATGAGGCATTTCTATAAGAGACTGATGCACTTAAGTGGGTGCCAGGCTCTGAACTGATACAACTATCCCAGGGCGACTAGAGGGCTGTGGGCTGAAGGTGAAGAGGTGATTTGTGGGATGGGCCCAGGGCCAGCGCAGTGTCTCAGAGGAGTACAGCTGACTCACACGTGGCCACTCTGGCGCTGACGGGAATGCTCCTCTTGTTCTCCAAGATGGCAAAGACGCGAATGAAGTATTCCACACCGGGCTCCAATTCCCGGATGGTGGTAGATGTCTGGTCCCCGGGCACACGGAATTGCATTTCCAGGCCATCTGCTTGGGTGGGTGTGTACACAACGAGGTACTCTGTGACCCGCATCTCATTGTCCCAGGCCAGGTTGACAGTCTCTTCTGTCACTTCTGTGACGATGAGGTCTTTAGGAGGGGACACTGGCAAGAGTAAGAAAGGACATCTGGGGTCAGTGACATACCATGTGAAATCCCAATAGGTTTGTTTCCCTTGCCCTGTCTTTTCTACTCTTGGCAACAGAGTTCTGAAATTCTGCCCTGGACACCCAGTTTCCGATTGTCTCTAGATTCCAGGACCCCTCAAGGGCACCCTGCTGTGACCTATCTTTAGATGCTCTTTTGGCCATAATTTGTCCATGCCCTTCAGGCTGAAGTTCCAGGTCAACAGCATATCCCACAGTAAACTTTGCTACGGCCCCTTCTACTTCTCCTCTTGCTGGGTCTCAGTTTTGATTTAGGCCATTGGCATGGCAAAGTGCAATCTGGGTCTGACTCCCTGTCCTGGACGTGTGTTATACATTTTTGGCCCTGGAAGTGTATTTTCAGCTCATTTGGTTTAACGTTGGTTTCCTAGCTGTGAATGATGCAAAGGGACTTCCCCAAGTTTGCATGCCTCATCAAATTTGGAACTCACATTAAATACAGAGGCATCCTTGGATATTGAACTCAGGATAGATGAGATAGGCAGATGCAAACATCAGCTCTGTGATGCATTAGCTGTTTGTCATTGAGACATTTACATAACCTTTCTGAGCCTCTGAGCCCCTTGCCAGAAAGCCCTATAACAAGAGAATGAATAAGTCTCCCTCAAAGAGTTAATGTGTCTGTGTGTATTGAATCTAGAACATTAATGTATTAGAAAAGTCTGTGTGGGTTATAGATATAAACATAGCTCTCCACCACACTCCAGGTGTACACCCCATGGTGGTCGTCATCACACTCATTGTGCCGGGTACTCACCCTCTGAGCAGTCTTCCCCGCTGTGGCCCTCATTGCAGATGCACCTGCCCGCCACACACTGCCCCCAGTTGCTGCAGTCATTGGGGCAGGAGCGCTGCCCACAGTCCAGGCCTGTGAAGCCCTCGTGGCAGATGCACTGGCCATCCTCGCAGCGGCCCTGGCCGTGACAGTCATCGGGACACCTTCGTTCCTTGCAGTCTTTGCCCACGAAGCCTTCGTGGCACACACACTGCCCGTTCACACAGCGCCCTTGGCCATGGCAGTCATTCAGACAGGAGAGCTCTGCACAGTCGGGGCCAGTGAAGCCGTCCTCACACACACACTGCCCATCAACACAGCGGCCCCTGTTGCTGCAGTCCCTGGGGCATCGGCGATCCCGGCAGTCTTCTCCAGTGTAGTCATCATCACAGACACACATGCCATTCACGCAGCGGCCGTGCAGGTGACAATCATTGGGGCAGCTCATTTCACTGCAATCATAGCCCTTGAAGCCCTGTTCACATATGCACTTGCCTTGCACACAGCGGCCCCGGCTGTGACAGTCACTGGGGCACCGCTGCTGGCCACAGTCCTCCCCAGTGTAGCCCTCATCACACACGCACTGTCCATTGACGCAGCGGCCACGGCTGCTACAGCTGTTGGGACATTTGAGTTCCCCACAGTCTGCTCCCTTGAATCCATCATCACACTCACACTGCCCGTTGATGCAGCGGCCGCGGTTGTGACAATCGGCAGGACATCTCTTCTCGCTGCAGTCTGCACCTGCAAAGCCGTCATCACATATGCACTGCCCCTCCTCGCAGCGGCCCTGGCCATGGCAGTCATTCGGGCAGGTGAGTTTGCCACAGTCTTCGCCTGTGAAGCCTTCTTCACAGTAGCAGGTGCCGTTGACACAGCGGCCCCGGTCGAAGCAGTCATTGGGGCAGATGAGCTCACTGCAGTCTTCCCCAGTAAAGCCCTCATCGCACACACACTCATTCTCCACGCACCGCCCTCGGTTGTAGCAGTTGTTGAGGCACAGGGGCTCATCGCAGTCTTCGCCAGCAAAGCCATCCTGGCACACACACCGGCCATCCACGCAGGTGCCGTGCTCCTTGCTGCAGGGCACTGGGCAGATCTCTTGGCTGCAGTCAGCCCCGGTGTAGCCTTCGAAACAGATGCAGACCCCATTCACACACCTCCCCTGGTCATTGCAGTCACTGGGACAAGCCAGCTGGCTGCAGTCCTCACCAGTGAAGCCCTCATCACAGACACACTGTCCATCGATGCATTGGCCTTGAAGGTGACAGTTGCCTGGACACTCAGGCTCAGAGCAGTTGGGTCCTTTCCAGCCAGGTTCACAAACACAGCCACATCCTTCAGTGCTGAAATTGCCCCTGCCGCTGCAGAAGGGTCTGGTGTCCAGGCGGCCTGCCATGGAGAGAACAGAGGCTCTTAGATGAATTCAAGTAGCAGAAGTTCTTGGTGCCTACCCACAAAACTCAGGCCCACATTTAGCCAGAGAATAGTTGCACCTTCAGGTTCCTTTGGCTTGAAAACCTGTTCATCTGGTGTATGAAATCAAATGGATTCACATCCAATACCAGGTAGCAGTTCTTGACCTGTACTCCCTGAAACTATTCTTGCATGCAAAGGTTTTGTGTGTGTGTGTGTATGTGTGTGTGTGTTTCCAATCATGGGCAGGGGCTCCATGGTTTTCATCCCATTTTCAAGGAGTCCCATGACCCACTGTGTTGTGGCATGCACTGTGGTCAGCTATTTTTCTGCCTTTCTGGTGTCCAGTCAAGGACAGACATTTAAGAGATGCTGAAAAAATACTTGTTCAATGGAACTTCATTCTCACTGTTTGTCTCAATAGCTGTGCCACATTTGGGAAGGGATTTAGACTCTTCGGAGCTCAGTTTCCTCATAGGTCAAGTGGGACCAACAGCCTACTTCCCTGGGGTATATAAATGAAGACAATGAGAGCTAATTCTTGTATTTATTCATTGAGATTTCCTCTTTTTTCTTTTCTAAATCTTTTTCTTTGTGTGTGTGTGGAGAGTGGATTGATTCAAGTTGGTGTATGGATTACACGACTAATCTTTCTAATTTTCTGTAACTGAAATGATGTCCCTCTACAGTGACTTTCTAACTGGGTCAGGACATCTTTCAATTTGGTTCTTCCTGCAGAAACCCCATGCACTCTGTCTTTTCAATCTCCTGCAAGCTGAGGTGCTGGGTCGATTTGAAGAATGCAGGGTTGGAGCTGATCTCATTCCAGCCCTTTGAATTCTAAATATTGTCTTGGCCCAACTTGTAAGAGCCATAGGTCTAGCCTTCATGGAGACCAAGGGGAAGAATACAACTCACTGCTATATTATCTGCACCTAGATACACTTGTGTTAATACATTTATCTCCTGTCAGCAGGAGAGAAGGGAATTTTTAAAAAGTTATTGAGAATCTAAACCTATGTCCAATAAGGTGGCCACTGGCAACATTTGGCTCTTAACTATTGAATTATGGCTCATCTAAATTGAGATGAACTGTAAGGGTAAGATATATAGCAGAGATCTCAAAGACTTAGCATAAACGAATAGAATGTGAAATATTTCTTAATTTTTATATTGATTCTATGCTGAAAAGTAAAATTTTTTTCACATTGAATAAAATAGGTGGTTAAGACAACTTTTACCTGTTTCTGTTTTAATAATTGTGACAACTGGAAACTTAAGATTATATGTGTGGCTAATACTTGTATTAGCACTGCCTACAGTGATTTTAGCCCACTGTTTAGCATTGATCACATTGGGTACTTTGACCTGCATTTTTCCATGGAGTTGATAGAAGCAAAATATAAACTAACTTTTCCATAAAGAAAACTTTAAAAAAAAGTCTAAGAAACCTACAACATGTCCTTTAGACTCATTCCACTTATGGATGTTAGATCTACTATTGAAATAATTATCAAAATATTTCCTGATATATTCTTTCTGAGTGGCAGAAATAGAGATTTTCATCTATGATTTGAAGTTGTCACAATACCTGCAGTTCTATTGACTTTAGGGAATACAGATAAAGACATGACTGAAAACCAGCAAAATTCCTTAAAAATAGGATGTCTGTGGGGATATAATATCAGTGGGAAAGAATGGGTTCCAGAAACCCATAGGCATGTTCAAAGGTTCTGTTTATTATTACTCTCTGTGTCATCTTATACCCATAGGTTATCTTCTTTGCTAGATCTGTAGGTAGGGGTGTTGAGGTGAGGCTTAGTGAAAAGGTTGTTTATGCTTGCTGCATAGATAGGAATTAATTCCCTATTGGCATCATTTAATGATTTTAATTATCACCAAGCCATTAAATTGGAATTTTGTTTTAATACCAATAGACTCAGCACCACCCCATGCAACACCAAATATGTTTAAGAACCACGGGATGTGGAATGCTGTGATTTAAGAGCTAACTTGGCTACTCACTGCAGGACCTTGAACAACCCATCCTCAGTTTTCCTGTTTGTACAACGTGGTGATGGAGTGTCATCAGGACCTTTCCAAGAGTGCTCTTTAGGGCATGAATTTCATGATATATTCAAAGGGCTTTTGAGAGCGAATGAGTATATTTCATGGACAAATACATTTCAGACACTTAAAGTGAAATGGAGGTTTTTCAAAGCAGGACTTCTCAAAGGCCTAAATGTCTCTCTGAAAAATGTTTTCTACCATGACCTCTCCAAAAGCAGGGGAGAGAGATAGCTACATCGTTCATATTTACTTAATCATAAAACTTAAAATTTCTTTATAATCAACACCTAGTGAGCTTAGATTCCCAGAAACCCACTTTGGAAACACCTGATGTATCCTGTTATGCCCATTCTTTCTCCCCATTTTGCAGTCTTGTGATCAGACCAGTCCCCAGTTTGTACCTTCAGCAGCCTGGGGACAGCAGCCTGCTCCCATGGTGCACTGTTCCCGCAGGGAAGATACCACACTCTCTAGCTCCTCCAGCCTGCTCAGCAGCTCCTTGATGTCGGGAGCTGCGGCACAGCCACAGGCCCTGCGGGGGATGTTGATGCGATGTGTGAAGACAATTTGGTTTTCCCCATCCACTGTGTGTTCCTGGAAGCTCTCACTGGGCTCAAATGGTGGAGCCAGGTCTTTCTCCCCACTGGCTGATTCCAGATCCACTGAACACTGGGATCCCACAGGCAGCTTGATGTTGTAGACGTGGTTAAAAACCACTGGCTGATTCTCCTCTGGCAGGGTGACGTTCACCCCACTCTGTCGCTTGTGCCGGATGACTCTCTTGAGTACACCACCTTCAGTTGGGAGGGCAAGAAAAGCCAGCAAGACGCCTGGCAACAGCCAAGTCATGGCCCCCATGGTGGAGGTGGGTGAGTTGGGTATTTCTGGAGTTCTAAGGTCCTCAGGTGTATCACTTGAGCAGAATTGCAGATTTAGAAGTACAGAACAGAATCCAAATCAGACACTTCTGATCTTCTTAAAAATGATCTTCTAGAAGTAAATGAAAGAAAACAATAAACTTATTAGTATCTGCTGCTGATAAAACCCATTGAATCTCTAAAATTACAGTGAATGTGGTTTTATGTCTCCTGAGTTCGAGGCTCTCTTGATATCCCTTCATTATATACTAATATAAAATGAATTCTAAAAAGCAATTTGCTATCTTGAAGAAGTGATTTCAATCACTCTTTAACTTCCAGGGAGGCAGAGGGTATGGAGGAAATAGTCTAACGTTGGAACAAGACAGAATGGGCATGTCTCATGGCTCTAGCCCTGGGCCCCTAGGTAAATTTTATAACTTTTCATTGCTTTTTCTGTACTGTGAAAATCATAACTAATGGCAGGGCTAAAAGAGTGATGTCAGTGAGAACACTGAGCAGAAATCATTCTTGCATTCATTGATTCATTCAATATTTACTAGATAAACCTCCTGAATGAGTCATTGAAATGACATGAAGGCTGTAATAACTTCAGCCTCTCATTGACCCTTTAAAGCGATTTTAATGCCATCTGCCACTTCTCTTCTGTCATAGGAGGCAGAGGTTAAAATGAAGGACTCCAGAAGGCAAACTGAGCTTTAATCCCACCTGGGCATCTCACTAGCTATGTGGCTGTCAGCATAGGATTCTTTCTGTACCTCAGATCCCTTCTTTGATTCAGTTTCAAAGCCCTCAGAAGTCCAGTGTTTAGAAAAGTCTGACAGAATATTCCTGAAATAGTTGTCTACACTGAGAGCCATGGCAAGAGATAGCTTAGAAAAATTGTGCATGAGCCACTAAAGTCTTCTCCAATCAATAAGAACTTCCAGATTTTGTATTGTGTTTCCCACAATAATCCCAGTTCTGTAGATGGCAGAAATAAAGATCAAATGTCTTCCCATACAGGACTTAGCAACAGAAGAAGAAGATGGGATCATCCATTCAATACTTGGAGAATAAAGCAATAAAGAGTGTAAAGGATTAATATCGTGGTATAGAATATAGGATGTGAAAAAAAGAAATAAATTGTCAAAAAAGTGATAGGGCCTGGCTTATTGGAAAGGATGGAATTTAAGCTGAGGCTTAAATACCAAGAAAGCCGAGATGGACAGAGTTATGGAGAATATACTAGTGTGAAGCAGTTTTCATGTTGCTAAAGTCATCTTACTCATTTGTCTCAGGGTTAGTAACTTGTGGGGGCAAACAGGTAGCAGAAGAAACCAGAGGTGTCTAAGATGGTTGATAAATTATGGCATAAAGAGGGTAAGCACTACTAAACTTGGGGTAGTTATAATATTGACTAAAATAATACCTTGGATTCATGCAAGGATAGTCTCTACATGCTATAGTCACTTATTGTCCTCTTTAATTAGGAAATACACCTGAATGTAGTTCAAGAAAATGATTGAAAAACTATTTGTTCTTTAATAATCATTCCTGAAACTGACATTTCCCTACACCTGTGTGATTCTTGCACCTTCTATCAGCTACCTATATTTATATTTATTAGCCGTGGCATTTATGGCTCTTATCCGGTAAGTTTTCTAACATCATGTCTCAGTGACAGAATACATCTATATGGTCCCTCGTGATTATAGCAAGTGTTTTGCAAAACCTGGGTGGTGGCAGGAAGAATTGAGCTGAGAAGCATTTCTATTAGACATAGCAGGGGGCCAGAGGTCTAGAAAGCAACAGCTGTAATTTTATCCAGAGTGTTTTGCCCACAGCCCCATCACATCCCAAAGGCTTTCATGTTTATGCTGATATTTTACCAACTACCCATGTAGTATCTACTTAGGCTATTTCTTCTGTGTGTAGACCATAAAAGTAAAATAAAACAAAACCAAAAATAAAATGCTCTCTTCTGAGCATGCTTTCTTATTCAAATTAGTTTTCTAAATAACAGTTTGTGGCTTTGTGATGTAGGTAAGGCCACTGAATGAAGAGGAAAGCTTGGCGTGTTCATTCTCTCAAACAAATTTGGCCCATCTGTTTACTGGACAAATATTTATTGAATGCATACTCTATTGGAATGACTGCTTTAACTCCCTTACTCCCTTTGCCTTCATAAAGTCCTTCTTTCCTGCCCTCTTCCCATCAATTCAATTCTTCGCTTTTTTTTTTTTTTTTTTTTTTTTGAGGAAGGGCCATGGGCCAAGCAGCTTGAAATGCTCTTGGACTTTTACCCAACACTTTTGTGTGAGTTGCTAAATGACTTACATTTCCATCTAAAAAGGCATTGGAGTTGCTGGTTGGGACTTCAAGGCAATGAGTTTAAGGTAGTATTGACTAGAGTGTGGGTTGGGTGAGGAATTTTCACTGTGTGTTTAAGAGATGTATGCTGGTGCAGCCAACTGTTGCCCTGTTTGGGGAAGGAAGGATATGCTATTCTTGAATATTGTGTATTTTCCATTGACTCATGGTGGTCTGAGGGTCACTGCATGTTTTTGATCTTTGAGAAAACCCACAGTATTGTCAGAGTTGTGGAAAATACTTAGGCTATGGAATTAGATGCATCTGCGTTCAAATGCCACTCACTAGCCCTCTAACTTTGGCAAGCTGCTTATCTACTCTAAACCATGACCTCATTTATAAACTAGGAGTCAAAAACCATTCCAGAGAGAATTGAGGATTAGAGATTTGAAAATAAAGCACACAGCCTGGTGTCAGGCCCATAGTAAGTACTCATTAAACAGTAGCTGCTGCTCTGTCACATCCCCAGGGACAAAACCTAGTGAGATACAATGCCAACATTGTTAGGGCCTCCTTTTGCTTCCACTTGAGCTTGACAGCCTACTTGAGTCCAGTCCTAAATCCAGCGGCAGTTTGGCACTAGATCGAAGAGGAGGTACAGAAATCACCGATGGTGAAGAGATAAGCTGTGTGAAGATCAGTTTACTAGAACTGCAAATATTTCCATCAGAAAGGAAAAAGATAGAAAGTAATGACCTTTAAGGATGTAAAATAATTTCAGGCAGACAAGTGGCTGATTTGTGTTTCCTTTGAAGATAGATCTAGGGAAAATTAATTGAAATTGCAGTTTGAGATACTCAGGTTATACATAAAGAATCAAGTTCTGATAGTAAGGCTTTTAGAATTTCAGGATGAGCAATTTATTCCACTGAGACCCTTAAAATAGTACAGGCAGATTTTATGTTTACAGGAAGTGATCAGTAATGAAAGGTCTGGAAAATACCTTGTAGGAGGAAGAGATATGGACCTGTGCTTTTCCTGTAGTTGAGAAAGCCAAGGTTGAGGTGGGAAATGTTACTATGTAATAACTTTGGACAAGCAGGTTCTGTTTTTGTGGCCCCAAAGGACAGAATAAGTGCCAATTATGTGTGTCTGTGTAGGAAGATCACTTACAAAAAGGCAAATTTCAGCTCAAAAGGAAAACTATTTTTTCTAGTTGGAATTGTCACCCAATAGAAAAAGCTTCTTTGAGTGCAGCAAGCTCCATAGCACCAGAACAGAAATGGCAGGAGAGTGGTGTTGGAGAGCACAGGTTTCACGGAATCTGCTGGCTTTGAATCACAGATCAGTCACTTCCTGCTTCGTGGACAAGGTATTAGCCACTAATACAAGCCAGAGTCCTGTCATCATTAAAGGTGTTGAGTATCCTCACTGGGGTCACTGTGAAAAGTGCATGGAATAATGTATATGAAGGAATATCAGTCTTTGGCAGCAGCCACACTTCAATCAAGGGAAAGTTTGTGGTGAAAAATATGGACTTCAATTAATATTTTATTCTAGAATTTTCTTTCCCTCAACCCTTGAAACCCTTACCTTGTCGCATGCAGTTCCGTTTTTAAGTGAGGATAAGGGATTTTCAGTGAAGGGGCAACTTCTCTCTCAGTGTCTCCAGACAGATATGTCCCAAGAGATAGATAAACGAGTATACAGATATTCCTCAGGTTATGATGGGGCTATGTCCCAAGAAATCTAGCCTAGGTTAAAAATCTTATAAGCCAAAGATACAATTAGCATACCTACCTACTGAACACTCTGACTCAGCCATAGTCAGCAGAGTTTCAATTATTCACCCTCCTGGTTTGTGGCTGCTGGGAGCCTCAGCTCCGTGTCTCTGCCAAATGAGCAAGTATGAGGCTGCAAGTCAGTAGCCCAGAAAAAGACCACAATTCAGAATCCAAAGGCTGGTTTCCACTAGGTGTTTGTCATTTTGTATCTTGGTAGATCCGAAAAACAGTTGAACCTTTGTTGTGCTGGGGACAATTTGCAAGTGTGTCTTTCTGAGATGAAAGGACCTATGGGTCCCTGGTGGTGAAGGGTATCAGGAAGAGGCAAAGCTTTCAGTGTCTCAATCAGAGATTGTTGGGTCACATGCCCAAAGGACTATGTCCGACCTGGGTACGTCTCACTGCTCTGCAGCCTGCCTCAGCATATGCCTGATGCAGAAGCAGCCAGGTGTGGATCAGACTTCGCTTTCTGCCCTTACCAAAGCAACTTTCAGAGCCAAATGAATACCTGTGAATTGTGGAATTCTTTTTTGTGAGATTTTCCAGGTATCTCCATCCCTGCTAGTGTCTCAAAACATAATTAAGTGAAAAAATTTTCATTTTTTATTGTTTGGATGTTAAATGCCCCTTCCCCAAAGACCTAAGTTTTAAATATCTGGATCCCTGAGTAGCACTATTGGGAAATAGCAGAACCAGTAGGAAGTGTGGCCTGGTGAGAGGTCCTTGGGTCACTGGGGTGTACCCTTGAAGAGGGCCTGAGTTGCTTCCTCTTTCTTGTTCTTAGCTTGAGATGTAACTACATTCTCTGACACACTTCTCCCACCTGTGGCTTTTACTAGAGGCCAAAAGCCATGGGCTACTCAATCTTGGACTTGAATTTCCAAAACTGTGAGCTAAATTAAACGTTTCTCTTTTATTAAGTTAGTTGACTGAGACATTCATTGTTCCAGTGCAAAGCTGACTTATAAAACTACTGTAAAGATTTTTGCGTGAGATAGATTTAAAGTTGACAAATTTTGTAACTACTAGCCACATGTGGTTATTAAAATGGAAATTAATTTGGGGCAGACATTTAGCCTAGTTTGTAAGATACTGGTTAAGATACCTGTATCCCATATTGGAATGTGTGGGTTTGATACTCTCCTCTGGCTCCTGACTCCAGCTTCTTGCTAGTGCAGATTCTGGGAGGCAGCTTAATGATGGCTTAAGTAATTAAAGTTTCTGCCACCCATGTGGGAGAACTGTATTGAGTTTCTGACTCAGCTTTGGCTTAACCCAGTCCCGGCCACTGTGGGCATTTGTGGCATGGAAGAGCAGATGGGAGTACATTCTGTCTCTCTCTGGTTCTCAAAGAAATAGAACTCTAAATTAATTTGAATTAAATGCAATTAAAAATCTCACCCCTCAGTTGTACTACCCACATTTCAAGGATTTCATCACCACAGGTGGCTAAAGTAGCCAAAGGTGCAGATGATGGACATTTTCATCTTGCAGGAGGGCAGGTGCTGTTGAGCATTGCTTGATTTTTATTAAGCCCATGATACAGATGAGGAAACAGACTCAAAGAGGTCAAAGAGAATCTAAAATAAAGTTCTGATGTTGTTGCATTCTGTCTACTGAAAGTGAGAACCTCAGACACAGGTGCTATGGGATGAGTGAGAAAATATGGCATCTTTTCATTAACCGACTTAGATGTAAGCAAGCACATATGTGCTCTGCACTTTCCATATGTTATGTATTTGACCATATTCAGGTACAAGTGAAGAATGGTCTCAAAGAGTATTTGCTCCTCAAATCTGAAGGGGTAGTAACTGAGATAACTTCATTGGACAAACTGGGAAACCAAATCCTATTGGATTTTTGGCTTACAGTTTTATATTTTAAGATGCCTCTTTGTCTTGACTTGTTGTCCAAACTTCCATATTTTTTCCTCCAGTAAGGCTATTTGGTAGCTAACATTTGGGAAGCAGCATGACTAAATTACATTATTTTTAGATACCTCACTACAAGACAAAGACTATGGCTGTATGAAGGAATCAGCAGTCTTTAAATTTTCCCCTGGTCATAGATGGAGAACAAACCATTTGAGTTTTAGATGAAGATGAAATATCCAGTTGGCTAGTCAGATTTCAGAGTTAGTTACTCATGACTTCATTTTTAATAGCTTATAGAATGTATATGCCTCGTTGACTTGGGCAGGATAGGAAGTATCCTAGTTTGGGGGACAAGGAGGTTTCTTACATTTGGAAATCCAGATGATTTTGTTTCCACATATGTTGGCAACACATGAGGCAGCTTACACCGAACTTTTCTTCTCACTTACAGGCAAGAGAATTTTATTGTGTGTAGTCAGTCAACCATGGAGCTGCTTACATGGGCGTTCTTAAATGTTCTAGAAATTCCTCACCCTTTGTCCTTCCCAACATCCATAAATTCCTTCTTGGAATGTGTCAGGAAAAGAGAAATGAGCCAGGAAACAGCCTTAAGTGTGGATTTTTTCCGAGGACATCTGATCCCCACAGTTGAGTGATCCAACACAACCTGTGTCATAAAAGAATTGAGAAACCACTAATCGCCAAACCAAAGACTTACTCCAAGCTGAGGTGTCTGAGTTCTAGGCCTGAGTAGTAGTTATGCGTTTAGATAGCACATGGCTTAACCACTTCCCAGTTAGGATGGTAGTGGAGCCAGCAAGCTTCCCAGAGGTCTGTGGATTTATTCATTTTTAAGATGATTTATTCTTATATTCAATAGAGATGAGCTGAATGAGTGTAAGAACAGGCCACAGGATACCCCAGGGGAAGTGGGGGAAGTTTTAGAGACCAATGATGGACAGAGCTTGCTCTCAGTGAATCCACAATCCAGTAAAGGAGACAGACGCATCAGCATCCTTATTGGGAAGAATGAAAAATAATAACATGGACAAATTCCCCAGAAGAGCATATGAGATGTTTGAGAATGTATGCTCTAGACTCAGTAGAATACTGTTAGATCCTGGCTCTGCCACTTGCTATTAATTTAAACCATATGGAATCTCCATTTTTTTTTCCCATGGAAAAAAAATGGTTGAGTAGTAGCATCTCCATACTCTTTCTAGTAGCTGTGACCTCGCATGTGTAACATTATCCCTTTAGGCCTCAATTCTCTCATATGTAAAATGGTAACACTAATATGAACCCAACACAGTACTTCAAACTTTGAGTGAGAAAACTGATATTAATGGGGCCAGCATTTGGTGCAGTGGGTTAAGCACCAGCTTGCAGCACCGGCATCCCATATGGACCCTGGTTTGGGTCATGGCTTCACTTCCAATCCAGCTTCCTGCTAATGTGCCAGGCACATTAGCAGCAGAGGATGGCCCAAGTGCTTGGGCCCCTCCACCCATGTGGGAGACCTGGAAGAAGCTCCTGGCTTCAGCCTGACATAGCCCTGGCTGTTGTGAATCAGTGGATAGAAGATCTCTCTTTCTCTGTTTCTCTCTTTCTCTCTGTTTCTCTCCCTCTCTCTATAACTCTGTCTTTCATATAAATAGAATAAATCTTTTAAAAAAAACTGAAGTTAAAGCAGATATGCAAGACACACAGTAGCTAACATCTGCAAACAGAGACCTTAGAAACTGGTGTGTATGATTACTCATGATTTTTCAATGGAGAGAAAGCAAAAGGCTCATGTCTGAAGGATGAGAGATTCATTAAAGAATTTTAGGAAGTCCCCTCATGCCCATTGTTCCTTTTTCCATGGAAGTGTGTGATTCTTGGTGTTTCAGTTTGTCAATCAACCCTGTAATCCTTCAGAGAGTGGATAAGCTGTGTCTATAGCCCTAGTTTTCTTCCTAGCTTTTCTACTCAAACTCAGTAGCAGAAAAAGCAAGTGAATGAGCCAGGGTGGGGCTCTTTTCTGGGAGGCCAACTCCCTGGCCAAAGTTTCTCAGACTCAGTGCTGCTACTGGAATGGTTGTCCATGCTGTCGAGCCAGGGATTTCTCCAGAACACATTGCTTGTGGTTTAGTCTTTCAGGACTGTGCTCCTAATGGGAAACATTTGGCCCACCTTCTCAGCTCTTTCCATCGACACAGACACCAGATTATAGACTCAAAGTCATGCTTGAGCAGGGTTTAGATGCAACTGTAGAAGGTCACTGAGTAAAGGGGTAGCAAATCTGGCATTCACACACATAGTTCTGCTGCTAATCAATATCCACACACTTGTGGGGCCCCACATGCTGAGCTGGGAAGATCAGGGATAGGTTGCTAATAACAACAGAATAAAAGTAACAATATTAATTATCATTTATTATTTTTCCAAAGCCTATGAAAATCATTTTTAAAACTCCAGTTTTGATTTCTTACAAAATTAGATGAGATTCAAATAGAGATTAAGTTGCGGAGTCTGGATTTGAACTCAAGCCCATCTGAGTAGAAAAATCAACACTCTGAACCGCCAGTTTACACAGACATTTGTGCTGAAGGGTCAAGGACAGGAGTTGTTTTTCAACTTTCCACGCTTTGTCCATCTCTCTTCCAAACACTTGGCTCAAAGTTGAAGACCATCAATCTTTTGGAATTAGAACCAAAGAATGCCAGACGTCCTGTTGCTGTTGTAGAGAAGAAGCAAAGCAGAAAGACCTCTAAGATGCTGTCATGTCTGTTATCACTGAGGAGGGTTCCAGATGTGTTGGAGGCTTCTAGAAAACCCTGTTGCTAATCGAGAGAACAAATCTATCTGTCCTTCAAGATGCAGCTAAAAAACATCTGTCTTTGGAAGTGTTGTTATTCAGGTGACTTCAGCTACTGAGCTTCTCCTCTTGTGAATAGTCTGAGTATTTGATGTTCTTCCCATCATATATCATTAAAAGGAAGAATTGGGGTGACTTTGTTATATATCCTTTTTCTCAAGGAATTATCTAACTCTACCATATAATTATGTTATACCATAAGCAACTAACTGGGATACAGTTAGTATGCATTCTGTAAGCTCTGAAGATGGGAACTATGAGTGGGTTTCAAGAGTTTCATTAAAATGCAATGAAAAGAAAATGAATTTTTTCATTAAATTTTTGTAGTCCCCTCATATATCTGAGACATTCCTTCCTGAATCCCTAATACCTAACACTGTGTGTGTAGTAGATAGTAAATGCATAGTATAGTTGCATAATTTGAGTACAGTAAAGCTGAATATACTTATGACTTTGAACTTACACATAAAAGACTCTTACATTTGTGGAATTAATGAATGAACAAAATGATCTTATTTTCTTGATGACTCTAATTAGTTCTCCTGTGATCTCTTCTAAGGCAAAATGTGTCAAGGAATTCATCATATTCTCGATTCTGCAATTCATTTTTATTCAGTCAGGTCTTCAGTGGTTACCGATTACGCATCACACATTATGCTAACAGACTTCTCTCCTTGCCACAAGATTCTAGTCAATACCATACGGCTCTGGAAAGCACAGTGCTGTTTGCTGTGAGACAAGCTTTCTCTACTACGAAGGAAATTGCTACTAGCAGGAGTTGGACAGGCACGCTGTGAAACCCTGGTTTTGACACGAAGGAAGCATCCTGGCTTATTAGTCAGTAATCTTTCTAATTTTCTTGTGGTATTGATTATTTGTTAAATTCAGGTCACTTCCCACCTTTAGAATTTTGGTATTTCATTATTTTAAGTTCCTGGAGATTTAAGGCCCTCTAGCAGAAAGTACAATAGATGGAGGAGTCAGAGGAAGTTTTCTGGCCAACTGCTCATTGTGTGACCTTGGGCAAGTCTCATTCACTCTTCAGTCTAGAGGTTTTCTTGCAAAACAAAAAATTGTATGTGGCCTCAAGCTCTAGGGTCCCTTTGGTTCTAGTGATCTGTGTCTCAGGGCTAATTTGGCAATTTTTCTGTTTTCATTTCATTGGCAATTTTCATTTCACTTTAGATCCAGGTCAAATGGCCAATGTTAAGTACAAACCTCCTGAATACTATGTTTCTTTCTTTAGCTATTTGGCTTAAGCCTTGGTGGTACTTCATTGCTACCTCCTTTCTCCCACCCCTTGAACAGAAGTTTCATTACCAACCAAATTAAATCCACAAATCTTAATCCATAAAATATTTCTTAGCAGACACAATAATGAGCTTCACATTTGTGGTTTAGTGTACCTAAGAGAAGCTTCGATGAAATATGACTAGATCCATTGATACATTCAGACCACAAACTGACCTGGTACGGTCTGGTTTTAATTTTTGAAGTAAAACTTCTGCAGAATACTTGCTTTTTCTCTTTTCTATTTCTGGATTCAACAGAAAATAAAAAGTGGGTCTGACCAGGTAACAGCAATATAGATTCCTATAAAATTCTGGAAAATTATTTCAAAAATAGACTTAAATTCATTTCCAATAGAAAAAATGACCTCTTCTGTTTCAGCCTTCATCCAGAATTTTAAGAAATATGGTTGACTCTTTCATAAATATTGGAAGGTTTTGAGTTCTTGAGTTAAGGTTAATAAAGATATTTTCAAGGAAGGCCAAACTACAGACTGACTCACATACCTCAATCGTAAATAACAGAATTTCTGAAAAAGACTCTATGACATAGTGGCCTTCGTGAAACTATTAACAGCCACTCAATTTCAAAGATTAAGTCTGGAAAGGCTTTGAAAATTCATAAGAAGTCATTACTATGGGAGAGAGAAGAGTGTAACCTTTAGAGGCAGAAGACCTGCGATATAATGAACTTACCAACTGGGGAGCGAGGGCCAAAGTCCTATAATTTTCTGAACTGAGACTTACTCAGCTGTAAGATGGGAATCTGTTCAAGGTTAATGGAGGTAGTCAGTGGGATAATAGGGCTGTAAATGCTAAGCATAATAATAAATTCGACCTGAGTGTTAGTATCTCTTCCTTTTTCCTTATTTTCTCACCTCTTCAGTAAGTGAAATGGAATCAACATGCTTAAAAAGGAGAACAGAGGCAAATGTTACTCTAGTGGTTAAGACACCTGTTAAGATGTCCATGTCCCACAATGGAGGGCTTGGGTTCTGTCTCCAGCTCCAAACTCTAGCTTCCTGCTAATGCAGATCCTATGCAGTGGTGGTGATGGCTCAAGTGGTTATGCTCCTGCCACTCACGAGGGAGGCCTGGGTTTGTTCTAGGCTCACTGACTTGGACTTGGTCCAGCTCTGGCCATTGCAGATATTTGTGGGAGTGACTAAGCCAATGGGAGTATTTCTCTCTGTGTCTCTGTCTACCTCTCATTCTGTTCCTCAAATAAATAAATAAATAAATAAAAAACTTAAGAAGAGCAATATTGCAGAAGTAGTTTAAGTACTTGTTAAGAGGCTGAATTGTTTTGCAATGACAGTTAGGTGTCAACTTCAATATTTTGATATGGTTTTCTGGAATTGCTTTGAGAAAGACTCTGTGGCCATGTTTGGATTCAAGTGGAAAAGATGTTGAGATGGATTTGCAGGACTAGGCAGGTTTGGAAATCTTTTCCAATCCAATGTGCTAATATTCAAAGTAACAGAATTCGGCTTGACTTTACTGAGTTTTGCATCAGAGGGAGCCAAGTGAATCCAGTGACAATACAAAAATCTACATGAATCAAGTTCAATTAAGTTTGATATCTTCTGATAGAAGATGACTCCTTAAATAAAAACATGTCTCTATGATTAGAAGTAGGAAACTGAACCGTTAGGCAAGACTAAAAGTACTCCAGGAGCTAATCTGTGTGAGACCAGGCAAGGAAATCATACTTTGTCTACTTTCCCTTTCCCCAAAATGGGACCAATTTAAAACAACCACCGTTGATTGAATACATTTGTGTCAGGCACTGCTCTGTGTGTTTTATGGGAATTATATCACGGAGTCCTCTCTAAGACCTCTGAAGTAATTACCTTTATCTTCCTCAGTTTACAGATAAGAAGAGGGAGGCTCGCATAATTCAAGGTCGGCCTCTTAAAAGGGTAAGCAAGAGTTTCATGTAGCTGGACTGACTCACTGGTCAGAAACTCCACTCTCAGCCTTTGGCATTACTGCTGTGGTTTAAGGATATCTAAGGGTGGTTTACGTGACTAAGTTAAAAAGGCTCACTTCAAAAGGTTCCAGTGGTCAGGGTCCAGAATAACTTTTCATCATTGCTGATGAAAAGTCTTTATGATTAATAGACAAAGAGAAGCTGCACAAGAGCCTGAAAGAGAGAGATATCTCTTACCCTTGACTTTGGTTGAATTTAGCTGTGTAATTTTAAGTAAAACTTGCTGAAGTATAATCTACATCATACTGATAGGTCTTGATGCAGGGAAAATATTTCCTAATTACACATGTTTGGAAAATACTATTTTAGACCAAATGTTATTTTAAGTCTTTACTTCAGGACTTTCCAGGGTCTTTTATGTGTTCATGTTTATTGGAAATCTCTAAGAATGGGACAGTTTATAGAGTGTTTCCCAAGCTTACTTGATTATTTTGTGTTTGAAGTATGTCCCGGGATTAGGTTTGATGGCACACAATGGGAAAAATGCTGGTGCAGTGCAAATCTGAGGTCCCTTGCTCTCTAGTTTTCTTATGACTCTGTGATGGGCCTGTGATGTGTGTGAAGCTCCAGGATGGAGGACCTGGTGTGAGTGAGGGGAGAAACTAAAACTTATCCTGTGCTGTTTAATCCTGATGCCATCCTTATGAGTTAAAGAACATTGTTTGTCTTTTATCAGCAAGAAAACAAGTAGCTTGAGATGGGTAAGTTGCCTTTTCCATAAGTATCTGAATCAGAATTAAGAACCCAGTTTTACAGCTCCAAACTATATATACTCTTTTTTTTGTTTTTGCTACATTGAGTTGTCCTTTGCAGCGAATTTGTTATCCAATTGAAAGCATTAGTAATTATGTCATAAATATCAGAGTGAAACCCATTATCATTAATGGAAAGAGAATTGTTAGATTCCTAAAATGGGATGTTTGAGTGTGATGTTGGGGGAATTGATGCATACATGATTACTTACAGCTTTGAACTTGAGGGAAGGGCACAAAGCCAACTGAACTATAACATCTTGGTCTCAGGCAATTTTTTTTTTTTAAATTTATTTGACAGGTAGAGTTACAGACAGTGAGAGAGAGAGAGAGAGAGAGAGAGAGAGAGAGAGAGCGAGCGAGCGCGCGAGACAGACAGAGAGAAAGGTATTCCCTCTGTTGGTTCACTCCCCAAGTGGTTGCAATGGCCAGAACTGCACCGATCCGAAGCCAGGAACCAAGAGCCTCCTCCTGGTCTCCCATGCGGGTGCAGGGGCCCAGGCACCTGGGCCATCTTCCACTGCTTCCCCCGGGCCACAGCAGAGAGCTGGACTGGAAGAGGAGCAGCCGGGACTAGAAGCGGTATCCATATGGGATGCCGGCGCCACAGGCAAAGGATTAACCAAGTGAGCCACGGTGTTGGCCCCCAGCCAAATATTTTTATTATCATTTTTGACATATATTTGGGGTACCATGTACCATGTGATTTTTCAATATGTACATATACTATGCAATATTCAAATCAAGATCAGTATATCTGTCTTCTCAAATATTATTTCTTTATAGTGAAAGCATTGCATATCTTTCATCTGGTTCTTATTAAATAAACGTTTAGTACTTTATCATTACCTGTAGTCATACTACTGTGCAATAGAAGATCAGGACTTTTATCTAACAGTAACTTCATAGCCCTTTGCCAACTTTCCTCATCCCATTTGCTCTCTCCTGTCCCCAACCTCTAGTCTCCGCAGTTCTACTCTCAACTTCTATGAGATCAACATTTTAGATTCCACACATGTCTGAGAGCAGGCAACATTTGTCTTTTTGTGTCTGGCAAACTTGTAAAGTCCTCAGGGAACAATCTGCTCTCCTTCATCTGGCCCGGGAAGAAGGTTAATCAGTGAGAGGAAGACAAAGTGAGAAGTAGCAGACAGGGGAGATTAAAAAAATCTATCAGTTCTGGAAATTTGGCCTGACACTCTGTACTATCTAAAAACAGTATGGCTTCCAAGAAATCAGTCAAAGCACCAGAGCATTTCAGAGGTCTGGAGACTACAGCTTTCATTTCTGAAAGCATGGACTTGTATGAACAAGCAAATAACAAAATCAGGAAAAGGGGAAAATCCCTTCTAGACAGGATCACTTAATTCAGCAATGGCAGGAACGTCAAGAAATTTAGGATGAATCATACAAATGAGTAACTCTTTTATCATTTTCTAAGCTTCCTCCTTGTTTTAGAAGGGAAATTACTAGATGAATCTTATTTTATGCCTTATAACCCCCATATGTGTAAGTTTAACAATATCTACCTTGCTAGGTTATGGTGATTGGAAATCATGCATAAACATTTAGCATGCTAACTGGCAGGAGTCAATTATCTTTTCTTTTTCTATTTATTCTTTATTTATTCTTATTTTAAAGAGAGAGAGAGGAAGAGAAAGGGACAGAAATCTTTCATCTGCTGGTTCACTACCCAAATACCCCCAACAGCTTGGACTAGGTCAGGCAGAAATTAGGAGGCCAGAACCCCATCTGCATCTCCCAACTGGGTGGAGAGACCCAAGCACCTTAGTCATCACCTGCTGCTCCCCTGTGTGTACATAAACAGTAAGCCAGATTGGAAGTAGAGCAGAGACTCAGAGCCAGGCACTCTGGTATGGGACATGAATGGGTGTCTTGAGCACTGAGCCAAACATCCCAGTACACGTTTTCATAAATGACAAGACAGTAAGTGTGAAGCTTTGCAGTCAGATGATCTATCACAGCTACTCAATTCTAGTATTGTAGAGAAAGTAGTTTTAGAGACTACATAACTGTAGCTATTTTCCAGTAAACTTGTATTTACAAAAATAGATTTCTGCCTCTTGCTAGACTATAGTAGTTAACTCCATAAATGGCAGCTTTTATTATAAAACCAAATACAAATTGAACTGGACAGGAAGAAAACCAACATTTTGTGTAGTGCCCCCTATGTACTTGTTTTGAGCCAAAGTTTGTCATGAGATAGCTTGTCATGAGATGGATATCATTAGGTTGACTTGAAAAACTCAGGGAAGTGCAGTCACTAGTTTAAGAGGCAGAGCCAGCTTCTGGACCCTGATCTGTGGCTCTCATAAGTTCACTTTCAACTATGTTGAGGTACACTGGGTTGATTCCTCAATCAACTTCCTTCAGTTCACATCAGGTAGAAACTTAAATTCATACTTCCCCATTGAGAGAGTCCACCCCATGTCTTCACTTTCTATTTCCTGGACTTCCAGCAGCTCTCCAGTGGCTGGCCACATGTAAGCACTAAAATATTTGCCCTTTGTCTTTCTCCCAAAGCCTCTGGCTAGAGCGCAAGTTGTATACACTTCCTCTTTGGAGAACACTTAAGGTAAGGTGTACTGTTTGCAAATTCCTATTAGCTTCTGGGCAAATGTTGGCAAATTTCCTTTGGCCTGAGATGTTATTCCAGAGTCTGCTGAGATCTGGCTGTGTTCATTGATTATCTGAGCCAAAAAGGCTTCTAATTAGGGTGACACCCTGCATGTCTCTACCTCCAGAGCTAGGCTTTCCTGCCCTGGGCATGCCTGTTTTGGCCCAAGTGGTTTTCCTGGCATTTTACTATACATTTAGATGAGTGAGAGAAAATTTACAATCCATTTAAAATCTTCAAAGCCTTGTACTTCAGTACAGAATATCCCAGACTGTTCCAAAATGTTTTTAGGGAGCTGTGCTGTGGAAAAGGGTATCTGTGGTCAAATGAGTTTGGAGATCCTGGGTTGACCAGATTGAGCAGATTAATTCCTGCAGAATTTCTCAGATCACACACTCAGCTGCCCCAAATATCCGTTGGCTTCTAATCACATTCAACATAAAACACAATTGAGTGCTGAGCTTATCCCTCTATTGCATTGGGATGTCTACTTGAACCTTTATTTTTTTTTTAATTTTTTTTTTTGACAGGCAGAGTGGACAGTGAGAGAGAGAGACAGAGAGAAAGGTCTTCCTTTGCTGTTGGTTCACCCTCCAATGGCCGCTGCGGCCAGAGCGCTGGGGCTGGCGCACCGCGCTCATCCGATGGCAGGAGCCAGGTGCTAGGTGCTTTTTCCTGGTCTCCCATGGGGTGCAGGGCCCAAGCACTTGGGCCATCCTCCACTGCACTCCTGGGCCACAGCAGAGGGCTGGCCTGGAAGAGGGGCAACCGGGACAGAATCCGGCGCCCCGACCGGGACTAGAACCCGGTGTGCCGGCGCCGCAAGGCGGAGGATTAGCCTGTTTAGCCACGGCGCCGGCCCTACTTGAACCTTTAATCGGCAGGCATTATCTGTTTCCTTGCGTTCAATTTCTTCTTAGCAAAGATCATCATGTGAAATTGTGCTATATGCTTATTTGATTCTTTTTTATTTTCTAACTCCCCCCATGCTATGGTGTGAATGTAAACCCTCCAAAATTTCTATGTTGAAAATAAAATACCAATGTGGTAATATTGGCTGGTGATGCCTTTGGGAAGAAAGCAGGTCATGAAGACAGAGCCCTCATGAGTGGAGTAAGTTTCTAAAAGAAGGATGCCCTTGGGGCCAGCACTGTGGTGTAGTGGGCAAAGCCACTGCTTGCAATGCTGGCATCCCCTATGGGCACCCGTTTGTGTCCGGCCATTCCACTTCTGATCTAGCTAATAATGTGCCTGGGAGAGCAATGGAGAATGGCCCAAGTGTTTGGGCCCCTGCCAGCCACATGGGAAAACTGGAAGATGCTCCTGGCCCCTGGCTTCAGTCTGGCCCAAGATGTTGCAGCCATTTGGGAAGTGAAATAGTGGACGTAGGATCTTTCTCCCTCCCTCCCTCTCTCCTTTTCTTTCTCCTGCTCTCTGTCTCTCTTTCCTTCCCTCCCTCCCTCTCTCTATTTGTGTGTGTCTGTGTGTGTCTACCTCTTTCGCTAACTCTGCCTTTCAAATAAATAAATAAATCTTAAAAAAGACAATAGAAGGCTGCCTGTGAAGACACAGCTGGAAGAAACCATCTGTGACAAAGATGTGGGCTTTGCTGTCCCCAGACAACAAATCTGCTGCCATCTTGACACTAGTCTTATCAGCATCCCAAACTGGGAGAAACTTATTTCTGTTGTTTAGAAGCTACTCAGTCTATGGTATTTTGTTATAGCTGCCTGTATGGACTAAGGAACTTCACTGTAATATAAAGTCCATGAAAAATATCTGTCCTCTATTATTTATTGTATCACCCCAGCTTTTATAACTACGCATTGAATGGACATTCGAACTGAATTTCCAAGAATGGGACACAGTATATCAAATGTTCCCCAAACTCATTTGACCATAGAAAAATTTCAGGCACATTTCATGAGAATTATTTCCAGCAGGATACACTCTGAAAGCTGCTTCTCTAGTACAGTCTTATCATCAAGAACCATTTCAATGGCAGGAAACAATAATGGCAATGGTGACAATAAAACATCTGTATCGAGTGCCAGTGTATGTGCTAAGCAGTCCATGTTCACTATGACATATAGTCATCACACTAACCTCCTAACACAGGTACTGTTATGTTGCCTGTAGTATGGATGAGGAAAACAAAGCTTGGAGAAAGTGAATTAATTAGGGAAAGATCACTTAGTCAACACATACTTCTTGAACCCACAGATTTCTGATGCAAAGCCATATCTATAACCATTATGCATTCCTTCCCCTAAGCTACGAATTTACTATGTCCTGAGATAAAGAGCTCTTTGTCTCCATTCCTTCATTTAACTCATTCATTTTCCCAGTAGTTCCTTAACTTATCTTTGTTAAAACCTCCAGATTTTCAGTTATCTCTTGTGACTCAGTCTCAAATCCCCAGACAGGCCTTCTCTGTCCTTGGTACTAGATTTTCCACATCTCAAGCAATGCCTGCTTTTATCGGGGGGAGAGGGGGCTCTGAAAGCAAGGAATTTCTTGAAGTCTACATTCTGAGATGGTTTTCTGTCCCAGGACTGGGCTGGATTCCTCTTGACACATGCTGTGACATCACTCTTCACTGTTGCAAGCCTAGATAGTGAAGCATGAAAACAACCCCAAGCTCTCGACTTTATAAACAGACTCTGAGGAGGAAAGAAGGGAATGTCCAAGTCTGGGACAAAACAAAGATTCTATTTAAAAAATTTTCCTAGAAACCTTTTATTGAAGATATACAAACTTCATACATTTCTTAAATACAACTTTAGGAACATAGTGATTCTTCCCACTGCACCCACCCTTCTACCCACACTCCCACCCTTCTTCCTCCTCCCTCTCCTATTCCCATTCTCATTATTTACTAAGATCTATTTTCAATTAACTTTATACACGTAATACTAAGTCTGTACTGAGTAAAGATCTTGTTAATTGTTGAGGAATAATTTTATGCCAGTGTGCTCAGTTTAAAATAAGCCAGATGCAAATTCTTCTTTTAAGAATGGCATTGTTATGGGATTACATCAAGTTAAGACACTTCTGCACTGCAAAGGAAACATTCAACAAAGTTCAGAGTCAACCAACAGAATGGGAGAAAATATTTGCAAACTATGAAATTGATAAAGGATTATTAACCAGAATCTATAAAGAGCTCAAGAAACTCAAGATCAATAAAAACAACAATCCAGTTAAGAAAAAGGCAAAGGACTAGAACAGGCACTTTTCAAAAGAAGAAATTCAAATGGTCAACAGATACATGAAGAAGTCCTCAGAATCAGTAGCCATCAGGGATTTGCAAATCAAAACCACAATGAGGTTTTCACCTCACCCCATTTAGAATCTCATATAGCAATCAAAAAAATTGTAAGGATATAGGGGAAAAGGTACAGTAATCTACTGTTTATGGGAATGTAAGCTAGTACAGCATATGTGGAAGTATGGAGATTCCTCAGAAATCTGAAAATAGATCTGCTATATGACTCAGCAGTCCCATTTCTGGGAATTTACCCAAACCAAATGAAATCAACATATGAAATGAAATCAACATATGAAAGAGTTTTCTGTACCCCCATGTTTATTGCAGCTCAATTCACAATAGCAAGATATGGAATCAACCCAGCTGTCTACCAACTGATTAGTGGATAATAAATATTGTTATGTACATATATATACGTGTGTGTGTGTGTGTGTGTGTGTGTGTGTTTAGATATATAGTATGGAATACTACTCAGCTATAAAAAAGAATGAAATCTTGTCTTTAGCAACAACATGGATGTCCCCCAAAGATAAATACCATATTTTTTTCCTGATCTGTGGTAACTAATAGAGTATAAAAATGTAATGCATATGAACATTTTGAAATTTTGAGATCCACTGATTGTTTACAGCCCTTGTCTCTACTGTTGAGGAATGGTATTATTTTATGCTTACTCTTTGTTGAATGCTTTACTTAGTGTAGAGTTAATCATATGAATATAAAATATATTGAAAGTAGATTATTGTAAAAATAAAAGAAAGAATAAGACAGGAAGGAGGAGTGAGAGTACAGTGGGAAGCATTGCTATGTTCCTAAGCCTGTATATATGACATACATGACATTTGTTCACCTTAAGAACTAAGTAAATTTATTAATTTAAAAAAGAATGTCATTGTTGAAGCAAGCATTTAGCCTAGTGGTTAAGATGCTCACCTCCTACATCAGAGTGCCTGTGTTCAACTTCCAGATACAGCTCCTGATTTTAGATTCCTGCCAGTGAAGACCCTGGAAGGCAGTAGTGATGGCTTACATAGTGGAGGTTCTGCCACTCACATAGGAGAACTGGATTGTATTCCTGGCATCCAGTTTTGACCCTAGTCCAGTGGATGGAAGCTCTGTTTGTCTATTTGTATTTTAAGTAAATTATTTTAAAACTTTTAAAAAGAACTTTATTTTCAGGAGGAGTTTACCTATGAGCAGACAGGAAATTCCAGAATAATGAGGGAGAAGATAGAGAAAAATATGGTGGAATAGTATGATAGTAAAAAGACATCTGCCTGGAGGAGTTGGTTCCTGACCTAAGTTTTGAAAGACTGGAAGTAGTGAAATGCATAGGAAGGGAATTGTAGGTAAGAAGAAATGGCATTTGCAAGGGCATAAAAAGCATAAAACAGTTGATGTGGAGAGCATGGATTACAGTTGAAGTACAGGGTCTGTTTGAAGAACAAGAGCCTGAT
Organism: Sylvilagus floridanus; assembly: GCA_949820135.1. Taxonomy (NCBI): domain Eukaryota; kingdom Metazoa; phylum Chordata; class Mammalia; order Lagomorpha; family Leporidae; genus Sylvilagus; species Sylvilagus floridanus. The sequence goes on from OX463243.1 coordinate 80,508,218, forward strand.
CATGGTAAATTTTGAGTGTTAGGCTGGGAAGCTGAATTTTTCCTGTGAGTAGAAGAGAAACATTTGGAAATCTTTAGGCCTAGGAATGTTGACCTCTGCAACCCAAAGTTGAGGGAGGATTGAAAAGAGAAGACTGCTGCAGAGGAGACCGATGCGGAAACTATTGTAGGGCTCATCTGTGAGATGTCAGGGGTTGAACATGTGGGGTGATGATAGAGGGGGAGGGTGATGATGAAGGATGTAGGTGCTGATAGAGGGTGAGGAAGCGGTAAACTGATTTACTTTCAAGGCACTTGTTGAGTCTGTAAAATGTTGTGAAATGGGGAGTGGTAAGAGAAATAGAATTAATTCCATATTTTAGCCTTCATTATATCTGTGAGAGAAATAGTTTTCAGGGCACCACAACAAATGAGTTTCCAACACCTTGAATATCTTGCTCTTAAATAAAACACATCTGGAATCATTGCTTTGGAAAACCTTACCCTGGATGATTTTTAAGACAATCATGGAAATTCACTGAACTATGACATCAAATGCAAGACTCTTTGATATTTCTTATAAATGGGTCAAAAATTTAAATAATATAGAAACCACCTTAGTGACTGCCATAATTACTGGTTGCTCATCAATAGACGTACAGCTGGGTTAAGCAAATTTGCTATTGATAAGGGGTTGCCAGAAAATGTGGGAGATGCAAAGCAGACTCAAAAGTGGCCCCTATTAATACTACCTCCTGGTATTCCCTTGTGTAATCGCCTCCACTTGAGTGTGAGATGGCCTAATACTTTGTTTCTAATCAACAACATATGACAAAGGTGTTGAGTGTCACCTCCATGATTAGGTTATACAAACATAACATCCTTCTTACTTGAAGACTCTCTGCTGCTCTTATTGGTTTTGATAAAATAAATGACATTGTTGGAGATGCCCATGGGGCAAGGCTTTGAGAGTAGTGGAAGTCCAACAGCAAGGAAGGAATGGATGCATTAACTGAGTCCAACCAATAGCCCTATTAGTGATTTTGGAAGATAATCATTCCCCAACTGAAACTTCAAATGAGACCCCAACCCTGGCTAGCACTGAGATGGTAGCCTGTTGAGATTCCATGAAGCAGAAAATCCAGTTGAATTGTTCTTGACCTATAGAAGCTGTGAGATACTAAATGCATTATTTTAAGCCACTAAGTTTTATGGTAATTGGCTGCGCAACTATAATTAACGACCACAAAACTATTTGTTATCCATGTCTCAGTCCCTGGGAGCTAAGACCGTTCAGAGAATATGACTCTGTTCATTTTTCTTTTCTAAAAGAATGTATTAATTCTGCTTCTTTTTATATTGTCCCTAGCTTCCAAGAGCGAGAGTCAGAAGACCTAGGCTTCAGTCCTGGCTTTGTTGCCAACTGGCATGAGATCTTAGGAAGATCTTTCCCTTCTCCATGTCTCAGTTTCACCATCTTGAAAAATAAGGGATAATAAGCTAGGCCAGCAATTTATAAAAACATTTTTTTTTTGTCACAGATCTCTTTGATTTAATGAAATTTCATGAGGATGCTCAGTGTACAAAACAGATAGAAGTGAAGGGGCTTCTGTTGAAATACTTTTGTTGAGTGGAGCCCCCTGTTTAGCTTCCCCAGCTCTCCACGGCAGCCTTCAATCTACCTCTGAGGAGCCTTTTCAAACCCAGTCTGTCAGCTGTGGGTTAGAGGCTGCCAGTTTCAACATTCTATGGGCTCCAGGGAGTTTTTTTTTTTTTTTTAAACCAAACTACTAGTAAGTTGGAGTCCCTTTTCTGTACCATCTCTGTGTGGACCCCTGCATGACAATCCCATGCCCCAGGGCATCTCAGATATCAGCCTGCTCCCTCTGGGGACTGTGTTAACAGTACATCTGCCCGTGCTGGTCCAGTTTTGGCTTCCTGAGCTTCCTAGCAGACAGACCCTCTCTGTAATAACCAAGTATTGTGGATATTTGCTACCACCAGATGACCTTACCTCCCTAGGTGGGTGAAAAGCCATGGCTTTCTTCTCTGCATACATTCTTGTCTTTTCAAGACAAGTACCTATATAATGGATGCCATGCTGCTAAGGGTCCCTAGCTGTCTGGAGTTCAGGGGAGCTTTGGGCTCTTTCATTGTGACTGTGGTATTATTTCTCCAGGTGAGGTTATATCCTTTCACAGTTCACTGCATGCCTACTAGAATTCCCCAGTTGGCACATTGACTATGCCAATGTCAGATATTCCCTATTCTGTGTTTTTAGAGATTTAAACAAAATTATTTAATATTTTTTCCACTCAAACATTCAGATATTTGGTCTTTTTTTCAAAGATTTATTTATTTTACTTGAAAGTCAAAGTTACACAGGGAGGAAAGGCGGGAGAGGGGGTCTTCCATCTGATGGTTCACTCCCCAATTGGACCCAACAGCCGAAATGGCACAGATCTGAAGCCAGGAGCCAGGAGCTTCCTCTGGGTTTCCTTTGCGGGTGCAGGGGCCCAAGGAATTGAGCAGTCTTTTACTGCTATCCCAGGCCATAGCAAAGAGCTGGATGGGAAGTGGAGCAGCTGGGACTTGAACCGGCACCTGTATTGGATGCCGGCAATTCAGCCCAGGGTGTTAACCCGCTGCACCACAGCACCGGCCCTAGTCTTTATTATTTTTTTTTAATCTATCAGATTTGGTTTTATCTTGGTACCTTCTACTGGGTGATGAACGTTGAACTTTCTTGCAAAGCATCCCTTTGCCTCCTTTCTACCAATGGTTATTCATTCATTGAGCATTGCTTCTACTTAACTATAATATATGTGTTCCTCACTGGGGTGAGGAACCTTTCTTTTGCCAAATGCCACTGAGAAATTTATAACATCATTGGCATGTCATACAAAATTATCAACTTAACAATCAGCCTGGTTTAGATGTATTGAATTTAGAGTCCCACCTGTGGTAGCTTTGGTAGGGCTAGACTAGATGGTTTTATTGGCGTTACATGGCCCATGGGCTGGATGTTCCCGACATCTGCATGAACAGCCTACTAACTCAAATATTTTCCCATCTGGAAAAAAGGAAATAATCCCTGAGTACTGTGTGGTGAAATGAGAGGGGCACAGTTTTGTGGAATTAGGCCTGAGGGAGAACCCCCAGGCCACCCCGTGCTACCTTGTGAAAGTGACAACCATCTGTAAAATAATGTATACCTGATGGGAGAACCTGCGGTTGATGCATAGACAAGCTATTTTATAAATTTAGAAATTTCTTAGCATCCTACTTGGTTAAAAACATATTTTGCATGTGAGGATGTTTCATAAGCCATAGATCAGAGCAAAAAATTAGGCGCAAAAAGTGTTTTCAGCAGCAAAGCAATATTGCCTTATTGTTCCATTTCCTGGAGGACAGCAGAGAGTTTCTTCACAGTAAGTTATCACAGGCCTGATTCCCGCGCATAGGGGAATGGATTTGTGGACAACACCCTCCAGCAGACACAGTTCCTGCTTCCTTCATGTTCTTGACCTCAGAATCCTCTAGTCCCGTGGGGTAGGGGAGGTGACTATGGGGCAGTTATGATATGGAGAGGTCAGCAGGAGGAGGACAGAGCCCCTTGGCAGGGGGAATCAAGGCAGGGCAAGCAGGGCTTCATGCCAACAGTACTTGCTTACATGACCGTGCTTCAGTGTTGATCCAGCTTTGTGTCCATGCAGCTTACAGTCTGGAGAAAACATTACACTAGGAATCATACACGAATTGCTAACTACACTTTCAACAGGAGGCGGGACCTGGAAGAGCAAGTTGAAGATAGAAAGATGGCTGCCCCATGGCAAAGAACATCAGGGTCTGAAAGACGAGCTTTTGGCTCTTTCTTAGCTTTGACATGTCTGGCCCTCTCTCTGTTGGAAGATGAATAGAATAACAGTGCTGAACATGAATGTTTATACCCTATGACACCCACTTTCTCAGAACTTGGAGCTGGGTTTGAGTTCTGGCTCCAGAAATCACTTCTGTGTGGTGTTGGGTAAACTGCTTAAGTGTTTCCTACCATAGATTTTCTGATATTTGGATGAGGGTGGACAGTGATGCTTACTGGATTCAATGGGTGATAATTAAATGACATAGTGCCTGTACAGTCCTCAGTAAATATCAGCTACTACAATTAGGCTCTAGGTCCCACCTAGAAGAACATTTTGGACATGTTCAAAGCTTATGTAGAAGGTAACAGAAACCAACTCACCTACATTAGGGTAAGAGGTGATCAGCTGTTCATTCTGAAGCCAAGCTATTACTTTCAGAGCTTATAAAAATGTTTCAGGTTCTTGCCATAGGATATTTAGAGAGGGTTAAAGAATAAAACAAACCTATCTGAGTTACCATGGATGCATAATTAAAGATTGGTGAGCTTAAGGAAATTTTGAAATTCTGAGACAATTTTGTCCTAAAATGCTTTTTTTCCCCCCAGTTACTCAGAGAAGGGACTTTCTATTCACCTCTGCTTTCGTTGTTGGCATTTTGCCTTTATTTGATGTTGGAGGGAAATAGACAGCGATAATACTGTTGAGTTCCAGGTTGTTGCTAAAGAGGAGAGGCTGGAAATACAAGACAAGGGGGAAGGAAGCATAAAAGGGTTCCTAGGCTTAAGGACACAGCTGAGGGTTAGAATCAGATAGGTATAGAGACTTTTCTCTTTTGCGGAGAAGTCCTAGAGTGTGCATGGTCCCTTGTGGTAGGTCAGGCCGCTGCTTGTCTTTTGTGTTGGACGGAATTGTTGTCTGGAGTCTGCAGGAGCTTATGTTCCACCACACCTTGAAGGGGTTTTCCTACTTCGAAAGGAGCCTTCATCTAATGTTTCCTACGTGTTGAAGGTGTTTAGTGGGCCCAGAATTTGTGGATTCAAGGGGATTCCCTGCAATCTTAAAGTGAGAGGTGTCTGGATCATAATCTTCCTTTATGATATTTTTGTCTGAATTCGAAACCTATAACCCTTTCTCAGTTGTCCTGGGATTCACTTTGCTGGGGCTGGGGCATACTGATTTCACTTTATATCCAAATCAACCCTTTATAAACCAGGTGTTCAGCTCACCTGGTTCTCAGACAGGATTCAAGTACTGCTGTGCTTTCCCGATCCAATCTCCCACCCGTATAGTGTGCAGAAGTGTGTGCCTCGTTTTCTGGGATGAAAATCAGTGGTAATGACCTAAGTGCTACCTCTGGTTTCATTCTTTGCTCTCCCGGGACTGAAATTTGAACTTTTCTGTTTCCAGGCAGAGAGCGACACCACCGTGGGCTGACCTTTACTGAATACCATGAAAAATGAGACACACAGGGCTATTCTGGAAACCAGTGGACCCCAGTGCCAAGGGGGGCTGCTCCACTGTGCCGGCCATCCACTGAAAGACACCATGTGAGGTTCTACACTCAGCCCAGGCTGACATCAGGAAGCGATGCGGCATAGGAGAAAGAGCAAGAGGGTTTTAGTTAGAAAGCTTGGCTTCAAAGCCAACTCTGCCCTACTTATGGAACGACCTCAGTGAGTCACTTAACTTCCTTGGGTCTCAATTTCTCTATCCATGAAATAGAGCCAATAATTCATAACTTCCAGGCTTATAGAGAGAATTGTATGAGAAGCCACAGATAAACCTTCTATCATGTATGCCATACATAGTCAGCCTTTAATTTTAACTATTTTATGTTCCTGTGTGTGTGTGTTTATCACAAGGGGATTCTGTATTTAGCAGGAACTTTCTGCTTTTCAAATTGAAGTGGCTTCAGTGTGGAGGATCTTGTGTTTTAGCCAGTTGGGTGTTTTTTTCCCATAAGAAAGCATGGCTTGTGTCTAGAGAAATCCAAGGAGAGAAGAGAAGAGGTGTGCTTAGTTAATAGTAAGTATTAGAAGGGGCAGGATTAAGGGGGATATGTTTTTCATTCTGTCAGCTTGAATTCCCTTCCCAAATTCCATTCTGGTTATATGATCAGGCTACTGCTGTATTTATGGGTGGCCACGGTCTGCCTGGAGGGGCATATTTAGTCAGAAAGGAAGTTTGTTTTCCTTCTACAGGCAGTGCAAGAAACAGAAGCATTTGAAAGGAACACAGTAGAATGTGCTTCTGAGTTGATCATCGTGAGGACCTGGGTCTGAAACCTGGCTCCATCACTCTAGGTGTGAGGACTCTGGAGAATTTGCTCCATTTCTCTGCTCTCTAAGCCATCTCCTTTGCCAGTAGGCACAGAGATACACTGTGGATGTTTAGGGAGAGGGTGCCCATGGAAGGCCTACTCATTACAGAGTAGGCTCAGCATACATTTTGGCTAATGTTTCTGTTAAAATTCACTAGAACAATCAGGCTCTGTTAAGCTCTTTATACTACTTGCAAACATTGCTATCTGTTGTAGAATTTGGGAAATGGCTCTCACTCCCTTTAGCGATGCTGACAAACAGAAACAAAAAAACCTTGCTCAGTGCAGAATTGCAACTGAAGTGCATGCCACCTCACTTCACGGTTTGTAACTGCAATGTGTTGTTACACAGGCTGAGCATGATACTGTGAGGTTTGGACTCTCTGATTCCATTTTAATAAAAGCAGCCCCACCTCTACCTGTCATAGACTAGGGTTTTGCACTACATTATTGGAATGAATATTTCCCTTATTAAACTTAAGTTTGAAAATCGTTGTTTTAGAACATTAACCCTGGACAGATCCTTATAAATTCATCAGCAGAAAAGCCAAGACAAGCCTTCTTCTATTGACCCCTTATAGTGTGCCAAGTATAGTGTCAAAAGTGTGCTACTTAGGATTTCATTTAAACACCCCAAGAGCCCTGAGTGGTACAGATTGTCATCCTCTTTACATGGATTATGGAGCCAAGGATTGTGGATCCAGTACCTTCTTGGGAAGGGGGGTGAGGGATTAGTGGCACATGAGGTAGTGAAGCTGAGTTTTTAACACAAGTACAGAGGGAAAATAGTTAATGACCACGGAGCCTGAGGACATCCTTTTCAATACTATCCAATCACACAGTTTGAGCAAACCGGAGCATTTTCTTATTCTGGACCCATTCCTTCCCCCAGACACCTTTAGGTCACCTCCTGAAGTGCACAGAACTGGAGCACAGCGACTCACATCCCCTGCAAATGGCTCAGATGCTCCTGATGCCAGAAAACTTCCCACTGGTTTATTTAGGGGAGTAAGCCTTCCCTAGTCCTGCATGGGACTTCCCACATCCCAGGACAAGACCGGGAAACTGGCTGGGGTGGGTGAGAGTTTTCATTTCTAAAGCGCATATGGGAAAGTGCCATATAAAAAGGGAAAACGGGCTTAGAAAAACATGAAAAAGAGGCACTCATTCTTGTTCCAGTCCTGCATTTCTTGAGAGCCCTCAGCAGCACCGCACCTTATAGCCTGCAGCTCTGGGATCTGCAAGTGCCTAAATGCGAAACCTTCTGGCACTCTGGATTCAAAACTCAACAGTTCTGTGCAGCCCGGGCTGCCACCTCTCCCCCCAACCTGTGCCAACACAACCTCCTGCTTGTAAATGCAGCCAAATCTCCAAGTTGCCTGGCTAGTGAGCCACACTGACAGGGCGCCATAAAAGGGGGGGGGGGCTCTGGGGGAGTGAGAAACGCACAAGAAGCATTTCAAGATTGGCTAAGTGCCTCTTTAACTTCCAGAGTAAGGGCAGATTTTGGCAATGGCCGTGATTATCCAAACTTCCCCTTATTAAGCACTCACTGACAACCTCTTTATACTTCATTTTCTCTTTATATGACAACAGACTAATTGTTCCCATTTTAGAGAAGTGCAAACTGAGGCTCAACCAGTTTACATATTTTTCTCAGGGTTCTATTTTCCGTGCTGGTGGGGATACCAGTTACCTCTAGCTTCAAGGCTTGAGTTCCTAATGCCCCTCCAGCACCCATTGATGAGAGGAATCCCTGTGTTCTTTCCAAAATCCATCAAGGTAAAGAAGCTTCTCATATGGAGTGGGGTGGGAGGAGAGGAGGAAGAGGTGAGATTAAGGTATAGCACTGGCTCAGAGCACCCCAAACTTGCGTCTGTAGCCTGCTGGAGGATCAGGAAATCGGGAGGTGTCCACAAGAAGCTCCCTGCCTTTAGGAACTGCAGTTCAGCTGGCAGCCTGGAGTTACTCATCTGGCCCCGGGAGTGGCCTCATCTCTCCTGTCCCAAACTCTCATCTCTGTTGGTGACCCACAACAGGGTGGATATTGTGAGCATCGAGTCAGAGAACAGGTACAAAACTCCTTGTAAACTGTGCAAGCTGTTTAGATCTAAAATGTGTTGTCTTCCCCACGCTCTTCTAACAGTTGTTCCCTAATGCACCCGGAGAAAGGCACATTAGGAGCAAACGCTGCTTCCCTGACCCGCCAAGAAAAATGTCCACAGGTGAATCAGCTTGGCAGGGAGTTAGAGAAATCCCGACTTCTGCTCTACGGAACGACAGAGATCAAAACTTGACAAAAAGTTCCTCTCTGGTGTGACTTGTCACTGGGTGAAAACCAACAGGCAAAATCCAAGACTGGACAGGGCAACGTCAAGGTGTATCACGATCATTAGCAACCCATAGCCCCTTTGGGCAGCAGAGAAAATAAAGCAAAGGTTTTATAATGAGACCCACAACCCATAAATGTGCCTGGAGTACAGTCTTCCATTCCCCTCTTCTGTGATGAGGGAGAAACTGACTTACCTTTCCGGAGTAGGAGAGACCTAGATCCTGGCATGCCGCAGTTCCAAGGAATAAGTACCTGGCTGTGAGCAGCAGCGGCAGGGTTCCCTTGTGTGCAGTCCCCCAGCGGCCCCCCAGTCACGCTGTCTTTGTGCCGACCAGAGGCGTGCCCGCGTGTCTGCCCGGGAGAGGCTGGCGTGTGGCACTAGGCAGGTTGTGGCCAGAGCAGCCAGCTTTGGCTGGCTTATATAGCCCGCTCCTTCCTCTGTAATGGGACGCCTCGCCTCCAGACATCCTTTCCCACTTTTTCAGTTGGTGAATTAAAGGAACAGCCCTCCCAGCGGAACAGGGTTAGCTCATGAAAGACACACTCCCTCCAGGCTTTCAGCCAGGGAAAGAACCTATTTGCATACAATTTATGGCGAAAGGAGGAATTCCAGTTTCCCCCGCCCCCGACATCGGGTAGCTGTTAGTGATGTGTGATTTCTGCTGTGCTCCCCAAACGGGGTTTTCTAATTGTGAAACAGAAGTCCGGGGAGCGAGCCGGAGGGAGCAGGATTAGCAGCCCTGGCTCGGAGACTCCCGGCAAGTTTCAAACTCCACTGGGCTCGCCTGGGCTCTGGGCAGCAGCTGCTCTGTGGCACCTCAGAGACATCAGAGTTCCTGGAAAGAGCAGATAAAGCCCTTCAAAAGCCCAGGGCGTTTCAGGTTTCTCTGGGCCAGCGGACAAATAACCCAGGATTAGTTCTCAGCAGGTGGGGACCGCGGGGTGCCCAGATCTATCCTGCTAGTCTCAAGTGGGAGCCAGCCTCGCCCAGCTGCCTGGAGGAGCCTTTGTTCCCACCCCAGAGTCCTACTGGGGAGCAGCTTCTTGACACTGTTCCAGCCTACTGCTTGAGGACTTCTCAGCAGGATCTCCTAGGGAAGGATCTCCCAGGTGAATAGTGTCCACTGCAGTCTTCTTTTTAAAGAGAAAGCAATCATTATAGGAAAAGGTACCAACTTAATTTTTGAGCCACAAGCTGAGCCGTTGCTTCCCAGCCACTGTGGATTGTTTCCCAGCTCTGAGTCATGCATTCAGTTCCTTTGGTGGTTAGCATGCATTGAACACTCTAGAGCATACAGGGCATTAGAGGGAGTGGGGAAGGAGCGCAACACCCACAATGGAGGGACTTCTAAGCTGGTTGTGGCACAAAGGAGTTGGTGATGGTAAAGGGAAAGGAAGCACCTTGTCACCCGTAGCTCCCACTGAGCCCTCCTTTATCAGGACTGTGTTAGGTGCTGTGCAGGAGGCTCTTGAACACGATTCATTGTATCTTTGCAACCACCACGTATGGAGTATGCAAGTGTCTCCTTTTTACAGATGCTAAAACTGAGGTTTAAAGATTTCTTTCTTTATTTGAAAGGCAGAGTTACAGAGAGGCAGAGGCAGGGAGAGAGGTCTTCCATCCACTGGGTCACTTCCCAGATGGCGGCAATGGCCAGATCTGTGCCTATTCAAAGCCAGGAGCCAGGAGCTTCTTCTGGGTCTCCTATGTGGGTGCAGGGGCCCAAGGACTTGGGCCATTGTCCACTGCTTTCCCAGGCTATAGCAGAGAGCTGGATCAGAAGTGGAGCAGCCTGGACTAAACTGGTGCCCATATGGGATGCTAGCACTGCAGGCAGCTGCTTTACCGTTTATGCCACAGCGCCGGCCCCAGAAACTGAAGTTTAGAGAAATAATTTGACTTGACTATGACTTCACTGGGGAGCATTCAGCTTTCCACTTCATGCTCTGTAGTTGCTTCCATTGCATACAATTATCTAGGAAGATTGTGATATTTGAAGGTTTTTACATCCTGTTACTTTTACATCCTGTTAGAATGTTACAGCATTTGTACAAAAATCACTGCCATACATAAATATGGAAAATACCAATTTTTGTTCTGCCGAGGTTAAATTAGGAGAGATCTTTAATATTTTCAATTAGCTGCTAATGAAAGATATTTCAATTATGCACTGATTTTAAATACTAAATGATAAAATCCCTGCAGTTATTATTGCTGTGGTCTCAGTTTCCCCATCGGAAAACACGATAGGATTAGGTCATCTTGATGGATTCTTTGTTAATGTGATCCTCCCAGACAGCGAGAAAGCCCATAAATAGCCATGTCATAAAGCAGCTCATTTGAACTTTTAAAACATTGTGGCTGAATCAAATGTTGGTTGTTTTGGAAGTTTTTAATTCAGTGCTTTGCCAAAGCATATTTCAGTAGCATGAGGCTGTGTCTTTCAACTGCTCCCAGGCCTCTTTATTTTCCTGTGTCCTCTGACTTTATCTTCAGGGTGAGGGAATAAAATGTTAATGTATGATGCATGTCATATGGCATAGAAACTGTATTTACATATCCCAAATAATATATGCTTTTAATTATGTATGTTTAAATAAGACCATAGAGCATGCTAGAAAGCTGGATGATGAATATGGCTTCTGCTGGAAATATTCCAAATCCAAACCTTCTCCCTCCTCCCCAAAACTCCCCCACAAGGTTAATATCCTACAGCTGTTGATTAGTGTCTACTACAATTGGCTTAGCCAATCACAGGGAAAATAAAACCATATATGATCAGGCTGGCCCTCATTAAAAAAACAGGCTAGTGGGGCTCACCAGAATATTATCATGCATTAAGTTCACAGCTACCATAGAAATATTGGCTAATAATACAGAGGGGTGGTTAGCTTTGTGCCTCTTTAGGAGAGGCTACTTGTTTTCTTTTTTAACTTTTATTTAATAAATATAAATTTCCAAAGTACAACTTTTGGATTATAGCGGCTTTTTCCCCCCATAACCTCCCTCCCACCTGCAACCATCCCATCTCACACCTTCTCACCCATCCATTCACATAAAGATTCATTTTCAATTATTTATATTATAGAAGATCAATTTAGTATATACTAAGTAAAGATTTCAACAGTTTGCACCCACACAGAAACACAAAGTATAAAATACTGTTTGAGTACTAGTTATGCCATTAATTCACATAGTACAACACATTAAGGACAAAGATCCTGCATGGAGAGTAAGTGGACAGTGACTCCTGTTGTTGATTTAATAATTGACACTCTTGTTTATGACGTCAGTGATCACCTGAGGCTCTTGTCATGAGTTGCCAAGGCTATGGAAGCCTCTTGAGTTCACCCAAAGAGAGGCTACTTGTAAAGGGAGTTTATTCCAAAAACTGCATGGTATCCTGAGCCACACCTTGGCGTTTGAACAAGCAGGGTCCAGGCAAGGACTTGTTTTCCACCTGCCAACCTTTTGCAACCTCTTCTCCAGGCAAATAAGTCTGCACATGCCATGGACTCTCCTCTCTCTGCACCTTGGATCATGCTGCCCTTCTAGAATCCTTGCCTCTGTCTCCTTGCTTCTCCTTCTCAGTCAATTCTGATCTGTCTGCGCTGTGGAGCTCCCTTGTTGGATTTCTTTTGCAAGACACGTTTCCAGTATGCCACTCTGTTAAGACAGTCATCACTTCCACAAGGTGTTATATATGTGCCCATCTAGATATTTTCCTCCAAGACTCTAGATTTCCTGTTTAGTGACCATGCTTGCTTTTTCTGTGTCTAGCAAGGGTCTTTGGCTTTGTAGAAGCTCAGTAGGTGTTAGCTGAGTGAATGAAATAGTGGAGGTACACATAAATGTTTGGCAAGTTGTGTTTTATGACTTTCTTCCTTTTTCACCCATAAAACCTAAGAAGAAGATTGGATTATTGTGTCCAATACAGTCATTGCTCAGAGAGGAGAAATGACTTCCAGGGCCTGTAAGGTTGCAGTCCCTAGATGGGGCCATCCAGGTCGGAGTTGAGCAATCAACCTATACCAGACATTACAGCAGAGGTGTTTATGGAAATTAATAACCATTCGTCCTCCTGTTTGGCAGAAGTTGTCACCCCTCTAGGCATCTGCTCTCTCGTGGTTGTATCCTTCTCTGTACTATAAGCACTTTTTTTCCCATGTGAAAGGGCAAAGTGAACGCTTGTAAACACACCTCTGCACAGAGCTCACTGCCAAGCCCTGATGTTGTGATTGCTTGTTAGCACTTCTCATTCATGAGTTATTGGTGGAAGCTGTGGTTTGGAGGCCAGAGGGAGCCTTGGGGTTGCCTCAGGTGAGATCATCCTCATTTCCCAAAGCTTAACTGCAATGTATTCCCGGTCCCCCACCTCTCCCACAATGGGACCCACCAGCTGATGGAGTATTGGTCAAGACTAGTCCTATCTGGAGAAGCTGAGAGTCCATTTCTCCATAAGATCCCTTGCTTTCCACTCCAATTATTTATTCCTTCCCTGTTCCCAACCTTCTCCTCTTCATGAGATTAATCTAGTATGCTAACTCCTCTCCAAATGCTCCATGTGAATCTATAATTGCTGGGAATCTTTCCCAGTGAGGAAGGAGCTCTGTTCCAGTGCTAGGGGCTAGTGATTCAATGAGATGTATTGCTTAGTGTAAAGTCTTCCTCACTTGTTAGCTGCAGATCCTGGTTGAGGGCTCTTCTTTTCCATTTCCTCTCACTTTTTCTTAGATAGCAAAAGACAACAAAAAATTAAGGCTTGATTGAATGAATGGCAAAACAGATGGGAACTTCCCTGCCTGATAGAACAGGACAAATCAGCTCTAACATCAAGCACTTGAGTGGATTGTCAGGACAACACAGCAGAGAAGAAAGAGATTTGATGGGGAATAAGCTTGAGTTTTGATGCTGTACCACCTTACTGTTTGACTTTGGGCAAAACCTTCTGTTTCCTGGCCCTCAGTGCCCTGGACACTAAATGGATGACTCCCAAGGATCTAAACAACTCAAAACCTTTCAGTAAAAAAAAAAATCAGAAAAATACTTTAGAAGCCTCTGAACCTTTACACATTCAATCCTCCACAATCAGCCCGGCCTAACAAAATGGCAAATTATTATTTCTTCAACACTTACTTCTTAGTGCTTCTTCTCAGAATGATTCCATGATCCTCACACCCAGAGAGAAGGTCCTGTGCTCCATGCTCATCTACACGATTGGTTTTCATTTTTAGCCCGTTGCACGCTGTGTTTCCTTTGCCTGTTCACTTCACTAGCTCAGGGATACCATAAGTAGGCTCAGTGCCTTTTTGCCTGCTTATTAGTGTATCTATTATAGACAGCATCTGTTTGTAACTGGTACATATGCCACACCATATTTGCTAATTATTTTGAGCATCATTTATGGATATATCTAGTTTTTAGGATTATGTTTGAACATAAGATATTTTAGAGGTAAACAGTATAAAATGTTTTTGAAATGACTTATTAATTAGATTATTAGAGCCCTTCATTGCCATCAGTTATTTCCTAATTTGTTCCTCCGACTAGTCTGTGAGTGTTCATTGAGCATAAGTACTGTGCTTTCCTTGCCACTTGCCCAAAGCTCCGAGTCCATTAATGACAGGACATGAATGAGGGACCAGCTGATTGGCTGCATGAGGGAAAAGGGATAAGGTTGGCGAAAGTAGTCTTGGGTTCTATTCATGTTGGCTACTTGGAAGGAGAGTCACTTTGAGGGAAAAAGCATGCTCCCTCTCTGGAGCTCAGTTTCTTTTTTGTGAGACTAGAATAGAATTCCACACCTTGGGTGCCTCCCAGAGTTCACATGAAGCGCGAGTAAGGCAGCAGATGAGAAAGTGCTTGGCAAACTGTATGTTCTCGATAGAGTTATCTTGACCCCCCCCCCCACTCCCCACATGCTGAAGTCTCAGTGGAAAGCTCACATTTTGCATGGCTGTGCCTATATTGTGAAAGCATGAGTGAGTCCCAGCTTCTGTCTAAATGTCTACAACATTTCTGGGCTCTGTGCAAGTTCAGCAGGGAGGGGGAGTAGAAGCCACCTGGTGCTGGCTTGCTAGCACTTTGAGACTGCTTCTTAACTGGAGGCTGAAGAGAAGGGGGAGTTTACAACAAGCATTGGCCAAAGTTGGAAGGTCTGAAGTTGTGTCTTCGTTCAGAGGGCTGAGGAGGCGGTTTTGGTCATGCTTGCGGATCGGAGCCCAAGCTGTGGTGATGAATACAAATGAGTCAGACCATTTGCACTTACTGCAGGTCACAGGGGGACTACGCAGCTTTGAAATCAGTGCAGACTGAATTTCTATGCTTGATTTTCCACAGCTGAGTTGGACACTTGCGAGGAACTGTCATTCATCTCTTTTCCTTATTTCTCTCCTAGATTTCTCTTACATTTCTTCTGTAGACAATGAAGGGTATCCGTGTTGACATTTACAGAGTGTTCCTGTGACCGAGACACTATTCCAGCAGCTTGCATGTATTAAATTTTGCAATCTTTATAGTGAACCTCTTGAATAGGTCCTATTCACTACTCCCATTTTGCAGATGGCGATTGTGAGGTGTGGAGGGGTTAAGAAAATGTGCAAAAAAATATGAGTAATAGGAAGCCCCAAGAGGATCTGAACTCAGAACACTCCAGCCCTCAATTTTCTGACTATTTTGGGGGGTTGTTTTTATGTATGTATTTTAACAATTGCCCTAAGGCAAGGATGGCATTCTTGAACTCAGATGGACCATGCTGTGCGGTTATGGTATTTGTACATAAAGATCCAGTGAGGCAGGGAGGGCTGTGGTTATGTTGCTATGGCTGCTGTGGCAGTAGAGTTCAGTAGAAGATCATCTGTGTCCGTGCTAATCCTGTAATTGGGGAGCTTTGTAGCATGGACTCAGTTACAATCCTAAACTCGCTAGCTATGAAAGGGAGAGGGACCTTGGGAAAATTACCCAACTTTTTTTTTTTTTGTTTTGACAGGCAGAGTGGACAATGAGAGAGAGACAGAGAGAAAGGTCTTCCTTTGCCGTTGGTTCACCCTCCAATGGCCTCTGCAGCTGGCGCGCTGCAGCTGGCGCACCTCGCTGATCCGAAGGCAGGAGCCAGGTACTTCTCCTGGTCTCCCGTGGGGTGCAGGACCCAAGCACTTGGGCCATCCTCCACTGCACTCCAGGGCCACAGCAGAGAGCTGGCCTGGAAGAGGGGCAGCTGGGACAGAATCCGGTGCCCTGACCGGGACTAGAACCCGGTGTGCCAGAGCTGCAGGCAGAGGATTAGCCTATTGAGCCGCGGTGCCGGCCCCAACTTTTTCTATTACAGTGTCCTCATATGTATAATAGAGACGATGATACCTGACACTTAGAATTTTCCCCAGTATTAAAGTGGCTACACTTGGTCAGATGTCAATACTATTGCTTGTCACATTCAAAGTAACTTCCAAATTGTGGCCATTGGCTATTATAGATTAGACATTTATGCCAGTCTCAGCCTTTCTTTTCTCATGTGTTAATGATGGAAAAAATAATCTCAGAAATGTAAAGGGTTAGTGAAAAGCTGTGCAAGGGAATAAAAATACTTAACTCATTTTGGTGCACCATGTGATTCCTCCCATGGTAGATGTACTGTATAGGTCACTCTGTTTACTAAAACATCCTTCATAAACTTTCTAAGCAGCACACACTCATCACAGGCACAAGAATGAGCTCACTGAGAAGGGTATTGTCCAGAAGGGATGTTTATTGCTGCTTGGAGGGGCTATTTGTCTGGAAGAAATAGTATTGACTTACTTTAAAAAGTAGACCTATTTGCCCATTCGTTCAATTGCAGGCTTTGAAGGGGAGCTCTGTTCTTTAATTGTTCTCCAGGTCGGTGCACATTTTGTTTCTCAGGAGGAAAATGTTCCCCTAGTCAGAATCAGCTGGGAGGCATCACTTGCTTCAGAGCTGGAAACTCCCTTGATAGGGCTTAGAGGTTGATGGACTGGTATCACACACGAGAGTATCTCAACTCGTGGAAAATGTATAGTAGGAATAAACTCTATGAGAATTTTGATTCACATCAAAATTAACTTAACCTTTTAATCTCATTTCCATGATTTTTTTGAAGTAGCCTTGTAGGTATTTGAGTCTCTTGCCTCCTTGGGGAGTACCCTGGGCTGTCCTTTTGTTCTGATTGGGCAGTCCTTACCCCACATCCTTCCAATAATAACAGTGGTAGCAATGATAGCCACTTATAATTGTCAACAGCATTACAAAGAATTTGAATGCTATCAGTCCCCACAACAGGCTAGGTTGGTACAAATGAGGAAATAGGAAGAGAAGTCAAGAGACTTGCTTAATGTCACACAAACCAATGTGCAGTTTGAGAGACAGATGATTCCTACATGCAAATTTCAGGGTGGTTCTTTGATTTCCGTAGCAGACTATCTATATTAGTTTGTTTTGCATTATAATAGTAATAATAAAGATAGCTGAGGAAAGTTAACCATAAAGAAAAGTTTACTTATCCTTGCAATTTTGGAGGTTCAAGGGTAGAGTGCTGGACATTGGTTGAGTGAAGGTAAGAACCCTCTTGGCTGTGTTACATTGTAGTTGGAGCATTGCAAGGAGGAGAATCCACTTGAAAAAAGAAGCCAGAGAGAGACTGGGATACTAAAATCTCCTTTGAGGACATGCTCTTAAATGACCTCAGGATTTTCAAGTAAGCTCCACCCCTTAATGGTGCTGGCACCTCCCAATCCTGCCACGTTGGGGTCATGTCTCTAACTCATCAAAGTTTAGGGGGACACACTTAAACAACAGACCATCTATAAGGAGTATATTTCATCAGCTGTATAGAACACTTGGTATAATATAAGCAGCTCATGATCTGAAACCAGACTTGGGTTCAGTGTTAGTTCTGCCATTTATTTGCATGTAATCATTTTCAAATTCCTTCACTTATGTGCACCCCATCTTATATCTATATCTGTAAAATCAGAGTGAGAATGCCTCCTTCATGGGGTTGACAGGAGGATTATGTGAGAATGAAACATGATTCCCCCATGATGTCTGTGTCCTAATCCATAGCCCATGTGAGAATATTTGGTGGAAAAAGGGCTTTGCAGTTTTGTGTATGTTAAGGATTTTGAGATGGGGAAATTATTCTGGAGTAAATTATAAGTGTTCTTGTAAGAAGAATGCAGAGACATATATGATTACACAGGCGGAGAAGACAATGTGATGAGGGAACAGAGATTGGAGTGATGTGGCCACAGGCCAGTGAAATGCCAGCAGTCACCAGAAGCTGAAAGATTGTTGGAACAGATGACACACTCCTTGTCAAAGTCCCTAGAAAGACCAATTGTGTTGACACTTTGATTGTAGATCACTAAAACTCACATCAGAATTGTGGCCTGGAAAACAGTAAGAGAATAAATTTCTGTTGTTTTAAATCACTAACTTTCCGACACTTTGTTACAGCAGTCATAGGAAACTCACGCAAGAACTAAGAGGGATACTATCTCTATGTTGTGTATAATAAGACCTTAATAATGGTAATACTTAATGTTTCTCTAAGAAGCTCTTTGGGAGAAATGAAATTAATTTTCTTTGAAAACTGGAATTACATTTCCATAGAGTTTTAGTTCTGCAATGTAAATCTCTAGACTTTCAAACAATATTTTTGTTGCAACTCTTTTAATATGATTTTTTAGGTGTGGGAAGGGACAGGAAATTGGAGTTGCAACCTCTACCACTAGCCTGAGAGTTTTGAAGTGGCATCTTGCTGTCAGGCTTTGCACCCCTGAGTGGTTTAGCCCACAGGGAGAAGTAAATCTTAACTTACACATTTCATCCTTATCATTCCAGGGTCAACCTGACCCCAACGAATGTCAGGCTTATCTGGGTAGCTGCTCATCTATAACTGAGAGGGTTCACCCACAGCACACTTTGTCAAGCTGAAAAGAGAGAATAGACATTCATGCTCAAATTACAGATAAGAATGAGGCCTAGAGTGGTTGCCTGCTTTGCCCACACATTGTGAACTGTGGTGAGTCTGATAACTTGTGAAACAGTGTTCCATATGGAGGAAGAAACTGGTCTTGTCTACATTAGTGTACAACCTGCAACAACTAGATAGGTTTTGCTTAAAAAAATCCTTCACATAGTTCAAGTTTCTTCTAGTTAGACAGCAAAGACATAAAATGGGTCCAAGAAGGGAAATGGATGCACACAAGGGCTTCTGTGAATAGTCAAGTCCCATCTCTCTCTCCAGCTCCCTTCTTGTTTCTATTGTGTTCAGTGACCTCATTGGATGTGGTTATAGTATCAGAACTGAGGGGTCTCTTAGTGAGACATCAAGCACATTTTTCAGACAGTGTCTCAGAGAAGCACTTCTCTAGGGGAACTTCAAAAGCTTTCTGCATTCTTTAAAACTTTTTATTAATATAATGAGAACAGATTTAACGCATTCCATAGGTACAGTTCCAAGAAGACAACCACAATTCCCTTACTCCCCTGCTCACTCCCAAACTCCCCCTCTTCTTCCCCCTCTGTTCATTGGTTTTTTTCAAAGACAGAATTTTAAATCATTCTATATTCACAGGATTAATTCACCACTAAGCATAATAGTCAACAAGGAAAAAGTAGGAAGACCACAGTTTCACAGTGGTATAAACAAGGGCTAAAGATGACAAAGCTTTCTACATTCTTCAGAACACCTGCTAGACCAGGATTGGGCTCAACTTGTAGATAAATGACATATGGGGAATGTTCTTAAGTGACTGTAGATAGATGACTCATCGTTCAAGGCAGATGATAGAAATGCTCCCCCAAGGAAATACTGTATAAGGAAACCATGGTGAAGTCTTGATAATCCCCATGCATAGGAGGGGCTGGGGGCCAGGATGAATCAGTAAGACAGCTGCACAGCAGAAGACCAACTGAGAGCTGCTTGCTTTGAAGTGTTTTCTACCAGTGGCTCAACCAAGCAAATAAAGAACTGCTGAGGAGAGATCTTCTGAGTTCCTGGTTCAATGAGCCAAAGATAGTAGTAAATGATTGCGTTTGAAGTAAGTAAATGTACTTCGGCTCTTTAGCAAGTTACAGTGCTGTTTTCATGGTTAATAAAATGGGAAATTCATGCACATGTGCAACCATATTTGACCTGAAAAATGACGCTTTCATATGGTTGAACTTAATGCAGTCCAATCTTTATCATAAATTCTAGATTAGACCTTCACTAAATTTTAAAAATGTTTTGCCTACTGTCATTCTTGCAAAGGAAAGACAAGCCACACCCCAAACAGGTGTTCAGGAGGGTCTTCATGAAAGACAGTGAGCTATTCCACTCCCTAAAGTCCTTGGAACCACAGTTGATCAATAAGTACTTTTCTCCTACCTGTGGATACTCTACTGATACTCTACTGATATCAAAGCGATGTGTAGAACTGCGGTGTATCAGAAGGACACCCAAACAAGGAGATATCACAAACTGTTAGTATCAGATAACAGATTCAGGACCTTTGAAAGCTAGGGAGATGAGCAGAGAGCATATGTCAAAGGCAAGATGCATGCTCCTGATCACATACCTGGTCAAATGTGTGAGTGGGTGGTTGTTTTAGAGAGGGCCCCTCACAGGGGAATGGAATTTCCCCTTTCATTTACACACTGGGGATCCCCTATAAATAATGATTGCTAATTTTTACAGAACATTTACTATGTGGTAGGTACCCTGCTTAGAAATTTACATATACTAATCTTATGCAATCTTCGTAACAACACTATGTATATGTTCTGTTGTTAAATACCAAATAGAGACCTCAGGAAGAGAAGTTATTTGACCAGATGTGGGATTAGGACCCAAAAACTTGTTTCGTTTGTGTAGAATCCTCTTCACTGTGTTTTCTGAAAAAGATGTTTTAGTGCATTGTTAATCTTGTTGAAATAAATATGAAGAAGAAGGGAGAATGCTAAGGTAACATGCTCAATGACTAATTCTTCCATTCAACTATTTCTTGCCCCACATGTACTGATAGCTTATACAGTTTCTGTGCTGGTAGATGTAGGGAATACAGCTGCAAACATGGTACGTGCTTTCCTTTTCTGTTGTACTTCACTTCTCCTGCAATGTTTCTCAATATAGGGATGATTTTGTCCTCCAGACATATTTGTTAATGTCTGGAGACTGTTTAGCTGCCACAATTTTTAGGGTTGCTACTGGCATTGAATGTTGGGAGACCAGAAATTCTGAATTCTGCTAGATATCTGCAATACACAGGATAGTCCGTCAAAACAATTATTTGGTCTAAAATTTCAATAGTGCTGGGTTTAAATAAGGTTGATCAGTGAGTATGTAGGAATGTGAGCAGTACAAGAGATATCTAACATATCAGATTGGAAAGACCTTTACTTGGACCCCCAGATAACGTTGGGACATACATGGCCTTGGGCAAAACTAATCCAGTAGACATGCAGTGGTGGGATGGTGTGTGCCAAAAATTGTAGTTGTAGGTTTCATGAAGTGATAGAGATACCCAAGACAGCACCTCAGGAAATAATGGGATCTTGGCTGGTCACGGCCATGGAGTGTATCTAGAGAAACTGTGACCCTAGCAGGCTCCTAGGAATTGGCACTATCTTAGCATCACAGCTAGGTATCAAAGGAGCAGAGATACGTTAGGAGTGCAAACACATACAATGAGGATATCTGCTATGGCCTAGGAGAAACTTGTTAACTAAATGTTTTGGAATGTATAAGACCTTTGGTTCTTGAATAAACTAAATGGAAAGGGGAACCACTTGCAATACAATTGAAATTTCAACCATTCGTTTGGGAGATAACTCAGAAGAGAATGACATGATTAGGAGAAATAAAGAAATAAGATGTATCTGACCCTCAAGTATTGTAATGTATTCATTATGGGGCTACATATCTAGAGCTCCTACCTTATGGCAAGCTACAGAGAATATTAATTTCCTTCTTCCTTTCCAGAGAGAACAATTATAGATGAAGTAATAGCTCTTCCTGTTTTCAGAGAAGTTGCAGGATGACTCGGGAGATGAGACCTACAATCGTGCCAAACTTTTCAGTGCCTAAACATTCTGTTTTAAATGATAGCCAAGAAGTATATATGGCTTAGTTTATTAACTGTTTCATTTATGCATCAGATTTTCCTTTCTCCAGGGGTACTGAGACCAGGGGATGCAGAGTTGCCTTGAACACTGCCAAGCCCTTTATTGTTGTCTGCCCAAAGCAATACAATAGAAATGGCTGGTTTCATTTGAGTAACTGAGAAGAAGATCCAATGTCAATATCATTTTCTGGATATTGGAAGTGCCAACAGGATTTAACTAGCATATTGGTTGTTAAATGTTGTCAATAGAATTGCCAAAACATTGAATTGATGAGTAATAAGGCATCAGAATGTTAATTTTGTCTGAGTTGTAATTCAGTGGACAGATACTCCCTAAGGCATCCTTGTCTTTATTTTACAAATATTCAGTGGGCTCACATAGGCATCACAGCTAGGTACTTATAATGGGTCCATGTCATGTATTGATAAGTAGTTCATCTGGCTCTGATGGAGTTTATAGAAACATTAATTACAAAATAATTTAATGTGTGCTATAGTTGAAATCACCATAATGACAGCAGCATAGACAAGCAGAGAATTTAATTTTTCCAATAATTTAAAACCTCATGAGGAAATACAATGTATATGTGTGTGTGTGTGTGTGTAAGAGAGAGAGAGAGAGCGAGTGAGCGAGAGCACACAAGCACATATGAGCATATTGCAAATGAGTTCCTAGTGCCAAGTTCTATGTGAAGCACCTGAGAAGGAGTGAATAAAAGAGGCATGGTCCCTACTGTCATAGAACTTCCAGGCTCATAGATGGGACAACTGTTAAACACCACATAAATGCACAAACAAGCATGATTACAAAGAGTGATAAGTATAATGAAGGAAAATCCAAACAGTTGGGAGACTCTGAGTTCCCACTATCTGGTTTTAGTCAATTTCATTGATCCTGATAGGTATTTTCATCTTCATTTTGCTGAGGAGTTAACGGAGTCTCCCAGCATAATGTGCTTCATCTGGTGCTGTATACCTACTACGTGTCAGAATTAGCATTAGAACCAGAACTGTTTAATGCCAAATCCATATTCTCAACTTCAAGTTCTCATTGATGAACCTCATGACATATGGGCCATCCAGGGTCAGTTTCACTTATTAGAAACATAATCTTTAAAAACAGTAACTTTTCTTTTGGCCCATTATTTACCTTGTATTCCTTTTATATGTACCATTCACTTAGGGGTTAAATAAGAGCCATCTCATGTTGATTTGCAAGTGTGGTTTTGTGTTGTTTGAGTAAGGGCATAGAAAGTCTCATTCCCCCACTCAAATCTACCCACTTACAGTTTAGGCTGGTTTACATTGTAGATCTTCAAATTTTATGACGTTGGATACAGATTCTAAGGTAATGGGCTAAAATAACCAAACGACTGTGTGTAGATCTTGGTTTAAATCCTGGCTAAAATATTTTGTAGATGTATGCTTCTGGATGAGACTTTTGCCTCCCCCGAGCCTCAATGTCCTGTCTGTGAAGCAGAAATCAGAACACTCTGCAGGGCTGCCATGAGCATAAATGAGATAAAGTTCTTAGCATCATGCTTAGAACACAGTGCTAAGTAGGTGGTCATCTCTGTTACTTCTAATTTTTCTTCTTTAGACTGCTCAACTTTTAACTCCTTTTTGAAACCACATGAGAAGCTGCAGACTTACTATATTCTATCAGTTCCTGAATTCTTTTCCCTACTCTTATCAAGAAGGGTGTCTGATACGTTCTGCCTCTTGGTTTGTGTCAGTGGGTATTTACTGCGAGTATTTGGAAATGACTGAAGACATTTTTGTTGTCACGCCTGGGGTTGGAGTGTGTGGGATGGATAGCATGGTATTTGCAAGGAGGAGGGGAACGGCTGAGGAGGCTGCTGAACTTCTACAGTGCACAGGACAGCTCCCCTCCAGGAAGAATCATTCGGTTGAAAAATGTCAGTAGTGCTGAGATTCAGAAACCCTGATTTATATGCACCAGCACCACATCCATGTTCCTGTGCACATGCAACATGCAAGCATATGGCTGGAAACATACTTATGCATGTATGTACATGTATGCCCCAGGTCCTTGGCCCACTGTGGAAGGAGCAGTGTATGCAGACCAGAGCCCGAGTGAGGTCCAAGATGATGTCATGCTGGGGGAGACCGAGGCCGGCTGTGGTGAGACACATGACGCATGGGGGATCTCACCATTTCCGTGCAGACCCCTCACCTCCCCGCCGCCGCCACCTCATATCCTGCTCAGGTCCCTCCTGGGAACCAGGGAAACCTCGCAGCAGATGGGGTTTCACTTAGTCACAGTCTCTGCAGCCAGCTTGGATTACAGCAGCAGCAGCTCTGGCTCCAGAGACGCACAGTTGCCTGGTGTGCTCTGGGTTGGCCTTTCACCTTCTGGAACCCAAACTTACTCTGAGAATGGCCAGGAGCGTGACTTTTTAGCAGTGCTGTCTGTCAAAAGGAAGGAAGCCGAGGAGCAGAAAAAGCCAAAAAGATACTCTTCTTTTGAGGTTAGGGGCTGGATATTTCTGTCTGTGCATACACTTGTGCCTGCCATGCCAGATGATAAGCATTCAGTAATTTTTTTTAAAAAAAGAAATATGTTGAGGCTGGGGCTGTGGCATAGAAGGCTAAGCCTCCACCTGCAGCACCCACATCTCATATGGGTACCAGTTCAAGTCCTGGCTGCTCCACTTCGGACTAGCTCCCTACTAATGTGCCTAGGAAAGTAGCAGAAGATGGCCCAAGCCCTTGGGCCTCTGTAGCCATGTGGGAGACCAGGAAGATGCTCCTGGCTCCTGGCTCCTGGCTCCTGGCTGCTGGTTCCTGGCTTTGGCCTGGCTCAGCCCCAGCTGTTGTGGCCATTTGGGGATGGAAGATCTCTTTCTCTCTCTCTCCTTCTTTCTCTCTCTATCTCTGCCTTTCAAATATAAGTAAGTAAATCTTTAAAAAATAAATATGTAGATGATAGAAATCTTGATGGAGTTTGCATTTCACATGCGTCTTAGTTCAGTCTACTATAATAGGGGGCCATAGACTGAGTGGATTTAAACAAAAAATTATTTCTCACACCCGTGGAGCCTGGGAAGACTGAGATGAAAGTGCTGTGTGGTGAGGGCCTGCTTCCTGGTTCACACTGGGCCATCTTTTCATTGTGTCCCCACATCATAGAAGGAACACAGAAATTCTCTGGGGCCTCTGTTACAAGGCACTGATCCCACTCATAATTAATTCATCTTCACAACCTAATCACCTCCCAAGGCCTTGCCCCCAACACTATGACATTGAGGATTAGGCTTCAACATGTGAATTGTGGGGTGATACAAACATTCAGTCGATAGCAAGTTGTAAAGAATAAGAAAGTCTACTAACTCCTGGGCACTTTTTATAGTTCAAGTACTGTGTTACGTGTTTACCAAGTCATGTCACATATGTATAATTCTAAATCAGTGATGTGTAGATTACCATCTCCACTTGAGGATTGACCTGATGGAGGGTTGGTGAAGCTAACTGCCTTCCACTGGCTGCTCCATGGAGAAAAACAGATTCCAAACCAAGTCTTAAGGTCTAGGTCTTAACCACTGAACCAGATGCCTCTCAGTGGTTTAGACTCCAGAGAGAAAAAGTCTAATGTTTTGCAGAGAGCTAGTCCAAGACCTCCAGGTGATGGACACATATGGCTCCTCTTGGCATTGCTCTTTTGAAAACAGATGACACCAGTGACCTTAGTTTCTAGTTCTTCCATTTCTCACTTGCACGTGCACTCCATGCCCTTCCCAGTGAACACATGCAGCAGCTACCTCCTGTCTCAGAGGTTCCCTAAAAACTTGCTACAGTGCTAGCCACCAGGTACTTACACATCCAGTGCCTGATTTTAAGAAGACTATGGTCAAGTATGCAAAGGAGACAAAGATTAGTGCTCTTGGAATACAGAAGGTGAATGCTAGGTGTGGATCAACTACCTGCAAAGAGGATTTATCTCTGAACAAAGTTTTGAAATATCGTCAAAGCAGCGTGGGCTGGGAAGGGTGTTCTGATGGGACAGCAACATGTGCAAAGGCAAGGAGGTGGGGAAGACAGCTCAGAGCAGTGAGCAGTTCAGGAGAGGTGGGCACAGGATCATGGTGAGTATTGTGTACTAAGAAGCATGCGTTCATTCAGCTTT
Organism: Sylvilagus floridanus; assembly: GCA_949820135.1. Classification (NCBI taxonomy): domain Eukaryota; kingdom Metazoa; phylum Chordata; class Mammalia; order Lagomorpha; family Leporidae; genus Sylvilagus; species Sylvilagus floridanus. Next base: position 80,533,980 of record OX463243.1, read on the forward strand.
TTTGACCTTCCCAAAATATGAGTGTCCATTTGGGAACAGGGAGTTTCATGGAACACAATGGAACTATCCGTATCTGGACTTGATGAGAAGGTACTGCTCTTCCATAGTGGTTTGGTCACCACCAACAACGCAGTGTGCTTGCTTTTAGGCTTGGGAAGTCTACTGATCATGTGATCCTTTAGGATATACTGCATATTCAATCTTGGATACACATTGCAATCTCCCCTGGCTTTGCTGTGAGCCAGAGTAGGCAGTGACTCTGTACCTACTTAGGTACTACTCTTTATTTTGCCAAGGACTATCCAATACAATGAAATCCTTCCTCCCTACACCCCAGGGGAACTGATGGCTCTTTCTACTCTTCAGAGAAGACTGAGTCATTGTATGGTCATTACCCCTAGACTTAACATCGTCTAGCACTCACGGAAGAGATGAAGAGTGAGGATGCATGAGAATTAGAATCTCAGTTTCTCGTTTGTAATCTATTTTTGGATAGGAAGCAGAGCCGCATGGAAAAGATTTGATAATGTTAACAAATGACACAACAATAACCAGCTGAGCCAGGAAGTGTTTCTTTTCATGCTCATGTGATGCGCTTTGATTATACAGACTTCTGAGAAGACAGCCTTCTCATCCTCTCTAAAAGGTCACATCTTTTGATGCCCAAACTGACTGCCCCCTGTTCTGCAAGTCATTTCTTAGAATTCAGCTCAGACTTTTGTATCTCTATTCTTTGATTACCCCACACTGCTGGATCCTAAATAATTACATCCATATGTGCCTCTCATGAGTTTATAAAATAAGGAGAGTAACATTTATGATGGGCCTTTATATGGCACACACTGGAATAATTGTTTTGTAAATTCTATTTTATGGAATCATTTCAAATTGACTGTAGACAGATATTACCATCCCTGTATGAAAAATGAGTAAATGGGGAATCCAAGATTAATTAAGCTCCCAAGAGGTTTTAAAATGTATGCCTTTCTCTGTCTCCACTTGCTTCACCTGTCTGGCATAACAGTTCCCAGGGCATGGTAGTAACAAAATAAGTTTCACTGAAATCCTTGGAATCTTCCTTTTCTTTGCTCAAGTAATACAATATCCATCTAAGGCTCATCTTATAATAAAAAATGTGCTAGGAAGGCTCAACAGTGGTGTATCCAAGGAGTCAGAGCATTAAGTATCCTGGGCTCCTGCCACAGACATTTGCCAGGAGGTAAAGGACATGTATTGTTCTGTGCTTCATCATAGCAGAAAGAATGCTCAGTGACGTCATGGTGTATTTCAGGACCAGATTTGCAAAACTCCACTTCCAAACAGCTGTGTGTCATGATGTGGGCAGGACTAGGGCATCTGGACCACCCCGCATTCTGCCCTTTCTTGTCTTGTCTCTGGTTGTTAGCAAGCCCTATGTCTCTTCCTTGATGAAACAAAACTCTTTCTGAGTCAGTCCCTGATTTTGGAAAATCTTCAAGCATCTGCTTCTAAGTGCGCGCGCGTGCGCGCGCGCGTGTGTGTGTGTGTGTGTGTGTAGCTGGGGGAGGAGAGCGGGGGTCAGGAAGAGTGAGAAATGGTTTCCATTCAGTAGTCTGGGGCCCTCTCCATTGGAAAGTTACTCCCTAAAAGGAAATGCTGCAAGAGCTGTTCTTTTGTAGAATTCAGAGTAGATTCATTTCTGTTTTGGAAGAACAGGTATGAAAAATTCATCATGTACTCATCCGCAGTCAGAAATCCTGTTCAGATCTTTAAGATTGCAGAGGGAGTATTTGTTAGCCCCTGTTTTGCATGAGCTGGATGCATTGGTTCCCCAGCTGAAGGGCTGTGGTCACATGGAGATGCTGAAGCCATCTTCACCATTCCCAGGAGAGGGATGCTGGGTGGCCCTAAAGAGTTAATAACAATGCTCACCTTCACTTAACTTTTTCAGTCAGCTTAGTTGCAAAAGCATAAAATCTTTAGGGGAATAAAGCATTACTTAGGAGGTGGCAATGATAATGAATATGTTTATTCATTTATTTAATACACGTTTGTCTATTACTTGCTTTAAGTTGAGTGTTGTGCTGGGAAGTGAGGCATTTAGATGAACCAGGGAGTTTCTTAAGAGGCTTGTAGCCCAGAAGAGGAGACAGAGGATACAGACAACTGACAGTTGCAATCCAATGGGGTAAAAGTTCTGATTGGGCAAGTAGAGGATCTGGGAGCCAGTGATGACTGGGGTTGGGGAAAAGCTTTCTAGAGAGTGATGTACCTGAGCAAGGAGGAAGTAGGAGAAAGGGAAGAGTGATTGTACTCCCTCTCAGAGCAAGGAGCTGACAAACAGCATGTTGCTCCCTGGGAATGTTTCTGAGGTGAAGTCAGGGAATGGAGGCAGTGCTGGGACTTGAGCTGTTAGGACACACAAGACTGGCAGGCTCACACACAGAGCCTTGAAAACTATGCGAACGAGTTTGGATTATTCTCCTCTAGGAAGGTGACAGGAGCCATTCCAGATCATCAGTAAGGGAGGGACAAGGGTAGAGTCATGCTTTAGAAACGTCAACCTGGCAGCAACATGTAACAGGGTCAAGAAGGCATTTTGGGGCCGGCGCTGTGGCAAAATGGCTAATCCTCTGCCTTGCGGCGCCGGCACACTGGGTTCTAGTCCTGGTCAGGGCACTGGATTCTGTCCCGGCTGCTCCTCTTCCAGTCCAGCTCTCTGCTGTGGCCTGGGAGGGCAGTGGAGGATGGCCCAAGTGCTTGGGCCCTGTACCCGCATGGGAGACCAGGAGAGGCACCTGGTTCCTGGCTTCGGATCAGCGCAGTGCGCTGGCTGCAGCAGCCATTGAGGAGCCAACAGAAAAGGAAAACCTTTCTCTCTGTCTCTCTCTCACTGTCCACTCTGCCTGTCAAAAAAAAAAAAAACCCAGCATTTTGGAGCTAGGAAGACCAAGGAGAGGCTTCCGTGGTTATGTAAACAAAAGGGGATGTTGGCTTGGAGCAGGTAGGAAATATGGTATGGAGAGAAGTGGGCAGACTCTAGTGACATGAAAGACAAATTTGCCGGGGTTTCGCGATTGAAAGGATGTGGGAATGAAGTAGAAAGAAGTAACATCCTTGGTGGGAAGCCCAGTGTTTGATGCCATTCAGTGAAATGGGGCAGAAGCAGAAGTAGAAAGGGTGCAGAGTAACCATCACTGGGACCTAGTAGTTCCAGCTCAGGAACACAGAAAATAGTTACAAAAGGACTCTTTTGTGGGCCTGGCCTCAACAGGAAACTGCCCTGTTCCATCCTTCTCCAGTCTAGGCTGACAAGCACAATGACACATTCCCTAACCTGAGACAGAGCTAAGTTTGGCAAAGTTTCTCCCTAGTGGCCCTTTACCCTCTCTGATTTGGTGTGGTTTTAGTCTCACTGTCCATGGCAGTAAGATAGTAATCATAACATATACAGAGAGATAGTACTATGACTAAGTGCTATGGTTAGGTGCATGTAAGCCACACTGCCAGGATTTGTAAGCAGTCTGGTTCTTACATAGTTTTTTAAAGATTTATTTTATTTATTTGAAAGACAGAGTTACAGAGAGAGGTAGAGCCAGAGAGAAAGGTCCTCCATCCACTGATTAGCTCCCCAAATGCCACAATGGCCAGAGCTAAGCTGATCTGAAGTCAGGAGCCAGGAGCTTCTTCCGGGTCTCTCATGCAGGTGCAGAGGCCCAAGCACTTGGGCTATCCTCCACTGCTTTCCCAGGTGCACTAGCAGGGACTTGGATTGGAAGTGGAGCAGCCAGAACTTGAACTGGTGCCCATATGGGATGCTGGCACCGCAGGCCAAGGCTTTAACCTGCTGCTCCATAGCACTGGCCCCAGTCTAGTTCTTATTCACTAGCGACTTGAGAATGTCACTCAAGCCATCTGTGATTTCATGTTCACATCAATAAAGTGAAAGTACTCATTTGTACCTAACAAATTGAGTGTTGAAAAAAAAGTAACAATATGTATTTGTTTATAGGTTTCTGTTTACCTTAATAAACTGTGAGAAGAAATTCAAGGGCAGAGCCTTTGTCTTTTTTCGCCCCTGCTAGTCTCTGATCTTAACCCAGACCTTGGTACGGAGTGAGAAAAGGTTTACTGAATGAATCAGTGGATATGTAAATCCTATTTAAAGCAGAGCAATAGTAGGTGGAGGACATGTCATTTTCCCTTCCACTATCTCCTTGCCTTGGCTTAACCCTAGCTCAGCAGTCTGCCCAGAAAGTGGAGCATCTGGAACCAATCAGAGAAGGAAAGAATGTTCTAAGAGATGATACAAATATTTTTTGCTTTTCTGCATTCCCCAGATAAGGCATTGACTCCTAGGCACCAGCAATATATACTGTAATTAAAGACATAATTTTCTTTCTCAACAAAGACCTAGGGTTTTTCAAATGCAAGTTAGGGGGCCAGTTACATAGGGCTACATGGGTCCAGGAGTTGTTACACTGGATTGGGACTAACTGAGGATGGACAAGGAAATGTAGACTTAATACAATATCTGCTCAAATTTGATTTCAAACATTTATGTTTAGAAAATGGGTTATCCTCATCTCTTTTACCACAATTAGTCCATTGGCAAATCAAGTCCTTTTCAACATTTACCATTTGATCTCCTCTATTACAACTTCAAATATATTTGTTATGTTTATTTAAAAGAGAGATTGAAAGGGAGCCAAAGAGGGTGAGGAAGAAATCTCCTATCTGGAGAATCACTCCTCCCCTCTGCAAATACCCATCATGGCTAGGGGTTGTACTGGAATGCAGCCGGCAGCCAGGAGCCAGGAACACAATCCAGATCTCCCGCATGGGAGGCAGAGACCTAACTACTTGAGACATTACCAGCTGCTTCCCAGGGTCTGCATCCATAGGAAGCTGGAATCCGTAGTGGAGCCAGGACTCACACCCTGATACTTCCATGTGGAATATGGGCATCCCAAATAGCATCTTAACTGCTGTGCCAAGCACCTTCCCCCATGATAAGTATTGAAGAGGATTCACTATGTTAAAATATGGTGTTCTTCAGGAGTTTGCTTTTGTACCATCCAAAATAATCTTGGAAAACTAAGTACATTTTAAAAATGACATTTTTATTTTAAGTTTAAGTAATTGTACAGATAGAACATCAAGTTTTAAAAATGTAGTCATATAAAAATAAAAACATTCTATTATTATTTTAAGTTGATTAAATGTATTTAAATTCCACAGTTTTTCAACAACAACATTTGCCCATTAAGAAATATACAGATGACATTTTCCTCAGTGGTTGAAATCTTAGCTTCTTTTTGTCTTTAAAGGTGTATTTCCATTTAATTTCCTCCACAATAGTTTATCCTACTATAACTTATTTTTATATTTGAAATTTTCTCAAATTTCTCTGAAACAAAAAATATAAATTGATATGAAAATTTCTGTAATAATCTGTAAGTATAATGTCCTTATAAGGAATAATTCTTCTGGATTGAATTATAATAGTAATCCAACTGATCAATCCTCTATGCATTGACTAAAATACTGATAAATATAACATGAAACATAAGCTTTATTGGAAATGAATCTTTTAGTGAAATGACTTTTTTCAATTAGACCATATATCTTTTGAATAATATTCAATATTCTTAGGTGAGATGCCGTTATTTAAGCTCTTTTCCTAGTTTTTGTTGTTTGTAAACTCTGAGAAACCTCTTCACAAAAGTAAGTAGTTGGGGAAGGAAGGAGTTTTGTTAAAATGGTCTCATCACTTGCTATCAGTGCATGCCAAAATCACACAAGGATCAATCATTGGAAAGTATTTTTTTTATATAAAGCTTTTATTTAAAGAATATAAATTTCCAAAGTACAGCTTATGGATTACAATGGCTCCCCCCCACACAACTTCCCTCCCTCCCGCTACCCTCCCCTTTCCCGCTCCCTCTCCCCTTCCATTCACATCAAGATTCATTTTCAATTCTCTTTATACACAGAAGATCAGTTTAGTACATATTACGTAAAGAGGAAAGTATTTTTAATTATCTCTCAACCTACATTCTAATTGGGTTCCCTTTTAATTTTATTATAATTAAAATATGGGGTGTCATCTGACTTGTAAAATGATTTGTTACTGGATCATTCATCCTTAACTTTCTGAACACCACAAAATTTTGAGTTGTACCTTATTTGATCACCCAGATATTTTCATACTTTGTCAATTTTGAATGAATGAGAGGTATAGCTTCCTTTTGGGAAGGGAGAAGAAATTTAGGAAAAGGGTAATCTACTCAAATTTTTGAGAAAGAATGCAAATGGAAGTTGAGGATCTGAAAATTCCGTTAAAATCTTTGCCAACTGGGTTCCTTGGAAAATCCTTGAGTATACCAGAGGTCAATGTGTGTCACAATTTGAAATTTGGTATATGAGATATCGTTTCCATAATTGAATTAATCCTCCCTGGAGAGAGAACATGGTTTTACAGGTAACGATGAGATAACAATGCAAAGCAGCCAGAAATCAGGTTCATATGGGCTTAAATGTGTCAGTTTCTGTAATTCAAAAGTAGAAAAAAAGCTAACTTCTGTTTCAGCAATCTAAGGTTTTCTCATGGATGCATTGGGATTCTAATGATTTCTCAAATTATGGAAACAGAATATTCAATAAGGAATGAACTTCATTTATCATTTAGTCTGGAGAAGACAATTAAGCGTTGCTTTTTGTACTGAATTGATTGTTAATGTCTGCTTTGAGTTCTGTGTCAGGAGGGATTTAGAGGCATCATCTGAGTTCTGCAAGAACCAAGTGCCTGTCAGAGGAAGCAAGCAGAAATGGGCCATGGTGCTCTCCATTTCCATCGTTGAGTTGGCCCAAATACATCTAGTCTACATCACACGGGGAAACTGAGGCCCAGGGAGAGCAGGAAGCATTACCAAAACCCCACAGCCAATTGGTGGCAGAATAAGTACAATTACTTATTTTTTTCTTCAACATTCAGTGCTCATTGTGAACTTGTTGCTAACATTGGCAACTGGAAAGTTTTGGGATATTTTAGAGCTGGAATGGAGTAAGTTCTTATTGTACAAATATGAACTGTTCTTTCATTAGTGGGCTTTTAGCTTCCTTCATATTTGTACTCTGTGCTATTTGATGAAAGGATGAAATAGGTCATCCATTATGAAAAGTTTGAAAAACTGAAAATACTAAGAGCGTGTCTTAGTTGCCCGTTCATAAAGGTGCTCAGGAAAAACCATAAGACATACAAACAACTCACTGCTCGTCTGGCTGTTCCTTCTGTCTCACTCTGGTCCAGGGAAATAGATCTACAGAAGAGAGGCTTGTACACTTCCTATTCCTGTGTTCATTCGGGAGATCCACTCATTCCTAGCATCTCCCGCATCTGTAAGGCCCTACAGGGTCCTTTACTCATGTGAGTATTGTAAACTCTTGGGATTGGAGCGGAAATAGAGAGAGGTATGAGAGAGGTTCAACAGGACACGTACTTTGATGGAGGGGTTAATTTTTTATATTGCAGGTGGATTTTACCAAGTACACAAAATTGAATATCAATTTCTTCCTTTTCCTTTTAGATTTCTTTCTACATGAACCTACGTATACCTCATTCTGTTTAGCTAAAATTAGTTAATTCCAGACTTTAGCTATTGCTAACAATGCTTCAGTAAACAACCTCTTGCATTCATCTTGGTGCTCTTCTGAGAATTTCTCTTAAGAATAAATTCCTAGAAGTGGACTGGCTGCAACAAAGGGTGCATGGACTGTCAATTTCCATAGATACTGCCAGATGGGTCACTTAAGAGGTCACACCAGTTTATAGTCTCAGCTGTGATATATGGAAACGGCTGCTCCACATCTGACTGACATTAGGTGTTTTCCAATATTGAATTAGACTTGAAGTGTCCCTCTTGGCTGCCCTGTCTGTGTCATCCCAAAGTAATACAGCTGGGGAGTGCCTGATACCACAGATTCCACTCAGAAGTTTGAATGCTCCTGCTTCAGTGGGAACAGGGGTGTTTCTCTGGTCTGTGACCTACTTGGCATTTGTCCCTGACAAACCCAGCCAGTGTGAGGAGCCAGCCTCTGTGACCATAAGAAAGAGTGGGCTGGAAACAAATTGATCTGTTCACAGCTGGCCATTTCTCTCTTTCCCGTCAACTTGGACCCAGCTCCTAACAAGGTTGCCGATGTTCTGCTGCAACAAAGATGTTATTATTGAGGACTACCTCCTTTGGGGGAAAAGCCTCGTTCCCCAGGAACTGCCTCTGTAGTGTCAACTGTGACAGACCTGGGAGACAGAGCATTTCTGTGCATCCCCAAGGGTCTCCAAAGCAACACCCAAAGGGTCCACCCTCTTGATGACCATGTACTCTTCTGCTGGTATCTGCATTGTTTTTACAGGATGTCAGATAATTCCATTCACTGGTGCATAACCTCGTATTTGTCCTGGTGTCTGTGGTCAGAGGGTGAGAGAGATTGGGTCTCAAAAGGATAACTGTGCAGGCACAGGGGAAAAGCGTGCAGGGCTGGTTTTTGGTGCTGCCACGCTTAGCATCACACCCATTGCACCTGATAGAAATCTCTGATTATTGCCTACTACTTCTACCAGAATAAAGCCTCCATGCAGTCCATGATATTGTTTAGTTTGTGAACACATCATAAGTTCTTAGAATATTCCCTCATACATTGAACATTCTTGGTATGTATCTGTTGAGTGACTGAATTTAATGAGCACATCCTGTGTTAGACACTTTATTGTATGGGATGCCTTTAAATAAATAAGCTTTGTGAGATATAGCTATTGTCTACATTTATATAGCTAAGGGAACTGGATTTCAGAGATTAACTAATGCTTCCAGAATCACAACATTGGTAATTGATAGAACATAGATTTTCATTTGGGCCTGACTCATTCCAAACCCATCTCCTAGACCATCAGCATTCCGATTCCTCACAGCTTAAATTCCAATGTATTTAAGGCTTTCCCAAGCAGTGAGTGAAGTGCTCACTGAGACGTTTCCATGACTATGGTGTTTTCAAGAACAGCTCCCATTAAAATGTTAAGTTTTTATTACATCCTTACTGATTTTGGAGCAGGCAGTAGGATAACCTATAGGAATTTGCGTAAAGTTTGGGACCTTATGTTCACCATAAGTGAGTGTAGGGTCAGGAAGGAATATTTAGCTAGGTTGTATTCTATGCCTGGGACCATGCTTTAAATATATAATTTCACTTAGTATTAAAACAACACTTTTCTTTTCTTAAATTTTCAGACCAGAATTTTGAAGTTTAGTTTGATCAAGCTATGTATAATAATAGGAATCTATATGAGCATATAAGAGGGCTTTAAAATGTCAGTGGAAAAATAGAAATTTCAAATCCCCTTCACATCTACAGAGACTCTTCTCCTTTGTATCCATTGTGCCACAGAGTGTTGGGCAGGGACTATGCTCTTCTTGACTAAGCACAGTCACAGGCAAGAAGGTGCTGCATCATTGACTTGTTGCAAGGCCCCTGGCAGCCTGGTTCTTAGACAGTGCCCCTGAGGGCTACTTGAGGTTTGGCACCATGCCTGGTATGACTTTATCCTTTTATTGTTTCTTTCCTTTGTTGTCCAATCCTTAGAGAGAGCCCTGTCTCCTGCTGGAAACTGCTGGAATGAGAGTTTTCCACAGAGGTTCCGGAAGCACACACTCCATGCTGTGATTTTTCCTGAGAATTGGCTGCAAGGTACTGCTCTGAGGTCAGTCCTTCCAGCTCTCAACTCAAAGATCTCAAACTCCAGGCTCCCATGGGTCTTGAGCTGCCAGTTATGATGAAATGTTAGCCCAGAAGAAAATATCTTTTTTCCTATTTTGGGTTTCTAATCAGGACAGCATGGTTACAGGATGATTTATGGACTTTGAGTATTTTCAAAAAAAAGTTTCTTTTAATGATGTTCCTTCTCCAGGCATTTTTCTTATCACTTGGGCTCAGCTTGATGCTTCGCTGGAATGTGCCTTTTTCCCTCCCATCTAAAATGCCAAACACATGTCCCCAGTCTGGGTCATGAAACTGAAAATCTTAAGGGAATTCTTTATATAAAGTTTCTACAGATTTTGTTTGGATATAGTCAGTCCCAAAGACATTGCAGTCACAGTGTAAGGGGATGGCATTTTCCTTCTGAAATAATAGAAATGCTGAAAGAGAGAGAGAGAGAGAGAAAACAAAGGAAGGAAAGAAGACAGACAAAGGGAAGGAAGAGAGAGAGAGAGGGACCAAGAGATTGATTCTCTGAGGCATTTTGCTCATTATTTCTTGTTCATCTATATAATCATTTGAAAAATACCTCAGTATTTGTGCTGGACATTGTGCTGGATCCAGAGCACATGGCAGTAGCTCTGATAGGGTCTCATCTTCCAGGGACACGTGGTCCATTGCCCCAGCCATGGGAGTCACATGGCCTGACCCCTCCTACCTCTGGAATCCTTCTTTGATGGATCTTCTGTCCTGGCACTACTATTCTCCCATCCTAGCCCCCAGGTTTTCCCATCTATGTTCTCCTTCAATACTTTGATCCACGTACTTTTTTGCCCCAGAACACTTGTCTACTCTCTCTCCTTCTGACAAACTTGTTCTTTCAGTACAATTCTAGATGTCATATCCTCCTGGAAGTCTTCCTGATATTCATCTCATATTGGGTTTGAGTCCTTACATGTGTTCTCCTCCCTCCTCCTATCATATAACACTTATATTGCACTGTGATCAGCTACTTCCTTGTCTCCTTCTCTTACTACATTGCAAGCTTCTTGAAGACAGTGATAAAATAATAGTGTTCATAAAATACTCCTAGGGCAGGTGTTTGGCCTTAAGACATTGGTTAAGATGCCTGTATCCTACATCAGAGTACCTCTATTTGCATCTTGACTCCAGCTTCAGTTTCAGTTTCCTGCTAATGTGCACTCTGGGAGGCAGCAGATCATGGCTCAAGTGGTTGGATTCTAGCCACCCATGTGGGAGACCTGCATTGAATTCATGACTCCTGGATTCAACCCAGTATAGCCTCAGTTGTTGTAGGTATTTGGGGGAGTGAATTGGTAGATGAGAAATCTCTATCTTTCTCTTACTCTCTCTCTTTGCCTCTTGAATTAAAATATCCCTAAATATGTTCCAAGTGCATAGCACACAGTGAGCACTTGAAAATTATTCTTGGGAAGTGGTATTGAATATGGACAGAATAAATGAATTTTAAGAACTTCGTAGGGATTCTTTTGGGGATTAAATCAATAGATGTTTGCAAAGAGCTTAAATAATGCCTGCTTCTCAAAAATACATTCCAGCACTATTTAATAAAATGCAGACAAGAAAGGAAAAGGAATACTTTAAGATGTCCTGGGATCCAGGATAAAGGGTTACCTATAATGCATTTTAAAGAGAAAATTAATTCGAAAACTGAATGAATAAGGGTCCTGAAGGTAAGTAATAAGATAAAGTGTCTATGGTAGAGAGAATCGTAAATGTCAAAGCATAAAAGCAATAGAGAATACATGTTTGAGAGGCTTTGGCTTCCTCATGTGTTTGGAGGAGAGAATATTTGGGTGGGTGTGAGTGGATAAATGGGAGAGGAGATTTGTAAGTGGATTAAAAATGGTCCTATGGCCCGATGCCCAAGGGAAAGAGCATTAGAAGAGGAATAAAGGAACTAAACTTGAGGACAAACTGACTTAACTCTTTAAGTGGCCTTGTTCCAATTACATGACTTTATTTTTTATTGTTAAAAGACTTATTTATTTGATCTTCCATCTTCTGGTTCACTCCCCAAACAGCGACAATGGCTGGAGCTGAGTCTGGCGGAAGCCAGGAGCTTCTTCCAGATCTCCCACAAGAGTGTAAGGGTCCAAGCACTCAGACCATTCTCTTGTCTGCTGCTTTCCCTGCTGGATCAGAAGTGGAGCAGCTAGGACTTGAACTGGAGCCCATAGGGGATGCTGGCATTGCAGGTAGAGGCTTAACCTGCTATGCCACAGTGCCGACCTCAACATGTGACTTTTCTGTACCTTAGTTTCCTCTTCTGCATACTGTGGACCACATACTAGATGATCTCAGAGGCCTGTTTTTATCTGGGACATCTAAGGAATTTGGGAACACTAGAAACTCCTTGAGAACGAGAGAATCATGGCTGATGCCTGGCAAATGTGATCATCATTACCATAATTCAATATTATTACTTTTTCTATTATACTATTATATACTATTTCTAGTGTTATACCAGTTTGATACATATAGTACTATTACTACTGTATTATTATATTACAACCAGTACTATTATCACTAAGCTGTTACGTTATTGCTTATAATATGCTACAACTACTACATTACTACCAATACTACCATATGATTATACTATTATTACTGTCATACTATTACTCCTATGCTACTGGAAGAAATAGTGCTTACAATCATAATGTTGGTATTATATTTATCATACACTACTTCTTTTAAAAATTCATTTATTTGAAAGAGAAAGGGAGGGAGGGAGGGAGACAGAGAGAGAGAGAGAGAGAAAGAGAGAGAAAGAGAGAGAAAGAGAGAGATCTTCCATCTACTCGTTTTCTCCCCAGATGGCTGAAAGGGCCAGGGCTGGGTCAGGCCAAAGCCAGGAGCCAGGAACTTTACCTGAGTCTCCCACCCGGGTGGCAGGGGCCCAAGTACTTGGGTCATCTTTCATTGCATTTCTCAGTCCATTAGCAGGGAGCTGGATCAGAAGTGGAGCAGCTGGGACATGAACCAGCACCCATATGGTTTGGTGATAATAGGCAATGACTTTACTCACTATAACACAATGCCAACCCCTGTAATTTCTATATTACTACTGCTACTACCAGACATAATAGCTAACATGTATTTAGATCCTATTCAATGTCAGTCACTACTTTATGTATATTGACTCCTAATTCTCCCAGTAATTCTAGGAGATAGGTCCTCTTTTCATTGAAATTTTGTGATATAAGAAACAGTATCAGAGAGGTTAAGGAACTTAAGAAGCTGGGTTTGAAATTTAGGTAACATAGCTTCAGAGCTTGTAATCTCCTAAGGACTCTGGGCAGCTCTGTTGAATAACTGAATAGAATGAAGTTATATCTTCAACTGATGTTTCTGAATTGTTATTTTGGTAAGAAATCACAGGAGAGTTATTACCTATTGGAGATGGGTTGACCAAGGGTTGTTAGCTCAATCTGTAAACTCTTACTTCTGCAGCCATCATGTATCAAGCATGAACTACATGAAATGAAAGATGAAGTGGTTTATTTAGCAAAATTCATTTATCATTCAGCAGTAAGACCATGACTGCAAGCACTGCCTGTGCGCCATTCTGAGATCACCTGCAACACCTGTGGTCTTCTGGAGGAGCATGGTGAGAGGTGTTCACCTGAAGGATTCTGGCTTGTGTTTCCACATGGCCTGAGAGAGGAAGCTGCTGACACCTTGGCCAATAGGAGTTTTATGTGCTCTATAGTGTACTTACTCATTCCTGTTAAGGCCTCTAACATTTTGGGAACATGATGAGAAGGAGCATCATTCCTGGCACTATGGGGCCATTGTGGAATTAAAAAATGTTTATGGGAGGGCATCTTTGCACATTATCCATTTCCAAACCATCTAGAAACATATCTAAGAACTTCTCATTAACTTCCCTTCATGGTTATTGAATCTACTAACTTGAAATTTCCCTGGCTCTTTGCTTGGATTTGGAGTCTGTGTTTTATCTTGTGGATCCTCTGGGCTCTGTTTTGGACTGCTGGAACATTTTGCTCTCACAGCTGTTGGAAATGACCCATCAACATAACCAGAAGCAGTTGCTCAGCATCTGAACAGCAAGACCAAAAGGGGTGAAAAAAATGGAAGTCACGGTTAGTAAGCAACTGACCTCATTCTGTAGGAATTCTTTCTGGAAAGGGAGCGACAGAATGTTGTGACAGGCGGTAAGTCATCTGTAAGAACGTTCACCATGGAATTCTAGCAAGAAAATTGGCTCAAGAAACCTCTGGGTAATGCAAATGGAGCCTGCTTTGAGGCTCAAGAGGGGAGTACTAGAAAACTTCAGCCTTGAAGTGAGGCTATCTACTCCTGTGCTAAAGTCAGCTGAAGCTGTAAACAACACTGGAGATATCAAACTGCTAGGATGGTGTTTATACAAAAGAGTCTTCTGGTTCTTGAGTCAGCTTGGCTTCAGGAAGGCCAGCCATGAGATATATGGGGAAGAAGTAAAGGGCAAGCTGCTAAGTGTGTAGCTAGGAATTACTGTTTCCATTTTATGGAGGCTTAGACGGATGAAGGAATTTCCTAACTTGATGAAGTTTGTAAGTTCCAGAGTCCGAGTTTAAACTCAAGTGTGTCTGATTCCAAATCCTGTCATTCTGAGAGGAGCTCTATGCATTGTGCATACTTTTCTGTGTCCATTGTTTCATCTACTGTGCTAGGTAGTAGAATCCTGGAACACCAGAGTTGGAAAGGCCTCTGAGCATCCCATGGTCTAATCTGCCCTCTATACAGTTGGGAATGGGCCCAGAGAAGGGAAGAGATTGCTCTGACTCAGACAAAGGCCAGGGTCCGAATACAGTTTGGTTGACCTTTTATTCAGAACTCTACCTCTGACCAGGCCCATTGTGCCAAATGAATACTTAACGTATTTTGCTGGTTGATTAAAGATAATGTAATTTATGGCAGTGCCATCTGTCCTTCCAGGAAGTCACAGCTAAATCCTAACAGTTCACCTTTGACCTCCTTGCTGCTCTTCTGGCTAGTGGTTATCAGTATTTGATAGGTAAAGGCTTTCTCCTTCAGATCAATAGACAATGGTATGTGAAACATTAGAGGTGATAAGATAAATCAGTCCCGGTTAGTTAGCTTCAAGAATTTACCAGGAAGTTGGAGATCAGACATGAGAACAGCTTATTTTAATGCACTAGGAAATCTGTTATATACCTGGGCAGTATGGAAACAAATAAAGGCACCTACCTCTGTTTGGGAAATTAGAGGAGACTTCTTGGAGGTTTAATTAAGCTAATTTTATGATTTAATCCATACAACAAACATTTAGTAGGCACCTTTTTGGTGTCAGATGATCTTCCAGATATCAAAAAAATCCAAAAATAAGAAAGTGCGACTATTCATCTGGAGGTATGTAATATCTATTATTAAACACAACATTATTCAAAGAAGCAATAGTGAAGAAAACTATAGCAAGGCAAAGGTTTAGAGAATAATATGGGTTTGAGGTTTTATTTTGAAAAAGGTATCTAGGAAAAGACTCTTCGAAGGGATATATTTTGTTAAAAATTAATGCACACTTTGGAGAAGTGTGCATGTGTGTGTGGGTGTGTGTGTGGGTGCTCCTATGCATTAACTCACTCCCCAAATGCTCATATTGGCCCCCAGCTGGAGCTGAAAGTGGGAACCAGGAACTCAATCCAGGTATCTCATGTGGGTGACAGGAACCCAGCTACTTGGGATGTTACTGCTGCTTGTCAGTGTGCATCAGCAGGAGGCTGGAGTCAGGAGCCAGGTATCAAACCCAGGTCCTCTGATGTGGAATCTGGGCATTCTAACCAGCATTTCAGCTGCTAGACTAAATGTCCATCTAAGGAGAAGTCTTTGGGTCATAGAATTAAGGGAAATGACAGAGCAGAGCCTTGCAAATATGTATGAGAAATGCTCCTCAGGCAAGGAAAAAATTAGAGCCAATCTCTTGAGACAGGAACTATCTTGGTGAATTTGAATAAAGCGTGAGGACAGACATTTAGTTTTGGTGGTTAAGACTCCATTTGGGATGCCTTCATTCCATATGGGAACGCCTGAGTTCAAGTCCTGGTTCTGTTCCCAATTTCAGCTCCCTGATGATTCTGACAGTGGGTTAAGTGGTTTTGTCCCTGTCATGTTTGCAGGACTCCTGGACTGGGTTCTCAGCTCCTGACATTGGCCTGGCATAATCCCAGCCATTGAGGACACTTGGGAAATGAATGAGTGGATGGGAGATCTCTGTCTCTCTTTGTATTTCTGCTTTTCATATGAATGAAAAAAAGAACAAAAGAGAAAGCCGGTATTGGTCGAGTGGAGTTATTGAAGGTTTCTGCAGGAAGAAATGGAGACAGAGATGAAGGCAAGGGTCAGATTGCATGTGGTGTAGGTTACAGGTGAATAGATGGCAGTCAGATGTAGAGGAATTTCCAATCCTTTCATTCCTGGTGAGCATCATTGATAATGCATGACACCAATGCATAGTAAAAGAAAAAGCTAATAATAACTGAATCATTCTGACTGTACATCTTGAGATATTGCCATGGAGCACAATTAGTGTGTTTCTGCCCATAAGGCAAGATTGCATCAAAGAATCTCCCTGGAAAATGCAGTGGCCAGAACGTAAGCTCCAGCACGCCCTCCCACTCCACCATCCATCCTATATTATCATGTCTCTCTCTGGTTCCTTGTCATGTTACTAATACATCCCTTCAGGGAGATGGTGCCATGCCAAGTAAAGTTGTCTCCATAAATATTTAGACTGAATAGAAAGTGTGCCAGAGATGCAAAGAATCTGCCCAGAGGGAGAAAAGACTTTGCTCTTTGTTGCTTCTTCCAGCTTGTTATTTAATTCATGGATATAGTATCTTCAAATAGTACATATTGATCAATTTCCCTAAAAGAATACCATAGAAACCTTAGCCTCCTCATCCTTCTGTCATGCCCTAAACAGCATTTTCTTCTCACCAGGGAGCACAGATTCCTTTATTTCTCCTTTCTCTCTCTCTTCTTTATCTCCATATTTCTGATCCCACACTGAGTATCAGGCTCTGCTGAGTCTACAACCATAGCCTCTTCTCATCTCCTTCATCTGTGTATTCATTCTACTCAAATCTGCTCCATGTATCTCCCTTTACCTGAGTCTGTTCCCACTGAGGTCAACCCAGTCTTCATATTACTAAACCTCATGGCCGTCTTTCTGGTTCATATTTTGCCAGACCTCCTCACTGAAATGCATAATGTGAATCGGTCCTGGCTGAAACACAAGTCTCCTGTGACATGTGTTTGCGCTGTTCTTCTACTTGGACTACTCTGGCTATTTCTCCTACTCTGTCCCTTACATTTTTGCCTTCCTGTGGGTTGTGTCTTTGTACTCTTCTTTCTCGAAGTCCATTCCTCCAGTGCCACCCTCCTCTCTTAGGGGTCTGGACTTTGCCTCCAATAGCTCCTGAAGCCCTCTACTCTATCTAGACTCAATAGCTGGTTCCTGTCTGTGGGCCTGGAATGGCCAGCCTCAGACAATCCCCACTCTCATCTGATTAGCAAGTTCAAAGTGACCTTTGATGCAACTTCTTATTTCTATTCCAGTTGCATTTACCTCTTTACCTGTTTTCAAATCCTCATACCAGATACTTCCTTAAGAGGCAGAGAAACCATGCTTTCCTGGTAATTGCATGATGGAAATTATTCCACTTGAAAGTCTGATGCTGACACATGCTGACTTGATAAGCCTTTTCTGAAGCTGGAAAAGATGTTTAAACTCCTCCCAGCTGCCTGTTTAGCATAAAGAGCTCTTCTCCAGACCTGGAGGTGAAACTCTTATCTCCTTTAATCAAATGAATTTAGGCTGAAAAGAACCCAAGTCAGCAGCCAGCATTTCACTAGCATTCCACCTCTCTCAGCATCCATGATATTTTTCCTGCTTTACTGGGTAAGAAGTGTTGCTTGATTTTAAAAGCTCTCAATCAACAGGAATCAAGTGAATTTATGACTACAAAAATAGAAAGTGCTTAAGGCTGTACAAAGAAAGGTAAAAAGGTGCAGGGACCTTTTAGTTGTCTACAGATATTATCATCTGTGGTTTTGACAGTTGAAGAAAGAATGTTAGAGAGAGAATGTGACATGGCCAAAGTTGTTGATTAAAAAAATTTAGACAAGGTGGAATGTAATCCCAATTTGTAACTCCTAATGAGATGACTTTTGATAGCACACAGCATACCTGAGATAATAAGCCCCTTGATGTTTCCTAGTGAATATTGCAAATTGTTTAAATCAGGAGCACATGTGTGAGATCTAGGGCTCTATCTAATTCAACAATGCTGTACTTTCAAAATCAGAAATTGGAAGAGTTACCTTCCTAGTCTACCTGTTTATATACCATTTTGTTGTAGACTAGTACATTGAAAATAGGCAAATTTCATTTTTAACTGGAAGAGTAGTATAAATATTCTTTTTTTTATTTAGTAAATATAAATTTCCAAAGTACAGTTTATGGATCACAATGGCTTTCACCCCCCCCCATAATTTCCCTCCCACTCGCACCCCTTTCCTCTCCCGCTCCCTCTCCCATTCCATTCACATCAAGATTCATTTTCAATTATCTTTATATACAGAAGATCGATTTAGTATATATTAAGTAAAGATTTCATCAGTTTGCACCCACACAGAAACACAAAGTGTAAAATACTATTTCAGTACTAGTTATAGCATTACTTCACATTGGAATTACACTAGTATTATAATGAATCAATTCTTATGATTAAGATAATAAAGCACATCTATAATAGCATTGCTTTTTTTCAGTTTTGTCAATAAGTTTTTTGGTTCTGCATGACTCACTCCTGTTAAAAACTGAACAGTTAAGGTTTGGGGATGTACTTATCCTTTAATTGAGGGTGCACCAACCAGAGTCCATGGAGATGCTGGATCTCCTCCTTATCTTCTGATAATGGGAGAAGTGGCTTAATTAGCTTGGGGAGTCTGGGAGAAGTTGCTGAGCATATTTAGTTTACCACAGTGATTCAGTCTGGCCCCAGCCTCAGTACTGCCATAAAGCTTGTTAGAAAGGCAGGTTCTCAGACCCCACCCAAGCTTACTGAATCTGAAAATCTGGGGATAGGCCACATCGTTGTGCGTTCACAAACCTACCACGTGTTTCTTGTGCCCACTTGGGTTTTAGAACCAATGATTAGCTTGTTCCTACAATTTCTTTGTGTCCACCTGCCTGCAGAGGGATCTTCTTTCCATCATGTTGTTAAAAAAAAAATGTCTACCTGAAAGTGTCATTGGGAAGAGAACATGCAGTTAGGCAGAGATGCCTATGACTAGGTGTTCTGATATGATTCCATGTGCAGTGGTAGAGAGCCCAGAATTTTACATCCATAGACCATGTTCTCCAATCAACATTCTAATGAAGCTGACATTTTGATTTCCTTGCTTACTATGGCCCTAATTTCAACTCATGCAGCTGATTCTGAATTTGTGAGTGGAAGGAGGAAGGTGTGTCTTTCATGGTACCTTAAAACCATGGTGATCATTACTTTTTTCTTTATAGTCTTATACACTCCACTCATTTTAGTGGTAGTAACTGGAGCCCAGAGAAAGGAAGGCATCACTCAAACTCAGAGGTTTGACTGGAGAGAGCCGTGTTCCACTTCCAGAACTAGACCCATGCATCCAGCCATGATGTACCTTAACCAGTTCCAAGTTGAAGCAAGGAAATGCGTATTTGGAGCAATTCAGCTCACCACATTGAACACTTCCTAATTTTTATTTCAGCCTAGAAATCATGGATACCTCTCTATCTACCTCATTTCCATGCCTCCTCCTCCTACTTCCCCAGTTGGTGAATGCAGCCTCTTTCAATGTCCTATCCTTGCATTCTTTTTCCAGTTCCTCGCATCCAACTTCCTTAATAGGAATTGAAAATGAATTGCAGCTGTTCAGCAATTCTCTGCGTGGGACCTAAACCGAGCTCATCCCAGGAGAAAAACATAGCACAATGAGGAAATGCTCTTAACTACGACACCGAACTAACCTTCATTTCCTTTTAGTCATTTTTGTTTCCAGTTTGCAACGTGATTATTTCCCCAAATTGGGATACTTGATTGTCTGCCAGAGACATTTCCTATGAATTCACAAATCCGACTCTCAGAAATGTATTTTGACCAATCTAATTTTCATTGTCATTATGCTTTTCTCTTCCATGACTCCTCTTCTTAACTGTTTACTTGCATGAATTTTTCAGTCAGAGAGTTTACAGCAACTTCTAGCTATGATGCAACAAACTAATCAGTTCACCTCTGTGTACATTGATAGTGTCAGCTAATTTTTGTTGAGCAATTACTATATGCAAGATAAGGTGCTAAGCATTTTATATGTGCTGTCTTAACTGGGCCTCACTCTAACCTATAACATTATTATAATCCTCACATTTTAGGTAAGAAATTTGGGCATTATGCGTTTATGTAAGCTATCCAAGATCACACAGCTAGCAGATGAGAGGCAGTGCTTGAGCACTAGTCATTTGAGTCCATAGACTGTCCTTTAGACCTGTGTTTTGCCATGGACTCCATACATATGGGTCTGGAAGATGTCTTTTATTTTTTCTTTGACAGGCAGAGTTAGACAGTGAGAGAGAGAGACAGAGAGTTATAGAGAGACAGAGAGGAAAGTCTTCCCCCCACTTGTTTCACTCCTCTAATGGCTGCTACAGCTGGCACTGCGCTGATCCGAAGCCAGAAGCTGGGTGCTTCCTCCCGGTCTCTCATGCAGGTGCAGGGACTCAAGCGCTTAGGCCATCCTCCACTGCCCTCCCGAGCCACAACAGAGAGCTGGACTGGAAGAGGAGCAACCAGGACTAGTACCCAGTGTCCCAATTGGGACTAGAACCCGGGGTGCCGGCGTCGCAGGTGGAGGATTAGCCAGGTGAGCCATGGCGCCAGCCAGGAAGATGTCTTCTTGATGCATCACTCTTCTTTGTTTAGTATTTGCTGTGATAGAGGATTGAGACCAAATCGTGAGTCTCTAAGACCATTTTACACAATGAAATATTTGGCAGCTTTTTAGGGTTGCTCAACTGATAGGGAGGAGAAGGTATGCTGGGTTGATGGAAAGTGTAATTAATGGCCTCTGTAGAAGCAAGACAAGGGGTTGTTTGATACAAATTTGATGCCAAAGGGAAGAACTAGAGGTAGATGATTTTTTGAGAAATATTTAGGGGTTTGCCATTAGGTACAAAAGGTTAAAACCCATCTCAAGAGGTCCCTCTTAGGTCTGAAGATATCCAGCAACATGGAGTATAAGTCTGGGAGATATTCTGGTATAACGTGCCAGGTTGGCCCAAGTTTATAGGAAGTCCCCTGGCAGATTCTCAAGTTCTTAAAGGGAAAAAACAACATGGATGAAATAAAGAAAGAATGGATTAATTGGGACACCTACAGAAATCAAAGATGTGGACAGAATTTATACACCAAATATGGAAAAAATAAGACTGAAACAACTTGTTCTTCATAGAAAACTCACATGACTCATTTCATTAATCCAGGAAGAATGGGGCCTGAGTTAGTACTTTGACATATAAACTAGGTGTAAGGGGGATACTGTGACTGAGCTGAGTCTGAGAGGGCCAGTAGGAATTAGGCAATGAAGGAAGATGGCAAAGATTGGTGATCCAGAAATGAACATGTTACTTGCTCTCATCTGTGGATGTGCTGGTTGTCAGTGACAGAAAGTCTGACTAAGTGTGGGAAAAAGAACTGTAAGCTTTCTTGTTTGACTTGGGTTTTGTCCTTTCTTGTTTTTTTAATATTTGTTTGATTTAAAAATAATTATTTAAAGTGTACAAATTTAATTTGTTTCATATATACAAATTTAGGAACATAGTGATTCTTCCCACCCTACTCTCCCTCCCACTCACACCCCCACCCTTCCTTCTCCTCCCTCTCCTATTCCCCTTCTTATTTTCAGTTTACTTTATACTTATACAGTTAACCCTACATTATTTAAGAGTTCAACAGATAGTATGAAGGAAAGAAAACACTGACTGAAAGGCAGAGCTGCAGAGATAGTGAGATATACAGATAGAGCTAGAGCGAGAGCAGGAGTGAGAGCAAGAGTGAGAATGATTTAGTCTTCCGTTGTCTGGTTCATTCCACAAATGACGGTAATGGCCAGGGCTGGGCCAGGCCAAGAGGATCCTGGAACTCCATCTGGGTCTTGCATGTGGATGGCAGGCCCAAGTACTCAGGCCGTTAACTACTGCTTTCCCAGGTACATTAGCAGGGAGCTAGATCAGAAGTGGAGCAGCTGGTTCTTTTACCTATAAAATCTTTCCTTAACATCATCAAAGCTTACGTCTGTATTTTCCTTTGTTCTCCTGTAATCAACTCATGTTGATCATCACAATTCTGGGTATCTTATTTACATTCACATCCGGAAGACGTGGGGATGCATGGTACCACCTACACTGAATCTCTTTTTTTTGTTTCAGAAAAAAATGAAATATTTTCTAGAATGCACAGCAACTTTACACTTACATTTTATTGTCTGCATCAAAATCATGTGGCCATTCTTGGCTGCTTTTCCAGATTCCACTGAGGATGTAGATGAGGAAAAATGTCACTGGGGATGTGTGTAAGGTTGGCCAACTGACAGCATCTTCCATAGCACCCCTATTATCCTGACAGCTTTATGAGGGCAGTGTTGATATTTCTTTATTTCCTCCAAGTATAGAATACAGTGTCAAAACATAAAACATTCATTGCCAAAATAAATCAACTTAGTTCATTTCAACAAGCATTTTCTAACTGTGATGTACATGTTAGAAACTGTATTGATACAGATCAAGGAACATGGAACCTTTAAGATAGTGGACATATATGAAACATATACATGGTATAGTATGCTATGAAACATGTTAGGCTGTACCAACACATAGGAAGATGACTGAGGAAACCCAAAAAAGGAGCATATAGTTCACCCCAGTGCTAGAGAAGAAAGATAAAAAGTGAGCTAAAAAAATTAGAGCAGTTTAGGTTATACTTAGGCAAAAAATGATCCCTAAATCTCAATGTACAGTCACAAGATTGATTTCTCTGTCATACTGTTTGGCCATGTGGCTTATCTCTGGTTCTGTAGTTCTATTTCACTTCTCTCTTAGCCTGGGATCCAGATTGAGTGAATGTGCAACCTCTATCTGAAACCACAAGAACAGAGAGCAGAGGGAACAGAGATTCTAGTGACTGCACTGGCTTGCAGAAGCTTTTCCCGAGAAATGACAGATAGCACTTCTGCTCATGTCTTCCTTCTCCAATACAAGTCACAGAACTCTGCCAGAACTGAAGGGTGAAGATGTACAGGTGTGAGAGTAATCAAGTCTACTACATGGAGCCAGGGCTGGGTCCAGTTGACTGCTCTCTGTTTCTTCTGGTCTACCTTCCCTGTTTCCCCTTTTCTCAATGCCTAATCATTAACCTCAGTGCAGAGAGCTGTGGGCTGAGCTGAGGGCCCATGATGGATTGGGAGAGACAGAAGGCAGTCTTCATCTCCACTGAGTCCAGACAAGGAGTCTGAGGATAGGGGCCTGAGTGCACAGCCAGGATCATCCTTGCAGGATGTGGCTAGAAGAGTGAAGACACTATCTGTGTCTTTCCTAATGCTGTCTGAACAGGATCTATCCCAGGATATAGAGACTGATGACCCAGAAACCTGAGAAATTGTTACTGTCAGCCAGCACTGGCTTAGCACATGCTAGTTATGAAGATGGACTACTTACATGTGTGTAATTTTGCCTGCGCAGGGGCCATTGGGAGAGTAAGCTGGGGATAGGGGCATTGACCAGAACCCTAACTTGTTATCAGTGGGAATAAACATGCTCAAATATGAACTGAGTACACAAAGCGCCAAGATAAGCCTCAGCACTTGACCTGAATAGTTAGATTTTTCTGCTTCCTTGTCTTTTTTCTGCCTGATGCTTGCTTTTTGTGTATCTTGCATTCAAATTCTCCATTAAACCATTATTAGAAAATAAGTTTTAATATCAGTTGTTCCTAAGATACTCACAAACTCAGATTTTTGTCTGTACCAAAAATTATACCTTCAGCCTCCAACATAGAGGTAGATAGAAAGCCTGGCAAGAACAACATAAAATTTGGTTTCATTCCTGGATCTGTAACTTTCAGATTCTCATCAACTTCTCTTTCCCATCTATAAAATATAGATGGTGATCATAGTCTTTCTGCTACCTTAAAGAACTATTGTGGGAATCTAATAAGAGCCTTCATTATTGAATACTTACTGGGTACCAGACATTGGATAATAGGAACACATTATCTCTTGTAAGATTTATGTAGCTGAAGGTAATTTATTTTAAGATTTATTTATTTACTTGAAAGAGTTACACAGAGAAGGAGAGGGAGAGGGAGAGGGAGGAAGGGAGAGAGAGAGAGAGAGGTCTTCCATCGGCTGGTTCACTCCCCAGATGGCTGCAATGATCGGAGCTGTGCCAATCCAAAACCAGGAGCCAGGAGCTTCTTCTGAGTCTCCCATGTGGGTGCAGGGACCCAAGGACTTGGGCCATCTTCCACTGCTTTCCCAGGCCATAGCAGAGAGCTGGATTGGAAGTGGAGCAGCCAGAACAAGAACCGGCGCTCATATGGGATGCCGGCACTCTAGTTGGTGGCTTTTCCTGCTAAGCCACAGCGCCGGCCCCTGGAGGTAATTTCTGTTATAGTTGTTCTATTTGGAAAAAGTTGAGTTCACAAATGTACACAATTATGCATGCTCCTTCTCTAATTCTGGCATCAGAATCTCTATTTAAAGCTTCAGACTGTTAATAACAATCTTCAATCATCATGTGGACCATGAGTATTCTGAAACTGAAATTGTCAATATGTCCTACCTGGATTATGGCAGTATCTTCTTATCTTGTCTCTCTCCCCTAACTCTAAATTGTTTCAATTCATTTTAGGTATATCAGACAAATCTAAAAGCATTCTGCTGAAAATCTTTCCATGACTCTCTGCCCTTCTGAGAAGTCCACATTTTTAGACTCTCTCCAGATTCTTTAGAACCTAGCCCTGCCAGATTCTCCAGGCTTTTCTCTCAACATACTTCTTCCTATCCCAACATTTTCACATAAACCCACAAGCTATAATGCAACCTCAGAGTCCTAAAATAGATATTACAGCACCTTATACCCTTAGAGAACATCTAGAATGTCTAGAACATCTTCGTTCTTGAAACTTCTCACTTAAGTTCAACAATGGTGTGTTTGAGATCTCAGCATAACGGTTTCTTCAGTTCATCTGGGGAGCCTTGCATAATATTTATCCTTTCTTCCCCATTGCTCACATCAAGCGTGATAGTGTTGTCTGTTTCATGTTCAGGTTGATAATAGAATTTGCAGTCTTTGAAATTACTGATCTAATTTCCTTTCTTTTTATCTACTTTCTTCCATAAGCAGTACTTGAGTTCAGACATTTGGGTCAGGCATTGTATCCATAAGATGCTCATGTCTTCAGGCCTGAGATGGTGCATCATACTAAGCAAAGAAGCAATAAATATGAGGGGCTGGTGCCGTGGCTCACTTGGTTAATCCTCCGCCTGAGGTGCTGGCATCCCATGTGGGTGCCAGGTTCTGGTCCCTGTTGCTCCTCTTCCAGTCCAGCTCTCTGCTGTGGCCTGGGAGGGCAGTGGAGGATGGCCCAAGTGCTTGGGCCCTGCACCTGCATGGGAGACCAGTATAAGCACCTGACTCCTGGCTTCAGATCAGTGCAGCGCCGGCCATGGTGGCCATTTGGGGAGTGAACCAATGGAAGGAAGATCTTTCTCTCTGTCTCTCTCTCTCTCACTGTCTATAACTCTACCTGTCAAATAAAAAAAAAAAAGAAGCAATAAATATGAGTGATGAAATAAGTCAACCAATGGATCAAAGATTTGGTTCAAATAAATCCAGCCCTATTAATTACCTACATCAATCTGGAGGTTCAGGAAGATCAGCATTTTTTCTAATCTTTACTTTTGGCCATATTATTTTTTTTTCTGGTGTCACCTTTTGACAGAGAGATCTGTTTTTCAAAATATATTGCCGCATTTTTGTAGAACATATCATCCTGTCGGTGAATCACTCTAGTTCCTGATTTAGCTTCCTTTTAACTTATTTTTATTTTACTCTCTTGGATGGTAGAAAGACATGAGTGTAGGGTCCAAGATCCCTGGATACTCTCAGTTATAAGATACGTCCTTGGGGAAGTCAGTTACTCCTATGGAGAGTCATTGTCCTTATCTGAGCAAAGGAGATGACATGATCTAGTCTTACAGGCAATAACTCTAAATATGTATAAGTATCTGCCATAGTTTCTAAAATGATTTTCCAAAAATATGTCTGCTTGTTTCATCCAACTCCTACTTTTCCAGGATAAATCTAGAAAGAGTGAAGAAGAGTATTATACACATTAGCAAATGAATACAATGTGCTGAGAAGGTAGAGAATTGGAGTCATTGGCTATAGGAAAGTGTTCATATTATGCTTAGAATTATTGGGCAGTTTTTTAGAGCTCCTTGTCTTCATATGTAAAAATGTATCTCTTATTATGTATATGAGAGTATTGATTAGTAAATGAGATAATGAATATAAATTCCTTCATCAAGAGACTGTCACATTGGGAAGCTTCAGTCCATTCTAGTGATAATATTGTATAACCCTCTTCATTCACATCATGTGGTCAACCAGTCTTTAGTTTTGAGACTCTTTTACTCTGACAGCTGGTCCAGACTGGCATTAGTCTTAGGGGGCAGTGACAGAGTCCATCTGCTCTAATGGATATGACCTGCAAACTATGTACTTTGACAGAGTGAGGACAAGAACCAGATCACGCAGCACTTTATTCCAAGTCAATTGCAAAGCCCAAATATATTTTCTGATATCTCTGAACTTTCAGGGAGGAGTGATGGGACTTGCTGGGATTTTGTTGCTCTTCTTCCATTGCGGGTCTTAATGAAAATAATGTCAGCAGAGAAATACTGGTGTCAGGCATTGTTGGAATTTTCCATGTGTTCTCATTACACAGCATTTCCAGTTACAAAAATGAGTGGAGCTGTTGATCCCTGTTGCTTAATGGGTGAGGAGACTCTTACAAGAATGCATGTCTCAGTGTGGCACAATGGCCAGTGATCTGTGGTGCAACCTTGAGTAAATCACAGAACTATTCATGATCTCGATGACGCTCGCCATGGGGAAAGCTGGAGACCACATGTGAGAGAATGAGGTTCTGATTAGAACTTGGGCTCTGACATGAGAGAGAATCGTGCTTGGAGTCCAGTTCTACTAAAGACCAGTGCAGGATACTGGGTGCATTACTTGAACTCTCTGAACTTTCATTTTCTTTCCTATTAAAGGGGCTGGTGATTGGTCCAGTCTTATGGAGCCAATGTGAATATTAAAAGGTAGAATGCATGTAACATGCTTTAAACAACTTCTCGATATGCTTTGTGGGATTAACTTACTCCTGCTACTGTTATTATTAGGAATAAATGCTTGCTGAGAACATGCCATCTTCCATATCCTCTGAGTTTTCACATTCAGTTCTCACAAGAGAAGAAAATATTATCCCAAGGTTGAATGTGAAAAATTTATGGCTTAGAGGGTTCAAGTAACTTGTCCAAAGTCATATGGGTGTGAGTGGCAGAGCTGAAATTTTTAAAAATTTTTATTTATTTATTTATTTATTTATTTGAGAGGTAGAGTTACAAAGAGAGGGAGAGATAGAGAAAAAGGTCTTCCATTTGCTGGCTCACTCCCCTAATGGATGCAGCAGCCAGAGCTTGGCCAGTCTGAAGCTAGGAGCCAGGAGCTTCCTCTGGGTCTCCCATTCAGGTGTAAGGGCCCAAGAACTTGGGCCATCTTCTTCCCCAGGCCATAGCAGAGAGCTGGATCAGAAGTGGAGCAGCTGGGACTTGAACCGGTGTCCAGATGGGAGCCACAGGAGGAGGCTTAGCCTATTACACCACACCAATGGCCCTCAGAGGTGAAATTTAAACCAAGGATTGTTACCAAAGCCTATTGATTGGACTTTCTACTAAAATATAAAAACCAGGTGAACCTGTTAAATATTTCCCTGTTAAAATTTTGGAGGTCAATGCCTAAGCAAACCAATTAACTTCAGATCAAGACTGTTTGTAGAGCACTCTGGATATTCCTAATGCTGTGAGAGATAAAGGAAAATAGATGACCAGATCTTAGGCTGTAGGAGTTTTTGATTTACTTGAATATCTAAGAAGAAAAAGAGACAGGGAGTGTTAATATTGCATGGGTGTTATGGATCCCAGGTGCTCCCAGGGTCACAGGCAATGATTCCTAGCTCATGTGTTCAAAGTATCTTCCAGGAAGGCCCTAGAAGCTTGTAGATTATGGAAGAGAAAAAGGAGCTGATGTGGGTAATACAATAGTCATCCAATGCTTGGTGATGTGGAATTACTGTAAATTCAACAGGAACCTGTCCAGGTGCCCATTCTCTGAGGATCCTTCTCTGGTGCCCAGATTGGTGCTTACTGTGTAACTCTTCCCTACTCACTGCTTCATCAACAGCAATTTACCCCACTGTTGCCTTTGCTAAATATACACGCTTCATAATGAAATGCTTGGTCTATCTTTGTTATTTCTCCATAACACATTGCCTGGTACATATCAAATGCCAGAATCTGATTGACACAGGCTTATAGGAAAGAATGATCATCTGTAGTTTTGGCTGGATTGTCCTGCTCCAGGCTGGTGATCTTTTGGGAGACGTGTTTCAGTCACTCTTATGGCAGATGAGTAAAGTGTAGGATTCTGGAAGAGCAATGCTTGCGGCAAGTCCTGTCGTACTTCCTATGTGATAAGATTCCCTCTGCAGCCAGGCAGC
Organism: Sylvilagus floridanus; assembly: GCA_949820135.1. Lineage (NCBI taxonomy): Eukaryota > Metazoa > Chordata > Mammalia > Lagomorpha > Leporidae > Sylvilagus > Sylvilagus floridanus. Next base: position 80,562,653 of record OX463243.1, read on the forward strand.
TCCATGACTCAGTGTTATGGAGTAAATGTTTGTGACCCTCATCCCATCTTATAGGTTGAAGCCCTAATATGAAGGCATTAAAAATTGGGGCCTATAGGAAGTAATTTTGATCATATAAGGTCTAATCCTAATTAGGTGTGGGTAGAGTCCTAAAGAATGTGACTAGTGCCTTTAGAAGAGTCATAAGAGGATTTAGTTCTCTGCTTTCTCAGTGTGAAGATACAGAGAGCAAATGGCCACCTCTGGACCAGGAAGTGAGTCTTCACTAGACACCTAGACACTTGGAGTCCTTGATCTTGGACTTCCCAGCTTCCAAATGGTGAGAAATAAAAGTTTGTTTTTTAAACCACCCACCCAGTCTATGGCATTTTTTTATAGAAGCCAAAAGAACCGAGACACTAGGGCACTTTCAATGGCCTCCTTGTGGAGTGTTATCATCCTGCAATATCTCTGGGGATGTCCGAGTTCCAGATTTCCCTGTCATTCCAGGGCTAGCAGATAGAAATCCACAGCAAAGTGAAAACCCACCCTTCAATTTTCAGTATATGCTCTGCTTTCTCACTCACAGGCTGTTTTTCCTTCTTCTCTTCCTTTTTCAATAACTCCTGTGGCTCTACTGGGCTCAGCATCAATCCCCTGCCTATGGGAATCTTGGTACTCAAAGGTACCCTTTCTTTGGGCCTTCCTCAGCATAGCCTTCATCAATCAAATTAATGCTTTGATTAATTGTTCAATTATCTTTTTCTCTATGTTGTTCATCATCTTTAGCTTTAATTAGTTTACCAGGTGAATTTATCAGTGGCTGAACTTCAGAGAACTTCAGAGTTTGGAGACTTTGGAGAAAATGTTCATAGCACCGGGAGTTTTTGGTAGAGGACAATAAGAAGCAGAAGGAGGGTATCTGACTCATTGTCAGATGTGCCCCAACAGAGGCTTTTGAGCCCAATAGCATTAAGAAGCTTTGTGAGCAAGAACTGAGAGGGGAGTCCAAAGATGGAAAACTTTACTCACTAGATAATCTGACCATGAGCCAGTCCACAAATGAAACGTGATCTGATCAAAGCTTGCCTCCTTGACCATGGTCATATATCGTTAAGTGTGTGCTTTTCAACCTACAAAGCACTGTCACAGAATGTCCCAGCAGCCTTATGTGCTATGCACAGCAGAATTCCTCTCATTCACAGACAACGAATCTGAGGCTTGAGGAGTGACTTGCTGAAGTCCTGTGGCATCCACATGTGCCCCAGGTCTTGGACTGTTGTGGAAGATGCTCCAGTCCTTATACGCCTCGGTATGAGAGGTCTTCGGACAACTGAGAGATAAACACTTGTCATCTCTTTTCTCAGAGAATTCAGTGTGACTTGCTGTTGAGAATTGTGACAGGATGATTTCGTATTCTGTAGAGGTATCATATGAAGATGACCAAACCTGCCCTGGGAAAATGCAACTGAATGTAGAAAATTACAAGAAAGGAAAACAGAAAATCCAAATATGCAAATCCCATGTACTCACAAGATTGATATATTTGAATCTCCTCTGTGGCTCTGTTTCCCAGGAGCCAAAGAAAAAAGGAGAAATAGGTTGTCATTTATTCTCTGGAAAATAGTAGTTCTTGAGCCAAAGAAATCTTTTGCAAGATTTAAATCTCAGAGAAGTCTTTACCATTTATTCAGCAAGTATTTATTTACTGTGTATCAGGTCCCACTCTGGCATGGATATAGTTGGGGAGGGAGATGTAAAACATCATACTATATTATGTATATCATAAGAGGGATCAAAACTGAGATGGGTAAGATGATAGGAGAGAATATAGAAAAACTTGGTTTTTTGGGCAGTTATGGAATATTTGGAGAAGGTGATGTTGCGGTTGAGAATGGGCTGGAGACAATGTTTTAACAATATGGAGCATTGAAAGAACAGACATTGTGTTCAGCAAGAACAGCAGAAGCAAAGGCCTTGAGGCTGGTAAGAACTTGATACATTCCAGAAACTTCAGGAAGGACAGTGTGAGCTAGAGAGGGCAAGGAGAATAGCCTGAGATGAGCCCTGAGAATAGGAAGGAAGAGACTCCCAACCCATCCCTACCCCTTAGAGCCTTCCTGGTCTTGTTAAGGTATGGTCTTTACCCTGGAGAGAGCCATTAAGGTTCTGAAGGATTTCATGGAAGAAAGTGGCTCATCAGATTTGGAGGCCATGAGGAGGTTATGGAGCTGTCCTTGTCAGAGGTGAGAGTGATCTAGAAATGCAGGGAGATATGGAGATACTCAAAAGACATTCTGGAATTGGAAGTCAACTAGCTTGATGCAGTTATACCAGGGAAGGGCTGCTACTGCACAGAGACAGTGGTGGATGATGTTCCTCACATCTCCCAAGTCCCAGAAGTCAACACTGTGGAAGAAAGGTGGGGTGGAAGTCTAGCCTTTATGGAACTGGTTAATATGGTCCTTCCTGCCTCAGTTTGCTGGGTAATAGAAGACATTGAGAGAAACATCCGTACACAAAGCCCAAATGTGCGTGCTGCACAGTCACTACTGCTCACATCTGGCAGTTTTCACAAAGCAATTGGGAAAAAAAGTTATTTTTGGTTCTTTTTTGTTATAAGCATGGGTGGTGGGGTTTGGTCTCCATGGTGAAAGGAGCAGGCTTCTGGCAGAGCAAAGCAGCCACAGATTTTCCTGAATAATGGGTCTCCCTCCATGGACAAAGCCTGGGAGTCCTCGATGACTCACCTCTGAGGGGCTCAGCTTGTCTTGGGATTCAAGAAAGGAAGAGACCTGGCATCAGGCCTGGTTGACATAGTGGCTTTTCACTCACTTTTTTGTCATTGCCCCGGTGGGCACATCTGCCCCCAGAATTTGCCAGTTTGTGTCAAGATACAATGAAGATTTGTTCCCTGTATTTTTTACAGAAAAAAATTTTATTGGAAATCTCTTGAATATGTTTTGAAGTATAGCTCAGCATTTCCAAACAATTCAGGTTGGAGAAGGAAGAGGGACTCTGGCAATTGGACAGCCAACTGGTCCCAGGCTGTCCCTGGCGCTGCAGGAGTCCGCGTGGGCTCATCCTGTGTGCACTGGGCTGAGGGCAAGGGCAGCCTTCACAGTCGCTTTGCTCCTCCCAGGCTCAGCTCAGTCAGGGCTCGGCCTCCCCTGCCTCTCCCCGATGGCTACTGTCCGTGGAGGCTAACAGTGACGGAGTCAGAGAGGACTGTGTCAGACGGTGGCTAACAGGCCTCTCCATGGCGAAGGCCTGGACAGAGGGCAGCAGTTGAAGGTCCGCCTCCTCTTCAGCACGGGGGCCTTGGAGGTTAAGTCTAAGTGGGTGAGCAGGCCACGGACATGCTGAGGCCCAGACGGGAGAGCCAGCTTGCCGCCACTGCTGGGGACATTGGTCTGTGACGGCAAAGCATGCACAGGGACAGGGCTGTCCTCCGGAGCTGGCTCTAACTCTCAGCTGCGGCTGCCCAATCCCTGAGAGGCCCGGTGGGGTGGGCAGGCAGATGACTTCATACTTCTTTAAGGCAGAGTAAGAGCTGGGGTGTGGGAGGTAAGAAATGAATGAAGTGAAATGGGCAGATTACAAAGTTAGAACTTCATGTTGGGTAAAATCTGGAATGCTTCTTATCTGAGAAACTAAAAATCCAGGGCATTAACCACGTTGGCGACAAGGATCCAAGTTTCCTCCTGTTTAGCTAATTTAAGAAGGAGTTATGAACATCCAAACCACTGGGGTGACGTGTGTGGACTTATTTTCATTTCTTATGCTGAAAGTCTGATGCAGAGCAGTGGCTTTTAACATTTTTTAACAATGACCAATACTCAGAAGTACATCGTATATTGTGACTCAAACACATATATGCACTGAGAACAATTTTATGAAAAATATAATAACATTAATGAATATTTCATGTATTTTATTTGTTAAATTATTTTTTCTTATTTCACATAATTTTTAAATATTTATTTATCTGAAAAGCAGAGTTACACAGAGAATGTGAGATAGTGAGTTTCCATTTGCCAGTTCACTCTGCCAAATGGTGACATTGGCCAGGGCTGGACCAGGCCAAAGCCAGGAACCCGAAGTTTCTTCTGGGTCTCTCACATGGGTGGCAGGAGCCCAAACACTTTGGCCCATCTTCCACTACTTTTCCAAGGCCATTAGCAGGGAGTTAGATCAGAAATGGAGCAGGCAGAACTTGAATCAGAGACCATAAGGGATGCTGGTGCTGTAGGCAGTGGCTTTACCCACTGTGCCATAATGCTGGCTACAGTTGAATTATTTTTATTTTCAAAAAATCAGTGGATGATTTAATGCAGAAGCTTCAAGAACCCCTAACGGGGTGTGACCTGCAGTGGGAAAACATGGATTTTGAGGAAAGAGCATGGGTTTGCATGTTGAGCCTAAAGACTTTGCAATGTTAGTGTTGTGGAGGTTTTCTGAGCCTTACTGTGTGAGTCAGCATGGGGCTGGCTGTGCTTCAGTAATGAACACCCCCAACATTTCAGTGGCTTAAAACAACAAACATTTATGTCACACTCATGTGACATCAAAGCGATGCATTCTTGTGGTGCTCAAAGATCAAGGCTGCAGGAATCCCCATAACTACCATGCTTTCCCACCTGCTGCAAGAGCAGTTTGACTTCCAGCTCTGGCCCTTCCTTACTTTCTGAGCCTAGGCATGTCATCGACTGGGGCTAACTTCATGGGCCTGGGATCTGTGTAGCCACACACTGCCTGGTCTTCACAAAAGCTTTGCCCTTGGCTTAATACTCTGTCACCACTGTCTTGAAATCCTTAATAAATTTTGAACAAGAAACCTCACACTTTCATTTTGCACTGGGTCCCATTATTCTGTAGCTGATCTGCATACAATTCCCTTGGTCTCCTTTTCTGCCTCATAGAATGGGTTGATTGTGTAGAACTTGTAGGGTTCTTAAGAGGACTGAAGGCAGGAAGGCACAGTGGCCCTACCTGTTAAATAGAACTGCTGCTTTTATTTTGTGACATCATCTTCAGTTTTAACACTGTGAAAACTTCTGCTTAATCGAGTTGGTGTCCTCATCTTGAAACATAACACTTCCCTGTGTGACCCTCCTCTCTCCCTTTGTGTATGTGAATTTTGTTCATTATTTAAGACTCAACTCTGGTATCTCTTTGGAACCCACTTCCATGACTGCTCAAGTTGCTCTCAGGACCCCTACACGATTCATTGTGGATCCTTCTTCATGACCTGCTTCCTTCTATTCCTTCCACTCCCCGGGAACACTTGGTCAGAACTGCTTGAACCTTGTCTAGAACACTGAACAGCCTCCTTATCAGTTGCTTCATGTTCAGCTGGCTCTTGGATCCTTGCCTGCATGATGGCAAGATCATCTTCCCATTACCCTAAAATCCTTTTTCTTCCACGCCATTGCCTGTTTTCAGAAGCTGTCAACAGCTCCTGCCACCTAAGCGGTGTTAGGCTTTAGTCTTGCATGTAGGATCTGGCCCTGAGGTCCCCTTTCCTGTCTGTTTCCTCTGCTTCCCTTGTAGACTTCTCCTGCCTCCCTGCTTTACACAGTCTCTCAAATAGAGCTTATTCTCTTACTTTCAATTCCTTGTACATTCTTTTCCTTCTACTGAAATGACCTGCCTCCAACCTTCCCCTGGCAGAATTCAACCTACCTTTCACTACTTGGCTGAAATCCAACCTCCTCCCAGCAAATGCAGACTCAGGATAAAATATGCACCCCTTCTTCTGCATGCCTATGGCATTTCTTAGAATTTTGCATGTATCTTGAATATGTTGGGCAATCCAGCCAAAGTCTTGGTTGCCTTTTCCATTGTGTCTGTGTTCCAGAGAGAGGAAAATAACAAGATATACCTAGTGAGTCAGCCACATTTTGTGGGAGCCCCCTGGAGTGAAGGGCTCCTGCAGAGATTTTCTGGTTCTTTTCCCAATCCCCTCAGCTGGTCTGAATAATCCCCCCTCCCTTGGGCCTTCTTGGCACTTTGTACGTTCTGCTAACATTGCACTCACCACTTTCCATTCCAATTATTTCTTGACATGTCTGGCTCCCCCATTAGGCATGTCTTATTCATTATTGCAGATATAACAGGGCCTGGTGCCCAGTCAAGACTCATTGAAAGAATGGACTCATGGAAGGATAGAGACCCAGGTAGCAGGGAAAGTTGCTGGCTGTTGTGAGTGGGTATGATGGGGAAGGACTCCATATATAAGTATAGGGCAAGTTAGGCTATGGCAGCTGTGATTCTAAACTCTTATTGGCGCCAAACAACAAATAAATGAAAGGACGTTAAAAAGTTTATGGAAAATGGAATTGAAAGACAAGTTTATATTGCTGTAAAAGTTTTTGAAATCCATGGCAGTTTTTTCATAATATGCATTTCATTAATTTTAAAAAATGTAAAATGTATCAGATAAAGTATCACATAAAATTGTGGCTATTTATGAGAACTATGTGATATTTTGATATATATACACACACATATATTATATAATGTACAATGGAGGTAAATACATCTATCTCAAACATCTAACAAAGAAAATTAGATATCCCTCCCTTCTGTGGTTCTTTATGTTTTATCATGAGCAAGCCAGACAGGATAAAAGATTGAAAATCAGGTCTTTTGATGGGTTTTGTCCTGCCTTGTAATTAAATGTCAAGCTGATAAGTTTTTTCTTCCCCAAAATTGTGCTCAAAAACCCCACTACCAGCAGCCTCTTTGGGTTTTGCCTCTTAGAACCTCCCTTCCAGACTCTGGCTGCAGATCTCTGACTCTAATAAATCTAGCTTCTAAACACTTAAAAGAAAATAAAACAGAGAAATACATACCATATTAACATTATCTACTTTTGACTTCTATCTAACTATAACTTAATATCCATTCATCAACATTTCCCTACCCCCTCTTTCCTTACCCTCTGGTACCCACCATTATACATTTAACTTTTAGATCACTTTTTTAAATGAATCTTTTAAGTTATTTGTATAAATGCATTTCATTTTTTTATTTATCATGATTGTCATCACATTTTTAGGAGGTTTTTAAAATTTTTTTTGCATTAAAATCAACTTATTTTATTCCATTTCTCAGATTTTTTTGAAAGTCCCCTGGTATTATTTCTCATTCAAATTCATATCTACTGTTTTTTGGCCATAATTTTATTCTCTCTTTTATCCTGGCATAAAGTCTGATAGAGAAGCCTCAATATAGGATGTGCCATTTTGTGTCAGAAGAGAAGGAGACAGGGGAGGCATACCATGGCTCTCAAAGCATTTGTAGAGAAGTTGTTAATGTCCTATCTTGTTGGCCAGATCAAGTCTCATGGCCACAGAATGATGATTCTGTTAGAGAGATGGGCTGGTAGAAAGAGGTATCTGGATTTGATGGTGGTTGTGGTGGGTTGTTAGGAACTGCCATCACTTACTCAATGATCAACTGTGACCTCGTATTTATTAGCAGGATGTTGCACCCTGGACATTGGACAATATATGTCTTATCCTGTGGTTTAGGCAGACTCTGAATATTGGGTTGAATGTTTTGTGTGTTATATATCCCTCTGTATTGGTTTGCAGTTACTGATGTAATACGTTTGCACAGATATAGTAGGTTAAGAAGGCACAAATCTATCATCTTACAGTTTTGGAGATCGGAAGTCCAGAATTAGTATCACAAGGCTAAAGTTGAGGCATTTACAAACATACTCCTTTAGAAGGATCTGCAGGGGAGTCCCTTCCTTGTATTTTCTGGATTCTGGTGATTGCCTACGCTCCTTGGCTCATGGCTGTTCCTTCGTTACCAAAGCCAGCAGGGTAGTATTTATCAACCTCTTTCCTGACTTCTAACCTCTTGTCTCCCTTTCACAAAGACCCTTGTGATTGTATCTTCATCTCAAGATCTTTAACTGAATCACATCTGCAAACTTCCTTTCGCCATATGAGGCAGCATCTTTGAGTTGGAGTTGTGGCATCATTTAGCTTATTATACCTTCTAAGTAGTTGTATTTGGCTTTGGTTTAACCATAATCAAGAGGAGATGAATTCAGCCTTAGGGAAGCACTCTCTGCCTTTTCCCTGTTAGAAACTTCATGCCCTTGTGTCAGCCCTTGCTGTGACACTGCAAGGTAGGTCTTCATTATGTTCATTCTATGAATGAACTAACTGAAGATTGCTTAAATAAATATGTATTCAGCTTGTAAGAGATGGAAATGAAATTTGAATGTAAATTAGTTTGCCTAAAAAAAAAGATCACTCTTTTCCTACAACTTCAAACATTCCACCGCCAGAGCTACTATTTTCTCATAACTGAAATGATAGCAAGAGAAATATACCAGCGTTTCACATCTCTGCTGCCCTGGAGGCTACAGAGGCTCACTGGAGGGATTTCCTTTTCCTATTTCTGGAGTCAAGGAGATTCCTGACTCCCTCGGCTTTTCTCCTGGGACTCTGTCCTGGGTACCCAGGTTTTGTGGAAGGGACACACCCAAGTGCCTTGAGTGAGTCATACTCTGCCTGGAGCTAAAATGTGTTGAGGCGGGAAGGCTTTTGCCTCCCCAGCCTGTGAAACGGTTTCCATTACAGCATTTCTGCCGACAGCAGCAGTTCTTTCCTTTGATCCTCCTCCCCATGAATGCAGAGCCACAGAGCCACGGGCATCTGACTGAGTTGGTGGAAGATTGAGGGGGGCGCTGGAGAGAGCCCTGGGCTGGCTGTCAGGGTCATGGGAAGCTTGTGCCAGTGTTGCGTTTCACTGGTCTCTTTGCACCTTGGACTCGCTGCTCCAGTTTTCTGAGCCCTCTGGTCCTATGTGAACCCAAAGTCTTAGGGATTATCTGCTCTTAGAATTGAAGGTAACCCTGCTTAGCAAAAGGCTACCATTTTCATTGGCGTAAGCAGTATCAGAAAGACTTCGGATGACATGCTTCACTGTCTCTAAACAGATAGTATGGCAGAGAGCTTGAGGGCTCCAGCTCTGCTCCTTTGGCTGGGTTATCTTGGGCAAATTTCTTAATCTTTATGCCTTACTTTCTTCATCAATGCAGTGGGGATAAAGAGAACGATGATCTTTTCCTCCGGGGATTGTGAAGATCTTAGAGAAGCTAGAACAGCACTGGAAATGTTCAGTCCAACGGAAATACTCAGCCTGTGCCTCCTGCCCACGTTCATTCTTTTTAAGTACCCTGGAGAGAAAGGAACTTTGACTATAGATTGAGAATCACTTGGTTTTTATGTTGGTCTCTTCTACTCATCAGTTATGTGAGCTTAAGCAACTAGACTGGACTCTCTGATCTTCAGAATTTTTTGTCTTTAAAATGAGGATAATAATAAAATCAACTTCACATTTTTTATTGGTGGGGGGAGATGACGGTTAATGAAGCAATGCTTGGAAACTCCTAGCAAAGAGTGGCATATGGAAAATGTTTGTTCTCTTTGGATGTCAGCCTCTTCTTGTATGATAGACTTCTTTAACATTTCTAATCTGCTTTGAATTTAATTCCATTTTCTAAGGTGTCAGCATGCATAATTTGATGCTTTGGATAAAGTTAAGCTTTTATATGGAGCTCACACATTTGCAAATATGTGTATTAAACTATGTCGTGGTGTGTAACAGGGGCAGATTTTTCTGGGATCCTTTACCCCCCCACCCAACTACCAGTCTCAACATCTGCATATAATTAATGCAGAGATGCGGTTTATAGCTGGCCACCCAATGCAATGCAATGCGAAAAGATATATCTAAGATTTCTGGTGTTGGGTTTACTAAAAATAATTTCGGAGAGGAAGGAATCATGGCTGTGTAGAATGTCAGGAAAGGGAAAGTTGAGGTGAGCCATGTGTCCCAGACTGGCCTGCACTGACTTTGATCACAGAATCAGATAGCAGTAGGCACAGCTTAACTCCATTCCTCCAGCGGCAAGAAAAAAATCAGAAGGCTCACAGAGGTGAGACTGTAATTAAATGAGAGCTTCCATAGTTGGAGGAAGATAGACTGGATCTGCTGAAGACTTTCGCTCTTTCTGCCTGGGACACAGGGAATAATCATTATGACAACTAACATTTATTGAGCAATTGTAATGTGTGAGATGGCTTTACACGGAATTTAATTTATAGCTCATAATGTGAGAAGTCAGGTGGGTTAATAGGTAGTCAGGGGATCCCAGTGGAATTTGGGGTATAAAACACTTGCTTCCTTCTTTGTTCTTTAGCAAGAACAAGCAGGCCTCCCTCCTTCCCTAGGGATCTCCAGATTTACCAGTTGAATAGTAAAGAAGCGCTTCCTGAGCTCACAGCTTATTGTGAAAACAAGTTACCTATCCCACCCTTCTGGATGGTCTTTTTTATCTGGGAGGCCAGACAGCTTGGAGAACTGTAAATTAGGTCCTTTGGGTTTTGCCCCTGCCTGGTAACTGAATGCCAATCTGATTGTCATTTTTTTCCCTTCCAAATGAAATTGTACTTAAAAACCCCACTACCACCAGCCCCTTTGGGTTTTTTCCTTTCTTGGAAGCCCCATTCCATCCTGCTCTGGCTGGAGGTCTTTGACTCTAATAAATCTATGTAAATCTCTCTGCTGTCCACATGGAAATTCTTCTTCCCTGTGAGACAAGGAACCAAGGTAACAATAATTTCTCCACCACAGTTTTCCGTAGCAATAACAAATCCTAAAGGAGGCACTGCTAATATTCCCATTTTACAGAAAGAGCAACTGAGGCTCAGAAAGCTGCAATGCCTTCCTCAGAGCACGTAGCTCACAAATTTGAACATAGATCTACTTGATGCAGGACTACTTCTGTGGAACTTCTCAAGGGAACAGAAAGCGTCGACTATGAGTAGTTCAGCCACTGATCTTGAAGGTTGAGCAATGGATCAAGTGACCTCTTGGATACATCCAAGATTTGGGGAGTGCAAGATACCCATCTCCTTTCTAAACTGAATATGAGTGTGTCACAAGCGTCCTTCCAAAGAAGCCATTGCACATTCCCAGTCTGTGCATCCCTTGTATGTATTGTTCCTCTTAAAGCCGCAGCATTGAATTTATTCACTTGGAAGTTACTTGTCTGTCTGTTGTTTGCTAGAGAGTAAGTTTCCTTTTTGATCAAATGCATACAAACTCACATGCAGTCCAGGCTCAGGATGCATTTTTAAATTGATTTAAAATTGTTCCTTGAGGTTTTCTTTCCCTTATTTTGATGATGGGAGGAACAGAAAGGTTTTCAGTGGGCCCTTTATGTATTGTCTCTTGCTACAGGTGTGGTCTGGGCCCAAAGTTTGGGCATGGAGTTTTCTGCCTTGCTCTCAGTTTGCACTAGTTCCTAAGATGGGGCAACCTCCCCCATCCTCTTATCGTCACCCATCCATCCACTGTAATTCAAATAACCATTGTACTTCACCTAAAAATATTGAATGGTCTATTGATTCTCCTTGCCTCCTCTAATTTATTTCATTTAAAAATAGTTATATTATAAGCATAATACAAGCATATAGAAAGTACTGGTTAATTAATCACTCAGTGATAACAGCTTTTTAATCACATATGTACATTTATAAAAGCAATATATGTGATGGCTGTATATGCATTTAAATTTAGAGTAAATTGTATCATACTAATCGTACTAAATACATCATTATGTAAGTTACTTTTTCTTTTTAAAAGTTAACATTAAGGGGCCAGTGCTGTGGCATAGTGGGTTAAAGCCGCTGCCTGCAATGCTGGCATCCCATATGGGTGCAGTTTCAGGTACTGGCTGCACCACTTCTGATCCAGCTGTCTGCTAATGCACCTGGGAAAGCAGTAGAAGATGGCCCAAGTGCATGGGCTCCTGCAACCATGTGGGAGACCCAGAAGAACCTCCTGGCTTTGGAACACACAGCTTCATCCATTGCGGGCATTTGGGGAATAAACCAGCAGATAGAAGATCTCTCTCTCCACCTCTCTCTCTCTTTCTGTAATTCTGCCTTTCAGATAAATAAATAAATCTTTGAAAAATATTCAGCATTGTTTTGAAGAACAGCTGTTAAGAAATGTGGATAAATTTACCCACTTTTAGCAGCTCCATGGAGAACCCTTGTGTGACTATTACAGTCTAATTTTTGTCTGCTCTTCTACTGGTGTGTTTTTACGTTGGTTGGTTCCCATTGTTATAGAAAACACTGCAGTGAGCTTTCTATACACATCTGTGCAGATTTGTATATATAACTGTGGAGCAAATACCTCAATTTGGAATTTCCAGATCACGTAATGTGTTCATATTTATATTTACTAAATAATATCACATTGCTGTCTGAAATCATTGTACCACTTTACCTTCTTAGCAGCACTGGATGAGGGTTTTCATTTCCCTGAAACTTTACAGTAATTGGCATTGCCAGACATTTGATAACCTAATAAGTCTGACAAAGTGCTTCACTGTCTAAATTTGCATTTGTTTGTGAGAACAATTTAGTTGTATTTATTTACTATATAGTAATTTGTGTTTATTGATGAGAATAACTTTTTACATGATTATTGGCTATTTTGACTTTTTTTTCTCATTAAATGATTTGTTCATGCCTTTTCCTAGTTTTCCTCTCAGACTTCTAGTATTTATTTTATTTATTTATGGGAAATTCTTCCCCTATGTAGTCTGCATGTTAATTCTTTGTTATTTAAAAATGAAGACAAAACTTGCAAATAACTTCTTCAAGTCTGTGGTATAGTTACATCTTTGAGGTGTCTTTATTTTGATTTTTAATTTATTGTAGTTACAATATCAAACTTTTTTTTGGTTTGAGCTTTTAATGTCTGATTCAGTAAATTTTAAATCTTGAGGTCAAAGAATGATTTTTCAGTTGCTTGCTTAGAAAAGTTTAAAAGTTTTACTTCTTTAATTGTGATCCTAAATCTACCTGGAATTTATTTTGCTTTATTTAAAGCAGTGTTCTAATTTTGTTTCTTTTTCTATATGGAAAGCCAGTTGCTTTGTATTACTTATTGAATAGTCTACCTTTTTTCTATTTATTTGTAATGGCATTTTTGATAATGCCAAGTTTCCATGGGTCTGTTTTAAAGTGTTCAAGTCAATTATATTAATCCATTTGCCACTTTTTATATCAAAAACATATTGCCTTATATATTACGTGTATAGAATGAGGTTTGATATCTCATCTTGTTATGTTTTGTTATTTTTTAAAAACTTTCATTTATCTGCTTTCTTCCCTATGAGGTGTATAAATCTTGGCTACTCTGTTTATTGTGTAGCCTTTTGAGATTTTTACTCAAATTGCAGCAAATGTATTTACTATTTAAGTGAGAAAACAGAGGCTCCTTTGATACCGAGTCTCTTCTTCTATTAGTCTTTTATCAGACATTCTTTTATGTCTTTTGGAAAAATTTTCAGTGTTTTTTCTAAATGTTTATTTGCAGTTTTGCTAGAATGGTTCATAAAAGTTCTGTGATTTTTCTTGCTGTTGTGGACATATCCTCAATATCCACTGAATTTATAATTGATATTGCTGTTTTCTGGAACACCAGTGAATTTGTGTATTGATCCAGTAACTGTTACAGAACCTGAAAACCTGTGTCTGCTTGTCTGCTGTGTAGTGAGCCAATCAATGACATCAGGATGGTGGAAGAGAGTAGGTATTTCTCTTTGTCAAATGCAAAGCAAGGAATTCACTTAATTATTGGGCGCCCTGAGGGATTAAGGGTTAAGGAGTCTGATAGATTGAAGTTGGGACTGAGAGGTGCATGACTGGCTGAAGCACAGGTCTTGGTCTGCAGTACTCATTGTAAATCTTTGGTCCATAATAGGATGCCCATCATGTTCTTTATGGAATTTTGCTGATGGCAAAGTGGGCTCCAGCCAGTCTGGGGGTTATGTTCTGATGGCTTTTAGCTTGTTTACTCAGAGCCTGAGGTTCCCATATCCCTTCAATACAGGGTCTAACATCAAGATAGTATCTAAAGAGGAGATCAGTGCATGCTGTGTTTTGTGATCAGGACCTGGTGCATTACTCCCTCAATCTGGTTAGTCTTTAGCAGATGATTGTCATGAAATCATCAAAACATAGCAAAGAAACTTCAAGCCGAGGAAGGGAGACTGAGAAAGCTGGGCCTGAGAATATATACATCAAAGACACAGTGCAGGACCTCTGTTTCAGAACTTGCTGAATCCCATGATCTTTTCTAACATCCTTATCTGTCAATTCTTTAATTCTATTGTTCTCCTATGAAGGCCGTCTCATCTCTTTGTACCTACCTTATTTTTTAGAAGAATCAGCCACTGACCACTTTTTTTTTTTTTAAGATTTATTTATTTATTTGAAAAGCAGAGTAACAGATTGGGAAAGTGAGGGGGGAGAGAGGGAGGGAGGGATGGAGGAAGAGAGAGAGAGAGAGAGAGAGAGAGAGAGAGAGTTTTCCATTCACTGGTTCACTCCCCAGATGGCTGCAATGGTCAGAACTGTGCCCATCCAAAGCCAGGAGCTTCTTCCAGGTCTCCCACTTAAGTGCAGAGACCCAAAGACTTGGGCTGTTTTCCCAGGCCATAGCAGAGAGCTGGATCACAAGTGGAGCAGCTGGAACTTGAACCAGCGCCCATATGGGATGCTGGCACTGCAGGAAGCATCTTTAACCTGCTACGCCACAGCGCCAGCCCCTGTACCCAGTTTTAAAATCTCATGTCTGTTTTCTTATTTATTGACTAGGGCTCCCAGGTCATGTTGAATATTGGGCATGCCAGCAGGCATCCTTTGCTTCTCCCAGATTTTAAACAATGTTTCTGGCTTTCTAGCACTGGTAGAAAGGCCATGGAGCACAGTGATGAAACAAAACAGCTCTGAGGTCAAATGAAGAGTTGTATGATTTAGAACAGATTGTGTTACTCCTGTGTCCATGTTTTCTCCATCTGTAAAATGATAATAACAAAAACATACTTATAGCATATGAATTGTATAAAAATGGATCCTCTTAAATTATATGCATATATTTATGTATATATGTATGTGCATGGATATGTACAGTATTTACAGCAGTTCCTGGTAGAAGTTAAATGATATTGGATAATTAAAAAGAAAATATATTTGTTATATATTTTTGATGCAGATTTTTTGTACTTTTTATTTGAAAATAACTATAGATCACACAAAGTTTCAAAAATAGTGTTGTGTTCCCCTTATCTATTTTCCTTCAATGATAACATCTTATATAATGATATTAATCAAAGCTGGGAAATTAGTGTAATCTATAGATATAACTTAGATCTCTCTAGTCTTTTAGTCATATATTTATATGGGCTGCAGTATTACATTTAAATACATGCATGTGACAAAGATTCTTTATAAGCTTGAGGAAATCTCTTTGCATTTCTATTTTTCCTAAAGTGATGGGCTTAGAGTGAATTCCGCAGCACCATTTTCATTTGTTCTTATAGACAGTCTTTAGTTTTTGAAGTTATCGGAAATGAGTGTGCATTTTACAGTCAATGAGATCTAAATGTTTTGCCAGATGATACCTGACATCCTTGTCATTATCTGTGCATGTGGGAACTTGAATTAACTATTAATGTTCTTTTTTTATATATATAAAGCTTTTATTTAAAGAATATAAATTTCCAAAGTACAGCTTATGGATTACAATGGCTCCCCCCCCACACAACTTCCCTCCCTCCCGCTACCCTCCCCTTTCCCGCTCCCTCTCCCCTTCCTTTCAAATCAAGAGTCATTTTCAATTCTCTTTATACACAGAAGATCAGTTTAGTACATATTATGTAAAGATTTCAACAGTTTGCCCTCACATAGAGACACAAAGTGAAAATACTGTTGGAGTACTAGTTATAGTATTAATTCACAATGTACAGCACATTAAGGACAGAGATCCTACATGATTTTTTTTAAAGAATTGATTAATTATCTATGCAATTTCCAATTTAACACCAAGATTTTTTAATCATTTGCAATTATCTTTATATACAGAAGATCGATTCAGTATATACTATGTAAAGATTTCATCAGTTGGCACCCACACAGAAACACAAAGTGTAAAAATACTGTTTCAGTACTAGTAATAGCATTATTTCACATTGGATAACACATTAAGGACAGATCCCTCATGAGACGTAAGTACACAGTGACTCCTGAAGTTGATTTAACAATTTGACACTCTTGTTTATGGCGTCAGTAATCTCCCTAGGCTCTAGTCATGAGTTGCCAAGGCTATGGAAGCCTTTAGGGTTCGCCAACTTCGATCTTATTCTGACAGGGTCATAGTCAAAGTGGAAGTTCTCTCCTCCCTTCAGAGAAAGGTACCTCCTTCTTTGAGGGCCCCGTTCTTTCCACTGGGATCTCACTCGCAGAGATCTTTCATTTAGATCTTTCTTTTTTGTTTTGTTTTTCAGAGTGTCTTAGCTTTCCATGCCTAAAATATTCTCATGGGCTCTTGAGCCAGATCTGAATGCTTTAAGGGCTGATTCTGAGGCCAGAGTGCTATTTAGGACATCTGCCATTCTATGAGTCTGCTGTGTATCCTGCTTCCCATGTTGGATCAATGCCTTGAACTGGGTTACATGCTTTGCTGATACTGCATATATATTACATCTTGAGTTCCAATGCCATTTGAAATATAACATCATAGTATGAGTCACCATTGAAAAAGAAGCTGGTGTATTTGAAAAGCAGTTGAAGTGGGCAGGCATACAGATTAAAATGATTAGGTTTGTGAGCTGCAAGACCATGCCTTCACCATGCCCTGTGTGACCTCACACCCTACCTGATACCTCACCATGCTCCTCCGTGACCTCATCCCCCTACCTGACCACACATGGGTACCCACCAGCCAATCAAGTTAATTAACCACTTCCCTTAGGAAGTGGGTTAAAAGCCTGGGACACGATGTATCCCGCCTTTCTTTTCTTCCCTGGCCTCTTGCCAGGAGGGGGCTTGCTGTAGCCCTGCATCTCCAGGGCGCATGGCCTTTGGGCCATGTGCTTTAGGCTTCTGGCCTAGATGCTGCTCTACCTGGCTGGTTCCTGGTGTTCGGTATGAGCCCCTATTCACCTCTCTCTCCTAAATAAAGCTCTCACTCTCCTATGCATCTTTCTCACTAAATAAAAGCTTAAAATATACCATGCTGCCTCGTTTATCTGTGCCAGTATTTAGAATTCTTCTCTAAATATTAGAAAAGAACCCTCTTGGGCTTATTAATATCAGGGATTTATTAATAAGCTCGTGGTGAAGTCATATGGCACCCCAAATTCAGGTAGCGTATGTGGCACCCCAGATGGCGCTTCTGGGGAACTTTAAAGGGCCACATTTTTTGTATAAAATTTTAGAGAATCATCTCCGATTTCACAGTGACTTTGAAGAAAATCCTAGAAACAAGACTAGGGCATCTGGGAGGATGCGGCAACACCAATGCTCTTGATTGCACAGTGAATGGATAGTAACGCAGATCGAAAGGTGCACATCAGTGGCTTTGTACCAAAGCTGGTTCAAAAGCATAGGATTCTGAATTCAAAAAAATGAATATTTTAACTTTGGTTTGCTTATAATTCGCTTTATGAGTGCACAAGTATGTTATATAAGAATTTATTACTATGAGCTCATTCATTAAGCATTCTTATTGTAAGAAGACTAATAAGAAAGCATGGAGACATAGTTAAAATAGCAGCTGTATCAGTAAAGTTTCAATCAGAGAAGCAGAGCCAGATCAGAGAAGTACATCTATAGATATTGACGTAGATGTATAGCCGTAGATGTCCTTATCCAGACAAATGCATGCAGGGTTGGATTTACTGCGAGGAATTGGCTTGGACGTTTATGAGAGTTGGCTACACAAACTTGAAATCCCCAGAAAGAAGGGTGTAACAATCAGGCTGGACCTGCACACTTACAAGTTGTTACAAGCTCCTTGTGGAATCCTTATACTCTCTTTTCAGGGACTCCTCTGGTTGGGTCAAGCCCCCCCAGGATAGTATCTCTTTCGATTAATTTGTAATCAGCTAATTAGGCATTGCAAAACCTCTTCACAGCACCACCTACATCTGGGTTTACCAAATACTTTTGAACTTCTTTTCAGCTTAAAAGATCATCACCATGACATTTTTTGATTTTTAAATAGTACCTGACATAAGGATGCATTTAAATTTGAGGATGTCTTGGATGTGATGAAGTATGTCTTCTAATTCACTACTTTAACTCTTTATCTCTTTTTCTTATTCGCCTTGATGGAACAAAGCCTTAAGCCTCAGTCATTTTCCCTCATTGCCCAAAAGATAGATATTTATTCCTTGTCCCTGAATCTCAATTCAATCTCACACTCTGCTATCTTTACACCCCCCCCCCCCACACAAACATTGTTCCCCAGGTTCAGAGGCCTAGCCACTTGAAAGACAAGCATGGAGGAATTCATCTCTGCCTCCTGCCTCCTATCCCCACTCCCACCCCTAGCCCAGCTATGATATCAAAAGGCCTGGTCGCTGGGGTTGGGGCCCTCTGCCATGTGTGCAGTCTGTGCATGCTGGTGGTTGGTCACCCACCTCTGCAGATTTATTTTCTCTGAATAAATTCCATCTGGCTGTAGATTCGTACCCTCTTCATCTCTGTTTTGCACCTCTTTTCCTTACAGTTTGGTGCCATGTGTGAGGATACACCAATCCGCACTCTTTTCTTAACACTGTTTGTCTGAAATAGATTTCTTTGAGTTATTAAAAATAAATTTTAATTATATTTTTTCTATTTACAAATTTTCTATTGGATTCTTTTTTTTGTATTCATTATTATTCTTATTCACTATTCTTGTTTTTGGTTCATAATTTCTGAAATGTCTTTAAAAACGAGATAGAACTTCCATATGATACAGAAACCCCACTACTTGATAGCTATGCAAAAGACATGAAGTCTTTGTATCAAAAAAGATACCTGCTCCACTGTGTTTATTGCAGCACTATTCACAATCACCAAGATATTTTCTCTTGGACAATTGCAAATGAACTTACTGAAAGTCTTGTATTAGATTAGAAAATTTAATGTTGTTTATAGTTGATTTATCTCCTGATTATTATTTTTATCTTGATTTTTACATTGTTTTGAATTATTTTGATTTTTGATTTGGTTTTGTTTTGCTCTTTAGATGTTGGGCTTTCTTTTTTAGGATTTTGTGTGCTTTGTAGGATTATCTTATGTTGAAGGAGTTTTGTTTTGTGCTGGTGTCTTACCTCCTTTAGAAGATTTGTAATGTTTTCTTCCAATGGACCTTGAGTCTGCTGTCCAGGACTGTGTTTTATGTCAGCTGTTTGAGATTGCTGCTCTGTGGATAGAGTGGGGTATTTGGATCTAGTTACTTAAAGGAGCATATGGCTTGGTTCAGCTTGACTCTTGGCTGTAAGGCTGTGTTTGCAAACACAGTCCACTTGTCAGGTGCTCTAGCCCTACATGCTGGAACATTTAATTTTCAGTCTCCTTAATAGGTGATCTTCATCTTCCACTTGATTCTCAGAAGGGAGCCTGACTCCAGTCTTCAACCTTGCTTCAGGTTGGATTCCCTGTGCTTCCCACAGGAGTAGAAATCCTGCCTGCCTCTGTCTCTGTCTCTGCCTCGGCCTGCCTGGGGGCCGGGAATTCCTGTTGCTTCAGCCCCTCCTTACCTGTATTTATTCTGTTTCTCATTCACGGAGATGTTTATCATGTGTGTGAGACTAGCTATTGTTTTCAGTGAGCCCTTTACAGCTGTTATCCATCATTGTCATGGGGTTGGAATGATGCCACCTCCTTGGATGTCTCCTTTCCTTTCCAACCTGGAAGGCTTACTGGTATTTCCTAAAAGGCAACTCTCGGCATGTCGTCTCCCCCTTTCTAAGGTTTCAGTGCGCTCCTATTGAACTTAGAGCAAATGACAAGGCGCTGCCAGACCTTTGAAGACCTTTAGTCACCTGGCCTCTGCCCCCTATTTACGTGGAGCTGTTTTTAGTTCCCTGACTACCCTGTGATTCCTCTTACCACCAGGCTTTCCCAGGGGCTCTTTGTCCATCTGATACACTCGCCTCTCTGCCTTGTTTGTATTTAATCCTCTGGAGGCTCCTGCTCTTCCTTCAATGTCATTTCCTCTTCTATACCTCACCCCATGAACTTTGATTCCTACTGCCACTTCCTAAACGACTCTTGTCTCTTTCCTTTGAGATAACTTTTCTAAAAAGATTTATTTTTGTATTTGTTTAAAGGTAGACCAGGAAAAGAGAATGAGGGACAGAGAGGGAGGTGTCTTCCATCTGTTTTTTCACCACCCAAATATCTGACAGCCAGTCTGGACCACACTGAACCAAGGAGCCAGGCACTGGTCTTCCACATGGTTGAACCATCATCTGCCATTTTCCCAGGCATGTTAGCAGGAAGCCAAGCAGCAGGAATTTGAACCAGCACTCTGGTGTGCGAGTGGAGTCTTCACCTGCTGTGCCACAATGCAACCCCTTGGAGCTACTTTTTAATCAATCTGTGGTGAATCTGTCAGGTAGAAGTCAGATTTGAGCTTGTGTGTGTGTGTGTGTGACATAAAGGCCTAAAGAGTTGAGATCTAGGTCCAGTATATGCATCTCAAAGTCATCCCGATAATGTTTCAGGGGCAGCCCAGTATTTGCATCCTGCTTGCCCCCTTCTACCTGATAACCTGCCAGGTGCAGCCCAGTATCTGTACTTCAAACACTCCTCTAAGGCCGTGAGATGCCAGCCATGCTTCCCCCTGTCTGATAACTTCAGGGGAAAACTCAGAAAGGAATTTTTAGTATTTACATCCAAAAAGTCCTTTGTTTCAAGAGGAGCAGAGGTGGAGAGGCAAGACCCATCCCCTTAAAAAGCCCTGGCCTCAACCAGGCTGCGAGTCCAGCCCTCTGCCTCCCTGTTGAGCCGCCCACCTGGGCTGGCGTACCCTCACCACTTAACCATGTAACCCCGCTCTCCCCCAGTCTGAGTGACTGCACACTCTCTCTCAGGTTCTGTCTGGATAGGTGCCCATCTGTTCTTATGGCTGTCCTTCCCTAATAAACCTTGCTATTTTACTTTCTGCTACTCTCTGTTTCACGCCTGAATCCTTTCTTGTGCGAAGACAAGAACCCTGCCATTCGATGGTAACAAATCCTTGACTGCAGCTCCTTGCAAGTAGGAAGAATGTCTTACTCATTTAGTCTTCCATCACCACACCTAGCACATCACTGCTATGTAAATATTAGTAGAATGAATAAATGTAAAAGGAGATGCAATTTGCTCACTCATCTCATTTCTCCCTTACATCTTGAGTGAGCCCTGACTTTCTTGTGATACGGTGGAAAACACTATCCTTTTACAGTATCACCTTGCTGAAGAGTCACTAGGCTCAGCCTTAAATTCCTGTAAGGGGATTCTGAGCTGCTTGGTGTGCTGAAGGGTCTGGGGGAGTGATGGGATTCTAGTGTACAACAGAGAGGGCCTGGAGGGGTGAGTTAGAATGTCCTGTGTTTTGTGACAAAGAGATCCTTTTGTCCCCACTTGGTGTTGCTAGGGAGTGACACACAGAATTTCCAGGTATGGCATGGCTTGTGACTCTGAAGTAGGCAGGCATACAGGCTAAAATTAGATTTGTGAATTGGAAGACCATACCTTCGCCACGCCCCTGTGTGACCTCATGCCCCTACCTGATGCCTTCACCATGCCCCTGTGTGGCCTCATTCCCCTACCTGACCACACCTGGGTGCCTACCAACTAATCAGGTTAATTAACCACTCCCCTTGGATTAAAGCTGGACATGGTGTGGCCTGGCCAGGCTCTTCTTCCCTGGCCTCTTGTCAGGAGGGGGCTTGCTGTAGCCCTGCACCTCCAGGGCGCATGGCCTTTGGGCCATGTGCTCTAGGCTTCCTGGCCCAAATACAGGCCTAGATGCTCATTCACGTGGTTGATTCCTGGTGTTCTGTATGAACCCCTATTCACCTCTCTCTCCTAAATAAAGCTCTCACTCTTCTATGCATCTTTCTCACTAAATAAAAGCTTAAATGTACCATGCTGCCTCGTTTATCTGTGCTGGTATTTAGAATTCTTCTCTGAATATTAGGCAAGAACCCTCTTGGGCTTATTAATATCAGGGATTTATTAATAAGCTCGTGGTGAAATCATATGGCACCCCAAATTCAGGTAGCGTATGTGGCACTCCAGATAGCACTGCTGGGGAACTTTAAGGGGCCACATTTCAGTGTAAATTTTAGGGGGTCTTCTCTAATTTCAACTCGACAGTAATTATTAGGATGTATTGCTACCCCCTTGAAACTGCCAGTCCATGCAGACCAGTGCATGAAAGTTGATCTGAGCTCAGGGGCCCTAGGGAAGCAGAGCTACTCCTCTCCATTCTGAAGTAGACATAGTTCTGTGCACTTGGACGTGGCCTGTGACCTTGGCTGCAGCCAGTGGGTGCTGGGAAATCTGAGTTTACTTATTGATCACCAGAGCAGCTGTTTAGGTTGGCTTTCAAGATGATCCCTCATAGAGAGCTGTAGTTGTGCCAAAAGCTCTCTTACTCGTTTTCCTCCACCATTTTTATGTGCAATTTAGTTAAAAAAAAAAAAAACAACTTGCCTTTCATGTGTAGGCCAAGATGGTGACTTCATAAAGAAGAGGAAATGGGAAGCAAGAAACTTCCTTGAAAGATTTAAAATAAATTATTATTTTGTAATAATAAATGGTGCATTGAAATATTTTACTGAGGAACTCTGATAGTTGAATGGGCTGAAATCTGGGTATTTGGGATGGTTACCAGTCCTTCTCCAGGACTTGGAGAAGTGTTGTACTTGCCCGTTCTCTACTTTCTATTCTTTATTTGTTTTCATTCCTTAGAGAAGAGATGTATGTCAAATTTTATTCTATTTATTTATTTATTTAAAGATTTATTTATTTATTTGAAAGTCAGAGTTATACAGAGAGAGAGGCAGAGAGAGAGAGAGAGAGGGAGAGAAAAGTCTTACATCCACTGGTTCACTCCCCAATTGATCACAACGGCTTCAGCTGGGCCGATCCAAAGCCAGGAACCAGGAGCTTCTTCTGGGTCTCCCACATGGGCTCAGTGGCCCAAGGACTTAGGCCATCCTTTACCACCTTCCCAGGCCGTAGCAGAGATCTGGATCGGAAGTAGAGCAGCTGGGACTCTAACCGGTGCCCACATGGGATGCTAGCACTGCAGGTGGTGGCTTTAACTGGTATGCCACAGTGCCAGCCCCAACTTCTCAGTATTCTCTGCTCTGCTATGTGACCTGAGACCACTATTCAGGCTGGAGGTGCAGAGAGGGGAAGAGTCACATTACCTGTGATTTCTAGAGTATCCCGTGGTTGTCTTATCTTCCTAAGATGCTCCTGAGAAGTATCTTAGGAACAGTGTCAGATTAGAAGGGAAAGCAGAGGAACCCACTATAATGTTCGTCCTCTCATTGACTAGCCATGTGACCTTAGGAAAATCATGGGCAGATGTGAACCCACCGTCTGTCCAGGCCTCTGTTCACCCACCTGTAACTGTGAGGACTGCAGCCAAGGGTAGTCACTTTGTTGTCTTGGGAGGAATCAGATTGTTTAAGAAAGTAGAGAACGGACGGGGTGAGTGAGAGGCCACATGAAGTCAACATACAAATCCAGTGAAATCGTTGCTGTGCAGGAAAGCAAACCATGAGCATCAGCATCTCTAATTACTTCAAAAGAATCCTTTCTCTGAGTTAAAATATATGTTATTTTAATGAAATTACATACTTACTAATTTCGTTGGATGGATTATTTTTTAATTTAAATACATTTACTTATTTTTTAAAAGGTATTTATTTTATTTATTTGAAAGAGTTACAAAGAGATGTAGAGCCAGACATAGAGAGAGGTCTTCCATTTGCTGATTCACTCCCCAATGGCTACAATGGCCAGATCCGAAGCCAGGAGCCAGGAGCTTCTTCCTGGTCTCCCACATGGGTGCAGGGACCCAAAGACTTCTACTGCTTTCCCAGGCCTTAGCAGAGAGCTCGGTGAGAAGTGGAGCAGCCAGGACTCAACTTGGCGCCCATATGGGATGCCAGCCCTGCAGACCAAGGCGCCACAGCACTGGCTCCCTTACTTGTTTTAAGAAATTTGCTTATTTATTTGAAATGCAAAGTTACAGAGACAAGGAGAAACAGAACAAGAGAGAGAAATATATCTTCCATCCACTGGTTCGCTTTCCAAATAGCCTCAATGACTGGGGATGGGCCAGATCAAAGCCAGGATCCTGGAACTTGATTTGTGTCTCCCCCATGGGTGCAGGGATTCAGGCACTTGGACCATTCTCCACTGATTTCCCAGGCAGATTAGCAGCGAACTAGATTGGAAGATGAGCAGCAGAGACCAGAAGCAGCATGCTGGTATCACAGATTGTAGCTCAACTTACTACACCACATTGCCAGCCCCTAGATACATTTATTTTAACAGGAAAATTTTTCATGTTGTAAATGGAAAGTAAGCATAATTCACTATAAAATGAAGATAAATTGGCATTTTGAAAATTATTTATTTATTTATTTGAAAGAATTAGAGAGAGAGAGAGAGAGAGAGAGAGATAGATCTTCCATCCACAGGTCCACTCTTCAGACGGCCTTAATGACCAGGGCTGGGCCAGGCTGAAGTCAGGAGCCAGGAGCTTCTTCTGGGTCTCCCACATGGGTGCAGGGGTCTGAGGACCTGGGCTATCCTCCACTGCTTCCCCAGGCCATCGGCAGGGAACTGGATCAGAAGTGGAACAGCTAGAACAGGAGCAGGCAGCCATGCAGGAAGCAGGCATTGCAGGCAGTGGCTTTACCTGTTATACCAAAATGCCAGCCCCTGAACTGGCATTTATTTCTTTTCAAAATATAATTTATTATTTTTGTTATTGTGCATATTTAAGATATTATGTATATATAAAGTGTAAAGGTTACTATGGTAAGGAAAATGAACATATCCATCATCTCAAATATTACTCATTGTTTATTTTTGTAGCAAAACTAATATCTATTCATTTAGCATGAATTCAGTACAGGGTAAAATTTTATTACCTTCAGTCCTCTTGCTGCGCATTAAGTCTCAGAACTTGTTCATCTTACATTTCTGCTACTTTATATCCTCTGACCTACATCTGTTCATCTCCCCACTCCATACACACCCATGATAATCACTGTTTTGTTCTGTCTCTATAGAAATGTTATAATATTTTTTAGATTCCACAGATAATTGAGATTATGCAATATTTTGTTTTTGTTACCTGGCTTATTTCACTTAGCATAATGTCCATCCATTCACTTAGCATAGTGACTCATCCATGCTATGACAAATGGCAATATTATGTTCTTTGTAGGGTTGAAAAATATCCATGATTATATTTATATAGATTCTAATCTATGTCCACCTCATCTATATCCATATGTATTTCCGTCTCATCTTTATCTATATCCATCTCTATCTACACCACATTTCTTTCCTTTCATTGGTTGATGCACACTTAAGTTGTTTCCATATCTTGACTATTGTGGATACTGCTGCAATGAACATGGAGAGCAGATACCATTTATTAGATGGTGATTGCATTTTTTGGGTATATGCCCACAGGTGAGCTTGCAGAATCTATAGAAGTTCTATTTTTAAGTTTCTTTAGAAACTTCCATACTGTTTCTCATAATGGCTGTGCCAATCTATCCTTTTCAATATAATTTCCGTTTAGATAATGTTGCCTGGAGAAGGCTCTGAGCCTAAAGCATCCTATCTCTTGTTAATAAGGGAGATGAACAAGAATTTACATGCTGTATGTTGGCACCAAACTGGTTATTTTTTTCATTGACTTAAACCAAAAAAATAGAAAGGAAACTGAGCAGGGGATAATATTCTCACAATGAAATACGATGTTAAAATGCTTGCGCTCTCTCTCTCTCTCTTTCTCTCTTTCTCTCTCTCTCTTTCTCCCTGTCCCCAGATCATCTTGTAGGCCTCCAAAGAAATGTTTTTGCTTCCCCCAACACCGCTTTCAGGAAAACTAGCTAAAAAGATTTATGTGGTTTCTTTTTTTCAAGTTACAAAACAATGTGACAAGGCACAAACTATTGTTCTATCATATCCATAGGGAATTGTCTCTAGGTTGCTCTGAGGATACCAAAATCCATAATGCTCAAATCTCATATGAAATGGCACAATATTTGCATGCAACCTATGTAAAACTTCCTGTGTATTTTAAATTATCTCTAGATTACTAACAATAACTAATAAAATTTAAGTGCTAGGTAAACTTTAGATGGTATGATATATTGTTTAGGGAATGATGATCAGGAAAAAAGTCTGTACATGTTCAATACACAGATTTTTTTCCTGAATATTTTTGATTCACAATTGGTAGAATCTGCAGGGATAAGACTCACTGAAATTGGAGAGCCAACTATTGGGCGCCGGATTCTGTCCTGGTTGCCCCTCTTCCAGGCCAGCTCTCTGCTGTGGCATGGGAGTGCAGTGGAGGATGGCCCAAGTGCTTGGGCCCTGCACCCCATGGGAGACCAGGATAAGCACCTGGGTCCGGCCTTTGGATCAGCACAGTGCACTGGCCACAGCATGCCAGTCGCGGCGGCCACTGGAGGGTGAACCAATGGCAAAGGAAGACCTTTCTGTCTGTCTCTGTCTCACTGTCTACTCTGCCTGTCAAAAATAAAAATAAAAAAAAAATAAAACACATGTCAGGACTGGTGTTGTGGCATCCCATAAAGGCACTGGTTTGAGCCCGGCTGCTGCTCTTCTGATCCAGCTCCCTGCTAATGTGCCTGGGAAAGCAGCAGAAGATGGCTCAAGTGCTTGGATCCCTGAACACACATGGGAGACCTGGATGAAGTTTCCTGGTTGTCTCCATTTGGGGAGTGAAACAGTGGATGAAAGATCTTTCTCTACCTCTCCTTCTATCCCTGTAACTCTGACCTCCAAATAAATAAAACTAAGTCTTTTAAAAAGCACATGTCATATATGATACACTCTGGACAATGCACCAGTTGCCATGGATATGCTAAAATGTGGTGTTCAAATGAACACAAATATCCAACTCTTCAGCCAATTTTTTGACACCCATATCTCTACTTGAATTTATGGAATATTTTAGTTTCTATTAAAAACACCACTGAGTCTATCTGTATATTGGATTTGCCTAGGACTAAAGAGAGAAACATATATTTTGATGTGCAGGAATGCAAAGGGCCTTGTGGTTCTCTACCCAAGTAGAGGAGAATTTAAGAGTATTGGATAACAAAACATTCAAACCAGATGGGTACCAAGCATGTCAAAGCATTTTGGAGAAGTAGTTTGGTGGCTATTTCTAGATACAAAAGCAGTCCTGTTCTTCAGTTGTGTTCCTTTTCTTCTTTAAACACCTACCACCGGAACTTGTACTTAATTGCATTTTCTTAAGACAATTTACAGTTACTGAAACACAAGGATACTGCACTGAAGGGCTCAGGTTTTCTCTCTACCAGTGAAGCGACAGAAGCACAAAACGGACCAATGTGTGGCTCAAGGGATATTAGTGAATCACTAGCAGACAGGGGACTCGTCAGCCTTATAAATGAAGTCATGTTTTGCCTACAACCCAAGAAAGCATGAATCACTGGTTTTGATTTCTTTCTTTTTATTTTATTAGTTTTAAACTGCTAAATGGATCACCCTCCTCCTACTCCTCAACTCCAGCTCCTTTCAAATTTGGAAGCCAATTACATTCCAGGGAAGCAGAGATCTGGTGATAAAGTACTTGCTGCAAGTTTCAGACTCAGACCCATTTTTACGACTTGCTTATAAAATCGTGAAAGCTGGTCTAATGGTGGAAAGGTTGATGCTGCCCAATGCTAAATAGTACAATTAGAGGGACACTCAGATATCCTCCCTGAGCATCCCGTCTCCTGTTGGTATCCCAAAACACAGATCTTTCACATAGTAGTTCAGGCTCCTCCTTATTTTCAGGAATCATCATATGGATCTTCTCTGCAAGATATCCCAACTACTAATGAAAACACACACACACACACACACACACACACACACACACAAAGCTACTGGGCCAAGACAATTGTACCCACTGGGAACAGAGGCAGGGCTAATGGACCAGTGTCTAGGTGGGGGATAGCTTGAGGAATCTGCATCAGAGGAAAAGACCAAGGTATCATTTCACAGGGGTCTCCTGCTTCTGGTATTCCTCCTTGTCTGCTGTGAGGCTTTATCAACTGAGGGCCTGGAGGGTAGGGTAGAAGTGAGTCTATTACTTATAATATTCTACATCAATTTAAAATAAAAGAGTTAGTTGAGAATCAGCTATTTTGATTGATACAAACTTACTGAACATGGCCAGAATAAAGGGGTTAAGTCATTCAATTCAGGTCAAATTCTAAAATATAGGTCTTATTCAACTACTTAACTATATAATCCATGTCAAGAAAAATGGCTTTGGTCAAGAGCTCTCAATTCTTATCTGAAAGAGCAAAATGTTGAGAGTTCTATTTTTAATGTAATATTCTAAATTTCAAAAATGAATAGTTGCATCAAGTAACTAAATCTCTAACATAGCAACATCGGTGGGCAAATAACAAGAACAATACATTCATGAAAGCTACATAGCATTTATTAAGCACATAATATATCCACATTCCATCCACATTGCTGAGAAATTTGCTTTCCATGTGTACTACCTCTCTAGCTCCTGTAATTCTAAAGGGATTTTGTTTCATCTTTCTGGCAACCCTGTAAAATAGTTATGGCGACTTATTAATTTGACAGATCTTATTATTACATGCAGAAATTGTTCAAAGTCCTTGGGATGCAAAACAATTGGGCAAGATGAGCATTCTTTCTGCTCTCACATTTACGACATAGTGGAGAGAGAACACTGACAGTAAAATGATCCTTTTAAAAATGTATGTATTTGAAAGGTGAAGAGACAGAGATCTCTCATCCACTGGTTCACTCCCCAAATGCCCATGACACTGTACGCTAGACCAGGCCAAAGCTAGGAGACAGGAACTCCATCTGGGTCTCCCATGTGGGTGGCAGGGACCTGACTGCTTGAGCTATCAACTGTCTCCTGGGATGCACATTAGCAGGAAATGGGGTTGGAAGTGGAACTGGGACTTGAACCAGGAACTCCAGTATGGGATTCTGTAGTCCCAAGTAGCATCTTAACCACTGCAGCAAGCACCTATCCCTAAACTATAGTTTCAAATAGTTTAGTTCCTTTACAGTGTTTTGTTTAGACCTGTACATTTGAAGCAAACATCTATGGTAATATGATTCCATTAGGAGGTAGCAAAGTGATGAGGAAGACAAATGAGGCGAATGGAGACCTGTAGACAGGAGACAAAGGGAAAGCCTGCCTTTCTTTATGGTGAGCTTCCAGGTAAAATCACCATCCCAGGCCAAGCTCTGTGGTGGAGAAGATGTTGGCATGTTGCAAATACTGAAAGAAACTCCCTGTGACTGGTGATGGTGGGAAGGGAAGAGCGGTAAAGGATGAGATTGGGATGCCAGCAGGGGCCAGATTATACAGAATCTTGTGGGTCATGGTGGAGAATGAAAGCAAGGAAGGTGAGTCATGGAGCACACAGTCATGGACCACACAGACTGTATGACCTAAAGCATCGCTGAGCCACAAGAGAATTTCTCTGCGTCTCTCTCCTTAGCTCTATCACTCCCTCTATTTTTATATTTTTATATGTACTCCTACCTCTATCTCTCCCATCTCTATCTGTACATTTAGCTTGACATATACCTATAGGATTGATAGGTCTCTATATCTATTTACTTATCTATCAGTTATCATCTTTTTATTGTTTATCAGTTACTATGTGCTTGGGATTCTAGCCTGTGGAGATATAATAAACATGGCTGTCAGTGTTTCTACCTTTGTGGATCTTCATTAAGTGCAATAGAGCAAACTAAAGCAAGGAAAAAGAATGCAGAATGAAGGAGGCTGTTTTAGATAAGACGCTTTAGGCAGAAAAATGCTTCTTGAACAGAGACATGACTTAGGAGAGGAAGCGGCTATCAGCTCTGAGCTCTAAAGCTAATAATTTTGTCATTTGCGTTTCTAAGTAAAGAAAAATGACATGCTGTGATTATTGTGTGTGTGTGCTTGTACACATATGCATGTGTGCATTTGTTAGCCAAACCATTTCTCAGACCAGAGACAGCGAGAAAAGTTCAGCCTACGTTGTGTAAACAGGATTTGGAAGCATCAGTTTAGTAAAATTTTGCCAGGCTTGGAGAACCATGGAAGCAGTGTTTATGGAAAGAAAGAGCCCAGCCAGACAGAAGTTCTGTGTGTTTCAGATGTGAGGCTCTGGCGTCTGCACGCCAGGTGTCAGTTACCCCTGGAGAGACTGTGACAGCATTTTTATTGCAGTGTTCAATGGCTTGGATAAGAGTAGACCTCCACAAAAGATTGAGGGAGATTGATGAGTCCAGTAACATCCAATAAGAGAAGACTAAATGTTGGAATTTGGTAATCATTGGAACTGGGCACTGCAATATATTCCTGTAAAAGACTCATGATTAAGTCATACTCTTTTCTCTGTATACTTCTCTCTTTAATTTTTTTCCCCATCAGAATTTCTACTCTTTGACAATAATTAATACATATCAAAATTCTGAACATGAAGGCACTCCTTGTTGTATGAGTCCTTGGATAATTTAGATGTGAATTAAAAATTAAAAAAAATACTACATTGTTTTTAAAATGACTGTTAAGTGGAGTAAACTACCCAGGATTAAATTCGGCAGTTCACATGTTGATTCCAACCACTTTGGCCTTCTTGATGACATGGACCAAGATATTTCAAAGGGTACTTGGTGATTTATTGAGTCCTATGCAAGAGAAGAAAGAAAATGTGTCAGGTTATAGTTCTGGAAACTACTAAGGCATTTATCTATGCATACTTTTGTCCATCCATACAGGAGGTATTTATGGAACACTGTTAATTACAGATGAGTAAGGCATGGCCTCTGTTTCCAGAGAGTTCGTAGTCTAGTGATGGGTAAGGGAAAGATATTTGACCAAAAAGATTAGTGCAGGACTGTGGTAAAGATCAGATGCTTTGGGGACCAGGGAAAATGATCCCAAACCAGATGATGTGCTTGTGGGCAGTTTCCCATGAACACTGCTCATCCTGCAGAGGAATGGTGTGTGGGAGTTTGCAGGCAGAGAAGGCCTAAGAGGCTTTTCAGTAAGACAAACTTGTAAGAACCTGTACTTAGGCACAGAGGGTTGAAGAGCGAGACTCACTCAAGGAAGTACGGGAAATTTGCGCAATCAGAGTCCTGACTGGACATCTTTTAAGGTGGTAGGGCTGGGTATGTGGAGGAAAAGAATGGCCAGAAGTGAGAGTCAGTATTTTTAGGGACAAGATTATGCGAGGCCTAAAGACTATGTCAGTGAACTTGGGTTTGGTGCTAGTAGCTCTAAGAAACCAGAGATATATTATTTATCAGTTATTTTTGAATTATTTATTTACTTGAGAGGCAATAGAGAGGAGGATGGGGAGAGATGAAGCGGAGGAGAGAAATAGGAAACAAATCAAAAACATGAAAAAATATCCATTCTACTTCCAAGCTAGATGCACATCTCTGACATGCATCAATTACTCTGCAGGCATGGTTGTTGGTTGTCTGACGTCATTGTTCATTCATGAAGGAAACCCTTCGTTTTTTTCTTTTTTAAAGATTTATTTATTTATCTGAAAGTCAGAGTTATAGAAAGAAGGAGAGGCAGATAGAGAGAGAGAGAGAGAGAGAGAGAGAGAGAGAGAGAGAGAGAGTCTTCCATTCCACTGGTTCACTCCCCAATTGGCTGCAACGGCCGGAGCTGTGCTGATCTGAAGCCAGGAGCCAGGAGCTTCCCCAGGGTCTCCCATGTGGGTGCAGGGGCCCAAGGACTTGGGACATCTTCTACTGCTTTCCCAGGCCATCGCCAGAGCTGGATCAGAAGCAGAGCAGCCGGGACTTGAACTGGTGCCCATATGGGATACCAGCACTATAGACAGTGGCTTTACCTGCTACACCACAGTGCCTGGGACAGAGAAGATGGTTGGTGAGTGAGCCAGGAGTTGATCTGTGAATGATTCAAACTGTATATGAGCCCATTTGAACATTTATTGAATTATTCATGTTACATACAAGATATGTTGGTCATTGCAACAAAAGTAAGTCAAAAGCAGCAATAGAGCAATGACTTAATATTTACTGAGGATCCTCTTCAAGCTAGCCACAAACTCAGGTTCTGCATGCATCATCTGCGTTAATCCTCATCATCTCCTCATAGCATTAGTTTTATCATCCCACTTTACGTATGGGAACACCAAGGTTGATGGAGCTTACCCAGCACTCTCAGGGTCACACAGATGAGAGGTCGGAAAGTAGGATGAGATGCCAATACTCCTTGACAGCAGTCTGTGCCTCTTCTGTCTTACCGCTATTCCAAGTATCTGTAGGTGCTTCAACTGAAAGAGGAGGCATGTTTGTTTCTCTGGCCCTAGAGGAGAGAGGCTCTTCTTGATGGGGAGAAGGAGGGCTTCTGCTGGACAACATGGCGATCCTGGATCTTGGCGAACAGGACTGACTTTTCCAGGAGGCTCTGATCAGCCATCCCTGGATGAGAGATGTTGATGTAAAAAATGGACAGCCATCTCTCAGGTTATGTGTAGAGTAATTTCTCTTCTGCCAGGTAGAATTAAATGTGTTCAGTTCTGTTTGTATGATCCTGAGATATTCTTTGGATAAATAGCTCCTGACATCTGGAGGGTATTTCACATTAGACAAACACTTGCAAGGACCATCTTATTTGATCCCAAGTAGAACTTTTTTTAGGGGGGGATGAGGTAGCCCAGATAAGCAACGTGACTTGTCTAGGGATACACAGAGTAAGTGGGAGATTTGGAAACAGAGTTGAGTCAGAAAATTCCAAGATCAGTGCTTCTTCCCCTGTGTGTAATGTTTACTTCAGTGGAGCAGAACTCCTGATCTGTAGGGCAATGTCATACAGAGTGAGCAGTTCGTCCCGTAATGAGAATGGACCTCATGCTGAGACAGTCATCCATTTTTATGTGGGTCAATATTCCCTGAGGCCTGGACCTCCTTCTGGAAAAAAAAAGAGGCATTTTTCAAAAATCTTCCTTAATTATCTCATCAGTCTAACATGTTGCTTTCTATCTAACTTTGCCCTATTTCCATGGGCAATTTATGTATACCCAGAGATGTTAGAGTGCTATTTTTTGCCTCAAAGATTTTATGTTTGGCTTATTTTTCTTGACATGTGACTCCAGGGCATAGGTTTAAGTCCCCCATTTGTGTAGCCCAGAGGGTCAAGCCGTGTTGGGCCAGGAAATGCATTGACTCCTGACTGGAAATTAGTCTGTGTGCTAAATATAAGCAGGTCTCCCTAGCTACTAGATTGTGAGACCATGTGAAACGAATCATTCACTCGGTACAAACATGCATTATCAGGCCACAATCTGGAGCTCCAACCAATTCATCTGGCTTCTCGTGGAGCAGTGGGTGACTAAGGGGTGCGGGGGCATGGGGAGACTGCTCAGTCCTGTCCATCTAAGGCAACATCTGTATGGTTTGATGGAATAGATGTGGTGAGTTTGGGGCCAAATGGTTGTGTTAGACATTCAGACTGGAACTTCAACACCATCTGAATAGTTTCAATCCTGTGTATGTAGGACACTAGGGTTTGGGGGTGGAGGTGACTTTCTCATGATCTCACAGCAATTTGGTGGCTTAGTCAGGGTCTTACCAAAGGTCAAAATGCCTAGGCCGGCACTCATTCCCTTATGTAAGGCTGCCTGTGCCGTTGCTTTTCCGTTGGCTTCTTAGCTTTCTTATGTTTTGAATCCTGGAAGTTTTGGGGTGACTTCTGTGAGTCTTAGGAACTTTCAAGAGAATATGATGATTAATGCCATCTACTGGAAGTTGATATTAGGTCAAGATAGATGTTCTGTGTATTTTTTATATATGACAATCTTTTTTTAAAGATTCATTTATTTATTTGACAGTTACACAGAGAGAAGAGAGGCAGAGAGAGAGAGAGAGAGAGAGAGAGAGAGAGAGAATGTGAGAGAGGTCTTCCATCCACTGGTTCACTCCCCAATTGGCCACAATGGCCAGAGCTACACTAATCCAAAGCCAGGAGCCAGGAGCTTCCTTCGGGTCCCCCATGCGGGTGCAGGAGCCTAAGGACTTGGGCCATCTTCTGCTTTCCCAGACCATCACAGAGAGCTGGATTGGAAGTGGAACAGTGCCAGCCCCAACATAACAATCTTAAACTACCATGAAGTTTGTGTGTTTCCTTTCCTGTTTTGAAGTGGAGGGAACTGATACTCACAGATGGCAATTTCCCAGGGACATAGAGTCTACGAGGGGCACAGCCTGGATTCACATCAAGATGTAACCCAGGGGTGTGGTGCAAAGGATTCAGAGAGGTCCTATGGTGACATCTGATCAGTTAACAGAGATGGCTGGGGACCAGCATTTCATCACCTCAGAGGGATTTTTTGAGCATCTGTTAATATCTTGAAGGATATTTTTTTTTTTTTTTTTTTTTTTTACAGGCAGAGTGGACAGTGAGAGAGAGAGACAGAGAGAAAGGTCTTCCTTTTGCCGTTGGTTCACCCTCCAATGGCCGCCGCGGTCGGCGCGCTGCGGCCGGCGCACCGCACTCATCCGATGGCAGGAGCCAGGAGCCAGGTGCTTTTCCTGGTCTCCCCATGGGGTGCAGGGCCCAAGCACCTGGGCCATCCTCCACTGCACTCCTGGGCCACAGCAGAGGGCTGGCCTGGAAGAGGGGCAACCGGGATAGAATCGGTGCCCCGACCGGGACTAGAACCCGGTGTGCCGGCGCCGCAAGGCGGAGGATTAGCCTGTTGAGCCACGGCGCCGGCCGAAGGATATTTTTAAAAATGAATCTTTAAAATTCATTATTTTTTATTTTAGTTTTGAATATTTGTTTATTTGAAAGAGAGAGAGAGAGAGAAAGAGAGAAAAGAGTGAATATCTTCCATCTGCTGGTTTACTCTGAATGGCTTCAACAGCCGGGGTGAGGCCAGGCGAAAGCCAGGAGCTAGGAACTCCATTTGGGTTCCCCACATGAGTGGCAGGGATCCACATACTTGGGCCATCTTTTGTTTTCTTAGGCACATTAATAGGCAGCTGTATCAGAAGCAGAGCAGCTGGGACTTGAACCAATGCTTATATAAGATTCCAATGTCACAGGTGGTGGCTTACTCACTGTGTCACAATGCTGGCCCCTATTTATTAGAAAGGAAAAGAGACAAAGACATATAGAGAGAAGGAGATCTTTCATCTGGTAGTTCACTCCCCAAATGCCTGCAACAGCAAAGGCTGGGCCAAGATGAAGCCAGGAACTCAGAACTCAATCTAGCTCTCATGTGGATGGCAGAAACCCTAGTCCTTGAACCATTCATTACCTGGTACTCCCAGGAAATACATTAACAGGAAGCTAGGATTAGAAGTAGAACTGGGGCCCAGGGCCGCGGCTCACTAGGCTAATCCTCTGCCTGTGGTGCCAGCACCCCGGGTTCTAGTCCTCGTTGGGGCACCAGTTCTGTCCTGGTTGCCCCTCTTCCAGTCCAGCTCTCTGCTGTGGCCAGGGAGGGCAGTGGAGGATGGCCCAAGTGCTTGGGCCCTGCACCCCATGGGAGACCAGGAGAAGCGCCTGGCTCCTGGCTTCGGATTGGTGCAGCGTGCTGGCCGTAGTGGCCATTTGAGGGGTGAACCAATGGAAGGAAGACCTTTCTCTCTCTCTCTTTCTCTCTCTCTCTCTCACTGTCTAACTCTGCCTACAAAAAAAGAAAGAAAGAAAGAAAGAAGAAGGAAGCAGAACTGGAACTAGAACTCAGGCCCTCTGATGTGAACATCCCAAGGTTCTTTTATTTTTTATTTTTATTTTTTTTCCCAAGGTTCTTTTAACCACTGAACCAAATGCCCATCCCAGTTATATGTGTGTCAAAGGTGAACGTATTATTATCCCAGTCTTCTGGGAAAACAGTCTGCTGGTAGAAATGCAAGCAAACTCCTACTATATTGGAGAAATTGTCAAATGGATGGATGATAAGGTCTAAGAGGAATAGAACAATTTTGTACAATTTTGTACAAAGAATAAAAATAGTTTGTTAGAGGAGTTGACATTTTTCTGTTAAACAAGTGAGGAAAGAATTCAAAGCATAAGATGATTGTATGTGTAAAGAAATGGAAGCAGAACAAATTGTGGAATCATGGATTACTTCAGGAAATACAGATCATTAGGTATTATAAATTTGTGAAAATATAAGCAGAGAACCATAAAAGATAATATCAAATTCACAGGTTTTTAAGGACCTTGAATATTTTGTTACTAGGATTGGAATTTTTCTCTGAGGACAACTGGGAAAACTGTGGGTAGATTTTAAGCAAGAGTGACATGATTGGCATATTTTATAGGATTAGTTTTGACTATTACTAATGGAAACCTCCACCTTGATACTGATTTAAAAACAGTCAAAGTTATTTATTATGTAAAAGTATCAAGTTACATAATCTAGTACTCATATGGGGACTTTTCAGGAATTCAAGTTCTTTCCTAATATCCCTGTTTGTGGCCTCATATTTGAAACCCACTTATATTAAAAATTCACAGTCCTGACAGAGATATAGAATCAATGATAAAGGAGAGTGTTAAATCTAGGCCATAGGGTTCTTTTAAAGAAATTTCCAGAAACTTCTGCAAGACACTTCTGATTTTATCTCTTTCATTGAAACTTAGCCATATATCTATACCCAACTACAAGGATGGTTTGGAAGTTTAGTCTTTATTCTGGACCATCTTAGGCCTATACAAAAATAAAGTTGTATATGTTTCTTCAGAGACCAGAAGGGATATTGAGAAAAGTTAGCAGCTGTTTATTTTAAAGAGCTCACTTCAATAGCCCTATCCAAGATGGAAAATGATACAGAAATAAGACTAAACTTGTGAACTTGGAGGTGCTCGCCCCTTACATTACCTAGGCATTGCCAGATTAAGGAAATTGCTCTCTCAGCTTTATTTCTGTGCAATTGAGTCAGAGTTAGACATGTCTGCTTGAGTCAATGAGTCATACCATGGTTGGGCAGACCTGTTTAGGTATGTAGAATGGACTACAACATGTGTCTGGTTTGGACTGAATCCTTTATTGGCTTAAAACTCTTTTCATTGTGCTTTTGACCACAAATAGCTATATCAGGTTTCTTATTCTGATCATTTATAGAGCTAGGACAGGAAAGAGGAAGTTTCTGTACATTCCATTCTGATTAGCAGAGTTAACAGGCTGTGTTTATTAGATATTCATGGAGTTAGATTAAGAATATGAGCTTTAGAATCAAAAATTGCCTTCAGCAAGCAACATGTCATATTGATTCCTTTCTGGCTGGCTCTTTGTTTACTTTTGTCTGATCCCTAAACTATTCACTTTCAAAGGAGATGAGGAAAGTAGTCACCCGTCTTTTTGACTGTCTGTAAAATATAGTGGCATAGAAAGGAGTTGAAGATGGAAGGATTTAGTCTTTGACCCTGACAATACTCATTTGGTTGTGTCTACCTACATGCATCTCCTTTAGCAATCTACTCCTGGCTCAGAAAGTATGTTGAGAGCTTGATAAGTGCAATAATCCAGCATAGGTCCTATGTTGGTTCATCCAGTCTTCACCAGCCCCTCCAATCTGCAGTCCCTTTACATTCCACTCTTTTTTCCAATGACCTTATGTCCACTATCCTCCAGAATCCTAGTCTTCCCACTTTACTTAGTTTTGTTGGGTCCTACATTGTAGCTTGCTTCTTGGCTAGGGATATGAAAGAATAAGATTGCTAGGGTTCTGAAAGAATAAGATTTTGCTTGAGAACTCCAAGGTTGAGATATAATAATATCTATAATATTATATGGACATTATATAATAAAGACATAATATAAAATGAATTTACAGTTTTTATTTATATGATTTATTTATATGATTAATTTTGAACCTTGGTAGTCATGTAACTTTTTCAGGTTTTCTTATTAGTAATAGAGGATAATGATCCTGTACATTATTTTCAAGATTAGATGAGTTTATATATGTATCTCACATTTTGATATAGTACTTGGCATATAACAAGTAAGAAATAAATATTTGCTATTATAATAGTTTTGGGGCTGGGAATTTAAAAAATAAGGTCAGGAAATTGGAGGAGCTGTTATGAGAGCTACTTTATGTCAAAGAAGTTGAAATTTGGCAAAAGGGAAGAAGGGCTTCAGACAGGAGACTTTATTAGTTTCTTATTGCTATTAGAGAAGTTATAAAAAATATTACAGTTCTGCATATTGGAAGACTGAAGTGGGTAGGCCAGGCTGCCTTCCTCTGGCTTAGGATAACAGTGCCTTTTCCAGCTTCTAGGTTGTGCCTGTTCCAAGGCTCATGACCATATCTCGCTCTGCCTCTACAGTCAAATCTCCTATGTGACACTGAATCTACTGCTTCCTTCTTACAAACACCTTTATAATTACAACAGGTCCAGCCAGTTAATTCAGGGCAGTCTGCCCATCCAAGTGTCTTAATTATATCTGCAAAGTCCCTTTTGCTCTGTAAGGTAAAACATTCACAGATTCTGGGTTTTAGGATATGGGCTCCCCAGCCCCCCACACCATGTGCGGGTATTATTTAGCCCATGATGTAAAGTAATATGGCTATTTGGAGATTTCCAGTTAAGATGCTTCTGTGAGATTTGGGTGCTGGAGGCGGATCTGGACATAAACATTAGGGTCAATAAGAGGAGTGGAAGATGAGGAACTAAATTCACTAGGACATGGTTAATGAGAGTAGGAAAAGGGATGATTTCTGGATTTCTAACTGCAGGGACTGAGAGAGTGATGGAATCAAAAGGGGTCGGTAAACAACAGATGAGGTGACTCACATTGATCAAGGCTTTCTAAGAATTGCTATTTCTTGTTCCTACAGTCATTCCTTATGAACCCAGAAGGCAGCCTGGCCTAAAAGAGTGACTCCAATACTTCATTAATTCTTTTTTCTTAAGATTTATTTATTTATTTGAAAGTCAGAGTTATAGAGAGGCAGAGAGAGAGAGAGAGAGAGAGAGAGAGAATGAATGAATGTGAGAGAGTTCTTCCATCCACTGGTTCACTCCCCAAATGGTCACAATGGCCAGAGTTGAGCTTGTTGCTGGTCTCCCACATGGCCATCTTCTACTACTTTCCCAGGCACATTAGCAGGGAACTGCATTGGAAGTGGAGCAGCCAGGACTTGAACTGGTGCCCATATGGGATGCCAGCACTGTAGGTGGTGGTTTTGCCTGCTGTGCCACAGAGCCGGCTGCATGTCATTAATTCTTGTTTTTTAAACTTTTATTTAATGAATATAA
This sequence comes from Sylvilagus floridanus, assembly GCA_949820135.1. NCBI lineage: Eukaryota > Metazoa > Chordata > Mammalia > Lagomorpha > Leporidae > Sylvilagus > Sylvilagus floridanus. The sequence continues at coordinate 80,602,079 of OX463243.1, forward strand.
ATTTCCAAAGTACAGCTTACAGATTACAATGTCTCCCCACCCCATAACTTCCCTCCCACCCGCAACCCTCCCCTTTCTTGTACCATCTCCCCTTCCATTCACATCAAGATTCATTTTCAATTCACAGAAGATCAGTTTAGCATATATCAAGTAAAGATTTCAACAGTTTGCACCCACATAGAAACACAAAGTGAAAAATACTGTTTGAGTACTAGTTATAGCATTAATTCACAATGTATAGTTCAGCAACTCTGATCATAGACAAGGTTGTAGTCAAAGTGGAAGTTCTGTCCTCCCTTCAGAGAAAGGTACCTCCTTCTTTGATGGCCCTGTTCTTTCCACTGGGATCTCACTCGTGGAGATCTTTCATTTAGGGTTTTTTTTTTTTTTTTGACAGAATGTCTTGGCTTTCCATGCCTGAAATACTCTCATGGGCTTTTCAGATGGATCCACCTGCCTTAAGGGCTGATTCTGAGGCCAGAGTGCTGTTTAGGACATCTGCCATTCTATGAGTCTGCTGTGTATCTCGCTTCCTATGTTGGATCGTTCTCTCCCTTTTTTATTCTATTGGTTAGTATTAGCAGACACTAGTCTTGTTTATGTGATCCCTTTGACTCTTAATCCTTTCATTATGATCAATTGTGAACAGAAATTGATCACTTGGACTAGTGAGATGGCATTGGTACATGCTACCTTGATGGGATTGAATCGGAATCCCCTGGTATGTTTCTAACTCTACCGTTTGGGGCAAGTCAGCTTGAGCATGTCCCAAATTGTACATCTCTTCCCTTTCTTTTTCCCACTCTTATATTTAACAGGGATCACTTTTCAGTTAAGTTTCAACACTTAAGAAGTAATTCCATATCATTGCTTCAAATGCTTCAAAGTATGAATTTTTTTTTCTTTCATTGGTCTCCAGTAAAAAGTAGCCTCATCCTAATCAATTGTTTCATAAAAGCACAGTTCCGATAATCCTGGATTTTTTGGTGTGTGTGTATATATATATATATATATATATGATATATATATATCATATATATATATAGTATATGTTATATCTTAACATATATATATATATGTTATTTCTTCATATTCATTAAATGGAAATATTTTCCCATGAACCATCTAAAATGATCCCTCAAACCACTGGTGCTAAGCATAACACATGAAGATAAATACTAGTGTAATGACAAGAGCAAAGTCTGAGAGATTCAAACCTACATTGAGCATGCCACTCGATCTCTCCAGATTTTTCCTTTCTCATTTGTGAATTGGAGACAACACCTCTTGTAATAATGATTTAATTAGATAATGTATGGGAAATACTCAATACTATGTCTCATGGAAGGAATGCTACCTACATAACTTCATATGGCTCATCTGATGATTTTTGCTTGTGTATTTTAAGTAACTCAAAGCCTTTACATGAGGCTTGCCAGTTAATTCTGATAAATTCAGTAGAAAATCTATTTTCTTTGCAGTCTAGGTGACAGAACAATTTAACATAATATTACTGATGATCTTTTGAGTTTCTTATACTTTCTTTTTTTTTAACTTTTATTTAAAAAATATAAATGTCCAAAATACAGCTTTTGAATTACAGTGGCTTTCCCCTCTACCATAACTTTCCTCCTATCTGCAACCCTCCCCTCTCCTGCTCCCTCTCCCAGTCCATTCACATCAAGATTAATTTTCAATTATCTTTATATACAGAAGCTCAATTAATATATATTAAGTGAAGATTTCAACAGTTTGCACCCACACAGAAACACAAAGTGTAAAGTACTGTTTGAGTACTAGTTATAATATTAAACATTGTACAACACATTAAGGACAGAGATCCTACATGGGGAGTAAGTGCACAGTGATTCCTGATGTTGACTTAACAAATTGGCACTCTTCTTTATGGCATCAGTAATCAGCCAAGGCTCTTGTCATGAGTTGCCAAGGCTATGGAAACCTTTTGAGTTCACCAGCTATTTCGACAAGGTCATAGTCAAAGTGGAAGTTCTTTCCTCCCTTCAGAGAAAGGTACCTCTTTCTTTGATGGCCCATTCTTTCCACTGGTATCTCACTTGCAGAGTTCTTTCATTTAGGTCTTTTTTGTTTTGTTTTGTTTGTTTGTTTGTTTTTGGCCAGGGTGTTTTGGCTTTGCATGGCTAAAATTCTCTTATGGGCTCTTCAACCAGATCTGAATGCCTTAAGGGCTGATTCTGAGGCCAGAGTGCTGTTTAGGACATCTGCCATTCTATGAATCTGCTGTGTACCCCACTTCCCATGTTGGATCGTTCTCTCCTTTTTAATTTTTTCAGATAGTATTAGCAGACACTAGTCTTGTTTATGTGATCCCTTTGACTCTTAATCCTTTCATTATGATCAATTGTGAACCAAAACTGATCACTTTGACTAGTGAGATGGCATTGGTACATGCCACCTTGATGGGATTGAATTGGAATTCTCTGGCACATTTCTAACTCTACCGTTTGGGGAGGATTAGCCTAGTGAGCTGTGGCGCCAGCCGATGATATTGATTCTTCCAATCCATGAGCATGGAAGATTTTTCCATTTTTTGGCATCCTCTTTTATTTCTTTCTTTAAGATTTTGTAATTCTCATCATAGAGATCTTTAACGTCCTTGGTTAAGTTTATTCCAAGGTATTTGATTGTTTTTGTGGCTATTGTGAATGGGATTGATCTTAGAAGTTCTTTCTCAGCCTTGGCATTGCCTGTTTATAGAAAGGCTATTGATTTTTGTGCATTGATTTTATAACCTGCTACTTTGCCAAACTCTTCTATGAGTTCCAATAGTCTCTTAGTGGAGTTCTTTGGATCCCCTAAATAAAGAATCATATCATCTGCAAAGAGGGATAGTTTGAGTTCTTCCTTCCCAATTTGTATCCATTTAATTTCTTTTTCTTGCCTAATGTCTCTGACTAAACTCCCAGAACTATATTGAATAGCAGTGGTGAGAGTGGGCATCCTTGTCTGGTACCAGATCTCAGTGGAAATGCTTCCAACTTTTCCCCATTCAATAGGATGCTGGCCGTGGGTTTTTCATAAATTGCTTTGATTGTATTGAGGAATGCTCCTTCTATCCCCAATTTGCTTAGAGTTTTCATCATGAAAGGGTGTTAAATTTTATTGAACGCTTTCTCTGCATCTGTTGAGATAATCATATGGTTTTCTTCTGCAGTCTGTTAATGTGGTGTATTACATTGATTGTTTTGCAAACATTGAACCATCCCTGCATACCAGGGATAAATCCCACTTGGTCTGGGTGTATGATCTTTCTGATGTGTTGTTGCATTCTATTGGCCAGAATTTTTTTTTTTTTTTTGACAGGCAGAGTGGACAGTGAGAGAGAGAGACAGAGAGAAAGGTCTTCCTTTGCTGTTGGTTCACCCTCCAATGGCTGCTGCGGACAGCGCGCTGCGGCCGGCGCACCGCGCTCATCCGATGGCAGGAGCCAGGTACTAGGTGCTTTTCCTGGTCTCCCATGGGGTGCAGGGCCCAAGCACTTGGGCCATCCTCCACTGCACTCCCCGGCCACAGCAGAGAGCTGGCCTGGAAGAGGGGCAACCGGGACAGAATCCGGCACCCCGACCGGGACTAGAACCCGGTGTGCCGGCGCCGCAAGGCGGAGGATTAGCCTGTTGAGCCACGGCGCCGGCCATATTGGCCAGAATTTTATTGAGGATTTTTGCATCTATGTTCATGAGGGATATTGTTCAGTAATTTTCTTTCAATACTGCATCTTTTTCAGGCTTATGGATTAAGGTGATGCTGGCTTTATAGAAAGAATTTGGGAGGATTCCCTCATTTTTGATTGTTCTGAAGAGTTTGAGAAGATTTGGAGTTAGTTCTTTAAATGTCTGGTAGAATTCAGCAGTGAATCCATCTGGTCCTGGTCTTTTCTTTGTTGGGAGGGCCTTTATTACTGTTTCAATTTCTGTCTCAGTTATGGGTCTTTTTAGGTTTTCTGTGTCTTCCTGGTTCAATTTAGGTAGGTTGTATGTGTCCAGGAATCTATCCGTTTCTGATAGGTTTCACTGTTTGCTGGCATACAAGTACTTGTAGTAACTTCTGATGATTCTTTTGATTTCTGTGGTGTCTGTTGTTACATTTCCTTTTTCATCTCTGATTTTATTTATTTGGGTCTTTTCTTTTTTCAGTTAGTTGGGCCAATGGTGTTTCAATTTTGTTTTATTTTTTCAAAAAAACAGCTCTTCGTTTTTCTGATCTTTTGTAATTCTTTTTTTGATTCAGTCCTATTGATTTCGTCTCTGATTTCAATTATTTCTCTTCTCCTAGATTTGGTTCTGATTTGCTGCGATTTTTCTAGATCTTTCAGATGTGTTGAAAGCTCATTTATTTGGTGCCTTTCTAATTTCTTGATGTAAGCACCTATTGCTATAAACTTTCCTCTCAACACTGCTTTTGCTTTATCCTATGAGTTTTGATATGTTGTGTTGTTATCCTCATTTACTTCAAGAAAATTTTTTATTTCTCTTTTGATTTCTTCTATGACCCATTGTTCATTCAGGAGCATGTTGTTCAGTCTCCATGTGTTTGCATATGCTCCAGGGATTCCTGAGTTGCTAATTTCCAACCTTATTCCACTGTGGTCTGAGAAAATGCATGGTATGATTCTAATTCTTTTGAATTTGCTGAGGCTTGCTTTATGACCTAGTATGTAGTCAATCCTAGAGTAGGTTCCATGCACTGCTGAGAAGAATGTAAATTCTTTAAATGTAGGATTGAAAGTTCTGTAGATATATGTTAGATCCATTTGGGCTATAGTGTTGATTAAATCTGCTGTTTCCTTGTTGATCTTCTGTCTGGTTGATCTGTCTATTTCTGAGAGTGGAATTTTGACGTCCCCCAGTACTGTTGTATTGGAATCTATGTCTCCCTTTAAGTCCCTTAACATATCTTTTAAATAAACCGGTTTCCTGTAATTAGGTGCATAATCATTTATAATAGTTACATCTTCCTGTTGAATTAATCCCTTAATCATTATATAGCACCCCTCTTTGTCTCTCCTAACAGTTTTTGTGTTAAAGTTTATTTTGTCTGATATTAATATGACTGCACCAGCTCTTTTTTGGTTTCTCTTGGCATGGCATATATTTTTCAAACCTTTCACTTTCTGTCTGCATGCATCTTTGTTGGAAAGATGTGTTTCTTGTAAGCAGCAAATAGATGGGTTTTGTTCCTTAATCCATTCAGTCAGTCTGTCTTTTAACTGGAGAGTTGAGGCCATTAATGTTCACTGTGACTATTGATAAGTAGTAACTTTGCCCTGCCATTTTCCCAAAGATATTTTCTAATATATGCTTTGAGCTTCCTATGATCTTTTACTGGGAGGTTTTCTTCCTTTACCTTCTTTCATATTGATGGCCATGTTTCTGTGTGTAACACATCTTTAAGCATCTTTTGCAGGGCTAGATGAGTGGTGACAAATTCTTTCAATTTCTGTTTGCTATGAAAGGTCTTTATTTCACCTTCATTCACAAATGAGAGCTTTGCAGGATATAATATTCTGGGCTGGCAGTTTTTCTCTCTTAGTACCTGGGCTATATCTCGCCATTCCCTCCTAGCCTGTAGGGTTTCTTATGAGAAGTCTGTTGTGAGTCCAATTGGAGATCCTCTGAGAGTAATCTGACATTTCTATTTTGCACATTTTAGAATCTTTCCTTTATGTTTCACTGTGGTGAGTTTGATTACAGTGTGTCGTGAGGATCTCTTTTGGTCATGTTTATTAGGGGTTCTATGAGCTTCCTGTACTTGGATGTCTCTGTTTTTCTCCAAACCTGAGACGTTTTCTGCTAGTATATGAGTTTCCTATACTTTCAAGACATTTAAGATTGTAGCCAGTGCTGTGGCACAGTAGATTAAGTCTCTGCCTTCACCACCAGCATCCCATATGGGCACTGGTTTGTATCCTGTCTGTTCCGTGTCTGATCCAGCTCCCTGCTGATGGCCTGGGAAATCAGTGGAAGATGGCCTCACATGGGAGACCTGAAAGATGCTCCTGGTTCCTGCTTTGTATCCTCTCTGCTCCAGCCTTTGTGATCATTTGGGGAATGAACCAGTGGGTGGAAGAGCTCTCTCTTTCTCTCTCTCCCTCTCCCTCTCCCTCTCCCTCTCCCTCTCCCTCTCCCTCTCCCTCTCCCTCTCCCTCTCCCTCTCCCTCCCTCTCTCTGTCTGTAACTATGCCTCTCAAGTAAATACATACATCTTTAGAAAAAGGCATTTAAGGTGAAGTGATGGGAGGGGTTTGCAAAGCGACTCATCCCTCTTGAGTGTTCCAGGAGAGTTTTGGGTCTGGTGATACTAGAGCCTGGGGGAGGAATCCTAGTTTCTCTTGTGTGGTAGGCTGACCATAGGTGATGTTATTTATGGCATATTTTTATTAAAAATAGAAAACAGAATATTGTATGTTTTTACTATTAAAGAACTGTTAAATGTTTAAAGAGATAAGTATATTTACAGATTAGACATTAGATAATGTATATATGCAAAGAAACATCACACAGTATACCCTGTGAACACAATATTTTTATGTCTGTTAAATTTAAAAAAATAACAATAATTTAAAAGTGATAAAGGCCAGGCTTGAGATGGGGGCCTCAGCCCCACTGTTTTCTGAGCTAACCTGGGATCATTCCTGAATACATGGTTCTGGAGCACATCACTTACGAATCCCAGTCTCATGGTTCATTGGAAGATATCACTGTAAGTCTGCAAGACAGGACCAACTGGGTTTTTAAAAAAAAAGTCCCCAGGATCTTTCTTCCCCTTTATGCCCTTACTCAGAATAACAGAATTAGACTCAGAGCAGTATTTGCTGAAGATAGCACTGTTTGCATGAGCTTTCCATTAATACATCTGGCTTTCCTTTAGTAAAAGGCCCTCAAACCCTATAAAACTGAAGTCTTTTGAATCAAACCACAAATTCCTGAAAGCCAACCTCAGCAGAATGCCCTACGCACACTGCGTATTTAGTCCCTCTAACCTTCACTGCTGTTTCTTTCCTCTTCACCAAGCTTGCAGGAGCCAAGCTTATATGATAAATCAGTTTTTTTCCCCAATTCACTTCATATTAATAAAAATTACAGGTCATTTTTCTGTCTTAGACCTGTGATTTAGAATAGCTACTATTTATTGAGCTCTAATTATATGCCAAGTGCTTTTACATAGTATCCCCTTTTATCCCACAACACACTTGCGAGGTAGGTGGTATTTTTCCATGATTTCCAACGAGGAATGAGAAACAAAGAGAAGTCACTGTTTCATTGCCTTGCTGATGCTGAGCAGTAGATTGTGACTCAAATTCAGTCTCTGCAACTCCAGTACCATCACTTCTCCCATCTGTCTTGCTTATTATAGAGACCTAAGACTTAAATGACTTTATATTTAAAAGTTCCTCGTCTGCCCCAGGCAATCATCATCCCAATTATTTACTTTGTGGTGATGACAGTAGTTGCTACTACTAATAATGAAAGCTCCTATTTTCTGAACATTATACTGAGCCCTTTACATACCTTAAATCTAATAAAAATAAAACAAAAACCCTGTTTTTTTTTTTAAATTTGTTTTATTCAAGAGGGAGAGAGAGAGAAATAAAAAAGAGAGAGAGAGAGAGGTCTTTTATACACTGATTCACTTTCCACATGCCTGCAATAGCTGTAGCTGGCCCAGGTGGATCTCTCACATGGTCTTCCAGGGACCCAAGTACTTGAGCCATCACCTGCTGTGCCCCAGGGTTCACATTAGCAGGAAGCTGGAACCGTAATTATAGCTGAGATTCAGATCCAGATACTTCACTGATCTGGGATGTGGGCATTCTTGGAGGAATCTTGACAGCTGGGCCAAATGCTTATCCTTAATTCTTGAAATGATCTCTCAAGGCAAGTGTTATCTACATTTTACAGATTTGTAAACTGAGATGCAAAATTGTTTAGTAATCTGCTTAAGGTCACTAAGCAGCCAATTCATCAGAATTGCAAATATTAATGAAAAGCAACACTTTTGTGCATGCCAGAACCTTTGAACTCTTTTACAGGGTTAACTCCTTCAATCCCCACAGCAATCCTGTAAGGCCTCCCACAAGTGAGGACACTAAGGCACAGAGGATGCAGGGATTTCTCAAGGCTGTACAGCTTGTGAGTGGGAATCAGTGCATCCCAGGGTCCCAAATGAGAGCAGATGACCACAGCACCCTGCTGCCTCATTTTCTCAAGACAGAACCTGTTTGCACTGACCAGGTACTTACTTGCATGAGAATGAATTTAACATTGTATTCCTCAGTCCAGTCCAGTTATTCTCCAGTGACTTCGTTGTGTTGAAAGGACAGGACTTGATGTATGCCCTGTCAGTGGTGATCATGGTTACTGAGCTAGATTCACGTTGATGTCTGGGAGTCTGGACTGAATGTTGATGATGTACAAAGGTGACTTGTGAAAACTACTCGGCTCTGTCTGCAATCCAGTGCTCTGCTTGGCAGGAAGAGCCGTCACAGCTTGTGGTGGATTTCCCTCCTGTCAGGCCTTATCTAAAGGCTGAGCAAATCACACTGGAATCCTCTGGGAAGTTGGAAGAGGGGAAAATTAGGCGTTGGGTGGGAGTAGAGATGTGGAGAAGTTTCAGCTGGAAGATGGAATATTGACGAGAACAAAGGTGAAATTGATGTCAGCCAGCTTTTCCTTCAGGAATGAAGGCTCAGGAATGGAAATGAAAAGAGAGGAACTTTCTGTTTAATTGCAGGAATGGAAACAGACAAGTTAACATCTGGAGGACTTCTGAGTGGCTAACTGGACTTTAGATAGGTGTTACCCTTTTATGGTTCTCTGATTTTATTCCTTCAATCTTTCTGCAGCTATACTGATGTACACACAGCACAACCAAGAGTGGACGCCTTCATGCTGGAAATGTCTTTGAAGTTACATGTTTTATTAATTCATAATGACTAGATAAGAATTTGTCTCTTATGCTTGTTTTCACATAAAATTATCCAAATTACTGTCAAGTTAAATTTCTTAACACTCAAATTTTCAAGTAAAAAGGACACGTGATGCTTATTGTAGGGATGAGGACAACACTGCTGTTAGTGTTTCAGAGGCATTCCTGGAGGCAGCGTTGTGGCGCAGTAGATCAGGCTGCTGCTTGCCACGCCTCCGTTGTCATCCCGGCTGTCGGCTCATGTACCTGAGGAGGCCCCAGAAGATGGGCCAAGTACACAGGCCCCAATTGCCATCATGAGAGATCCAGGTGGAGTTCCAGACTCCTGGCTTTGTTTGGTCCAGCCCCAGCCATTTGTGGCCATTTGGAAAGTGAACTGCCATTTGGGCAGATGGATGGTTTCTCTCTCTGCCCCTTAAATACGTATAAATAAATAAATCTTATAAAAAGAGGCATCTACCTACCCCCAGATTTATGGGAATGTGTCCTTCAGTAATGCAGATTTGCAGGAAGGTGTTGCCCAATTATGCAGAGGTTAAGGGAGGAAAAGTGTGAAGGGGACAGATGCTTGTTTTTCACCTGTGTTGTGTCAAGCACTTTGTAGTATTGAGTATGTACCATCTTGTTTAATAGCAATAATAATACATAGTAATTATTTTCCCCATTTTATTGATGAAGGAGCAAATGCAGAAGAGTAGATTAAATTGTATAATGCATGTGATTAGAACTTGCAGGAGCCAGAGCTTGAAAACCAGTTTGGGGCCTGGTGCTGTAGTACAGTGGGCTGGGTCTCTACCTGCGGCGCTGGCATCCCATATGGGTGCCAGTTCGGGTCCCGGCTGCTCCACTTCCAATCCAGCTCTCTGCTCTGGCCTGGGAAAACAGTGGAATATGGCCCAAGTGCTTGGGCCCCTGCACCCATGTGAGGGACCAGGAGGAAGCTTCTGGCTCCTGGCTTTGGACTGGCTCACCTCCAGCCATTGTGAGCATTTGGGGAGTGAACCATAGGATGGAAGACTTCTCTCTTTGCCTCTGCCTCTCTGTAACTCTGCTTTTCAAATAAATAAATATATCTTTTTTAAAAAAAGAAAACCAGTTTGTCTGACTTCAAAATATATGCTGTTTTCCCAAACCATTCTTCACTTCCTCTCAGAGTAAAGTGGAGATAAATCTAGAAGTCAGGCAGTCAGGAGACACTCTGTTTTCCAGGGGAAAGACCAAACCAAAATAAAACCATGGAATTCTGAAATTCAACCTAACTTGGAACAGTAGCTTTTTGGAATATCATGTTCTTTCTGGGTAAAAGAAGTGGGGCTATTTCATGCTCTAAGATAGTTGGCTTTGCCCCCACTCCCAGGTAGAAAGCAGGCTGTTTAAGAAGGGAGCATTAGTTTTAATAAGAAAATAGTACATCACATGTCATAATTTAATGTGCCATGCATTTCATTGATTTATTCAAACTGTTTGTGGTCATTTGAAAAACGTGGCTCTATTTCTCTACTGCTATTTAGTACTGCAGGTCTTTCATCAGGAGGGTAGTCTGTTTCGCCATGATTTAACTCTGTGCTGCTCTTGTGTCTTGGTTTGTCTGACAAAATATAGCAGGAGTGACAATGTGCCAGTTCTGAGTCTAGACTCTAAGAGGCATTGCATGCTTCTGTTTCTCTCATTGGCTCCTGTATCCTTGTCAATGCCATGGGAACAGAATTAGGCCACAGTTCAGGAGGAAGGGAGAGACACGTGTGGGCAGCCGCATGCAGAAGCAGAGCTGCCTGGCTGAACACAGCTAACCTCATTCTCCTGAGGGATACCAGCGGAAACCAGAAGGACTGCCCATCTAAGGCAGCCTTAAATTGCTGACACACAGAATTTGGAGCTAAATAGATGGTTGTGGCTTTCAGCCACTGTGTTTTGGAGTGGTTTCTTTTGCAGCAGTAGATAACTGGTATCTATTCACTGAAAGAGAACTGGGTGCCAACATCATGGCAGGCTATAGGGACACAGAGGCAATCAAGACATGACCCTTGTTTGAGCAGCCAGCACTCCACATGGGAAGTCAGACATGTAAACAGACATTCACAACATGGCAGGTTGTGTGATTAATCAAGTAACTTATGAAATCCTCTTAGTTGCAATAGTTCCGCTTGCTTAAATAACAACCATTATCACAGGGAGCATAGGACCAGTTGGTTTCAATAATTTGTGGGATAGTGTCATCCAAACCTCAGACTGCAACAGTGGTCATTCAACGAGGAGCCTTCAGGATTACCCAATGCTATTTATATCTATTATATGATCCGCATTAAGTAACCTCAAATGGGAGCCAGTAGCTCAAAGCCAGAACTTTTTGGAAGGGCTTCTTTAAAGTGATATCATTCTCTGTTTAAATTTGGAATAGCCAGGTATTTGGAGGCATCAAGCAAAGATTTCAGTCCCTTGTACTTTTAATTATTAAAAAAAAAAAAAAGAATACAGTCTAGGCTTCAGAAATCAGGAATTTGTTGAGTAACTTTTCTTTTTTGGAGAGAAAAGTGAGGCGCCTGACAGATTAGTGTAGAGAAGATACACCTGGGTTTGAATCGTAGCTAAAGATATTAGGCCATTAGCTGGTTCCAGAATTCCCCATAAATTTCACATTGCTTGTGTTTAAGTAGGGATAAAGATCACTATCTTATAAGGTTATGATGAGAACTAAATGTACCTGGCACATAGTTAGTGTTAACTCTTTCCCTATTTTGTTGATTTTTTTCTAGTTCCTTCTATTGCCATTTCCTCCTTTTTTCCAAAGGAACCAACTGGAGTCCTAATATATTCATGAAATTAGGTTCCCATTATCAGCAGAATGGGTGAGTTGGAAGCCTTCCTCACTGTCTGTGAAAGCACCTTTGAAAAGTGACTCTGAATGACTGCTTGAGATCTATTCATGATCATGTAGAGCAGGGTTATTTCGGGCAAATTCTGCATTGAGTGCAAATGCACATATGAGCACCCAGTACGCCACTTTGGTCCAAAGGAAAAATGATGATTTATGATATCTTTGTCACCTCAATGCAGTACCTCTCAACTGACTGGTGTGTTAATGAGGACACGGACATAATTAGGAAAACTGTCCTAGAATTTCTTGTGCTTTGAATGTAGCACATTCAGTGTTTTTATGTGAACAAGAGAGAGGAAGTGGGAGAATTATTTCCTCTTCCTTTTCTTTGCTATTAACCTCAGTGGTTTAATTTCCCTTCTATAGAGGGAACACTTAACAGAAAGCACATGTGAGAATTAAATAACTACAGCATGGAATGAAGTCTGAATCCATGGAGCACGTCAGGACTTGTTTACATGATAGTGAACTGACAACCCTTTAGATGCAGTTGTCTTACCTGGATGGTAGGATTAACCACTGAGGGATCAGCATGGGGTTTTAAGGATGCTCCAAGGAATCTTTCCCCACTTTTTTTTTTTTTTTTTTTTGGACAGGCAGAGTGGACAGTGAGAGAGAGACAGAAAGGTCTTCCTTCACTGTTGGTTCACCCTCCACCGGCCACTGCGGCCGGTGTGCTGTGGCCAGCTAGCTGTGCTGATCCGAAGCCAGGAGCCAGGTGCTTCCTCCTGGTCTCCCATGCGGGTGCAGGGCCCAAGCACCTGGGCCATCCTCCACTGCCTTCCTGGGCCACAGCAGAGAGCTGGACTGGAAGAGGAGCAACTGGGACAGAATCCAGCACCCCAACTGGGACTAGAACCCGGGGTGCCAGCTCCGCAGGCGGAGAATTAGCCTATTGAGCCATGGCGCCGGCCAGCATGGGGTTTTAAAGATGCTCCAAGGAATCTTTCCCCACTTCCTAGTTTCAGGGATCTTGCACTTACTGTCTCTTTTCCTAGAAATTCCATATATTTGTTTGTGCAAGCCTCAATTGTTTCTGGTCTCTGTTCAGGTGTCATCTTCTTACAGGGACCTTCCTTGATTATGTTATCCAAAATCACCTTTCTAACTCTGCTTTTCTCGGTTAAATTTTACACTGTTGGGGCTGGTGCTGTGGTGCAGTGGGTTAACACCCTGGCCTGAAGCGCCGGCATCCCATATGGGCGCTGGTTCGAGACTCGGCTGATCCACTTCCAATCCAACTCTCTGCTATGGCCTGGGAAAGCAGTAGAAGATGCCCTAGGTCCGTGGGCCCCTGCAGCCACGTGGGAGACCCAGAAGAAGGTGCTGGCTCCTGGCTTTGGATCGGCGCAGCTCTGGCTGTTGTAGCCAACTGGGAAGTGAACCATCAGATCTTGGACCCCCACCCCACCCCTCCTCTCCTCTCTCTTTGTAACTGACTTTCAAATAAATAAATAAATCTTTAAAAAAATTTTACACTGGAGTGCCTGACATTGTATCAAGAATCATATGTTGACCTGTTAATTGTCCATCTTCTGCAATTGAATTTCAGCTTCACTGTGGCTGGGACTTTGTTCAATTCTGGATCTTCAGCACTTACAATCATACTACCTATGACATAGCAGGCACTTGAGACAGGCATTTGCTAAGTAAATTAGTGGATTCACGTACAAGATCATTTTGGCATCAAACATCACAGGCACATGATAAGCATGCTGTAACTGTTAGCAGAATTAATGATTGTGTATGCTCAAGTGCAACCAGCATTGTGGAATCACAGTTCCCCAGGAAGCCAGTGTCTCCTTCACACCCCTGCAGATTGCATAAGGAACGTCCAGACACTTTCTCTTTCCAGCATGACGTAATGTGGAACGAGAAGACCTGCAGAACATGCTGCTCACAGACCAGACAGATGATCTCATCCCCTTCCTGGGCATTCCCAGGCTTTGCTATTAGAAAAGAAATTACAATATTCAGTTCACAGGTGGTTGTTTCAGTCTCAACCCTTTGTTGGCAAAATGCTGTAACTCATCTTAGCTCAGCTCCCTGGTGGCTGGTGTGGGGGAGGGGGATGTCAGATACTGTCTGGGCTATTTCTTCCGCCAAATGGAATAGATTTAGCCTGAGGAACTGGGACAGAAATGGGGGCGGGGGGTAGAAAAAGCCTTTTACCATCAGCCACAGGGGACAAGCTGAGAGCAACTGACTGGGGGTGATGGAGGAGTTTAAAAAACAAAGTAAGCAAAGTGTTTCATTGACACCAGAAGGTTGAGGTTGTTCTTGGGATTGTTTCAAAGGTTTAGGGCTTCAAGAAAGAATGTGCTGGATTTCTCTCACATGGTTTGCTTTCATTTAGAAATTTGTTTGGTTTTGAGGTCTGTGTGTATATAAAAACAATAAAAATTCTGAGTTACAGGTATTTACTGCCCTACGGTTTATGGCACATTTTAATACACAGATCTTTACAAAGTCTCTGAAAATGAGGGCTGCAGAGTTACATCTTTTATGGTTGAGGAGGCTGAGGTTCAGAGAGGAGAGGTGAAGTAATTAGCGTTGCACAGCTGAGGAGAATTAGGATTGGTAATAGAGCCTATATTTGGTGATCCTTAGTCCAAAACTTAAACAGTGACCTCTGGGAGCCGGTGCTGTGGCATAGTGGGTTAAGCCACAGTCTGCAGTGTGGATATCTCATATGAGTGCTGGTTTGAGTCCCATCTGCTGTACTTCTGATCTAGCTTCTGGGAAAGCAGCAGAGGATGACCCAATGGCTTGGGTCCCTGTACCCATGGGGAGACCTGGTTGAAGCTTCTGGCTCCTGGCTTTGGCCTGCTCCAGCCCTGGTCATTGCAGCCATTTGAGGAATGAACAAGGAGATAAAAGATCTCTCTCTTCTCTCTCTGTCTCTCCCTCTCTTGCTGTAACTCTGACTTTCAAATACATAAATAAAATATTTTTAAAAAGATGACCTCTGTCAACCACAGTGTCTATTCCTTCCCAGCTCAGCTGCTAGAGACCCCATTTCAGACGCAGATCTGGTGTGGGCCTGGTAGGATGGGTGAGTCTGCACACAGTCCAAACTGAAGTCCACCTTGATTTTTCAACAGCTTGGCTTTGCTCAGCTGTAATGATCCAGCAACCCAAATGTAACTGTTGACCCTGCTCTCCTAACCCTCCACCATACTGTCTTTTTGCAGAAACTAGTATCACCAGTATGTCAACTCCTAAATACAAAGTTGTCTACATTATAGCCACTTCTTCCATGCAGTCCCAGATGAAAGTCATCCAATTTTCATTTTCAAACATGTCCTGGCTCTGCCCACTTGTCCCCATCCTGCTGTTACTAACTTAGTTAAGGCACCATCCTTGAGCCTAGATTATGGCAGCAGCCTTCCAGCTCCCCACTCTTCCCCTACTCTTGCTTCTTCCATTCATTTGCAGCAATGAAAATGAGAGCAGGAGTCTTAACATGCAATCATTTCTTGTGCTTAACCCCCTAGGACCTCTCAGTACACTTGTAAAATTCAAAGTCCTTGACTTGATCACAAGACTCTGCTTAATCTAGTGCTTGACCTTCTTGACAAACATATTTGTGTCTGTTTCAATCTTGCTTATCTATTCAATGAGTTGGCATATGTGGAGAAAGCTTCTTGAGAATAGAATGAACCCTACAGAGATGATACACTGAGAGATCAAATTGTAGAGGTGTTGTGTGAACTTCTGAATCCATTTGTGCCCTCCACACCGCATTAAGTTGTGAAGCCAATACATCCTTTTCCCTATTTTTGCTTAAATTAAAATTAGTTGGTTTGAGTTTATTACCACTTGCAACTAATAATTCCTGGATTTCCAGGAACATAGTGTTGGATGGGGAAAAGTTGACAGATGATACAGCGAACACTCTGCAAAGAGATGGCTGCTGTGGTGCAGGTCAACCGAAAATGGTTTTAAGCAGCCTGAGAGAAGAGCAAGTGTCTGCTACCTTGCAGGAGGCAACATCTGTTCTGAATCTTGAAGCAAGAAAAGCAGGTAGCAAAGTAATTCTCATTCTGAGGTTGGTAGAGAGGTGTTCCAGGCAGGAGGGAGACATCAAAGCCTAATAGGAAAGAATATGATAATTTCAAGGAACTTCAAGTAGTTCGGTGAAACTTTTTAAACAAATTATTTTTTTTATTTGAATGATGGAGATATGGACAGAGAGAGAAAGAGGTATAGGTTGGGGTAGGGGTCAGGTGGCAGGGTAGAGGTAGAGATGGAAAGGAAGTTCTTCCATATGCTGGTTCACTCCCAAAATGGCTGCAATAGCTAAGTCTGCTGCAAGCCCAAGCCAGGAGCCAGGAACTCCATGCTAGTTTCTCACATGGTTGAAAATGGCCTGAATACTTGGGCCATCTTCCACTGCCTTCCTAGGCACATTAGAAGAAAGCAGGACTGGAAATGGAGCAGCCAGGACTTGAACTGGTCTTCTCATTGTGGGATGCTGGAATGGTGACTTAAATCTCTGTATGACAACGATGGGCCCAGTTCTGGGTAACTTTGTAGTCAGAGCAGTGGAGGCAAGGAGAGAGAAGCTAGAGAGAGTGGCAGAGACCAGACCATGAAGTGGGTCACATGTTATCCTAAGAAGATGAATATTATCCTGGTAGTTTTGCGGAGATTTTGAGAAGTTAATTTCTCCACTTTTTAAACAGGTGTTCTAACCCTGCCCAACCTTAAAGAATTAGTGTGAAGGTCTCTTAATAAAATGGCTATAAATTTGCTTTAAAAAATATTTATTTATTTAAAAAGAGAGAGTGTGTGAAAGTGTATGTGTGTGTGTATGTTCTCCATTCCCTAGTTTACTCCCTAAAATGCTTGCAAGAGCTTAAGCTGGCCAGGCTGAAGCCAAGAGCCATGAACTCAATCCGAATCTCCCAAGTGGTGAGCAGTGGTCTAAGTACTTGATCCATCCTCTGCTGCCTTCTCTGGTGTATTAACAAGGCGCTGGATCAGAAGAGGAGTAGCTGAGACTCACACCAGCACTCCGGTATGAGATGTGGGCATCCCTAGAGATGGCTCCATGCTGCCACAGTGCCTGCCCCTGAATGAACTTCAACAAAGGATGGATGCACTCATTATACAAAGGAAAGAAGGAAACTGGAATCTGGCATCTCCTGCCTCCCAGGCCATGGGCCAAGAGAGAGATCCAGGAACATTGGAGAAGCTGAGAGGATGCATGGAGGGTTTGGGGAGCCTTACCCACATTCTGTTTCTGCAGGGAAGACCTCTGTGCTGGGCATCTTTGGGAGTTTGAAGGTATCCTGGGGGGAGGGACAGGAGAAAATACTGCTTAGGATCTTAACCTGTTTCACCACTTTCTAGAGCAAGGCCTGCTCCCTACCCCTCTGGGCCCCTTCCTTGCATTCCAGCAACAGGAATCAGAATGGCTTTTCTGAGGCTTAAGTTCCAGAAACTTCAGCATCCAGGAGCTTTGTTCTCAGAAATTATCACCCCACCACCATCTCTTCTGGTCTTACTTCCTGTGTGTTTTAATAACCCCCCTCTCCAACCCTGGATCATTACAGCTGAGCAAAGCCAAGAAAATGCCACAGCTGCAGGGTTTGACCCAGGCAGTGCCAGCTCTTGCATTCTTGGGGGTATTGTGGGCTGGAAAGCAGGGATGTAATTGACAATACACCAGAACAAGGGCTTCTTCTCCTGAGGGGACCCATCCGTGAGACCAGCAACTCTCAAGCCACATTCTTGGCGTCAGCCTTCCTGGACCATTCACTATGGCCACTAAGTATCAGGCTGGCTCTGGGCTCATTGCTTTTATTTAGTGAGCTGGAATGATTGAGCTCTGCCATGTTACGATAGGGTCTGCCCAAAGAAAACTCCCTAGCTTTGTCACAAAAGGTAAAACTATGTGGCTTTACAGTTCAGGGGGTGCCATGACTATATTTACAATTGGAAGTATATCCTCACCCCTACTTTATTTCGCAATCTGGATTGGAAAGTGTGATGAAGTAGTATAGGATGCTTTGTGTTAATGTTTAATTGATTCACGTTTTTTTGTTCAATTGTGGAGGACTGTTCTGTGTCAGGTTTTGTGCTAGGTTTGAATAACATAAAAGGCATTGCCTTGCCTTCCAGGAAGTTGCAGTTTATTTATGTTGTTGAGCAGGATGCTAACTCAAAACCAGAAGCCAAAAAATCCCAATCCCTTCCCCACTCTGCATCAGTGTTGTGTGTGGCTGACTGCATAGTGGGGGTTGTTCATCCACAAAAATTCTATCTTGGCAAATGGGACCATCTTATAATCAAAGAAGGCCTTACAAGTTTTGCAATAATGATCTCACAATCATTTTTACTTTTGTTTGTAAATTGTTATTTACTTATTTTTATTTTATTGGAAAGCTGGTTCACTCTCCAAATGCCTATAACAGGTAGGGTTGGACCAGGCCAAAGCCAGGAGCCCAGAACTTCATCAGGTGGTTGCACATGAATATCAGGGGCCCAAGTACTTGAACCATCATTGGCAACCTCTCATGATGTGAATTATCAGGAAGCTGGATTAGAAGTAGAATAGCTGGGACTCAATCCAGGCTCTCTGAACATTGGAAGTGGATCTTGTAAGCAATTAAACTGCTGTGATAAAGGCCTGCCCAATTGTTTTATGTTAAATAGCAAAAATGTTCAGAGAAAACATATGAATACAGATAGGGCTTAATATGTACAGAAGTCACCCGGACAACTGACAAACTAAGAGGTAAAAATAATTTTACATTTTATTTTTCCTGATGGACTGTGTTGTGGAATTCAGGAGTACATAGAGAGAATTTAAACATGCAAACACACACACACACACATACACAAATGCACACAGTATTCTGTTGCTAGGCAAACTAGTACTTGTGGCTTGTGGATTTACAAAGAACTAGACCTCAAACAAATCGGCTGAATGCAAAGATGATGAGGCTCTGGCAGGCTGTCGGATGACTTTTGTCAGCTGAAGCCTGATGTCGGGAGTTTGTATAAAACAGCTTCCTGAAAACAGAGTTGGAGGAACATGAGATGATTAAGTATATTTATGATTTTCTGACTTCAAATACACATTGTAACTTAATTTATAAATTAAAATTTTAAGTAGACATTTTATTATCTCATCCATATTTCTAATGTTTAACTATGTAAGTTAGCCAGATAACGTGCCTTTTACATCTTCTTAGAGAGGTGAGGACAAACTTGTATTAGATGTTTGTATTAGACCCCACTCTGTGCTTGGGACAGGTGTTAGATGGCAGATTAAGCTACTTGGATTTTGCACAGGGACTTCCATCTCTAAACCTTAGTCTCCTTTCTGTGAAAGCAAAGTGATGAAGTGCCCCATTTCCTTTCCCCATTTGGAATTACACTGCTCTTGAAGGCAGACGGCCATGGGAAATCGCACATCTACAGGCAGGATGTATTTTGTATTCTCTCCTCCCCATTTTATTCCCAACTAATTGAGTTGGAAGGCTCCATTAAACAAACACACCTCCAGAACTTAGCATATTCCTCTACCCCAGACTCTAAATGGAACAAGTAAAGAATGTTTTCTTTCCCCTCTCTGGTATATACATTTAGGATTCATAAAGCATCGCAGGAGAGAGGCAGTGATTGTTGACTTTCTGATAATGTTATTCCATTCCTTGGTGCATCTTTCTTGCCCCATTTCAGATAGGTCAAATTAGTATAATCATCATGTGGAAAATGTAATGACACTTAAGGGAGGGGACATACAAATCAGTTTTGCAGCAAAAAAAGGTTTGTAAATCCGCTTTTTTTTTCTGAGCCCAATTGTTCTGCCACATCAGCCGTCCCCACAGGATGGATCATTCCATGTGACTATAAAATCATCTGAGATATTTCCTGTTAAACAGCCTCTGCCACTTCTGTATTTGTTTGTTTTATTCCAGGAGCCTAGAAACACAGTTCAGCTTTATAGGTGGGCTCTGGCTAGCTATTATAGTCTTTTTTTAAAGAACGCTTTTATTTAATAAATATAAATTTCATAAGTACAACTTTTGCTATTATAGTCTTCATATAACTTGATTGCACACATTTATGGAAACCATCCAAAGAAAGGAAAATATTTTCTTTTCTCTAATTAATGTAAAAGATTTAGAATAGATCTTTGAGTATTTTGGATTTATGTTTAGTTCATAGCTATTACTTATCTCTGGAACAGAAAAATCACGTTTAATAGCTTTGTTTAAAGGTTTTTACTTCTTCCACCTTGTTGCTGTAGAGTCTAGCTCAATATGTGTGCATCTGAGAAAGGAAAACAGGCTGGGAACAAAACAGTGTTCTGGTCTCTACTCAAAACATCAGTGTTTTTTTTTTTCCCTAATCTTGGAAGTCTTTTCAACGTTGCTTTGATCGGTTTCCTTACCACTCCCCTTAATACAGAGTGAGATGCTAGTTTGTGGCCCAAGATAAGAGAAAGAGAGGAGCCAAGGGACTCTCGTGGGACAGCATGGCCACTCAAGTCTTCTAAACCCAAGAGGCTTTACATAAATTGGAGATGCCCTGGAAGGAGACCAGCAGTCTTTTGAGCTCTTTACCCATCGCTAATTCTGGCTCCAGCTGGACTCTGGCTTGGGTGATGAAAGGGAGTGAAAGCAGCAGGCCACAGTGAGCATTTTGGACAGGGTCCATTCAGCCTGCATTTACTCCCCTGGCACTGTGGGGTTTCCGTGGCAACAGGCACATGTTTCCATGTGTTACATGTAGAGGGCCTACACTTTACAGTCACCCCTTGTCAGGAAAAGCTGATCTTATGCCACTTCCTTCCTGGTAGTCTGAATGGGCTCTACCATGAATCCATTTCCCCTTTTTCCATGTGATCTGCACAGAGAGAATGCAGAAACCACTGCAGATGCCATTGAAGACATCTGAAAATGGAGTCTGCTGCAAAGACAGTTGGCATAGTTGGGGCAGATCAGAAACAGAGGCTGAGGCCCCTTTCCTGCCCTCACTTGGCTCCCTGCCTTGGCTGGGTTTTGGGGGCCAGTTTGAGATGAAAAGATTATCTGGATATTGGCCATCACTGTTCTGCTCCAAGGGGTGTGATTCATGAGGCAACTGATACCAAAGAGAACTCTATGCATGAGTCTGAATAATGATCCTCTGTGATGTCTGTCTACTGGTCATTGGAGGACACTGAGAGTTCGGTGCTTGCAAACTGTCTACAGGGTCATAGAGTCACAGTCAAGGGTATCTAGTTCAGTGTTCCGATTGTACGATAGAACACTCTCTCTTTCCTCTTCTGTTCCCATCAACCACAGTCCACAAAATAGGACCCTTTTTCATCTGCAAGATGTCAGGGAGAGAGAATCCATTCTTCCAGTCTTCTCATTTACTCAATTTCACAGGAGACAGTACTACTTTTCTGATGATGACAAGGGTCTGATTTCCATTTGTGTGTTTCTCTGCAGGCTGGAGGTACTGTGGTGAAGATTGTGTGACATGGGACTTCTCTTGGAGTCTTGTGAGTCTTGTTATCTACTTGCATACTAGACAACCATTTTCATTTCTTTGTTTATCTGGTTCAGGACTTTTATTTATGGATAGTTACAATAATTGAGGGTTTAAAAATTAGTAACTGGATTTGATACATGGTATATTTATGCATAATTGTTCTACTTGGAGAATGATTACTTTTGATTTGGATATTGAATAAGAGAATTGAGATATTTTATAATAAATTATTAATTTGCAGTTTATCTTGAGTGAACTGGAAGCATGAGTTCTCCATGGCGATGTTCTGTAGGGGATGAACCTGTGCTACACCTCAAGAAGGATTCTGGGTGCTCCAGTGTGCCAGAATGCTCTATATGCCCATGTTATACATTTAAAATACTTAGCACATCAGTGTCCTATGGAGGGTATGACCCCTACAAACCTGAGATTGTTTGCTTGATATTAAGAGAGGATCCCTTTCTCTCTCTGGAGGGTGGGTCATATGTCAAGATTGACATGTGATCCGTTCTTTAGTGTGTTTTTGTGAGGTATGCAGAATGCCAGGATGCCCCCATGACTGGCTGAATTAAGCTTCCCCTTGTCAAGGTGCTGAGGTCTCGTTATAAAATCTGCTCTGTAGAGAAGGCAGGGAGGAGAGACAAGAGCTTTCTTCTGGGAAGAACAAAGAAAATGAGTTGTGCTCTGTGAGAATGAATGGGCTGTCACTAGGTACAGAAGGAGAAGTTTTCTGAGCATGAGGATCATCATAATGTGGAAAAGGGCAATTCTGAAGCACATGACACGAGAATAATATTTTGATATGCTTAGAATGCATGATGTGTGATAGGGGCCTGGGAGAGATGATTCCGAGACAGATAACAGTCTTCTGTTGTCAGTGGAAATCTGCTGCAGGTCAATTTTTCAGTAGTTCAGTTATTACACAAACAATACACAGTTACATTCTCTTTGACATGTCTGAAATATTATAAATAATCTTATTTTGATTTCATCTTCTAATCCTTATCTGTTACATGGCCACCTCGAGTGGGGCTTCCCAACCTCTGTACTTTTGGCATTTGGACTAGATAATTCTTTGCTGACAGTGGTTCTCCTCCAGGACATTCTAGAATGTTTCATATTTCTTCTGTTCTCCACTCATAAGTGGCAGTAGCCCCTGTCATTCCTTCCTGCACTGCCCTCCCCTTAGTTTTAATAGTGCCATTTCCAGAAATTGCCAAATGCCCCTAAAGGGGCAAGATTACTCCAAACTGAGACTCACTGACATAGCAGGAACAAGTGTTATCTATTTACTGTATAAGCTAATAATATGTATTTCTACATTAATCAATAGATCTATTTATCAATAGAACAGTTTTTTTCCTTTGTCGTATAAATATTACTAGGTTATATGTGTATTTTAACTTGCTTATTTTGTGTGCCTATGTGTTTGAGATAAATAAATATGTTTTTTGAGATATGTTTGAGATAGAAAGTTGTCAGGTTTATATTTTGCTTTGTTTTTGAAATGTGGCTTTGGGGGGCAGGTATTGTGGCACACTGAGTTATACTCCTTCTCAGGACACCTGTATCATATATTTGAGTGCTTGTTTGAATCCTGTCTACCCTGCTTCTGGTATAACTTATTTCTTACGTGTTTGGGAGGGTAGCAGATGATGGTCCAGGCGTTTGGATCCCTGCCACCCACATACAAGACCTGGTTAGTGTTCCTGGCTTTGGTCTGGCCTGACCGTGGTTATTGTGGGGCATTTGTTGGTTGAACCCACAGGTAGAAAATATCCCCTTCTTCCCTCCATCCCTACCACTCTACCTTTCAAATTAATTAATTAATTAAAAACAAAAAAATAAATATGGTATGATATTCTGTAAAAGTCACATAGCATAGTTTATTTGTCTATATTATGTTATTGGACCTACAGCTTCCTTGTTTTTCTTTTTTTGTGTTTCAAATAATTTTGCAATAATGTCAACATATTTCTTTACGGTAAGCACAGAACAATTTAAACCAGGAATACAAGGCAGGCTTGCTGTTATTCATCTCCAAAATGACGAGACCATTAAGTAGATTCTTTGTGCTTAGAGAACTGCTTTCCCATTGAAAACAACCCTAAGGGGAAAGGCATGAGGGGGAGGTGGTGGCAAGGAAGAGAAGGGTGGAGGAGAGAAAGGGAGCGAAGGAACAAAAAGGGGTTTACTAGCCACTCCACTGACTGAAACCACAGTGTTGCTGAGCATCCGTTCAGAAAAAATGTTGAATAGCACAACAGGGCATTTCAGATGTCAAAGGAGGCATCCTGGGGCAATAGGAGGGAGGCAGAAGGATGACGTTTCTGAATTTGTTTCTCAAAGTTCTCAAGACTTTGACTCCCACCCACTGGTTTGATCCAAAGCCCAAACCAATTGCCTCTAATATCTTTTATTCCAAAGAAATAAATGTCCTTTAATTTCTTATTAAGCTAATTATCTGAGAGTTGTTTTGTGTTCTGAAAGACATGCAAAATCTGAACAGACTCTTTGCTTCATGGGTGGACGGGTTGGCACAGGGCTGGATTCCTCCATGAAAAATTAATAAATAATCTTCCCCTTTCTCATTTCACTGCACTAGCAGGTGTTCAGTATCTGACAGTCTTCCCTATAATATGTCCACGGGGAAGGAGACCAACTCTTTGGGGATTCATCAGCTCTGCCCTGGGAGAATGTGAAACTAAAGTTTCCTATTTTAACATGCCTGATCAGCAATCTTCCACCCAACCTTTAAGATCTGGCTTCCCCTTGCTCTCCTGCTCAACTCCTGGATGCCTTTCTGTTCTCGTTCTCCTAATATTCTGATTCCTTATAGCCATTTTGAATGCCTATACTGCTGTACTTGATTGTACCTTGGGTCAATATCACAATGCCTTGAGGGCAAAATGATGTCTAAGGCAACTCTAAGCAGTCTTGACTGCTTTACATGATATTGCATTCTATTAGTCAGCACAGGTCACAGAATGAACCTAAATACAAGATGAAATGAAGTAGGTGGAGGAACTGAAAAGTCAAAGGGCAAAGGAGACTGGATATGGGGAGGGGATTATCTTTTTTTAAATAATTTTTTGTTTATAAATAATATTTTTATAAATAATTTTTATAAATAATCTACCTGAGCCAA
Organism: Sylvilagus floridanus; assembly: GCA_949820135.1. NCBI lineage: Eukaryota > Metazoa > Chordata > Mammalia > Lagomorpha > Leporidae > Sylvilagus > Sylvilagus floridanus. Next base: position 80,626,564 of record OX463243.1, read on the forward strand.
TTTTTTTAAGGCTACATAGACCCCATGACTAACACTTCCAATTTTCTCTCTCTGGGAAAAATTTGCATATATAATAAATAAATATGTTAGAAGATTCATTTGTACATTAATTTGCAATAACAAAAACAACAATAAACACAAAAACTAAAGATCTAATAATATAGATGTAGATATCTGAGTATGTCCAAAGGACTTAATACAGTGTTTTGCTTTTTAAAAACTGGAACATTCCTATGTAGTAGCATGTTTAGATAGTCTGTGTAAATTAATTATTTTATTATTGTTAATAATTTTATTATTCTATATATAAATTACAAATTTATACATGCAATATATTTATGAAAAAGAAAAATTAACATTATTTCAAAAATATTTATTTATGATATTTATTTGAAAGATGAGACCTCTCATCTACTGTTTCACTTTCCAAATGCCCACGACAGCTAGGTCATAACCAGAACCTGGGAATCAGGACTGGGAACCGAATCCAGTTGTTCCAAGGGGTGGTAGAGACCCAACTGCTTGCTGTCTCCCAAGGCAGGCTTTAGCAGGAAGCTGGAATTGGTAGCAGAACCCAGACCTGAACCCAGACCCTCAGATATGGGGTGTACCCATTAAAAGCATTAAAAGCAGTGTCAAAAATACTACACCAAATATTTGCCCGAAAGAATATGTTTTACTGGTAAATAGAGCTACAGATAATGCCTAAAAATAGGTATGTGAATTTCTATAGTAAATGGGAAATACTAGTTACCATTAGGTCAGTGATTGTCAACTGGGGGTGATTTTTTTTCTACCAGGGAACACTTGGCAACAGCTGAAGACATACAATTTTGGGGGAGTAAATGGTGCTACTGGTATCTGGGAGAGAGGCCAAGGATATTGCTGAAATGTTAGAAAATTCCCCCACAGCTAAGAATTATCCAGTGCAAATTGTTAATCATGCCAAGGTTAAGAATGGATGCCTTTAACTTACACAATATTCTGAGCTCCAGACATCTGGAGTATGTTCATTTCTATTGGAATAGTAAGTATGCTAAACTTGACCTGTGTAAGGTAGACCTTTAATATCTACACCCCTAATCAGTACTCTCCCTCATCCCACCAATTTCCCCCTAGTCAGGATTTGGCAACTCTCGTATGGCTTTTCACTTGCCTCAATTCTCACATCTACTCTAACGACAGCCCTTCCTTCTGACTGTGACATGAATTGACTATTCTTTACCACCTCCATTTACTTTTCCTGTCACTGAAGTCAGGCCATGTTTGTATTTTCACATTGCACAGAAAGAGGGTGAGGGAGGATGAGGGAGGCTAGGACCATGTGACCAGGGAAGCAGGTTGTAGAGAAAATGAATAGAAACTAGGAAAATACAGTTTCTGATGGAGTGTCAGTGAGGACCAGAATATGGAAGACACATTTCTATAGTAATAGAAGAAAATGCTAAATTAGAACACTTTCACTCATGAACACAACTAACTGATTTTCTGGGAGCCTGCCCAAGCTAGATTTTTTTTTTTTTTGACAGGCAGAGTGAATAGTGAGAGAGAGACAGAGAGAAAGGTCTTCCTTTTTTGCCGTTGGTTCACCCTCCAATGGCCATTGCAGCTGGTGTATCGCGCTGATCTGAAGCCAGGAGCCAGGTACTTCTCATGGTCTCCCATGCGGGTGCAGGGCCCAAGGACTTGGCCATCCTCCACTGCACTCCTGGGCCATAGCAGAGAGCTGGCCTGGAAGAGGGGCAACTGGGACAGAATCAGCGCCCTGACCGGGACTAGAACCCGGTGTGCTGGCACCGCAAGGCAGAGGATTAGCCTATTGAGCCGCGGCACTGGCCCCAAGCTAGATTTTTATGTGGTCATCTGACATTGTGCAGGATTCGGTCAGAGGGAACAATAACTCTTTGTCAGCATGGCTACATGGCTCAGTTTGCCATGGCAACAAACGAAGTGTCCAATGTTCTCGAAGGGCGAAAAGTAAGAAAAGAGCTGCTCAGTGAGTAGATTGGGGTGCGTGTCCAGGTTGGGGCAGGAAGTTGCAATCTAAGCCATTTATTTATTTATTTATTTATTTATTTATTTATTTATTTTGACAGAGTGGACAGTGAGAGAGAGAGAGAGGCAGAGAAAAAGGTCTTCCTTTTCCGTTGGTTCACCCCCAAATGGCCGCTGCAGCTGGCGCACTGCGCTGATCCGAAGCCAGGAGCCAGGTGCTTCTCCTGGTCTCCTATGCGGGTGCAGGGCCCAAGGACTTGGGCCATCCTCCACTGCACTCCCGGGCCACAGCAGAGAGCTGGCCTGGAAGAGGAACAACCAGGACAGAATCTGGCACCCCGACCAGGACTAGAACCTGGTGTGCCGGTGCTGCAGGCGGAGGATTAGCCTATTGAGCCACGGCGCCGGACAATCTAAGCCATTTTTGTAATTGAAGTGAAAAACTGATTAAGTTTTCTGAGACTTGAAGTTTGAGTCAGAGAGAAGTTTCAATCCATACTAATGCTTTGAACTTGCTGAACATCTAAAGTTCTTTTTTCTTCATTTGAAAGTGGGTTTAAGAGCTCTGGCTATTAGGGCTCATAAGACTAGAGCTTCCTGGGGCAGGTGTTGTAGCGCAGCAGATAAAGCTGCTGCTTGGGACGCCAACATCCCATACTGGAGTGCCAGTTTGTGTAGTAGCTGCTCTGCTTCTGAGCTAACTTCCTGCTAATGCATCATGGAAGGATGCAGATGGTGGCCCAAGAGCCTGGGCTCCTGCTGAACATGTTAGATGGAATTATAGGCTCCTGGGTTCCGCCGTTGGCCTAGCCCTGACTGTTGCTTCTATTTGGGGATTGAGCCAGCAAATTGAAGATATCAACCACCTCAACCCCTGTTGTGACTTTCAACTAGAAGAAAAGAAAATAAAACATTAACATAACAACAGAAAGATTAGAGTTTTCCCTCGGCAGGGACACAGTCCTGTGCAGCTTGAGTTTTTTGAGTGCTGTATACTGGTAGGGCTCAAAATTAAGAAAAGCACCCCAGTAGGACATAGAGAAACAGATTTTCATGTTTTAATTTTAAGATGGAGAAATTACCAAGGGACCAATTCCAAGGAAGTACTAAAATTAGAATTACCCATTTTTACATTGAAGACTGTGGGATCAACCCACCTTCTACATTCCCATTTTATTCAATAATGAATATAATGGGGGGCCCCCGGTGCTGTGGTACAGGAGGTTAATCATCTGCCTGCGGCGCCTGCATCCCATATGGGCGGTTCTAGTCCTGGCTGCTCTTCTAATCGAGCTCTCTATTGATGGCCTGGGAAAGCAGTAGAAGATGGCGCAAGTCTTTGGGTCCCTGCACCTGCATGGGAGACCTGAAGGAGGCTCCTGGCCCCTGGCTTTGGATTGGCCCAGCTTTGGCTGTTGCTGCTGTTTGGGCAATGAACCAGCAGATGGAAGACCTTTCTCTCTGTCTCTCCCTCTCACTGTCTGTAACTCTACCTGTCAAACAAATAAAATAAAAATTATAAAAAATAAAATAATGAATAATAATTGATAATAATGAATCCAGAAGGCCAACCACTCCTTGTCACCTGTACTCATCCCTGTGGGTGCTGCATGATTCCTAAGTTGGGCTACCCGCTGACTCTTCCCTATTTCCTGAATCTTTTCACTCTGTCCTCTCAAATTCATCATCTCTCATTCATGTCCTCAATTTCTTCCCTTGAGTTTTCCTTTAACTCTCTTTTCCTAAGTAAACAAGTAGATCAGAGGTTGTAATGCACACTGCAGCCCTCACAAACATGTTTTTCTCCCACATCCCTGCTGCCCTCCAAGGGTGGGTATTTTCTTTGACATTTCCAGAAAAGTGTCTCCTTTCTTGGAAAGAAAAGGGTTATAGTTGCTTTGAAAAATACATGATCAGTCTATCCTCATGCCATCTCCTGAGCCATTGAACATTTCAGCTCCTGCATCACAGCTGTTCTTTTCACCCTTACGTCTGTCATCTTTGTCATATCCAGTGACTGGCACATTTCCATTACTCCCCAGTGGGAGTGCTCATTGATGCTTGCTGAATGAATGAATAAACAAATGAGTGAGCACTATTGTAAAGATTAAGTGAGATAAATTAAAGTCACTTATTTAGTACAACATGACTAAAACATATAATACATTCTTAATGAAATTGAGTTGATCATATCTATGTACCCCACAACAAAACAACTATTCTACCATAATATTTACCACTGATTATACTTATTTTAAATTTTTATTTACAAGTTTTTTATGGTTTACTTTTATGCTTTTTTTGATGATTATTCACCATGAAATTGTTTGCTTTAAATATACAATTGAAAAGGTTTTAGTGTATCCACAGAGTTGTGCGATCATTGCTAATATCTACTTTTAGAATATCTACATTATCCCAAAAGGTAGGTATGTGCCCCTTAACAGTCCCTCTCATAGAATAGCAATCACTCCGATAGGTCTTTCTCTCAGAATTTGACAAAACAATAATCCACTCTCAGTCACTCTAGATTTTGCTTATTCTGAATATTTCATATAAACAAAATCATACAATATATTCCTATTTGTATCTGGCTTCATTATCTTAGCAGGATGTTTTCCAGCTCCATTCATATTGTAGAATATATCAATATTTCAGTACTTCTAATAGCTGAATGGTATTTCACTATATATAAACATTGTATAAAACATCTACAAATATTGTTGTGTACAAATGTTCATACCATAACATTAATCATAAGAGCTAAAAGATAAAACAACTCAATATTTATCAATTGCTGAATGCATATTTTTTAAACAATACAGAATTGGGAGAAAAGTTCACATAGTGGGAACTGCCTTATTCAGAGTTTTGAATTTAACAGTATTAGGTGAATTTTATTCAACAAATAAGTGAATGAATGGCTATTACCACTATGGTAATGATAATAGTGATGAAAATACTGAGGATGATTGTAATTACTACTTGAATTCCAGTAGGTTTCTAACTCTTTTTAGACTTTAGTTTCTTCATTAATAAAATGGGGCTGATAATGATAGCTATAATGATTTCAGAGGTATGATAGTTATTCCTACATGTAATTTAATTCTCCTTTGTAAACCCTTTTGCCAGGCTTGGCACATATATTTTAAACACTGAGCATTTAAGATAAATACAAGAACCAAGAGTAAAAGTTCTACTGATTAAGAACTTTGTGTATAAAGTAAGAGTCTAGTTCTTTAGAAGCTAAAATTACACTTGATCTCTTGGATAACATAAGCTTACCGATAAAATGTTATGAATCTAAGAGATAAGGTTGAGGTAGAGGGTTATGCATTTTGACAGTTTGATATTTATTTCATGTTTTCTTGATCTCAATAACATAATTAAGTCATAAGCTTCCCAAGGTGGGGCTGTAACCTGTTGTCATGACTTCAGTGACAAGCAGAGTGGTTAGTACTTAGTTGCTACTCCATTCATTCTTTGCAGATGACTAAATAAAGAGGCAGTTTTTGATATAGAAAGATGTTGAAATAGCTCTCTAGGCTTAGCATGGACATGTGAGCGCAGTGGTTTACAGATTTCTACCCTCAGTACTAGTACCAGCAAATTGGAGTGGACCTATTGAAGGACATTATGCACTGGGGGCATAATATGCTTCCCAGCTCCACTTACAAAAAACAAAGAATACAAGCTCATGCAGACAAACCCTTATTTCTCCATTTCACTATGGCAAGGCTACTAAGGCCCACACTTACAGGCCCTGGGGGACTGGCTTGCTTCAAGAGAAAGGCCTGTCATGAGAAATGAAATATGCAACCCATGGTGTTTCAGACTGAGGGACAAAAAAGTAGATTATTTGTGGTAGGAACAGAGACAGTCATTCTGGGAGATATCTTCAGACTAAAATAAAACCTAGCCAGTCTTTGCGGCTGGGCCCTGGAGAAACTAACCTCAGAGCCATATGGCTGATGGGAAGAAGGAGACTAATTTCATCTGTAAAATGATAGGGCTGGATGAGATAATAATCACTCTCATCTCCCCCAGTGCTGACCACTCTGTGGTTTCTTCAAGAAACCTCACTAAAGGGGATGTGGAGTCCCTGTGCACCCCTGGCCTGGGAGAGCTGTGGGAGGTCCACACCCTGTCCTAGAGGGCCTGTGGAGGCTTTTTGAGTTCTGCAGCTGCATTTATTAACCTAGCTTCTGGCTCTTGATGAGTGCAGGACCCCTCCTCTGCTTACTCATATTCACCTGCACATACACACATGTTACCTACTCAACAGAGATGCAGTTTCCAAGGGAGGCAGGCTTTCAGCCAAGATCTAAGTTTCTGGAGTCATCTTGGTCACTGGTGTGTTTTTAAGACAGACATCTGACTTAAATTGTTCCATAGCATCTGTCGCCGTTGGGTTTAAGCCAAAATCCTGTCAGAGCACCCACATCGTTGAAGGATAGGGTCCCATTCAACCTCTCCCTAATCATTCCCGGATTCCAATACACTTTTCTTCCTTCTTTCCTCCCCTCTCTCCCTCCCTTCATACCTTTCTTCCTTCCTTCTCGCTTCATGTAGACTATGTCATCTCTCATCAGGAGCCTTTGCATGTGTTACTTTTTTATGCTCTCACAGGAACACGAGTTGTCTTTAAATATGTCAATCAGATCACAACACTCACCTGCTAAGATTGCCTTGGCTTCCATCACACTTAGAATGCAACCAAACTCGCACTCCTCCCTGTGTGACCACACAGTAGCTGGCTCTGCCTTCCTTCTTCCTACCGTTTCATGTCACTTTTAGCCTCCAGTTGACAGCCATGACTGATATTCTGTGCTCAGGCCATGCCACACTTCCTCTGAATGTAAGAATTCCACACTAACACTTCACTCTGCCTGCATATTATTGGTCTCCATCATTGCCTGGATGATTAATTTTCTCTCAGGATTTAATTGAAATGAAAATTCCTTGGAGTTGTCTTTGGCTACTGAGTCTAAATTTGTAGCTTCCATCCATGGAATACTGTTTTATTTTATTCATGACACACAGAACTCTTTTGATAGTTTTAAAATGATTTTATCTGTTTGAAAGGCAGAGAGAGAGAGGAGGAGAGAGGAGAATGGAGGAGAGGAGAAGAAAGAAGATGAGGAAAGGAGAGGGGAGAGCAAGAGGGAAGAGGGAAGGAGAGGAGAAAGAGGAGAACAGAGAGATCTTCCAATCTTCCATTCCTTGGTTACTCCCAAATGGCTGCAGCAGCTAGTCCTGGGACAGGCTGAAGCCAGGAGCCCAGAACACCATCCAGGTCTCTCATATGGGTGGCAGGGCCCTAAGTACTGGGACCATACTATACTATATTCCCAGATATATTAACAGGGAGCTGGATCAGAAACAGAGCAGCCAGGACTTGAACTGGAGCTCTGTTATAAGATGCCAGCATTGCAAGTGGCAGCTTAGCTCACTACAACACAATGCTGGCCCCCCTTCCTAATATTTTATTAATAATTTGTTGTTGATCAACTGGCTGTAGGGTTGGCTCTGTAAGATAAAAGATCCTATTTTCCTGTTCAGTACTTTAACCCCAGTGTCTAGAATAGTTCCTAGAACATGTTAGGTACTTAGGACTTAGGTGAATGAATGAATTAATGAACATTTCTCACTTACCCTATCTTTCTCTTCATGAATAATTCCTGTGCATCCATCAGTCTCTTATTTTCACATCTTTCCTTCCAGAAAGACTTTGCTGACTCTGTGGGATGAACTAGATGACCCTATCTGTGTTCCCCTAGTAATTTCTACTTTCTGCATCTAGGTATTTATGAGGCTGAAGTCTTAATGCATTTTATCTTGCCATTATTCCCTGGTCTATATTCTTTTTAAAAGCAAACACTTAAATCTGCACATGGCCACATTGCCAATCCTTAGCTCAATTTTGATCATTTGGATAAGCTTTAAAAAAGAATAAATTGTTTGTTCCTTCACTACCAGTATGTAATATGTTTCCTAGGTAGTAGTAGCCTCTAGATGAATTATCTCAAGGAGAACGAAAGACTCTTACTGCCTACAAATTTTTGGTGTTTTATATAAATTTTCTTTTATTCTCACAAAAGCCCTTGATAAGAGTAAATACTAAGTTTGTTTTATGGTGCAGGAATTGAAGCTGAGAGTCATTTGTTGGCCAAACTAGAAAATGGAAGTAGTGTCCTTTCCCGTTTTTTTCATTTTCTATTCTCTCTTTTTACCACTGCTTCACTCACGGTTGGTGGAGACTGTGAAGCAGTAGTATTTGAGAATTTTGTCAGCCATCCTCAGACTAACAGCTTCCATCAGATCCCTCAGAAAGGGGGCCCTAGTTAGAGGTCCGGCCTCCATAAATGGGGGGCACCTGGCACTCTGGTTTCAGGTACCCAGTGTGGAAGTGGCTCACTGAAGGCAATGTCTTTCCCTGATCAAGCCGCAGTGCTGCTCTGTCCGCTTCCAGCTTGGCCACCTCTGACTCTAGCAGTTTTCTGGCAACACTGTTCGTTAAGTTGTTGGATAACAGAAGGAAAGAGAGGGGCCCCTCATGGCTGGTTTGTGATTTGCTGGAAAGAAAGAATACTGGATCCAGTCCTGAGTATGTGGTGCCAGGTTCTTTCCTCCCTGGGTTCAGGTAGCTGCTGGGGCTTGTGTCTGATCCTTATATGGCCACCCCCAGCCTCGGAGGTTATCAGCTTGGTAAATTAGTTCCTCTCCCTCCTTGCTATCCTGTCTGATCTCTTCTGACTCATCCCTCCCTCCTCCTTCTCATCCTAAGAGTTCACAGCAATGGAGTCTGGGGAGGAAAGCAGCAGCCAAAGCTATACAGGCAGATGAAGTCCTCACGTTTTCTAGACAAGCTTTCCAGTTTTAGCTGGACTGCTCTGGATGGACCATCAGGTGAAAAGCTCCATGTGAAAGCCACTGTCTTAGCGAGCACTCTCCCACACAATATTTGGAGGAGGCTTGCACACCTTCCACAAACTCTAGCCCATGGGTGGCTGTTAGTAATTGCATTTACTTCACTGTGTTGTTGAGGGTAGGTATCAGAGCACTTGGAAGGGAAGTCAGGACACAAGAAAGGAAGACCTATTATTGCTACAAACTCCATGGTGATCTTGGGAAAGTCATTTCATTACATGTCTTATGGAGACATTAATTGCGTGGTGTAGATATCTGCTGATATGCAGAGTAGTGTTATCCCAAAAGAAGCCTTCCTCAATATAACCTTTTAATTTTCTGATTTTAAATTCATGCTTAACTAACGGAGAAACATCCCCATGCTATATTAAATAGAAAAAGCAATTGTAGAACAGTATCAAAGTATGTCCATACCTGGAACCAACACAAATGCCCATCAACAGTAGACTGGATAAAGAAATTATGAGACAGGTATTCTATAGAATACAATACAGAAGTCAAAAACAATGAAATATGGTCATTTGCAACAAGATTGAGGAATCTGGAACACATCATGCTGAGTGAAATAAGCACAACCCAAAGGGACAAATATCATATGTGCTCCCTGATCGGCGACAACTAACTGAGCACCAAAGGGGAAACCTGTTGAAGTGAAATGGACACTATGAGAAACATTGACTTGATCAGCCCTTGTCCTGAATGTTGATGTACAATATAATACTTTATCTATTTTAGTATTTTTTTTTGTTTTGTTCTAGTACTATTGGTTGAACTCTAATTAACACACAATTATGCTTAGGTGTTTAAATTTAACTGAAAAGTGATCCCTGTTAAATATAACAGTGGGAATAAGAGAGGGAGGAGATGTACAATTTGGGACATGCTCAAGCTGACTTGCCCCAAATGGTGGAGTTAGAATCGTGCCAGGGGATTCCAATACAATCCCATCAAGGTGGCATGTACCAGTGCCATCTCACTAGTCCAAGTGATCAATTTCAGTTCCCAATTGATCACACTGATAGGTCTAAGAGTCAAAGGGATCACACAAACAAGACTAGTGTCTGCTAATACTAACTGATAGAATCAAAAAGGGAGAGAATGATCCAACATGGGAAGCAAGACACACAGCAGACTCATAGAATGGCAGATGTCCTAAATAGCACTCTGGCCTCAGAATCAGCCCTTAAGGCATTCAGTTCTGGCTGAAGAGCCCATGAGAGTATTTTAGGCATAGAAAGCCAAAACACCCTGGCAAAAAAAACAAAAAAACAAAAAAACAAAAAAAAAAAAACACAACAACAACAACAACAAAAAAGAAGACCTAAATGAAAGATCTCTGTGAGTGAGATTCCAATGGAAAGAACAGGCCATCAAAGAAGGAGGTACCTTTCTCTGAAGGGAGGAGAGAACTTCCACTTTGACTATGACCCTGTTGGAATAAGTTTGAAGTCGGTGAATTTAAAAGGCTTCCATAGCCTTGGCAACTCATGACTAGAGCCTACGGAGATTACTGACGCCATAAACAAGAGTGTCAAATTGTTAAGTCAACTTCAAGAGTCACTGTGTTCTTATTCCTCATGAGGGATCTGTCCTTAATGTGTTGTCCAATGTGAAGTAATGTTATAACTAGTACTGAGACAGTATTTTACACTTTGTGTTTCTGTGTGGGTGCAAACTGTTGAAATCTTTACTTAATATATACTAAATCGATCTTCTGTATATAGATAATTGAAAATGAATCTTGATGTGTATGGAATGGGAGAGGGAGCGGGAGATTGGAGGATGGGAGGGGTGCAACTGGGAGAGAAATTATGGTGGGGGAAGCCATTGTAATCCATAAACTGTGCTTTGGAAATTTATATTTACTAAAAAAAAAAAACAAAGTATGTCCTTATACTGTATAATGTTTTGGTAGTTCAAAATAATTATCAGTACATTAAAAGAAATCTTTAATTAACACACAATTATGCTTAGGTGTTTAAATTTAACTGAAAAGTGATCCCTGTTAAATATGAGAGTAGGAATAAGAGAGGGAGGAGATATACATTTTGGGACATGCTCAATTGGACTTGCCCCAAACAGTAGAGTTAAAAACATACCTGGGAATTCCAATGCAATCCCATCAAGGTGGCCTGTACCAATGCCATCTCAGTAGTCCAAGTGATCAGTTTCAGTTCACAACTGATCATAATGAAAGGATTAAGAGTCAAAGGAATCACATAAACAAGACTAGTGTCTGCAAATACTAACTGATAGAATTAAAAAAGAGAGAACGATCCAACATGGGAAGCGAGATACACAGCAGACTCATAGAATGGCAGATGTCCTAAACAGCACTCTGGCCTCAGAATCAGCCCTTAAGGCATTTGGATCCAGCTAAACAGCACATGAGAGTATTTTAGGCATGGAAAGCCAAGACACTGTGGCAAATAATAATAATAATAAAAAAAAGACGTAAATGAAAAATCTCTGTGAGTGTGATCCCAGCAGAAAGAACTGGCCATCAAAGAAGGAGGTACTTTTTTCTGAAGGGAGGAAAGAACTTCCACTTTGACTATGACCTTGTCTAAATAAGATAGGAGTTGGTGAACTCAAAAGGCTTCCATAGCCTTGGCAACTCATGACAAGAGCCTCGGGTGATTACTGATGCCATAAAGAAGAGTGCCAATTTGTTAAGTCAACATCAGGAATCACTGTGCACTTACTCCCCATGTAGGATCTCTGTCCTTAATGTGTTGTTCAATGTGAATTAATGCTATAACTAGTACTCAAACAGTACTTTACACTTTCTGTTTCTGTGTGGGTGCAAACTGTTGAAATCTTTACTTAATATATACTAGATTGATCTTCTGTATATAGATAATTGAAAATGAATCTTGATGTGAATGAGGTGGGAGATTGGAGGGTTGTGGGTGGGAGGGAAGTTATGGGAGGGAAAAAGCCACTGTAATCCAAAAGCTGTACTTTAGAAATTTATATTCATTAAATAAAAGTTAAAAAATAAAAAAGAAAGCTTTAATGAATTATCCTTCAAATAATCAATTTATTTAAAGGCTGCATTGAAAGTCTATTTGATATTAGAATTTGGGACACAGCAATGAACAAAAAGAAAGCCATTATCCTGGCGGAGTCTAAAGTCTAGGGAGTGATGGGGACTCCTGACTTATTTTTAAAAGATTTTTACAAAGTAATTGTCCTGCAGTTGAGGCTGGCCTTCCTCCATGTCTGATGAAGAGAAAGGACTCTGACAGCCCCTTTTCTTACAACAAGGGGTGTATTGTTCACATTCTCTTTAGTGCCACATCCTCTCTTTAGTGCTTCCACTGAACTTGCCCTTCCTGAACTCCTACCCAACCTTAAGCTTGTGCCAATAATTTGTGCAGCATCTTGCCTCCCTGTCCTCACCTCTTCACTGCTCTTTCTTTCCTCAGCCTACCCTAATCAGGCTCTGTCCTTTCCGTTCTGCTAGGAATCTTTTTGTTAACTTCACAATATTCCAGATATTGTGTGTTCTCTCTCCCTCCCCTAAAACACCAAAATGCAAAAATGCCACTTGGAATAATTTTAAGAGGTATATTAACTGTTAATTGTGCCTGGATTTGTAGACTTTATGGGGGCTGTTTAGTGCCATGTCCCCTGAGCTTTCATCCTCTGGCCACTGCTTACATTAGCAGGCTCATCTTTACTTAGTGGTCTTAGGATTTTAGGTTGCTTTCCAGGTGTCTTTCTTGCCACCATATCTTTATTCATGCCATTCTTCCTGCTTGGAATGGATATTCTTTTCTTGACATTCATGTTTTCAGTGAATATTTTTTGTTTTATGTTTCCCAGACACACACAATTCCTGTCCTTTTTTCTTTCTTCTTTTTTTAAAATTTATTTTATTTATTTTTTGTTTGTTTTTGACAGGCAGAGTGGACAGTGAAAGAGAGAGAGAGAGAGAGAGAGAGAGAGAGAGAGAGAGAGATCTTCCTTTGCCGTTGGTTCACCCTCCAATGGCCGCAGCGGCCGGCGCGCTGTGGCTGGCACACCACGCTGATCTGATGGCAGGAGCCAGGTGCTTCTCCTGGTCTCCCATGGGGTGCAGGGTCCAAGCACTTGGGCCATCCTCCACTGCACTCTCTGGCCACAGGAGAGAGCTGGCCTGGAAGAGGGGCAACCGGGACAGAATCTGGTGCCCTGACCGGGACTAGAACCCGGTGTGTGGGCGCTGCAAGGCAGAGGATTAGCCTGTTGAGCCATGGCGCTGGCCTTTCTGTCCTTTTTTTTAAAAAGATTTATTTATTTATTTATTTGAAAGGCAGATTCATGGAGAGAGAGAGAGAGAGAGAGAGAGAGAGAGAAAGAGAGAAGAAGAAGAAGAAGAAGAAGAAGAAGGAGGAGGAGGAGGAGGAGGAGGAGGAGGAGGAGGAGGAGGAGGAGGAGGGGGAGGGGGAGGGGGAGGGGGAGGGGGAGGGGGAGGGGGAGGGGGAGGGGGGGAGGGGGAGCAGGGGGGGAGGGGAGGGGGAGGGGAGGGGGAGAGGGAGAGAGATCTTTCATTTGCTGGTTCACTCCTCAAATGGCTGCAATGGCTGGGACTGGGTTAGGCCAAGCCAGGGGCCGGGATCTTCCTCCAGGTCTTGCACATGAGTGCAGGGACTCAAGCACTTGGGTCATCCTCTGATGCTTTCCCAGGCACATTAGCAGGGAACTGGATCAGAGGTGGAGCAGCTGGGACTTGAACAAGTACCCAAATGGGATGCTAGCATCCCTGGTGGTGGCTTAACCCTCTGAACCACAATGCCAACCCTCTCTCTTGTCTTTTTTAAGTTTCATTATCTTCATTTCTTATTCCTAGGATACCCTAATTTCTTTTTGTAGAATTATATCTCCCATATTGTGGGCAGTGCTGCTCTGTTGGATCTTCCTGCCCAAGCATTTAGTGCAGTCAAGGAATGGGCATCCAACAGGCCAGTCCACTGCAGTGGCTTTCAATGTGGAAAGCCTGGGCTTCAGCAGAAGTCAGTTTATGAAGAGCCCTGGCAGCTCTGCCAGCCAAGAGTTGGATCACTAGCAACGGAACTGCCCCGGAGTTAAGGATGCCCAGGTCAGAGCCACCGATCTTGCTGGCTCCAAGCTGAAAAACCCTTCATTCAGCCCAGCTTCCAAGGTGACTGCTGCTGCTGAGGGGATGGCTAAGTAGGGTCAGTAACATTGCAGACAAAACTGTAGGTTTCCTGTTAGAGATGCCATCTGCTTTTACCTGGCCAGCTCTCCTCCCAGGCCAGCAAGGTAATGGAAGTCAACAAGGTGCCTTCCCCAAGAGGTTCACATCTCCCTTAGGATGTATCTCATCGGCCAGATGATTATCAAGCCCCTTCTGTCAGTTTCTATTTGCCTCTCAATTGGAGAACTTAGCACCTTTCTTACATCCTCTAATAATGATTCTGTCCTTTGTATGTAGCCTACTTGGGCCTCATTCTTTTATAACCATAGCCTCTACTCTAACATCTATGGCTCTACTCCCAACCTGTGTATTGATGGTCCTCTCCCCCATTAATGTATGGTTGTTCAGAATTTCTCTACAGACAAACCCTTCTACCTGCAAAAGTTGAGTGGCCTTTCTCCTGGTTTTGGTTAGGATCAGCTTATGCCCATCAAACTGTCCTCACAAGGGTCCAAAGACCCCCCTCATTCCCTCTCCTCTATGAAATTCTCTCGTTACCTGGTTAATGCTACTCTTAGGATCGTTGGTTGCTATTCTCACACTGTCTTTTATAGTATAGTGTCTAAGTGTTTACAGGAGTTGATAATGAAACGAACCAAGGCCTTCAGCAACCAGGCCGTCAACCAAATGCTGCTACAGGGATATACTTGGCTCCCCACCCAGGAGACAGTGGTTTGAGACATTGCCCCATGCCAGCGAAGAGTTCCTCATCACCCCATATCAGCAGGAAGTAGCTTTAAAGACAGATCATCATCCCTCTACCCCTCCTGGACTTTTGGGACTAATGCACTCCCATACAACTTCTGCTTTATAAAAAACAAAAGTAGAGAATGTTAGGGAAATGCGCAGTTTTACCTATGGTATGATCTACACCCTGACACCATCCTAGGGTCTAGCCCCCACCGCCATTGCTGAAAGCCAGGTGGCTACATGGCCCAACCACCGGTATCAAGCTCACCCCCATCCTAATGGGATTCGTTGTTCCTACTTCCCTGCCCGCCCTCGGCAAAGTTTTATAAGGACCTGTTCATGAACACATGGCTCTCTCTAGCCTCCTCCTCTCTCGCCTGCTCTCTTGTCTCGCGCTCTCTCTCTCTCTCCTTCTTTTCGTGTCTCTTCTCTCTTCTCTCTCCCCTCTCTCAGCTCCTCTCTCCTCTGGCTCTCTTTTCTCCTTGCTATCTCTCTCCTCTCTCTCTCTCTCTCTCACTCTCCTTCTCTTTTTTCTTCTTCGTCCCTTCCCTCCAGTCTTCTGGGTTTTCCCCAATAAACCCTTTCCCTTAAAAAAAAATGGAATTGAAAAAAAATTGGAATTGAAAAAATTCTCTCTGAGAGAGACAAATCGGGATGATTGGGATAGACTAAATGATGGTATGTATGGGTTCATCCATTCTGGGTCCACATATCAGGCATTTCTGATACCAATACCCTGCAGAGATACCTGGTTTCCATCTATTCTGTCTCCTCATTCAACCTTCTTTACCCTCCTTCATTGTCTTCTTAGAAGCTCATAGCATATATCTTTCTTTCAAAGTATTCACAGTTGGTTTCTGGTCCTTCAAATCTAAAAGCAATAACAACTACAATAACAATACTGATACCTCCTTCAAGACTAAGATGAGGAGGCCGGCGCCGTGGCTCAACAGGCTAATCCTCCGCCTTGTGGCGCCGGCACACCGGGTTCTAGTCCCGGTCGGGGCGCCGGATTCTGTCCCGCTTGCCCCTCTTCCAGGCCAGCCCTCTGCTGTGGCCTGGGAGTGCAGTGGAGGATGGCCCAAGTGCTTGGGCCCTGCACCCCACGGGAGACCAGGAAAAGCACCTGGCACCTGGCTCCTGCCATCGTATGAGCGCGGTGCGCCGGCCACAGCGTGCCGTCCGCGGCAGCCATTGGAGGGTGAACCAACGGCAAAGGAAGACCTTTCTCTCTGTCTCTCTCTCTCACTGTCCACTCTGCCTGTCAAAAAAAAAAAAAAAAAGACTAAGATGAGGAGGTACTTTTTTTTTTTTTTTTTGCATACTGTGCAGACTTCCTCTTTTTATCCTACCTTGGCCTGCAGTTGTTCTAGTGGATTCTTCTCTTGTAGAATTATAACTGACCTTTTCTCCAATAATTATAGGCTCCCTGGGAGGGAAAGATCTTATTTCATTTAAAGTTGTTTTCCTAGAGCCTAAGGATATCCTTATATGGAATATCACTAGAGCCCAAATCAAGGTTGTTCAAGAGTGAATGAGAACCAGAACTTTTCTATCAATGGGACTAGTACATTCTTTTTATTTATTGACAAATGATGAGTTGATAGGATTATTTCCTTTTTCAGAATCTAAAATTTTGTTTTCTGTCATTTTCTTTCTAAGAGATTTGACAAGACTGCATTTAGGAACTGGATTCCCTCTGTATCATTCAGGCTCCAGTCAGCTAAACAGAAAGCATGTCAGGAATTTCAA
Organism: Sylvilagus floridanus; assembly: GCA_949820135.1. Lineage (NCBI taxonomy): Eukaryota > Metazoa > Chordata > Mammalia > Lagomorpha > Leporidae > Sylvilagus > Sylvilagus floridanus. Next base: position 80,643,137 of record OX463243.1, read on the forward strand.
ATACAGAGAATTTAATATAGGAGATTGCTTACACATGTGTTAGAAAGCTGACACAGCAAATGGATGCTGAGGTAATTCAGACATTAATAACTAGAGGCAGGAAGTTGCTACAATGTCTTAGGGAGAACAGAATGGAAAAGGTGGTGTTAGGAAAATGTATGAGTTTGGAAGAAGTACTCTATATGGCTGAGTCTTACACTTCTGAAGAAGAATAATGTGAGCTAAATTCTTGAGCTCAGACCTGTTGGACCAGCTTGTGCTCATCGCTAGAGAGGCAGGTGCAAGAATGGCTGGAGGAAGCTGGAGGCTGCAACCCCAGCCCATATTTTGCTTCTGGAGAGCATTTGACAGGATCTGGAATTAGGTAGAGAATTCTCCTAAGCTTGCCAACTGCTGGTCTCTTGTCAGTTGCTCCTGTCGATGGACTCTGGTGGAAAGTGAGCCAGCAAGGAGTCTGGGATGTACAGTTTGCAGAACCACAATTCCCGCATCAGAGAGTAGAGACGGGGAAGGAGATACTTAAGGCTTAGAGATGCTGAGTAAATAACTGACATACACTGTTCTGGTGAAGCAAGACTAAGTAGATTTGGCCTCTGAGGGAATGTGGTGAAATGGTCTCATTGTGTGACTGGTTTTCAACATGATTCTCAATAACTCTCAAGTAAGGAATGGAAGCTTGGGAAAGGACGGTTGTGGAAAGATCCTGGTGCCAATGTAGAAAGTGGCTCCAAAGTCAAAGCATTCCTGCAAGCCCCAACACATGGAGCCCATGATTTATTTTAGTTTTTGCTTATTTTTACCTCTTTCTTCAGCCCCTGGTTCCAAGAACGCCCTCTGGGCCAGATGCCTCCATGGCTCAGATACTTGGAAACTGCCATTTACTGTAAAGCTTACTGCTCTTCAGGCCTCCCTGCCAAACCCCTGACTGTGTGCAGTCACACCCTGTTCCTCCAGATCGTACTGTTCCACATGTTACCTCCTTCCTTGGAAAGAGAACACAAGAACTTAACACATCCCATTGCCCCAATTTCTTCTCTCTTTTTTTATTATTTATTTATTTATTTATTTATTTTGACAGGCAGAGTGGACAGTGAGAGAGAGAGACAGAGAGAAAGGTCTTCCTTTTGCCGTTGGTTCACCCTCCAATGGCCGCCGCGGCCGGCGTGCTGCGGCCAGCGCACCGCGCTCATCCGATGGCAGGAGCCAGGTGCCAGGTGCTTTTCCTGGTCTCCCCATGGGGTGCAGGGCCCAAGCACCTGGGCCATCCTCCACTGCACTCCCAGGCCACAATAGAGAGCTGGCCTGGAAGAGGGGCAACCGGGACAGAATCCGGTGCCCCGACCAGGACTAGAACCCAGTGTGCCAACGCTGCAAGGCGGAGGATTAGCCTGTTGAGCCACGGCCCCGGCCCAATTTCTTCTCTTTTTAATTTTCTACTATTTATGCTCGTTCCCTAATTGTGATTCTTGGTGTATACCCCTGGATTTTTTCCTATTTTACTCTCCTTACAGGGTTCACCATACAGAAAGAGTATTGTGATAATAGTGATGGTGAAATTTTGTGACTGCACAAAGCCTTAGATTCTTCGAAGAGATGCTTTTCATTTTTAACTTCATTGACCCAAGATTTGAATGATTCAGGTTTATGGATTTAGGAAATCATCTTTAAATCCTGATAAGTTAAATCCAATTTAACTTGAAAAGTTTATGTTCTGTAATTCCCCTACTTTAATAGAGGACTAATGTCTACCCACAAAGTTTTGCTAGGAAGGTTAAATGACACAGGTTCTATGCTATATCTGGCCTAGTAATACCAAATGAATCCTAGTTCTTTTTCCTCAAGTGAGAAAAGATGTTGTTCTCATACATGTTTGAGGAAAGGAGGACAAAGTATTATATGAATTTGGCCTTATTTGTACAATATATTTCTTTTTTAACTTTTATTTAATAAATACAATTTTCCAAAAAACAGCTGTTGGATTACAGTGGCTTTTTCTCCCACATAACTTCCCTCCCACCCGCAACCCTCCCATCTGCCGCTCCCTCTCCCATCCCATTCACATCCAGATTCATTTTCAATTATCTATATACAGAAGATCAATCTAGTATATATTAAGTAAAGATTTCAACAGTTTGCACCCACACAGAAACACAAAGTGTAAAGTACTGTTTGAGTACTAGTTATAGCATTAATTCACATTGAACAACACATTAAGGACAGAGATCCTGCATGGGGAGTAAGTGCACAGTGATTCCTGATGTTGACTTAACAAATTGACACTCCTGTTTATGGCATCAGTAATCACCCGAGGCTCTTGTCATGAGTTGCCAAGGCTATGGAAGCCTTTTGAGTTCGCCAACTCCTATCTTATTTAGACAAGGTCATAGTCAAAGTGGAAGTTCTCTCCTCCCTTCAGAGAAAGGTACCTCCTTCTTTGATGGCCCATTCTTTCCACTGGTATCTCATTTGAAGAGTTCTTTCATTTAGGTATTTTTGTTTTGTTTTTTGGCCAGGGTGTTTTGGCTTTGCATGGCTAAAATTCTCTTATGGGCTCTTCAACCAGATATGAATGCCTTAAGGGCTGATTCTGAGGCCAGAGTGCTGTTTAGGACATATGCCATTCTATGAGTCTGCTGTGTATCCTGCTTCCCATGTTGGATCATTCTCTCCTTTTTAATTCTATCAGTTAGTATTAGCAGACACTAGTCTTGTTTATGTGATTCCTTTGACTCTTAATCCTTTCATTATGATCAGTTGTGAACTGAAACTGATCACTTGGACTAGTGAGATGGCATTGGTACATGCCACGTTGATGGGATTGAATTGGAATCCCCAAGTATGTTTTTAGCTCTACCGTTTGGGGCAAGTCCGATTGAGCATGTCCCTAACTGTACATCTCCTCCCTCTCTTATTCCCGCTCTTATATTTAATAGGAATCACTTTTCAGTTAAATTTAAACACCTAAGCATAATTGTGTGTTAATTACAGAGTTCAACCAATAGTATTAAGTAGAACAAAAAAAAATATTAAAAGGGATAAAGTGTTAAGTTCATCAACATTCAGGACAAGGGCTGATCAAGTCACTGTTTCTCATAGTGTCCACTTCACTTCAACAGGTTTCCTTTTTGGTGCTCGGTTAGTTGTCACTGATCAGGGAGAACATACGATATTTGTCCCTTTGGGATGTGCTTATTGCACTCAGCATGATGTGTTCCAGATTCCTCCAACTTGTTGCAAATGACCATATTTCATTTTTTTTTACTGTTGTATAGTATTCTATAGAGTACCTGTCCCATAATTTCTTTATCCAGTCTACTGTTGATGGGCATTTAGGTTGATTCCAGGTCTTAGCTATGGTGAATTGAGCTGCAATAAACATTAAGATGCAGGCAGCTTTTTTATTTTCCAATTTAAAATATACAATATATTTCACATCAAGAAAGGGTTTTAAAAGAGGATTGTCATAATGGTATTTGGACGAACATTCTTTTTCCTATAAGAAAACAGAGTGGTATCATCAAATGAGTTGCAATAGTGGACTGACTGACTTCTGTTCTTCAGTTTTCCTGCTGTACAATCTATTCTTTGAGTTTGTGTGAGAGGGGAAATGAAGAGGAGAAGATTGGGAACAAAAGTATGGTAGTGGGACAACATAAAATGTTACAAAGGACAGAATGTAAAGTATAGGACTTGAAATTAGCCTTAATTATGAAGATCCTTGAATGCCTGGCTAAAGAGGATGCAATTTGTCTTAGGAAATAAGAATTCAAAAGTAAAGGGTAAAAATATAATTGTAGAAAATGAATTTGCTTTTTCATATAGAAAAATGTTTCCTTAAAAGGCTGACAAAGAGAGTCTGAAAAATGCAAGATCCAAGAAGATTTATCTGTGGTCATTTTCCTCATCTCTCTAAATAGCTCAGGAGAGATGTACTTAAAGTAAATGCTAGTAATTTAAGTGTACCTGTCATTTTGTCATTTTATTTCCCATTTTCCCACTCATGTAGAAAATGACTTGCCATTGTTTGCTTCAAACAGAGGAAAGATTTCATCAATAGGCCAATGAAAATGATACCTAAAGAAAATAGCAGGGGATCTCATCATGATTTATTCCATTAGAAGCATTTGTTCTAGAAAAGCATCACTAGGGCCGACACAGTGACATAGTAGGCTAAGCCTCTGCCTGCAGCATTGGCATCCCTTGTGGGCACTGGCTTGTGTCCCAGCTGCTCCTCTTCCAATACAGTTCTTTTCTTCTTGACTAGAAAAGCATGGAAGATGAACCCTGCTGAGCCCCTGATCCCATGTGGGAGGCCCAGGAAAGGCTCCTGGTTCCTGCCTTTGGATAGGACCCACTCTGGCCTTTGTGGCCATTTGGGGAGTAAACCAGTGAATGGAAGACCTTTCTCTCTGTCTCTACCTCTCTGTGATTCTGCCTCTCAAACAAATATATAAAATCTTTAAAAAGAAAGAAAAGGGTCATTGGTACCACTAAGGAGTCAGCATTCTAATTAAGGCTAATCAACCTGGAAAGCATGATGAGAGGCAAACGTTGGACCTTCAGAGTGGACTTGCAAGAAAAAACTTCTAGAAAAACTTCCTGGAAAACACACAGTAGAAAGGAATGACCCAGTTGAGTTTTGAAGGATAAGAGGAGATAATCACATTGAGGAAGTTCAGGAGACAGATCAGATGGAGCAAAGACCTACCTAATGCATGAGATGAGAAGCAACACATGGGGGACACTGCAGTTTGTTATGCTGCAGGGAATCAGGCAGGGAGAAATAGGGGCAGAGTGGAGCTGAGGAAATGAGGCAGGACCAGAAGGAATGGGATCATGTAGGCTCATCTCAGAAATTCACTTTATCCTGATTGTGAGGAAAAGATGTTAAGGGATTCTGAGCAGCTGAATGACACTGTACCATTTAGATTTTATTCTGCTCTGGGGGCTGTATGAGGGGAGGAACAGGATGATTGGAGAGAGATAAGATTGGAGGTATTAGCAATTCTCTAGGTAGGTAAGGGAGACCAGGACAATGTAAAGCATCGAGGAGGTTATGGAACAAGGGTGTTTAGGAGTAGGCTGTTGATTGAAGCAGATTAGTGACAGTCCTGATTGTCTAGCCATGATGACTTGTGAACAATGTTGTCAACCACCAAACAGGGAGCACAAAAAGGAGGTGCCATGTTGAGGAAAGATAATATGGTAGGAATGGACTTGAGGTGCCTTCAAAATGTGAACCATATATCTTCCTAATTGTACCAACTGCTGTTTAACCTTGAGTAAATGGTTTAATCTCCTGGGTTTCAACATACCTATCTCATTTTCAAGGGAGAAATAGCACAAGTATCTAGTTTTTAGGGAAAGATTAATTTTCCCATGGAACTCAAAGTAGGTTTTTTTGTTTAAACAAACTGTTTTCATTAGCATATTATTTACATTAATCCCAAGAAATAAACAAGAAATCTGTGCCCCTAAAAGAAATAAATTCCCCTTTCTGAGCCACAGTTGCTTTTGCTGATCATCTTAAGTTTCTGTGTCTATGGATGATGCTCTTTTGGGAGTCTTGGTGTCAAGGTGACAGGTTCCATTGCGCAGGTCCCAGAGCTGGAAACGGTCTTCCTGTGAATGCACATCAACAAATTCAAACGTCTTAAGGGACAAATGTGAAGCAGAAAGCGTTCTGACATTTGTAAAAATCTTTGAGATGATCTTTATTTTACATGTATTTCTCCCATATCACATTTGCAAAGATTACGAAATGAACTTCACCTTAAAATAATGTGTCCTTCTCTGCCAAAATAATGATAAATGGTTTTCTCCTCTCTGTAAAAGGCATCTGTTTTGGACCCCAAACTTCTTTTTGTTGTTGTCATTTCTCAGCCAAGAATGGATGAGATAGAAAGGGGAACAGAGCAGAAGCCCTCAGTCCACATTTTTACTACCAGTTAGCCGTGAAATAAACAAGTCCTCACCATTCTTACCACATGTGCTCTTGGACCAAAAGCCCTTTTGGTCTGACAACCCAGCTTTTGCTATGAACTGTGAGCTAGCATATTTTAAACTTGGCTTCTGAGTTGGTGAAGAGAGCTTTCTTGTCCTCTCCTAATAAAATGCAGACGACTCTCCTTCTCAACTTCATAAATCCCCAAAGCTGTGCTTGGATATGAATCTCATCTTCTTTAAGGATACAAATAATTTGCTACTAAATCTTACCGTGTGTTATCCCCTTACTTCATTCCAAACTGCTTTCTAAAGTGCTCCATATAGAGTAAGTGCTCATTAAATGCTACTAAATGAGGATGTGAGAAGCATGAGCATTAGGCTTAGTGTATGATCTGGTATTGCAAGCTTTTATCTAAAATGTGAGGGAGTACTGCCTGCTACATTAGAAGAAAGACCTTTAAGTCCATTACAGCAGGATTAACAACTTGATCCCATTCCTTCTTAGCTATGTGAGGGGAAGAGTTGGGTCAATTTATTTAACTTCTCTGTGACACAATATGGTACAGTAACTGAGGATCAGGACTCTGAATTTGAACCTTGATTCTATCATTAATTAACTAGAGGACCGTAGGAACTTACTCAAGTGCCCCTGTTACCTCATTTATAAAATAGGAAACATAATGATACTTACCACTGCAGGCTTGTTGTGAGGTTTTACAAGTTAATATTTACAAAGCACTTGAGCAAAAGAAGTTGGCATCTGGTAAGGACCTTGTAGGCGTTAATATTATTTTGTGGCTTTCATTCTACTGCCTCTTATTGTGCTATTCCAACTGTAAGAATAGTGGCAGCTAGCTGTGTAACTTTTTCCAAGGGAGTTGTTCCATAGTTTTCAACAACTTGGGGGTGGTATTGGGATGATCATTTAAGCTCAGTCACTTTTTTGCATAATTAAAAGTAAATTTATTAAGCATTATACATAAAATACAGAAGATTATACTAGGAAAATAATGAGTTTATGATGATGATGATTTCATCATTTGAATCTTTTTTTAATAGAAAGCTTTTATTTAATAAATATAAATTTCATAGGTACAACTTTTAGATTATAGCAGTTCTTCCCCCCATAATCACCCTCCCACCCACAAACCATCCCATCTCCTATTCCCTCTCCCATCATATTCTTCATTTTCATTTTTAATTATCTTTTATATGCAAAAGATCAACTCTGTACTAAGTAAAGATTTCAACAGTTTGCATCCACGCAGACACACAAAGTATAAAGTGCTATTTGAAGATGAATTTTACTATTAATTCTCATAGTACAACACATTAAGGACAGAGGTCCTACATGGGTAGCAAGTGCACAGTGACTGCTGCTGTTGATGTAAAATTTGACACTCTTATTTATGACATCAGTAATCACCCAAGGCTCTTGTCATGAGCTGCCAAGGCTATGGAAGCCTCTTGAGTTCACAAATTCCAACATTATTTAGACAAGGCCATAATCAAAGTGGAAGTTTTCTCCTCCCTTCAGGGAAAGGTGCATCCTTCGTTGATGGCCTCTTCTTTCCACCAGGATCTTACTCACAGAGATCTTTCATTTAGGTGATGTTTTGCCACACTGTCTTGGCTTTCCATGTCTGAAATGCTCTCATGGGCATTTTAGCCAGATTCGAATGCCCTAAGGGCTGATTCTGAGGCCAGAGTGCTGTTTAGGGCATTTGTCATTCTATGCATCTACTTTGTGTCCTGCTTTCCATGTTGGATTGTTCTTTCTTTTTTAATTCTATAAATTATTATTAGCAGACACTCATCTTATTTCTGTCATCCATTTGACACTTATTCTATCTTTATGATCAGTTATGAACTTAAACTGGTCACTTTAGTACGATGACATTTGTACATGCCAACTTAATGGAATTTGGAGTCCCAAGCCACTTTGGATTTCTATTTTCACGTGTGCTAATGAGATCCTGCTCAATCTCCATGCTGTTTAAATACAGTTTAGGCTTTTTGTGAGGCCATAAATGTGAAAATAAGATTACAACTGTGAAAACACTTAGTGAACTCTCAAATGCTCTATAAATGTGAGTTTATTAGTTGGAACTCTTTCCATTACAAGTGACAAAAAAGCAACTAATGTTAGCTTATGCCAGAAAGAGGATTCATTGAATCTTGTAATTGGATTCTAGGGTCACTCACAGACTTCAGGAATAACTTTAATAACCAGGTCTTTGGGGCCTCTATTCATGGCCATTATAAATAAATCATGTAGTTTATATGTGTCTCTCATCTCTGATACCTACCTTCCCTGCCACTACACAACATTCTTATGAAAGGATGGCACCAGAAGGCCAACTTCAAATTGTTTCAGTATCCCAATCCAGCAAAAAAGGGGAAATCACCAATAATGTCCTTTATATTCACTTCAGGGAAGGATTATGATTGACCTTGATTTAATTTCTTGCCTAAACTTGGACCAATTGTGTCCTAGGGAATGGAGTACCAAGATTGTTTAGGCATTACCTATTTAACAGGGGACAAAGTAGTGCATTATCATCGGAAGAGAAAGAGAGGGAAACTAGTGCTGAACAGATTTAAAATAGTATCTCAGATTATCAGTATTAATACAATTTTCTTTAACTTCTGTAGAGATGACACTATTGAAACTCTTTGTATATCTGAAAGCTTGAATGCTTCTCAATTTATGTCAGAGACAGATTATCAGAATCCTGAAGATGTCTTTGTAGGAGAGAAATCCTACTAGTACAGTGTTCTTAACCTCTGAGCTATTGACATTTTGGACTGGAAAATTCTTTGTTGTAGGGTACTGTGGTGTGCATAACAGGATGTTTCCAGTATTTTTGTCCTCTAACCACAGGTACCAGTAGCATTTCTCTCCTCCTCGTGACAACCCAAAGTGTTTTCAGACATTGACAATGTCACTTAAAGGATATGTCTTGTTCCCCAGCGGGAGTGGAACCTAAGTAGTAATTCACACTTCTCTATTATTCACTCTCACTCTCAAATGATGGAGGACATGCTAGATGGCTCTGTTGTTGTTATAATTTTATGGCCTGTATCCCCTGTTGCCATACCATGTTATATCGAAGCACCACTCCACTGGGAAGAAGAAGTTTAATGCTGTTGATAAAGACTTCAGAATGTATGACTCAGGACAGTTTGGGGTCTAGCCCATTGTCTGAAAATGAGTTACAGTGTGTGGCTGAGCATCTTTTTTCTCTCTGGGCCTTGGTTTTCCCTGTTGGCAGAGTGGACAGATAATGCTTCATGTTGTCTTAAAATTTTATGATACAAATTGATCAGATTTGAAATACGAAATTTGAAATCACTTTATAGAATTCACTGATTGAATAATGCGTGCTGAGTCTAAATATTCCATGGCATCTCTTTTGTTTCTTGGAAGTTACAATTGTATTGAATTAATTATAGTGGGATCTCATTGCTACCTGATGTTTGGTCTTGGATTATCTCTAAAGATTAGTGCATCTTTGGTAGGAAGATAATATAGGTGGAGAACCACTAAGTGTAACTGAAGTATATTGTGTGAGGGACTGAAATAGTGAGAAATGAATTGAGTGGTTGTGCAAGGCCTTGGATGCCAGTGCAGTGGGCACAAAACTAGTACTCAAAGAATGTAACAGAATCATAATAATGCAAATATCCCTATAACTGGGTAAATTAATTTTACTGTTACATTTGAATTTAGAAATATGTTAAAGTGAAATTACCCGGATTTGATTGGAGTGGTTATTAGCTTGTGGCCATTATATTTTCCCCTCAAAATTATATGGAATCCAGCATTCATTTTATTGAGAAAACTAAGGCTTCAAAAGAGAATTTATGAACAATAATCACACTATGAGTTAACCGCTGAATGGAGCAAGGCATCCAAGGGTCAAATCACTTAACCCAAGGAGTGTCCACCATATCATCCTTTGGGGAATTACCCTATTGTAAAGTGGGGGAGTGTAGAAACACTCAACTTGCCTCTTGCCTAATAGTAGAGTTCTTTAAAGGGAGTCATGTTGATGCTGAATTTTCCATCTTCCTTTCTTTTGCCTCCCTATTATTAAGAGGATTTTCCACTTTGATTTCAGTAGTATTCTTGCTGTTTATGCCTAACTAGTGGCAGACCATGGCTCATGATGAGATCCAGGACAGAGCTCATGGAGCAAGTCCCACATAGCTTCCTCCCCCTTCCTTCTGGCTGGACAAAATGCAAAATGATATTTCTGGCAGATGGAAATGGGCAATAATATATATTTCTTGAACATGTACTATATTTTCATTTCTGTACTAGTTTCCTGTGGCCATGAAAACAATTACCACAAAAGTGATGGCTTAAAGCAACAGAAATTTATTCTAAGTTCTGGAGACCAGCAGCATAAAATCAAGGTGCTGGAAGGGCCATACTGTCTTCGCAGGATGTAGGGGGAAACCATCTCCTCTTCTTTTTAAAGATCCTGGTGGCTCCAGGTGTTGTTTGGTTTGTGACCATATTCTAAGCTTTGTTTCTATAGTCACTTTTTTCTCCTCCTCTTCTCTAGACGTCTCTTAAAAGAAAACTCTGGATTTAGGGACCTCCTAGATAATCCAGGATGATCTCATCATCTCAACATCCTTCATTTAATTACATCCACAAAAAACCTTTACAAATAAGGTAGCAGTCACCTGTTATGGCAATGAGTACATAAATGTATGCTTTAATGTATTCATCATAATTTAACCCACAGAGTATGGATTCTTCACAAGTCTGGGTCTTATGAGTGAACACTGGCTTTTGTTGTCAATACATGCATTTTAGGACAGTGATATGAGAATAGGGGGCACCATCTATTGAAGATGTGTGTTCAGACACACTGGGTTGAATAGTGGTTCTCTGAAGTATTTGGTTTGACCTTGTTTTTACTTTCATGATGATTTAAGGAATCTTGATCCAATTCTGACCCTGTCTTTACTTAGCTATGAATAAATTGTTAACAAGTCTATTTGTCTCTTGTTCCTCAGATTTTCCAACTGTTAAATGAGTTGGACTCTGAACTCTTAGTTTATGAATAGAAACTTGCATCAAAATCAATTCTCAGGGACATTGATATGAAAAAATGATGCTTTATTTGCAATAATAATGATTACTAAAATATTTAAAATATTCAAACTTTTCAGTTACACTACTCAACTGGTGTCACAGAATCCAAATGCTAGAAAGCCATGAGATTCACCCTGGTGAGGATCATCTTCCCTGAAGTACTTTCCCCCCACCTCCTATTAATAGGGGGCTGAGCCTCCTATTAAATCTTTGAAACACAAGTCATATATTCTTCTTCCCATGATCTTCTTACACTGAGTTAACCCATTTCCTCCTTGTTTGTTTTCCCACAATACTTTACCTTGTGTACATTTGAATAATGACTCTTATCAATGTATACTGATCATTTTTTCTTTTAAAGATTTATTTATTTTACTTGAAAGTCACAGTTAAACAGAGAGAGGAGAGGCAGAGAGTGAGAGAGAGAGAGAGATGTCTTCCATCTGCTAGTTCAATCCCCAGATGGCCTCAACAGCCAAAGCTGTGCTGATCCGTAGCCAGCACCCAGGAGCTTCTTCCAGGTCTCCCACGTGGGTGCAGGGGCCCAATGACTTGGGCCATCTTCCACTGCTTTCCCAGGCCATAGTCGAGAGCTGGATCGGAAGTGGAGCAGCCAGGTCTCGAACCAGCACCCATATGGGATACTGGCACTGCAGGCAGCGGCTTTACCCACTATGCCACAGTGCCGGCCTCAATCATTTTTTCTTACCTCTATGGCATTCAAGAAGGGAGTGATATAGACTTTCTTCAAGAAAAGGTAAAGCAGGAAAACTATATACTCACTTTTTTCTTGATATTTGATTGGAAAAGTACCTGACCATTAGAGGAGGTGGTCTGTGTTAGTGAGCTACCAAAAAAAAAAAAAAAAGGAAAAGAATTTTAGAAGGAAATCTAAAGCATTGGGTTTTCTCTGCAAGATAATACTTTCCTTCATTTCCTCGCTCTTTTCTATTACCATCTCCTTTCCATTATTGCTATTCCTTCCCTTCCTTTATCAAGCACACGGTCTGAGCTCCTACTGTTGTGCAGTGTAGTCACTGCTAGATCTAAGGATAAGCAGATGAATAAGCTACTGTGTTACCATCAGATAACTTAGTCTCAGGATCAAGGAATTAAAGAATTATAGCATGCCAGATTATATATCCCATCATATCATATATAACAAATACTACAGAACATAGTACATGCCACTTTTTTATATACTTTTATATAATTTTAAATTATAAAATACGTCGTATTATACCTTAAAAAAGAGATGTACTAAATGCTTCAGTAGCTCTCTTCTTGGTTTCATTCTAAGTCATATAGAAAACATATTAGGTATTGCACACACATCTATCAAAGAGGAGAGGATTTGAATTGAGAATATTCAAAAGCTCAGAACCTATAGGCTTGAAAGAAAAACTCAGATACATATATGATAACCCAACAAAATTATCTGAGACCATATTTTGAGAGAATATTTTATATATATATATTTTTTTTTTAGCTTACTTGGGTTTTTCAATCCCCACTGTAGGGCTTGTACCTCCACTAGCTTCATGACTGCTGTGTCAATTTTGTCATCTGCCTGTGTTTGCTTAGTGCTCATGTCTGCACATGTACCATTTTCCAAGAAGACATCTGTCCACCACTTCTCCCTTCAGTTGACTGATCTCAAAACCTAGCTTAGACCTTTCTTCTTGGAAAGGTATCTCAGCAAGCCCATCACTTGATGGAATCACTCTTCTCTTTTCAGAGCCCCTGTTTTCTTCATTATGTTGCTACACTAAAGGCATTTGGTCATATGTTTCCATGTTTCTTCAACTTAACCCTGAGTTCCATGAAGATGGAGATAATACTGTTGTTTGTAGTTATGTCCTTAGTTCTGGTCACAGGACCTTACACTTACTACTTGCTTAACCTGTGGAAAATAGAGGTAGAGAGGAAGAAAGGAAAGAAGGAAGGAAGAGAGGAGGGTGGGACAGAAAAAGACGAAGATGCGAGAAGGTATTGGGACAGTTACCACCAAATGACAGTAAGAGACTTTCAGGTCCTGGGGCCAAGCTCAGCATGAATTATGTTATGTATAAGCTCTTCAGGAAGAATTTGCAACAGCTGCCCACTGTCTGCCTTTGGGGGGTGGGGGCAGGATATATGGCCACTCAGCTACTTCATAAACATGCTGGGGAGCTAAGGAGGACTTCATTGTTTACCCCTGGAAGCCAGTGGGTTGCTTTTGTTTGTTGTGTCTCTGCTGCTATGGCTCCCAGATGACACCCCATCTGCATAAGCGCTGTGGCAGCAGAGATGGAGCCGCCAGGCGGGTTTTCTCAGAACCAAGAGCCTCTGCAATCCAGCAGCTGACAAAGGCTGCAAGTAGGCCCCAAATGCAGGGGAAGGAATGCGGATTTGTCTTGATCTGCCCCATGTGAGGGGAAATGATAAAGAAGGAGTCATAAAAGACTGGCAGCAGCTCAACTATTTGGTACCAAAGGCCTCTTCCAAGGAATCATTTTCAAAGATGCATCCGTGCCCTGGCAAACATGCTCAAGTGCACGTGAATGCTCTTCTGGCCTTTTCCATTTTTCTCTTGCTTTTTTTTTTTTCCTTTATCTTCTTTCTCTTTCTTCTTTTCAAACATTCCCTGTTCTTTCAGTGAAAAGAATTAGTAGAAGGCCAGGTCTCAGGCATCAGGTAAAGACTGGCAACAGAGGAAAGGAAGTAAGGCAAACATTTCTTGTAGAGGCAGCAGGACTCTTTGAAAGAAGAAATGGTCGCTCTTGGGGGGGCATTCCAAGTCTTGAAGCCCATCGTGCAAAGCCCATTGATTTCTTCCTGCTCACTGTGGTGTTGATTGCATCCCAAGGTTCCCATCATTTTTCCCAATTTTTTTTTCCTCCAAGTATCTGCCTGAGTATACCTTGGGGAAGAGATTACCTTTAGGTGGTCTTTGCCATCTTTTCTTTCTATTCCAGGAAGTAAGTCCCTGCTGACACACAATGTAATTATAAAACCTTCCCTGATTTCCCCCAGGCAGAGTCATGGCTTCCTTTCTCCTGGGCTCTTGAACTTATATCTACGTATTTACTTGTTCCTTCATTGTCAGACTCCTTATGTCCCCTAGCTCTGCAGCTTATAGGTATCACCTAGTTTGTTATGGTTAAGATAGGAAGACTCAGGACTATGTTCCACAGATGGTGGGTTTCCATGTGTCCCAAGGCCACATCCAAACAGGTGAGCTTTTGTCCTAAACCATCATTTCTAGCCTGGGATTCCTGCCTCTCAGATTCAGCATTTCTTCACAGCACAAGTCACTCCACCCTTCATCATGCATCGTTAGTCGCAAAACAGCTTCTTTCATTTATTCCCCACCCCCCAGACTCACACATGGGAGTGGTGGGTAGCAGACTTCAGACCTTAACAACTGAGCATGGAAATTAAACAAGCTCAGACTTCATTCTTATCATTATTCTTCCTTTCTCCTCCTTACTAGTTCTTTCAGCCATCCTTTCCAATATTCTACTTTATTTCTTGAGAAGACAGTTCAGATGTTGTATCCAATCCTGGCCAGGGCTACTTTTTATTAGCGAAATAATCCATGAGAGATTTTGCTATTTAAAAGCCATTCTCTCCCTTAAGCACAAATTAATCTCTGGATTTTAAACTAACAGCTTTCTGTATTTCTTGAAGAGCAAGAATTGAGTATATTTACTCAATTTGAAAACATTGGCTGTCCCTGGATGATGTTCTGGAGCCTACTCACTATGGGGGTATAAAAGAAAATATTCTAATTTTTATCACTCTGTTTAATATTTTACATAATATTCTCTGCTAAGTCTTGAGGGAAGATGCCACATTTCATTTATGTCCCTATTCTTGGTGCCTAATATACATTTACAAAGCACAATAAGTATGTAAATTTGTGGCAAAGTGGTTTCAGGTATTATTGGACGTATTTTACAAGTGAGAAGATGAGACTCAGAAAACTCAGGTAGTAAATCTTTATCATACTCTAAATGACAGAGTCATGTTATAAAATACCCAGAGGTTCAGAGATCAGATGTCATGATTCTACCATATTAGTGGCATATACCCTGCATATAATGATTTGTTTCAGATATGACACATATGCAGGTTGTCTATCAGTACCTGGAGGTTCAACTTCCTCTGCTCTCTTGCTTGTGTGGGGCTGGGTGGTGGACAAGGACTGACTGGGGGAGGGAAAGGCACAGGCGCCATTCTTGGCCTGGCCAGGTCTGGTGCTTCAGCAGCCTCTCCAGATGGTGGCTGAAGAAAGCCTCTCTGAATCAACACAAGGAGTGCCTGAGGATCTTCTAATACAGCTGGCCCTTAAGGTACAAATGAGGTGCACAACAGAGGGTGCACCTCAGAGGGGTCAGGCCTAGAAGGTAAGACTCATGCATCCCTTTCAAGGTGCCTGGATTCAATACCTGGTGGTGGCTCCTGATTCAGCCTCCAGGTAATGTAGACCCTGGGAGATAGCATAGTTGGTTTAAGGGACTGGGCTCCTGCCACCCACATTTCAGAAGGCCTGTATTGCATTCCCAGCTCCCTGCTTCAACCTGGCCCAGCCTTAGCCATTGCAGGCATTTGGGAAGTGAGCCAACAGATTGGAGTGCTCAGTCTCGCTCTCACTCTCTTTGTCACACACACACACACACACACAGAGAGAGAGAGAGAGAGAGAAAGAGAAAGAAAGAGAAAGAGAGATTCTCAAACAAGTAAATGAAAGCTTCTAATTATGGGTCATAAGCAACCAAAAATGGGTAAAAGAAGGTAAAAATGGACAAAGGGATGTTACCCAGTGTGTTAATTTTCTATTGTTGTGTGAGAAATGACCGTAAATGTCTGTGGGTGAAGAGTCCGGTCATGGCTGACCTGGGTGCTCTGTTAAGACCTCAGGGAGCTGGGCTGAAGCTGGCTGTTCTCTGTTTGGAATGTAGCTGGAGAAGAATGAATGTCCCAGCTCCTTCACATTGGTAGCAGGATTCATGCCCTTGTTGCTGTACAGCCAAGAACCCTAACAATTGGCTGACTGGGTTATTTTCCATTTTAATGAAATATAAATAATATTTCATAAGTACTGAAATTCTATCAAAAATCGCATGAGCATCAATTTTGAAACACACACTTTACTATTCATTTCGACCTGAATAATAAGAATGTCAGAAATTTGTCCTATGGAATTAATGATCCAAATAGAACTGAGATGACCTGACAGTTTTTTTGTCTTTAGTGTGTGAGCCTGCAAAGCAGCTGATACCAGGTCAGAGTTGCTTAAATTCAACTGGAAATTCCCAGGCCTTTAGTTGAGACTACTTAGTGACTTCACTTACTACCACACCAACACCCTGCTCTCCAGCCAGCCTGTGTCACTTTTCCTTACACCATTTACAGGGCCGGCACTGCTCCGGTGTCATTCACTAAGCTCCTAGTATGACCTTCATGGATCATCTGGGGAGCCACGGAGACTTGGTTGGGAACCAGGTCTCAAGCACACCAATGCCCAAAGGCTTGATTCATGTCAGTACGCTTATTTGCTGTTGAAGGTGTCAGAGTCACAGTGACTTCAAATTAAGATACTTTTAGATAAAAATTATACTTAAATAAAGTTTGTAACCTACTTCAGGAGGAGCAGGCTGCGCCTGTCTTTATTTAAAGATGGGCTGTGTTGTAGACTCAGTCATCTCGGTCGGGAGTTGATAAGCCTTTTCCGGAAAAGGCCAGGCAATGAACACATCAGGCTTTGTGGGCTAAATGTTCTCAGTTACAGCTACTCCACACTGACAATATGTAAGGGAATGAGCATGCATTGGCTGCATTCCAGCACATATTTATCCATGGACACAAAAATCTGAATTTTATATTTTTTCATGGGTCATGAAATATTATATTCTTCTTTTAAGTGTTTGTATAGATTACAATTACAAAACCTATTACTGGATTCTGGACCATAAAAATCAAGTAATAAGCTAGATTTAGCCCATAGAGCATAGTTGGTCAACCTGTTACAGCCACAAAGCAAGGACCTATCTGTTGTTCTGGGGAAGGAATCGATTGTCTCTTATACCCCTTTGGAAGTCAGGACTGCCTTTAGGATTGCAGGGATCTCTGGAGATACTTGCTGGAGAGAACTGTCTCTGAGATTGTGTTTTCAAAACAAGTGCCTGCTGTGTTTGGAGGCAGCAAAGGAAGATTCTTCAGGATTTCAGGCTCATTGCATCTCATGGAGGACAGCTGGTCCTAGCTAAGCTATGATTTCAGTGATCTCAGGGGCAGGTGAGGAGGCCATACGAGGAAGATCAAGAGCAGCAGCAGCTGCAAAGAGGCTGAAATCATCTTAGTAGAGCAAGGAGTGACCTGTAGAAGAGCAGATGGCTGTTGGGAGATAAATGACTGATTTATACTAACGTGACAACCAGGACAGATTTGTGGAACATTTCAAAGTGTCCTGGAAATTCCCAGAGATATTTGAGGGAGTGTGGTGCAAAAGAATGAATTTTCTACGTTTGAGTAGCTGGAGGGACAATAGCCCTATAATTTGGGTATGTAAAGAAGTATAGCTTTTTTGCTATGGTTTAGTTTTTACAGTCTGAGATGTATGTTGTCATAAATATTCTTCGTTGCCAGGCACCATCTGTATCTCTGTTAGTCTTTTTTAAATATAAACGTTATTTTTAAATAATTTAAAACCTTTAGGCCGGCGCCGTGGCTCAACAGGCTAATCCTCCGCCTTGCGGCGCCGGCACACCGGGTTCTAGTCCCGGTCAGGGCACCAATTCTATCCCGGTTGCCCCTCTTCCAGGCCAGCTCTCTGCTGTGGCCCAGGAGTGCAGTGGAGGATGGCCCAGGTGCTTGGGCCCTGCACCCCATGGGGAGACCAGGAAAAGCACCTGGCTCCTGGCTCCTGCCATCGGATGAGCGCGGTGCGCCGGCCGCAGCGCGCCGTCCGCGGCGGCCATTGGAGGGTGAACCAACGGCAAAGGAAGACCTTTCTCTCTGTCTCTCTCTCTCACTGTCCACTCTGCCTGTAAAAAAAAAAAAAAAAAAACAAACAAACAAACAAACAAAAAAACCTTTAGAAAAGTTTCAAAATAGTACAGAGTTCCCATAGTGCCTTCACTCAGACTCCTTTATAGTTAACATTTTCCCACATTTGCCTTAGCATTTTCTCTTACACACACACACACGCACACACTCATATCTGTTGTTTCTGAAATATTTGAAAATAAGTTGCATCAGTTTGTATTTTTAAAAACAGGAACATTCTTATACATAATACCAACACAAACCATCAAAATCAGGAAGTTAATCTTGACCCAATATTACTGCCAATTGTCATACCCAATTGAAATTTCTCTGTTGCCTCAATAGTGTTCTTTTTATGTCCTGGAGTCAATTCAGGAATGTCTGTGCATTTAGGTGTCATGTATTTTTGTTCTTCAATTCGAACAATTTTTCTGTCTTTCCATCTATTACAGGATTTAAGCATTTTTGAATAAAGCAGGTTAATTACTTTGCAGAAAGCCCCTCAGTGTGGATTTGTCTGATGTTTTTCCAAGATTTGTGAAGTTTTAACAGTAATATATGTAAATATTCTCCTCATGGTGTAGTATCATTAGGAACCAAATGCTAATTTGTCTAATTACTAGTGATATTAACTCTTACCACTTGGCTAAGAGGTATCTATAAAGGTTTCTCTATTGTGGTGTTAGCTAATAAATACTTTGTACTCATCAATTGAAAATTCAGAAAAACATATTTTGGGAGATATACTTCATGTTTCTGTGATAAGTTAGAGCCTTTTCTCTACACCACGTATTTTTATTAGATTAATGGTTTTTCACTTGTCTCAAAGAGCTACAACCTATAAATATAATTATTAATTTTATACTCAAATTGTCCTAGCTTTTTTCAGTGGATTTCTTGAAAGTAGTTCCAGGAGACTTGATTTCCACCATAATTATTTCAGTGATTCCTTTGTTTATGACAATAAAATAATCCTGACTTATCTTGAATTTTCATTTCTTTCTTTTTTTTTTTTTTGACAGGCCGAGTTAGACAGTGAGAGAGAGAGAGAGAGAGAGAGAGAGAGAGAGAGAAAGGTCTTCCTTCCATTGGTTCACCCCTGAGATGGCCACTACGGCCAGCGTGCTGCACCAATCCAAAGCCAGGAGCCAGGTGCTTCCTCCTGGTCTCCTATGTGGGTGCAGGCCCACCACTTGGGCCATCCTCCACTGCCTTCCCAGGCCACAGCAGAGAGCTGGACTGGAAGAGGAGCAACCAGGACAGAATCCGGCGCAGGCAGAGGATTAGCCTAGTGAGCTGTGACACCAGCCTGATTTTCATTTCTTTAGCTCTGGCTCAACCAGTACTCTTAAAAGCCCTAATTCCTTTAATGAGGAGTCATGTATAGAAAACAAGAGATGATCACATATAGAAACCAAGAATAAAGCCATGTCATTTGTAAAAAAAGATGTTAATATTTCTGGGTTCTTTTATGGACAGAGGTAGAGCATACAGGCAGACACACAAACGTAGGGCATACACAGACACACACAGATGTGAACACAATACACACTCACACATCTATTATCTATCTATATAAGTTAAATCCATGAATTTACCTTACCACTTTCAACTTCTCTTTCAATGAAAAACCAAACTTACAGCATTTTAAATTTATATATCTATTTGTTTTTTAGTTCTTCCTGTATATAACCCATCTCCTGGTTATGAGAGTATGCCAACTCCAACTTGCCAGCTTCCAGACCTGTATTATCAAGATTAGTTCCCCAGGAAGAGAGAGGGAAAAGGGAGAAGTGGAATAGGAAAGAAAAGAAGAAAATGTTGACTCTACCTTTGTTGTCCTTGCCCACGGGCTGTGTAAAACCTGGGCCCTGATAAAGTGGGAAAGGGGAAGAAAGAAAGAAAAAAAAAAGAGGAAGTAGGAAAGCCAACTACCCTTCCTTTGCCAGGCAAGCCAGCCAAAATATCAACCTTGCTTAAAGAGAAAGGAAGGGAAGAAGGTGGAGAAAGGAGAAATCCTGTTTCTTTCTTCCAGTGTTGGCAGGAAATTCCAACCCCATTCTTTCTTGTTTTTGTTGTATTCAGCTGGAAAGCTAAGTACTGAATTACTCTTACTGCTTTGATATATAGTGACTGTGATCTAGCTTAGCCCCTAGAGATAAATAATCAAACACTTCTGGAAAGTTTTGCCTTTCTGAGAAATGAGTCTCTGTTGAGTCTTCCTACATTTTTCCTGCCTAAAGTTGTAGGGGACAGTCTTTTCCTTCTGACACTGTAGGTGAGAGGAACAAGAGACTCTTAAGAGATTCAGGTAATGGCATTAATGCCAGTAGGCAATTACCTCTTCTTATGTGCATACATTAAACCTCTATTAACTGAATCACTGTAGGTATAGTAGTTACTTATGCTTAACTGAGTGCATTTTCAACTGAATCTCAACTTGAGTAGTAAGCCTTTGTGCTGCAGTGAAGATGATCCATCTCTGATTCTAGGGATAGATCTGATAGTTTTAAGGATAGTCCCATCCTGCTTTTAGTAGTTGACTAAGGGGTGGAACATGGATCCATTCTGAAAGTAGTATGGGAGGAGAAGTAAGCTATGGGGAGCATCAGTCTATGACCTTCTCATTGAGTTACTGTGTTTGGGTATGAGCCTCACAGCTGCTTTGAATATATACTTATGTGCCTGAAGATGAAGGTGACATACTGAGTAGAACCCGAACAAGAACAGTAGCATTAAATATAAATTTGTGCATGCTTTACTAGGTGACCCTCAAATATTGGAACTGGCACATTTTTTTACCAAGTTGAGTTGAACTGAATTTTCTATTACTTGCCTATGAAATCAGCCTGAGAGACAGACAGACAGACAGATACTAGCAGTATGCATCAGGCTCATTTCTTAGCACCTAGGAAATAAATCTATTTTCAATCAAACCACATGAAATAGTTTTGTAAGTGTCATGATAAGGAATATACAGGACACAGTGCTTAGAGGAAGTATGAATGGTATGTCTTCTTAATTGACAAGGATTTTACTGTGCATAAAAGTCACAAAAGGAAGAGAGGTCATTATAGGCAAAATTCAGTACATCAGCATGAAACTAAAAGATCAGGAAGGGTGGTAATAAGGGCATTAATATTAGAATGAAAACCATGAGCTATTATTGGTTTAACAAAGAAACATGTTGGTCCTATGTTAGAGCTGTATAGATATCCCTGTTGACTACAAAGGATGTATGTCCACAGTTGTGGAGAATAAAAGATGGAAGACTAAATGCTCTTAGGATAGAGGGAACTCTTGAATTATTAATCCATTTCTCAGAAATGTCTCTTCTTGTGAGGCTGGATTATGGTGTAGACCCCTTTTCTTCAAAGAGTGTGCTGCGTTTGATCCATGAATCTGAATAATTTTCTTCATTTTACTGATAATACTGTGTTTCTTCGATCTGGAATCAGAGGCCAGAGAGCTGTACATCTCAAGACTTGAGGCTGTTCACAACTCTAATCAAATAAGGCACATGTATCTATGTGTGTTTTCTTCAACTAAGTCATGAAACAAAATCTCCTGGGGCAAAGATCAACCCTGCTCTGAAGGAGCAGCAAATATGCTCTGTGGCTTCTTTTCACTGCTTCATATCTGGCCCCTGACCAATGGCACAGATCTGATGCAGATTTTATTTGATGTTATTAACAAATGTATCTTTTGGAAAAAGACAATAGGAATCTGCCCTCCATCTATATCACAATGGAAACCCAGAGCACTGGTCATGCCAATAGGTTGTTTGCTTAATTCCGGAGAAAAATAACCCAGTTATATTAATTAAAATCCAAAGACAAAGATGCAATTCAAAGGAAAAGTAAGAAAAGAGGCAAATGTTGGATAAAAACATAAAAATAGTTATTTTAAATTATGGGATCTTTTATCTGAAGAATCAGAAAGAATTAACACAAATGACATTGGAACAGATAAAGAATTTACAAAATCTAGTAAAAATAAATTATAGACATTAAGAATATAAATAATTTAATGATATACATTAAGAAAACAGCAAAAACAAATGCACTGATGAAAAGATCAAGACTATTCTTCAACCCTAAATTCTATCAGGCAACCAAATGTCAACTCTATTTAACTCAACTTGTAAGGAAGATCATTATTTATTTAACATTTGCTATGTCTCTACTTGTTACCAAGTATTCTTACACCTTGTATCTTGATCCTCCCAGCGATCTTTGTGGTAGGTTCTATTAACCCCACTTTGCATATGAGAAAATTGAGAGAAAGGAGTCTCTAGGTCCTATACCTGGAAAATGGCACAGTGGAAATAAAACTCCTCCTTGCCTAATTCATTCACAATTTTCCCATCATTTTCACCGTAAAATGTCTTCGATTGAGTCTTCTGTTGTAGAACTCCCCCTTTAAGCTGACAATGTTCTTTTTCATGGGAATACCCTAACTACTATTTTCTTCCCGGGTCTTCCATATTTCTAAACCAACATTTTTCATAGTTGGCTTCCTTGCAGTTTCTGTCTTTGTGCCACCAGTGAAGTGTACCTAACCAGAGTCAGCAAGTCTCTATCTGGTTTGATTTAGAGTAGTTGCTGTTTGGATTGAGAAAACAAAACTGTAGCTATGTTATTTTTAAATCAGTTCTTGTGTTTTCAAAGCTGAATGTGGAGAATCTGTGGCATTTTGTTTTGTTTGTTTAAGTTAAAACTTGAAAGAGTATTAGGAGGAATTGTGGTGTTCTCCTTTCTTCAACTTGATTGGATTAATTGTCCTCATTAGGAGGAAGTTCGAATAGACCATTCATTCCTCAAATGTGAGTCCACAGACATCAGAGCCTTATTCACCAGTGCCATGTTAAACATCAATAGTGCACATGCATGTTGCATGCCTTGTCTCTAATGAAATTTCCCCCAGAAATAGGATCTATGCACTATTCTTGCTTTTGAGAAATGCGGGTATGTATGAATTGGCCGAAAACCATAGAGGAGTCTTTCTGAAACTCTGTGGCTTTTGCCTAAAATAATTAATGCAAAGTCTCTTAGAAAACTAGTCTACAGAATTTTTTATTTTGAAAAGAGATGTAAAATGGAGACCAGAAATTGCCTGGGAGTGGAGATACTGACCTTTCAGAGGCAGATCTCATAATTTCTTTTTATGTTGTTAAGTATCTAATGCTACATTATTAGGTATGCATTAGTGAGGTTTCTGATATAAATGGAAAACTTGGAATTGTATATAACTCATTCACTACTGGAAACTCTGATTTATGAAGTACACAAAGCAATTAATGGATATTTTTTGTAAATGAAATATAGAGTAAGAACATAGAATTTGTCTATTAGATTGGCAGTTTAGCACTTTTTATATGCTTTTTCTTCTACTTTGAATATTTATCCTTCTTATGTACTTAAATAATACTTAGACTTTAAGGCTCAATTCAACATTCACATCCCTTGTAAAGGTATTGGCACACACAATCTCTCTCTCCCCCTCTCTCCCTCTCCCTCTCTCCCTCTCCCTCTGTCAGGCGGTTATTGTTGTCTATAATTGTAGCCTCCAATATGACCCTTCCCTTTTATAAATATCACAATAAATTGAAATTATTTATTTTCCCAGGTGTATCACTGACTATACCCTATCTTTTGTATCTTCATATTCACAATACCTACTCCAGTGCCCAAAGTCCTGTAGGTGTTAAAAATGTTTGCTTTGTTTGTCTTGCTCTATTTAAATGGGATCATTAAAAAAAAAAAAATAGCCGGCGCCGTGGCTCGATAGGCTAATCCTCCACCTTGTGGCGCCGGCACACCGGGTTCTAGTCCTGGTCGGGGCGCCAGATTCTGTCCGGGTCGTCCCTCTTCCAGGCCAGCTCTCTGCTGTGGCCAGGGAGTGCAGTGGAGGAAGGCCCAAGTGCTTGGGCCCTGCACCCCAAGGGAGACCAGAGAAGCACCTGGCTCCTGCCATCGGATCAGCACGGTGCGCAGGCTGCAGCACGGCAGCCGCGGCAGCCATTGGAGGGTGAACCAACGCAAAGGAAGACCTTTCTCTCTGTCTCTTTCTCTCTCTCACTGTCCACTCTGCCTGTCAAAAAAAAAAAAAAAACACAAATGGGATCATTTTTAGAATAAGTTCATTTGGCTTGCATTGTCCAGATCTCTTTTCCATGTAGTCACTGGGGATAGAAATGCAGAGTCAAAAGCTATAATGTCAGAACCCGCTTACCCAGCTCATCCAATTATAATTGTTTGTATTCTACTTTCACAGTTCCTGTCATATCTACCTAGCCCCTTTACCAGTGCTCATATTTTCTGACATTAGGTCTTTAAAAAAAAAGTTAAAACTAAATCTTAAATAATTAAATGACTTACTTTACTTTCATTCTAAGCCATTGTGTAATGTCAAGTATATGCTATAATAATGATCTTCTAATGTACCATACAATAATTCAGAACTGCTAAAATATTTAGAAGATTGTCCACGAAGTACTATAAACATCTCACATTCTTCCAGTGGCACACACACTTTCATTAGGAAACACTGAGCTTTGGGTCCTTCTTATTTACAAGTGAGGGCTTTACATGCACAGAGAAGTACATGTCTAACCTGAGTTCCCAAAGCCA
Source organism: Sylvilagus floridanus (assembly GCA_949820135.1). Classification (NCBI taxonomy): domain Eukaryota; kingdom Metazoa; phylum Chordata; class Mammalia; order Lagomorpha; family Leporidae; genus Sylvilagus; species Sylvilagus floridanus. Next base: position 80,667,860 of record OX463243.1, read on the forward strand.
GAGAGCCTGGACTAAAATTCTCATCTTCATAGCTGGCCTTCAGTGGAAGCACCATGAATTAAGCCAAATATGTACGTTTCCTTGGCACTCCAGTACCTTGTGCAGCCTTTGTTAATGCTCCAGGCTTTTGTGGCTAGGGTGAAAGCAAGACACTACACAGCTCTCTGACTGTGCCATAGCAACCAAGCACAACACAGATGGCCAGGCTGGCAATCTGCCCGCCAGGCGCTGATTACATACCTGGTGGTGAGACACAATGGCGGCTTCCCTTACACAGGGTAGCGTGTATTTGCACAGTGCGGTTGGAATTTATAGTGATATGCAATGAAGATTGTATCCTGTGCCTTCAGGCCAATTTGCTGTTTTTGAGTCTAGAGGCAATAACTTTCTGCTAGTGTAATGACAACTTGTCTCTTGCAGCTGGATCATGTTAGGACAGTAGGAATTTTCCTTTTTTTTTTTTTTTTTCTATTTTTGGTCCCTTTTCAATAGTGCCTTGTAATAATAGGGTAGCATTTTCCCAAGATGTTTCTTGCAAATTACACACATGTATTGGCTCATGAAGGCTAGAGTATTGTTTGGCATCAAAAAATGGAAATTGTATTTACAGACCTGTTCCTGTGTTACAGGTAGAGTGAACCAAGACTTATTATATGCCTGTTGCTATTTGTTAAATTGGATGCATGAGTATTATATATAAGTATAAACATTCTACCTGGCCCTGGGCATACAAGATAGATAATTCAGTATGTGATTCAAGAGGCATTTAGACCAGTAGAGGAGACAGTCATTCAAGCTAATAACTATAATACATCTTGGCAAATGGTCTAATAGAGGGGTGTAACTCTTTAATGGTGGGCTATACTGCAGGGACAGAGAAAAGGGGACTTTTAATTCAGGAATTGAAAATGAAAGCTTTGTGCTGGATATGTACTTGCAGGGAAATACATTATGGCACAGTAGTGAAAGATCTTGTTTTTCCACTCAATCATTTTGTGACCTTAGTAAAGTCTCTAGACTTTCCAGGACTGTTTGTTTATATGTACAATGAAAATAAGATAGAGGGGCCGGCACCATACCACAGTAGTAGTAGGTTAATCCTCTGCCTGCGGCGCCGGCATCCCATTTGGGTGCCAGTTCTAGTCCCAGCTGCTACTCTTCCAATATGGCTCTCTACTGTGGTCTGGAAGTTCAGTAGAAGATAGCCCAAGTCCTTGGACCCTTGCACCCACGTGGGAGACTGGGAAGAAGCTCTGGCTCCTGGCTGCAGATCAGCGCAGCTCCGGCCATTGTGGCCAATTGGGGAGTGAACCATCAGATGGAAGAATTTACTCCCTCCCTTCCTCCTTCCCTCTCTCACTGTCTATAGCTCTACCTGTCAAATAAATAAATAAAATCTTTAAAAAAAGATAGGATATAGAGTTCACATTATATATGTGTATATAAAGCAAGAACAAAATAAAATAATCATTATGAAATACAAATCATCTTTTTTGGCATCTAAAACATACTTATTAAATATTAGCTCTGGTTGCCATTGTTATCATTGCTATTTGTTATCATATTATTATTATCTGATGATGATGTAAGTTGCCTTGAAGGCAGACTTGTGATGTGGTATTATCATTGGCATAAAAAATATCTGGATACACATTCTTTTTTTTTTTCTTTTTTTTTTTAACTTTTATTTAGAATATAAATTTCCAAGGTACATCTTATGGATTACAATGATTCCCCCCCCCCATAACTTCCCTCCCACCCGCAACCCTCCCCCTTTACCCGCTCCCTCTCCCCTTTCATTCGCATCAAGATTCATTTTCAATTCTCTTTGTATACAGAAGATTGATTTAGTGGATACACATTCTACTTTGAATTTCATCACCTGTGTATCTTTGAGTGCAGTCTTCCCTCATCTGAGATAACTCACATTACTTGACCAAGCTGGGAAAGGAAGTAATTGATTGTCATCCATAGTTTTTCTTCCAGAAGAAAACAAAATGAACAAAATGACACTTCCAGAATTGTGGCCAAAATATCACACTAGACATTCATTAAGCTCTCAGAGACATTGCTTCTCGGGTTTTGGAGGTATCATGCTTTGGGGGGAATACCACAATATGATCATGGCACATTGTAATTTTGGTATGTGAGTCAGATTTGGACTAGGTCCATAATCATAGGATGCATTTCAGCCTTAGAACTTGAGTTCTGTTGAAACATTGAGCAATGGATGGAAGTTGAGTAATGTCTATTATGTGAAGAAGGGTAGGCTTGAAGAAAATGATTCCAGGAAAGGGAATGCTCACAGATAGTGGGAATCCAAGATAGCAAATACTGTACAGGAGAATAAGGTCAGATGGTAGGGGTGTATAGTACTCTGTGGAAGCACAGAAGTGAGTGCTTCATCCTTCCTGGAGGGTTGAGGAAGTGAGGACTGCAGAGTTAGGAGAACTAAATCACAGTTATCACAAAGTGCAGACAAGAAAGAATAGGTAGAAAGAAAACAATTGTAAATATCTGGAAGAATAGACTTGTATTTGGAGAATTATGTAACATAACTAGTCTGGTTTATCTGGAAAGGAGAGTCAGACTAGAAAGAATGGTTGAAACCAGATACAGGGAATAAATAATGGAAAAATGCTCTGGGTTGGGGTCCTTGAATGTGTTTCACTGTCCCCATCACTTCACCCTTACCAGCACAACTGAACTGGTAAACAGTGAATACTAACCATTAAGACTCTTTTAATCTTCAAAAATGGAAGGAATGTTTTACCTAAGATTAAATTTATGTGACAGTAATATTGGCACTCCCACACTCCTGAATAAAAAACATAAAGACGATCAACATCTGTTTCTATTTCTTGTAAAGTGTGGAGTTCAAGGCTATCCTGGTGGCTCTGGTTGAAGAGAGTCTCAGGCACCTGGGCTGCTTTCTAGGTTGCTCCCTTACCTTAATGTGCTCTAGGTTTCTTGTCTACGTTCTTGACAGTTTCAAGGGGGAAGAGACAAAAGAGAGACATGGAGTATACTGGATGTGTTCTAAAAAAGATTTCACAATATTTTTTCTTGAATCCTGCCCAGAAGTTAGTCACATGACCCTGTCTAAAGGTAAAGGATTCTAAGAAATAGAGTATTCTGGGTAGCCATTTGTTCAGCTAATAATATAAGCTGTTCACTTTGGAAAAGTGGTGAATGGACAATTACCTACTAAAGGTAAAATTCTAACCAGATTTCCTAGCTAACATAATTGTAATTTAGAGAAACTAGGTAACTTACTCACGGTGACACAACTTGTGAATTCCTGATATTTTAACTGGTTCCAGTTTCTGGTGGTCGTCTCATCAGAATGATCTCCAACTCAAGCTAGTGTACACGTGTACTCAGAACACAGTTCAGAAGCAGAGCCCAGGACAATGAGTAAGGAGGGGAATTCAGAAGGTAATCAGAGTTTTTCTCACCAGTGTAGTTTTCCCATGACTGACAGGTTCCTGGGATTATTTTCTTTTTGGTTTGGAAAGAGATAGTCTTGGGAAAACTGTACTGAGGATGAGATGGTAAAAAATCAGGGAAAGGCAGGAAGGCAATGAAACAAAACCATAGTGAGCCTTGATTATGATACAGTAAGATTACTTTTCATCAGTCCTGTGGGAAGAAAGCAGAATTCCCTTTAAAATTATTTACCTGAAAGATAAATGACTGTAGCAGGTATCCAGTGTCTCCTTTCCCTGTGAGCTGAGGTGTGGTCATGATGGCTTTAACTCTAGATACTTGTGAGTTTTATCTGCCTACACCATGAGCCAACTTTAGTGAATGAAAGAAAGTTTGGAGAAAAAAATCTTAAGATGAAAGGCCTTGATAGGCCAGTGCCATGACTCACTAGGCTAATCCTGCTCCTGTGGCATCGACACTCTGGGATCTAGTCCTGGTCGGGGCACTGAATTTTGTCCTGGTTGCTCCTCTTCCAGTCCAGCTCTCTGCTGTGGCCCAGGAAGGCAGTGGAGGATGGCCCAAGTGCTTGGGCCCTGCATTGGCATGGGAGACCGGGAGGAAGCACCTGGCTCCTGGCTTCGGATCACCGCGGTTTGCCGGCCACAGCGTGCCAGATGTAGTGGTCATTTGGGGGGTGAACCAATGGAAAAAGGAAGACCTTTCTCTCTTTCTCTCTCACTGTCTAAATTCACCTATTAAAAAAAAGGCCTTGATAGTATCAAGTGAGTATGAATTATTACTATAACGAGAACTCCAATTACAGGTGAGTTCCAGGAACAAGATGGGCATCAGTGAAGTCTTTTACATCATGGGTGTGTTACCTTTTTTAAAAAAAATTATTTTACTTGTTTTCATTTTATTTGAGAGAGAGAGAGAGAGAGAGAGAGAGAGAGAGAGAGAGAGAGAAGAAAGAGAGAGAGAGAGAATGAATGAATATCTTAATCTGTTGGTTCACTCCCCAAATGCACTCAACAGCCAGGGCTGTATGAGATTGACACTAAGAGCCTAGAATTCAATCTGGATCTCCTAGATTGATGGTAGGTACCCACATACTTAAATCAACACCTTCTGTCTTACAGGGTATGCATTAGCAGGATGCTAGAGCAGAAGGGGAGCCTAAACTCAAAGCAGGTATTCATAATGGGATGCGAACATACTGGTACTGTCTTGACCACCATACCAATACCCACACCCTAGTAGCTTCTTTAAAAGCTTTGAAAAGAGGCTTACATTGTGCTGTAGTGGGTAAAGCTACAACCTCAAATGCCAGATTTACATATGGATGCTGGTTCATGTCCCAGCTCCTTCACTTTTGATCCAGCTCCCTACTAATGGCCTGCGGAAAGCAGCAGCAGATGGTCCAAGTATTTGGGCATCTGCCACCCATGTGGGAGACCTGGATGAAACTCCTGGCTTCTGGCTTTGGCCTGGCCCAACGCAGGCTGCTGTGGCTATCTAGGGAGTGAACCAACAGATGGAAGACTCATCCTCTCCTCTCCCCTCGCCTCCCCTCTTCTCTTGCACACCCCTCCCTTTCCCTTCCCTCCCCTCTTCCTCCTCCTCCTCTTCTTCTTCCTCTTCTTCTTCCTCTCTCTCTCTCTCTCTTTGTTACTCTTTTGAAATAAGAATTTTTTTAACTTTTATTTAATAAATATAAATTTCCAAAGTACAGTTTTTGGATTATAGTGGCTTTTTCCCCCCATAACCTCCTTCCCACCTGCAACCATCTCATCTCCCACTCCCTCTCTCATCCCATTCACATCAAAATTCATTTTCAATTATCTTTATATACATAAAATCAATTTAGTATATACTAAGTAAAGATTTCAAGAGTTTGCGCCCACACAGAAACACAAAGTACAAAATACTGTTTGAGAGGGATCCCGCGGGCTGCCGACGGGGAGTGCGTGGACGACCCGTGTGGAACGATCCTGGAGCCCCACGCTTCAACCCAGGGGAAGCCGGACAGTTGGGTCAGACCAACGGATAATTTGGTGGAAATTTGAACACATTGATGCGGGATGCAGAGGTGAGAGAGCGCATTCGCCCGGTCCCGCGGCGCCGGCCACCCCTCCCCCCATCCCGCCCTGGGACGGACACGGGGACGTGCACGGCTGAGCGGGAGAGAAATGTGAAGGGGAACAGGGCGTGGGACACCCCGCGGGAAGAGAGCGCTACGGGGGGGAATCTAGAAGTCTAAATAAGACGGGACCCCACGACACCTCCACCCCCCCCATATCGGAGCGGCAGAAGGCGGGAAGCGGCCATCTTTTTTGTTTACATTCGGACCTGAAGAGCGCCAACATCTTGAACTGGCTGCTCGCGGCGGCTGTCGGAGCGGCAGAGGGCGGGAAGCGGCCATCTCCTTTTTTGTTTACACTCGGACCTAGGGAGCGCCAGCATCTTGCACGGCTGCTCGCAGCGGCTGTCGGAGCTGCAGAGGGCGGGAAGCGGCCGTCTCTTTTTTTGTTTACACTCGGACATAAGGAGCACCAACATCTTGCACGGCGCTGCTCGCAGCGGCGCGCGGCGGCGCGCGGCGGTGGGGGCGAGCGGCGGCGGGGACGCGCGGCGACAGTGCGCGGCGGCGGCGAGCAGCGGCACGCTGCTGCCACCTAGCGCTAACCGAGAGTGGTGCATCCATACACGATAAATCCAGGGGAGGAAAAAAAAAAAAAAAAAAAAATTTTCCTGAAAAGCGCCTGCGACGCTATACACATAGAAGCTAGAGATTAGAAGCTAACTATCATCAACTCTGCACAACTGGATGGTATTACTTCCCTCCGGAGAAAAGAACAAAAAATAATAAAAATTAATAAATAAATTGAGATCTATCACAACTAACCCTGAAGAAACAAGCAGAATCCTCAGGCTACACCCATCCCAAACCTCCAAGGCCCCACCAACAGCAGGCAGCCCGCTTAACAAAGCCATAGTATATCAAGAAAAAAAAAAAAATCACAGTAAGGGAAGAAGAATTAAAAGAATCCCTCCAAAATGCGAAACAACAAACACAGAAGTCAAGGAAACAAGATTAATGAACACCTAATGATACCTCCAAATGAACAAAACACCCGAAGTCAAGAATATGAAGATGATGAGATAGAGGAAATGCAAGATATGGATTTCAAAAAATTTATGATAAGATCATTTAGAAGTCTTCAAAAGCAAATTCTTGAACTACAGAAATCCTTACTGGACAAGATAGAAAATCTCTCCCGGGAAAATGAAACTTTAAGGAAGAACCAGAATACGATGCAGGAATTAGTAGAACAGGAAAGTATAATAGTGAAGAGAAACCAATCAGAACTGAAGAACTCCATAGATCAAGTGACTAACACTTTGGAATCCCTTAGAAACAGAGTCAGCGAAACAGAAGAGAGAATATCGGACTTAGAGGACAAAGCACAGGAAAATATACAGTCAAACCAAAGAAAAGAAGAGGAAATTAGAAATCTAAAAAACATTGTTGGAAATCTACAGGATACTATTAAAAAAACCAACATTAGAGTTCTAGGAATCCCTGAAGGCATGGAGAGAGAGAAAGGATTAGAAGGCATTTTTAGAGAGATACTAGCAGAGAACTTTCCAGGTTTGGAGAAGGACAGAGAAATCCTAGTACAGGAAGCCCATAGAACCCCTAATAGGCATGACCAAAAGAGAACCTCACCACGACATGTTGTAATAAAATTCACCACAGTGAAACAAAAAGAAAAGATCCTAAAATGCGCAAGAGAGAAACGTCAGATTACTTTCAGAGGATCTCCAATTAGGCTCACAGCTGACTTCTCATCAGAAACCCTGCAAGCTAGGAGAGAATGGCGAGACATAGCCCAGGTACTAAGAGAGAAAAACTGTCAGCCCAGAATATTATATCCTGCAAAGCTCTCATTTGTGATTGAGGGTGAACTAAAGACCTTTCACAGCAAACAGAAACTGAAAGAATTTGTAGCCACCCGTCCAGCCTTACAAAGGATCCTGAAAGATGTACTACACACAGAAACACAGAAACACGGTCAACAATCTGAAAGAAGCTAAAGGAAGGAAACCTCACAGCAAAAGACCACAGGAAACTCAAAGTATATATAAGAAACTATCTTTGGCAAATGGCAGGGCAAAATGACTACTTATCAATAGTCACATTGAACGTGAATGGTTTGAATTGCCCAGTCAAAAGACACCGTTTAGAAGACTGGGTCAGGAAACAAAACCCATATATTTGCTGCTTACAAGAAACTCATCTTTCTAGCAAAGATCCATACAAACTGAAAGTGAAAGGTTGGAAAAAGATATACCACGCCAGCAGAAACGAAAAAAAAGCGGGCGTAGCCATCTTAATATCAGATAACATAAATTTTACCACAAAATCTATTAGGAGAGACAAAGAGGGACACTATATAATGATTAAGGGATCCATTCAACAGGAAGATATAACAATTATCAATGTATATGCACCTAACTACAAGGCGCCGGTTTACTTGAAAAATTTGCTAAGGGACTTAAAGGGAGACTTAGACCCCAATACAATAGTACTGGGGGACTTCAATACTCCACTCTCAGAGATAGACAGATCACCAAGACAGAGGATCAACAAGGATACAGTAGATTTAAATGACACCATAGACCAAATGGACCTAACAGATATTTACAGAACTTTCCATCCTACAGAGAAACAATTTACATTCTTCTCAGCAGTACATGGAACCTTCTCTAGGATTGACCACATACTAGGCCATAAAGCAAGTCTCAGCAAATTCAAAAGAATTAGAATCATACGATGCAACTTCTCAGACCATAAAGGAATGAAGTTGGAAATTAGCAACTCAGGAATCCCTAAAACACATGTAAAATCATGGAGACTGAACAACATGCTCCTGAACGAACAATGGGTCATAGAAGAAATTAAAAGAGAAATCAAAAATTTCCTGGAAGTAAATGAGGATAACAGCACATCATACCAAAATTTGTGGGATACAGCAAAAGCAGTATTAAGAGGAAAGTTTATAGCAATAGGTGCCTACATCAAGAAACTGGAAAGACACCAAATAGATGAGCTCACAGTACATCTCAAAGATCTAGAAAACCAACAGCAAACCAAACCCAAAGCTAGTAGGAGAAAAGAAATAATTAAAACCAGAGAAGAAATCAACAGGATTGAATCCAAAAAAACATTACAAAAAATCAGCCAAACGAGGAGCTGGTTTTTTGAAAAAATAAACAAGATTGACACCCCACTGGCTCAGCTAACAAAAAAAAGAAGAGAAAAGACGCAAATCAGTAAAATCACAGATGAAAAAGGAAACATAACAACAGACATCACAGAAATCAAAAGAATCATCAGAAATTACTACAAGGACTTGTATGCCAGTAAACAGGGAAACCTATCAGAAATGGATAGATTCCTGGACACATACAACCTACCTAAACTGAACCAGGAAGACATCGAAAACCTAAACAGACCCATAACTGAAATAGAAATTGAAACAGTAATAAAGGCCCTCCCAACAAAGAAAAGCCCAGGACCAGATGGATTCACTGCCGAATTCTACCAGACATTCAAAGAGCAACTAACTCCAATCCTTTTCAAACTATTCAGAACAATCGAAAAAGAGGGAATCCTCCCAAATTCCTTCTACGAAGCCAGCATCACCTTAATTCCTAAGCCAGAAAAAGATGCAGCATTGAAAGAGAATTACAGACCAATATCCCTGATGAACATAGATGCAAAAATCCTCAATAAAATCTTGGCCAATAGAATCCAACAACACATCAGAAAGATCATCCACCCAGACCAAGTGGGATTTATCCCTGGGATGCAGGGATGGTTCAATGTGCGCAAAACAATCAACGTGATACACCACATTAACAGACAGCAGAAGAAAAACCACATGATCATCTCACTAGACGCAGAGAAAGCATTTGACAAAATACAACACCCTTTCATGATGAAAACCCTAAGCAAACTGGGTATAGAAGGCACATTCCTCAATATAATCAAAGCAATTTATGAAAAACCTACAGCCAGTATCCTACTGAATGGGGAAAAGCTGGAAGCATTCCCACTGAGATCGGGCACCAGACAGGGATGCCCACTCTCACCACTGTTATTCAACATAGTGCTGGAAGTCTTAGCCAGAGCTATTAGGCAGGAAAAAGAAATCAAAGGGATACAAATAGGGAAAGAAGAACTCAAACTATCCCTCTTTGCAGACGATATGATACTTTATTTAGGGGATCCAAAGAACTCTACTAAAAGACTATTGGAACTGATAGAAGAGTTTGGCAAAGTAGCAGGATATAAAATCAATGCACAAAAATCAACAGCCTTTGTATACACAAGCAATGTTACGGCTGAGGAAGAAATTCTAAGATCAACCCCATTCACAATAGCTTCAAAAACAATCAAATACCTTGGAATAAACCTAACTAAGGATGTTAAAGATCTCTATGATCAAAATTACAAAACCTTAAAGAAAGAAATAGAAGAGGATACCAAAAAATGGAAAAATCTTCCATGCTCATGGATTGGAAGAATCAATATCATCAAAATGTCCATTCTCCCAAAGGCAATTTACAGGTTCAATGCAATACCAATCAAGATACCAAAGACATTCTTCTCAGATCTGGAAAAAATGATGCTGAAATTCATATGGAGGAATAAGAGACCTCGAATAGCGAAAGCAATCTTGTACAACAAAAACAAAGCTGGAGGAATCACAATACCAGATTTCAGGACATACTACAAGGCAGTTGTTATCAAAACAGCATGGTACTGGTACAGAAACAGATGGATAGACCAATGGAACAGAATAGAAACACCTGAAATCAATCCGAACATCTACAGCCAACTTATTTTTGATCAAGGATCCAAAACCAACCCCTGGAGCAAAGACAGTCTATTTAATAAATGGTGCTGGGAAAACTGGATTTCCACATGCAGAAACATGAAGCAAGATCCCTACCTTACACCTTACACAAAAATTCACTCAACATGGATTAAAAACCTAAACCTACGACCCGACACCATCAAATTATTAGAGAGCATAGGAGAAACCCTGCAAGATATAGGTACTGGCAAAGACTTCTTGGAAAATACCCCAAAGGCACAGGCACTCAAAACAAAAATTAACTACTGGGACTGCATCAAATTGAGAAGTTTCTGTACTGCAAAAGAAACAGTCAGGAAAGTGAATAGGAAACCGACAGAATGGGAAAAAATATTTGGAAACTACGCAACAGATAAAGGGCTGATAACCAGAATATACAAAGAAATCAAGAAACGCCACAACATCAAAACAAACAACCCACTTAAGAGATGGGCCAAGGACCTCAATAGACATCTCTCCAAAGAGGAAATCCAAATGGCCAACAGACACATGAGAAAATGTTCAAGATCACTTGCAATCAGGGAAATGCAAATCAAGACCACAATGAGGTTTCACCTCACCCCAGTGAGAATGGCTTACATTCAGAAATCTACCAATAATAGATGCTGGAGAGGATGTGGGGAAAAAGGGACACTCACCCACTGTTGGTGGGAATGCAAACTGGTTAAACCACTATGGAAGTCAGTCTGGAGATTCCTCAGAAACATGAATATAACCCTACCATACAACCCAACCATCCCACTCCTTGGAATTTACCCAAAAGAAATCAAACTGGCAAACGAAAAAGCCATCTGCACACTAATGTTTATTGCAGCCCAATTCACAATAGCTAAGACCTGGAACCAACCTAAATGCCCATCAATAGTAGACTGGATCAGGAAATTATGGGATATGTACTCTATAGAATACTATACAGCAGTCAAAAACAATGAAATCCTGTCATTTGCGACAAAATGGAGGAATCTGGAGAACATCATGCTGAGTGAACTAAGCCAGTCCCAAAGAGACAAGTACCATCTGTTTTCCCTGATCGGCGACGACTAATTCAACACCAAAAGGGAAACCTGTTGAAATGAAATGAACACTATGAGAAAATAAGACTTGACCAGCTCTTGTCTGGACTGTTGATGTACAATGTAAATCTTTACCCATCTTAGTATCTCTCTTTGATGCTCGTTTTAGTGATAGTACTAATGATTGAACTCTGCAACTAACACACAGTTAGCCTTGGGTGTTTAAAGTTTAACTGAAAAGTCAACTTTGAGAGAGGGAAAAAGAAAGGGAAGATAGGTACAATTTGAGACAAACTCAATTGGACTTGCACCAAATGATGGAGCTAGAAACACACCAGGGGATCCCAATAAAACCCCATCAAGATGGCATATACCAATGCCATCTCAACGGCCCAAGTAAACAATTTCAGTTCACAACCGATCACACTGAAAGGGCTAAGAGTCAAAGGGAATATACAAACAAGACTAGTTTCTACCAATATAAACAGATAGGACCAGAAAGGGAGAGGACGATCCAGCATGGGAAGCAGAGTCACAGAAGACTCATAAAATGACAGAAGTCCTAAATAACACTCTGGCCTCAGAATCAGCCCTTAGGGCACTCAGATCTGGCTCAAGAGCCCATGAGATTATTATAGGCATGGAAAGCCAAGACACTCTGAAAAAGGAAAAAAAGAAGACCTAAAGGGAAGACCTCAGCGAGCGAGATCCCAGTGGAAGGAACGGGGCTACCAAGGAAGAAGGCACCTTTCTCCAAAGGGAGGAAGGGACCTCCACTTTGACTGTGACCCTGTCGGAATAGAAGCAAAATCGGCGAACCCTAAAGGCTTCCATGGCCTCAGCAACTCATGACTAGAGCCTAGGGAGATTCCTGACGCCATAAATAAGAGTGTCAAATTGTTAAATCAACACCAGGAGTCACTGTGTACCTATATCCCATGTGGGATCTGTCCTTAACATGTTATCTAATGTGAGGTAACGCTGTAACTAGTGCCGAAACAGTATTTTTACACTTTGTGTTTCTGTTTAGATGCAAACTGATGAAAATTCCTACTTAATACATACTGAACCGACCTACGCTATATAAAGATAATCGAAAAGGGAGAAAAAAAAAAAAACTCAGTGTTACATTGGAAACTGCATCAAAAAAAAAATTTATCAGTCTCAAATATATATATATATATATATATATATCTCATGTAGGATCTCTGTCTTTAATGTGCTATACAAAGTGACTCAATGCTAAAATGAGAACTCAAAGACTATATTTCACTTTGTGTTACTATATGAGGGCAAAGGGACGAATTCATAACTTAACACATACTAAATTGATCACATGTATACAAAAAGAATTGAAAACGAATCTGGATGTGAACAAAAGGGTGGAGGGGGCGGGCAAGGGGGGAGGGTTGTGGGGGGAGAGGGAAAATATGGGGGGAAACCCATTGTAATCCATAAATCATACCTTGGAAATTTATATCCTAAATAAAAGTTAAAAAAAAAAAAAAAAAAAAAAATACTGTTTGAATACTAGTTATACCGTTAATTCACATAGTACAACACATTAAGGATAGAGATTCAACATAAGGAGTAAGTGAACAGTGATTCCTGATGTTGATTTAACAAATTGACACTCTTATTTATGATGTCAGTAATCACCCAAGGGTCTTGTCGTGAGTTGCCAAGGCTATGGAAGCCTTTTGAGTTCGCCAACTCCTATCTTATTTCGACAAGGTCAGAGTCAAAGTGAAAGTTCTCCCTTCAGAGAAAGGTACCTCCTTCTTTGATGGCCCATTCTTTCTGCTGAGATCTCATTCATAGAGATCTTTCATTTAGGTTGTTGTTGTTGTTACTTTTTTTTTTTTTTTTTTTGCCGCAGTATCTTGGCTTTCCATGCCTGAAATACTCTCATGTGCTTTTTAGCCGGATCCAAATGCCTTAAGGGCTGATTATGAGGCCAGATTGCTGTTTAGGACATCTACCAAGGAATAAATCTTTTTAAAAAATAAAAACTTCGAAAGCTCTCATGTTACCCACAGGAAGTGATTTTTAAATTGTGCTCATTTGATTGCCTAGTGTTTCTAGGTTTCTAGGAATTCTTTATGAATCAGACATTGTGTGTGTGTGTGTGTGTTTATGTGTTTCTAGTGCAGGGATGCTAAGTTCTTTGAGTTTCTGATGTGAGCCAGAACAGTTCAAATTTTATGTCTTACATATTGCATAGATTTCTCAATACCCAAACGTCAGGCAGATGTCTATGGCACACAGCTTTTTTTAAAAATATATCATGAAACATTAAAAAACTTTCAAGATCACAATAGGTTGCTTTATAGATATCTACCCCCTTCCACACAATTCATGCCTATTTTTTTTTCAAATGATGGGCACCTTAGAAAGAAATTTCAAGAAATATAGATGTAGATGAAAGCACTCTTAAATTATGTGTGTTTAAACAAAGAAGATCAAATATTCTGATTAAAATGATGATCTGTTTTAATCATGTCAACTGCCTATACCAGCATGGCCTGCCAGCCAGTCATCTTTGGAACCCAGACTGTCTTTCCTTTGATTAGACAAAGGACTCCTGGAGTTTGGCTGGAGGGCTGCTGTTCACAATGAGAGTGCTGAAATCCTCAGGCTGTTCAGTATCCCACGAGGGACTGGAGCCTCTCTTACCAGATTTATCTCAAGTTTCATCCCAGCTGAGAAGAACTACTTCTAGTACCGATAGGAATAGGAATAGAAAGACCTTGTACAAATTATGTGAAAACCAACATGATGTTTAATATAGTCCTTCCCCTTCACTCTGGAGCCCTCCCTTTCTGTATCTGATCCCACAGCTCAATCTTCTATGATTTACAGCTACAAAGTGCTTTTTTCAAATGAGATATTTTGTTAAATTCTATGTTCAACATGAATAAGAGCAATTCTGCTGAAATGGGTAAGAGGATCATGAAACCCATCCCCCATAGGTCTTTCTTTACTACTTGGTAGCTACTAGGCTTCTACAGAAAACTCAGTTTTCAAATACATGATGTAAACAATCTGTGCTCTTAAGTGCTCATGGGAAAGCTGAGACAAACCTGTTCCATCTATGACTTCAGAAGGTACTATTTCACTTCTTTGTGCTTAAATTTCCTAAAGTTTCAAGCAAATAACATTTTGTTCACTATCAAGTAAGGTTTCTATGAAAGCTAAATCATGTAAGACATGTAAAAGAACTTAGAATGATGCCTTTCATATAGTAAGCACTCAGTATATGTTATATATCATTGTTCTTGTTATTGCTATGGTTCTAATTAAATCATCAATTAGTAGCTTGAGAAATTAATTTTGCTGATAAATCATCCATGCCAGTGAGCTTATATGCTCATATTACCTGTAATAGAAATAAATAACAACAATGAGAAGAAGAATAGCATCATTTGTGAGAAAAAAATAAAAGCCAAAATCTCACCAATAATTACGGGGCCTGCTTTGTAATAATTATCTACTCTGATTAGCCATTGTTTAAGAAGGTTATCTTATCTCCCAGTGTTCTAAAGTAAATGTCTCTTAGATCCATTTGACAGATGATGAAATTTAGTTCTTATAAGTTATGCCATTTTCCCACCATCTGCCAAATGACACACGGCAGAACCGGAGTTCATAGCTAATTTCATCTTATTCAAAAGCCTGAGGTATTTATTATTTCACTAATGGCCCCCTGCCTTCACAATATGTTTTCCTCAGGAATTTCCCAGGTGGTTTGTTTTTAGGATGAAATTTTCTGGTCCTGGAGCCTGGGTGATACTCAGGAATAGGAGGCTTCACTGATTCCCTTTGAACCCTTAAAGGGAGGCAATAGTCATGTATCCAAAGGCTTCAGATCCTTTTCACTTCTAAAATGAGTGACCTCCTCGTTGTCTCATGTGAAATCAAGACTTAAGAAAATGTTCTTCCACTTTCCCCATCCTGAGTACTTCTTTGATTCAAATTAGCTTCACTGATCTTAAGCTTTCTTTACTTGGACACTAAAAGACCAAGAGAGTATAATATGGATTTGTTTTCAGTAGGGGCTCAAATGATTCTTGGGCCAAGTTCTACCTGTATGATATTTGCAAGTCATTTCTTATCTCTAAACTATTTTGTTTTTTCATTTATAAAGATAATTTCATCTACTCACAGAATGACTATGTGGTTAAACATGACAAAGGTTCTTGGAGTTCTAAAAAGGTCGAAGCTTGTATTGGAATTATTAAGTTCATAACCCCCATGAGTCATAGGAATATGTTTCCAGTCCCATTTCACTCAAGTGTGAGCCCCTTTCCCAGGGATCTGTGTGCTCTGCATGGCTGAGAAGGCACCAGCCTGTTCTCTGCTTCACTGATAAAGGCGCTTTCACCATCAAATGGCTCCACTGAATCAACCCAACATTTTCCCGTCCTCTGCCCCCTCCCTGCTAACTACATTTTGGCACTTCTTCAAGGGGCTTTCTGTAATGAGCAGGTTCCCAGAGAAAGCTGTTTCCTGAAAGGCTTATAGCATTTAAAAGAAAACAAGTTTAGGGTCTCAGCATTCTTGCTTTTGAAGAATGAAAGAAAGAAACTTAATCTGCAGGCCTGGCAGCTGTAACAGGAGCCTTGGGCTCTCCTGATCACAAACCCAAAGCGCCATCCTCTCATCACACATGCTATGCTATTTCCCAGCTCTTTGCAGCTTCATTCGGGCTTGCTGATTTGCCTGGGAAGGGGATGGTGGGAAACCCAACCTCTCCCCCAAATCTTTGTTCTTCAAATTATGGTTGGGTACTGTTGCCATCTCAATCAGCATAAAGAAGCCCTTTCCTTAATGTAGCATGGAATACAGTGGCGTGGGTGTTGGCATTGTTTCTTTGACAGGGTTAGAGACATGCATAGTAGGGAAAAGTACATGCGTATGTAGGAGCTGGGCAGACTTGGACACCGATCTACTGAACCACAACCGCACCATGGTCTCTAGAACAAATCCCTTATTCTTCTGAAAACTGCATTGTTTTTCTTAGGTAAACTGAAGTCACTGCATCTACTTTGTGTGGTAAAGACTATAAATGGCACTGCACATTAAATGTCTGGCATGATGTTGGAATAACATCTTTATGTAATAAATGTTGAATAATTTATGGACTATGTATACATTTATCTGATGGAATGTCTTGAGCATTTTCTTTGAGTCACATAGTATTAGGCATCAGAAATAAAGACAGCGAATCAAGCATGAAATCATTGCTTTCATGAAGGGAACAATCTGGTGCATCTCTGTTTTATTCATTGGGTGAGGAAAATTGGAAAAATGACTAGTTGGTGTGATATAGTTAGACATAAAAACATTGAATATTAACATTGTATGGGACCTTGGAGACTAATGTTTTTGAAAATTAGAATAAATGATATAGCAGAGAAGAGAAGCAACTCCTTAAAATCACGTGTAAAGCCACTGAGAAATGGGAACTTCACTTGGTTCAGAACTTTTCTTCTTTCTCTACTGTCAAGAAGCTTATAGATTTGCTAACATGTGAGATGATTTGTGAAGACAATGAGTCAGTATGTATTAACATTTTGAAACAAAAAACAAAAGTACCAACCAAGAAGGAACAGAGGAGGTGTTCAGGGGATTTTGTAGGCAAGGAGACCTGATGTAAGCCTTGATGTTGATGGCTTGGAAAAGAATTGACTATGAGAAGATGTGATATTCTGAATATGGAGAAATGTATGAAAAACCCTCCTGTTTTAGAATTTTCCCTCTGATACTAGAACCATTTTTTAAAACAGGCTACTAGTCTTAAGGGTTTTTTCTTCTTGAAGTAGTTCTTCATAATGTAGATATTTAGCTTAATGGGCGATAAATTACAAGTCATGGGTGTGATTTGCATAGATTTGTGTCTCTATGAATTTCTGGATTATAAAAACTTTACCCTACAAGAAGATTATACTATCTCTTTGATGTTTTTTTCTGAGGGCTATTGAATATTTAGTTTGCTCCAGTACAAACAGGAATATCTTATTAAGAGTCATTTAAAAATCATTTTTTCTGTCTCCAAAATCTGTGAATTTGAAGAATGTTGCACTTTTTTTTCCTAATGGGACCTCACACAGACTTTTCATTAGAAGCATTTTTGTGCTTCCAGAAAACACCATTTTCCAAAGAGCACGTTAATTACTCAGCTTACTGGAGGGGGGTGAAAGTTGGTACTCAGAGGGTGAACTTAGATACTGTCCCTCTGACCTCAGTACTGCATCAGTGCAGGGGATATCTTCAGATATAACTACATCATATAGAATTTGTATTATGACATTGTCTTAGAGACCAGAGTTCAAATTATTTTGAGTATGACAGGAGCTCCTCTAATAATTTCCTTGCTTTTCAAACAGAATAAGTTAGTTCTGTGTCCAGGTAGATGGGGTGAAGATGATTTTGGCATTTCAAATGCCTCTTGTGACTGGTTTGCAAGGGCAACTGGCCAAGCCTCCATTCATTACAGCATCTGTTCTCCAGAGGGGTGGGTGAATAAGGCATGTTGGAACTGACCCAGGCTGGAGCTCTCACAGCCTTTTAGCCAGATGTTGAAAAAAGTCACAGTAGTTTGTAGAGCTGAGTGGCGTGAGGTGGGAGAAAGAAAGAAACTTAATCTGCAGGCCCGGCAGCTGTAGCAGGAGCCTTGGGCTCTCCTGATCACAAACCCAAAGCGCCATCCTCTCATCACACATGCTATGCTATTTCCCAGCTTCTTTACAGCTTCATTCGGGCTTGCTGATTTGCCTGGGAAGGGGATGGTGGGAAACCCAACCTCTCCCCCAAATCTTTGTTCTTCAAATTATGGTTGGGTACTGTTGCCATCTCAATCAGCATAAAGAAGCCCTTTCCTTAATGAGCATGGAATACAGTGGCATGGGTGTTGGCATTGTTTCTTTGACAGAGTTAGAGACATGCATAGTAAGGGACTCATGCTTCTTATGATTAGGTGAGTATAGGATTTCCATAGACCAGAGTTAAAGAAGGAAGGTTTTCATAGATTATAAGATTTCATTCATTTCCTGATAAAGAAACAACCCAGGAAAGACAGACAGCTGAATGCAATGCATCTGGATTTGAATGTTGGCTCTATATTAGTTGCTGACCTCCTTCAGCTTTGTGTGCCTCATCTGTGCAATAGAGGAACTGATATCTCATTTATGGTATGATTGTAATGCTCAATTAAGAGATGATACATGAAATATCTGGCAAATAAGAAATCTTAAAATGATTTATAAGTACTTACATGTTTAGAGTTTAGGCCTGATGGTTAAACTATTGGTTGGGATGCTGAGGTTCCATATTAGAATGCTTGAATTTGAGTCCTGGCTCTGCTTGGGATTCCAGCTTTGACTAGTGCATATTCTGGAAGATGGTCGTGATGGCTTAAGTGTCCCTTGTGGGACACCTGAATTAAACTGGCTAGGTCTAGCCTCGGCTGTTGCAGGTATTTGGGTGAGAGAACCAGCAGATGGGGAAGCTCTCTTTGTCCCTCTCTGTCTCTCAAAGACAGTCACAACAAAGAAGTATGCAAGTGACTAAACTTGAAAACAGAGCATCCCTTTGCTCATTTATCTTTAGAAGGAAGTATCATTACTCATAAGCTTGAATACACCTAACAGCAGATTCCACTGTACATATTGATGTTTACAAAAGAAATTAAATCTCTATTTGGAAAAAAGTGATTAGGAGCTACAGAGAGGAAAATGGGTCAGTTAAGCATTTTACTGGCTAGTGAGTTCCTGGTTGGCCTTCTACAAAGTAGGGGGAAAGCTACCTCCCAAACTGGTGTGTTCAAGCCAATGAGACAATGCTATCCAGAGACACTTTCTCTCCCTCCCTTCCATTCTCCTGATTTAACCATATTGAATAAGCAGATAGATAATGCACAATCAGGAAAAAAAGTCTACTTTTCTTTCGCAGATACTCCTATGGACCCCCCATTAACACCTTGATCCTTGCCATCTTTGATGGAAATCTCTTACAGCCCAACAGTTGATCTGCTCACTTGTGGGGAATATGTGCTTTCTATATATGCCAAACCATGGTGAAATTTCACTTCAGTAATCCCAATAGCAGTCCTCAGTTGTAGTCAGCATTATGAACTTTATTCAGATTTAAGTTGTCACCTTCTCAGGAAGTTGAAAAGTAGATCAAAGGTGTGAGGATTCTTTGGTTGTTTTTATTTTTTTCTCCACCTTAAATTTTCAATTCTTTTTCCAGTTGTATACAATTATGTTTCTGATTCTTTTTGGAAAAAAACTTAAGTCAAGGATGGACGGGTAAGCATGGCAGAGAGAGGCAGTGAGTCTAGTGTTGCTGTGAGCTAGCATTAGAGCTCACTGGCTTTGTTTAAGACATTGTTTTATAGAGGGAACCAAGAGAAACATCTCTCTGCTCCTGTCTCATTGCTGGGGATACCTAGGCTGCATGAGGACATGGATGAATTCATCTTCTCTAGCTATTCCATGAGGAGGCCACCAACTCCTGAACAGTCTTATCTAGGTTTTCATCAGCCCTACTGTCACTTCTCTTATATGAACCCTGTTCAGATGACTTCTGCTCAGCTAGCTTTCTTTCTCACTCAAACCCATCACAGTGGCCATACAGTGCTTTTAGGTCTACTCCATTTAGTCTTCTCAATATGTATCCTCCTCTTTTAAAACAAAAACATTTGTTTGTGTGACAGAGGGAAAGAGGGAAAAGGGAGGGAGAGCGAGAAGGAAAAGGAGAGGAGAAGGGAGAGGGAAAGGGAGATAGGAAGGGAAGGAAGAGAGAGAGAACCTTCCATTTGCTACTGGTAGTTCACTTCCAAATTGGCCACAGCAGCTGGGTCTGGGCCAGGTTAAAGCCAGGAGCCAGGAACTCCACCCTGGTCTCCCACATGAGTGGCAGGGAGTCAAGTACTTGGGTTATCTTCTGCTGCCTTTCCAGGCACATTAGGAGGAACCTGGATCAAGAGCAGAGCTGTGCAAACTCAAACTGATACTCTAATATTCAATGACAGCATTGCAAGTGGTGTCTTAACTTACTGTACCACAATGCCAACCCTGACTTAGTTTATTGAAAAAATAAATTGCAGAGAAAATATAGGTGGAGAGAGATTTTAAAATGTTTAAGAGCAAGGATGTTTGTTTGTTACAGTGATTAAGGCATTGCTTAGGCTGTCCACAGCCTAAATCACAGTGACTGCTTTTGAGTCCTAGCGCTACCTAATTCCAACTTCCTAATAATGCATAACCTGATAGGTGGCAGATGATGGCTTAGATACTT
The DNA here is from genome assembly GCA_949820135.1 of Sylvilagus floridanus. NCBI lineage: Eukaryota > Metazoa > Chordata > Mammalia > Lagomorpha > Leporidae > Sylvilagus > Sylvilagus floridanus. The sequence goes on from OX463243.1 coordinate 80,688,552, forward strand.
GGGTCCTGACACCCACCTGAGAGATTCAGACTGACATCTAGGCTCCTGACCCCTCCTTATCTTTTCATCTTTAGATTTCTTGGGCCCATCAAGCTGGTCAATCATAAGTTCCGTGAATTTCCTCCAAATCCGGAGACCACATGCAGGTTCTTTGATTGGTCTCTCTGAAAGTCTCTTAGATTGAGATAAGTGGATAACATATCCTGTCATGGGATGAAAATGAAATGAGGAGTCAGACAGTCCAGTTCTAATGTGCAGTTTAACTCATGCATCCTTTTAATGTGGGTATTAGGGTAACACTGGCAAAATTTTCTGTTTTAAGACACCTCCTTTGTTAGACTTACATAGATGGGCAAGTAGGGTTCAATTTTGAAATGAAATTTTGAAACAACCAATATTTTGGGCATCTAGCTGAAGATGAGACAGTTACCACCAAAAGAAGCTGTTGCTCTTTCTTTTTCCTATTGTCATCATTTAAAATTATATGTATATTGCATGCCTTTTAGTTATTTGATAGGTACTCTGTTGGATTCTTGGAACATAAAAGAAATATTACATATATGACAAACAAAAGTACTATTATAGTAAAGCATCAATATCATCATGGAAGTAAATGTGGGGTTGTATGGAAAGTTAGCTCCATTATTTAAGATTAAATAAGGCTTTTTTCTATTAGGATGCATTGTCTGAGCTGAGAACTAACAAAAACTTAGAGAAGTTATGGCAAAAGATTTGTTTTTTGGATCCATTAATGTGTTTTCTGTTATTGTTACTAAATATGTGAAGCTGTGTACTTTAAAAATAGAAGAGGTTTATTTATCTGGATATTTTGGAGACTGAAAGTCCAAAATTGAGTAGCCCCATCTGTTCAGCCTCTGGTGAGGCCCCTTGGCTCTGTCACAACATGACTGCTGGTATTACGACAGGAGTATGTGCAAAAGGGAGAGGTCAGATGGGAAGAAGGGGAACCAGAACCCTAGGAAGGCCCTGTCTTGCTCTTTTTATAACAACTTACTCTCATTGGAACTAATAGAGGTCCTCTGGAAACTACATTAATACCCTCTGAGGACATTCCCCCACTGATCTAACTGTTCTCTATTCATCCTCACTTCTGGAATGCTGCAGCACCTCCCAGTACTGCTATGCTGAAGACCAAGTTCCCAGCACATGAACCTCTGGGGTGAAACCATATACACATCTTAGCCAAGAAAAAGTATTGGGTAGAATGGAGGATATGTGCATATGCTGAAAGTAAGTAGGGATATGGTACGTTCCAGATATTAGGAAAGAGGTGCAGAATAGAGAGGAGACAGCATATGATCTAAAGCCAGACCAAATTTATTCAGAAAAAATAAATTCATAGTGGTGGGTAATCAGTTTTCGGCGTGCATGCTGATGGAACATGTGGCAAAAGGTCTAGGGATAGGGTTGGGGGTAGGGGGCAGCAGGAAGAGGTGAATTCTCCGGACTGGTCTTTTAGGTGGCCTTGTCAGGGGGTGTAAGGCAATAGGGTGTGAGACCCAGTTGAGATCCAAGAGCAAGGAATAAATTCCAATGTTTATCTTTTGGGCAATGAGTAAGAATGGTAAAGGCTTATGTCCTTGTTCCATCACCAGACATTCAAAGAAATCCAGTTTGGCTGAAATACTCATTGAGAGAATGGAGACTGGAATGTGAAATGAGATTAGATGTGAAATTGCAGCTAAATCATACGGGTCTCAAGGAGTATAAATTAAAAATCTATACCTCTGAGGAAGTTAATCTGTTTATAAATTTTGTGCTATTAGAGGTAGATTTGCTTATATTTCATTTCAGAGGATTTATCAACTTCTTTGTGATTGGAATTTGGATTATCTGGAGTCTCTTGAACCATAATTGCTCATGTCATATCATTCTTCTATTAGCATACAGTGAATCTCAACATTGAGCCGAGTTCTAATAAAGAACCTATGAATTCATACAAGAATAAGACATGTTACATCCATCAAATCTTCATGGGGTAGAAATAAAGAGGAAAATCAATGGAGGCAGTTTAAATTACACAAGACAGTTTGCTATTGTAGCTCCTAAAATAGATGTTTTCCAATGGGAGATAGAAGAGTAAAATGAAGAACATGGGAAATAAAACAATGCTAACTTAGAGGTAGGTTAGTGTAGAGGAAAATATTCCCAAGAATAGCTGATATTCCTGAACCAAGGGATAGAAGATATAGGTGTGAGTGGTTGGGCTGAGAAAGTCACTATGGGCAGAGGCACATCCAAGAAGAGACAGGAGGCGTGTGGAAGAATGATGTATTCAGGAAAGTGTCAATTGCCTAGATTGGCCAGGAGGTAGAATGAGTGTGTGTTTGTGTGAGAAAGAGAGGTTCATGAGATGTGGCTGGAAACACCAGTAGAGTTGCCAGATCAGGAAACTTTGTGTGGCTTATTAAAAAGTACAGACTTCCTTTGTTTAATTTGGAGAAGATAATGTAGTCTCTGATTTTTTAAAGATATTTTTCTATATCTGTTCTGTACTGGCAACACATTGTTATTGTTACTTGTATGAGGGGTCTAGCTTGTGAAAGGTAGAAAGTTATTCCAGGAGTCACAGGAAAACAACAAACTTAAAACTGTTAGGCAGTAATTTGCCAGGGTTGTTATGGCAAGAAATGTGGCAGGGAAACACAGCCCACTGACCAACGTGAGAAGGAACCTGTAGTTAAGCGTCCTGGGAAATTGTGGGGCACATGAATACTGGCTAAAACCAGAGACTCTCTGAAATGATGCTGAGTTGCATGTGTTCTTCTATACAAGAATTTGGGAGCCCAAGTTAACTTCTGAGAAGCTGGTATTCTGAGATACAAATACAGAGGGTTTATTGTCTAACACCCAGTGTTCTCCAAACATTCTAACTTGGCTCATGATTGTTCAGTGACAGCTTTGGCATTGGGAGTTTTTCCTTTTTCTTTTTTCCCTACTCATTCCTTTTCTTGCTCCCTGTCCAGCAACTCCTTGGATACCTTTAGTGCCTTTAAGGGGAAGGAGATTACTGTTCTGATTCTAATTTTTAGAATATGTACTTTAATATATGTACATGAGTATGTGTATATGAATATACATGCATACATATTTATATTATATATGTATTTATACTTAGGTAGATAGTGGGGAGATAAATAACCACATAGATATAGATAGATATATTTGTATGATACCCACAAGGGCGAAAAACAATTATGTTTGTCTCCTTTCAAAAATATGTAACATGTGCAACTCAGTAATTACCTGAGTGTCATTTTTGTTATCTTCCTATTTTAGCATACACAATTTAATTTTTTCATTTATTTATTCTAAAACTTTAGTTGAAAGGCAAAATGATAGGGAAGGAGGGAGGGAGGGATGGAGAGAGGGAAGGAGAGAGAGAGAGAATATGAGAGAGAGAATGAGTAGAGAATGAGAGATAGAATGAGAGAATGAGAGTCTGTCATCGGCTGGTTTAGTTCGTTAATACCCACAACAGTTGAGATTGGGTCAGGCCCAGGTCTCCCACTTAGGCATGTTGGTGGCAGGGACCCAAGTATTTGAGCCATCACCTGTTGACTCTCAGGGTATTAATCACTAGCAGGAAACTAGATCAGAAGCAGAACCAGGTCTCAAACCTAGACACTCTGATATGGGATGCAGATCTCAAGATCTCAAGTAGCGTTTTAACCAATGTGCCTAACACACTCCCCATTTTGTCTTTAAACTATAATTTACATGTTACTAAGAATACCTAAAGTGGATTAAATTCCACATGTTAGGATCTTAAATTTCCACAAAGCGAGATGTATCCTGACATGAAATTAATTATTAAATATTATTCTAATGGAGGAGTGACAAATAGAGCTAATTACAATCTTACTACTCTGTTTCAGTTCTCAAATTTAGAATATGTCTTGCCTTTATTTGCACCTTTTCTTATAAGATACTTGAAGCAAGCTTCCACGTTAAGAATTGGTAAAATTAAGTTGTTTGATTGGCCTGTTATCAGCTCTGGCAATGGTGATGTGGCTTTTCATGATGACTGTCCCTGAAAGTATTGTCCTCTTTCATGGAATGCCCCAGAAATACATGACCATGACTGAAACATTTGGTTAAAACATTTGATCAATCTGGGGGACTCATTCCTGCCCTTACATTGAAATCACTGTGATCCACGTTGCTAGAATCTGACTCAGTAAGCCTTTTTCCCAAGCTAGGTCATGAACTTTTCCCCTGTCTCCATATTACGTGCAGCTTTCCAACCTGTGTCTGAAGTTACTGCATCTCCCTTCTTTTACTAGAAGTTTAACTCTATTACAGCTTATCATGTGTTTATCTCTGATTTCTTTTTTCAATTAAACTTCAATGTTCAAAGCAGTAAATGAGATAATCTAGGCAGAGAATTTGATGCAGTCACAGAAGAATGAAATCATTAAATGCCACTGTGATAAATTTTAGTAAAACATGTAGTAAATATTTACCACTGGGCTTAAGATCATTTATTATTATAAATCCCTTCATTTGGGTTTCTAATTCACATTTTTAAAACAATCTTCCACTCCTTACGCCCTGCTCACCCATTCTCAGTGTTGCAAAAGCCATCTCACATCCTTGCAGTGAGAGTCCCCATCAAGTTATCTGAGTTCAGATCCTGATTCTACTACTTAATAGCTCTGTGACCATTGGCAAAATGTCTCATATCACTGCTCTGTAGAGAGAAGCTAGTAATAATGCTTGCCTGTTAATTGCTGCAATGATTAACTGGATTAAAATGTGCAAAGCAGTTTGTAGACTGGCCTAAGAAATCATCATATGAAAGTCTATCACTACTAGCATGACTCTCCCTGAATTTAGTTCAGGACTCAAATGAAGCTCCCTGAGAAAGGAAAAATAAGGCATGTAAATGGCCTTAATGAAAGGAAAAAATAATCTGCAAAGCTGCACATGCATCTACTATGCTGGCCAGTTACACTGCTATGTACTCAAAAGTCTATCATCTTATTTTTTTGAAAAAGAAATAGAAATGTTGAATCATATATTTCTCTGAGGAAAATTGGTTTATTAAAGTGTTAGGCTTCCTGCTCCCCCAAGTGAAAGCACATTGAGCCCTCAAATGTGAGTTGAAGTTCCAGTTTTATAGAAGGTAGAAAGTTAATTGATTGATCAAGAAAGTACAATATATCTTGCTGAAAATATTGAAGGTCAGTTGCAGCTATGGGCCCCTGATAACCTACTTGAATGCATGTGAGGTTTGGTCAGTTTCAATATGCTTTCAATAGGAGCTGTAATGATCATAATAAATTGCATTTGTCATAAAAATGTTGAAGATTAGAATATATTAGGCCCATGGTCTGACTGTGTCGCCCCAAAATTCATATGCTAAGATTCCAGTCCTCAGGGTGATGGCATGTGGAGCTGAGGTCTTTAGGAAGCAGTTACCATGAAATTGTGTCCTAAAGATGGGAACTTCATGCTGGAATTATTGACATTTTAACAACAAGAAGAACATGAGATCCGTCTCTCTCTGCTGTGCAAGGATATAAATGAGAAGACAGCTGTCTGCAAACCAGAAAGGACCCTCTTCAGACACTAGCTCTGCTCTTTCCTTGATCTTTGGCGTTCTACTTTCCAGAACTATAAATAAATGTTTGTTCAAGTATTCTGCTGCAGCAGACTTAACAAAAACAACTTCGTTAATCCTAATATAATAATTATCTATTTGTATCAATATAATTACCTGCATCATCTTTAATTGATAAGAAAGAAAGGCCTTCAATCAAAGTTTGCAACTGGGGGTTCTCACTTACACTTAAATAATTTCACAACATAAGAAGTAGATTCAGCCTTGATAGCTTCAAAAGCAGCTTTGTAAAGATGTGCATTTAAGCTTCACAGGCAGTTTTCACAACAGGGTAGATAATGTACCTCACTCCTGTACCTCCTCTCTCTCTTCCTCTCACTTCGCCTCCTATCCTCTTTCTCTTTATCTGTTTTCTTTCTCATCCTACATCAGTCATGCTTGAAAGCTACACCTGAATAGGATCTGACAAGATCTGGAAAGAAAAGTATAAGGTCTATCTTCGTTAAGCTATTTGCACATTTTAATTTTAGTGACGTCATAGAGTCATTCTAAACTTTCATAATTAAATTACAGATATAAATGAATAATCTTTATGCAATTTAAGACACATTATTTCAAGAATAAAACTTCAATTTGTGGGACTGGTGTGGTGGTATAGCAGGTTAAGCCACTGCCTGCCTTTGAGGCTAATATCCCATATGGGTGCAGGTTCCAGACCTGGCTTCTCCACTTCCAATCCAGTTCCCTGATAATGCACCTGGGAAAGCAATGGAGGATGGTCCAACTGCTTAGGCCCCTGTACCCACATAGAAAACCTAGAGGAAGCTCCTGGGTCTCGGCTTTGGCCTGGCCCAGCTCTGACCATTGTGGCCATTTGTGGAGTAAACCAGTGGATTGAAGATTTCTCTCTCTCTCTCTAACTGTGCATCTCAAATAAATAAAATATAAGTCTAAAAATTTAAAAATTGATTTTTGAAATGTACACAAAGGAAACAAATTTAGAGTTTGTGAAAAAAATTTGTGTGAGATCGTTTGTCATACCTTGAGTAGTAGAACTCGAGACTCTCTACTGTGAGAAAAATCTTATTAAATTTGTCATTAAAGCTCAGTTATCCAAATCTTCTGAATTACCTGCAGTTACAATTATTCACACTGACAGTGTAGCTAATCATAAGCTATGTGAGAACAGCTTATGGAACCTACATAGATTTCTGCAATTGAGATGTAATGAATTATAACTTTGGTGCATTAAATGATTTAAGAAGTCCATAGATCTAATCATTCATTATGAAATGAGTAATGATACACATCAGTCCAGCTACCATGTGCTGGGGCACAGAGATAATGAGACATGGTTCCTCACATAGGAAGGTGTTCCAAAGTTCATCTACCATTTCATGATGAAGCAATCTGCAGAACGGGCTGTTTTGCTAAATGTCCCAGAACAAGTTCATAGCAAAGCTGGGTAAAAATTCAAGACCTCTTTTCTAACTTTAGCATTGTGTTAAGGCTAATGAGTGCTCTGTTCATCATGGTAAGTGGGAATTGCAATTATGGCAGAAAAGCATTAATCATGTCATTTTGGAAAATTTTAGAGTCACTGGAAAGAAAATCTTACTTGAATTGGAGACTATTGTAGTCTCTTGTTTCTAGTTCTTGGGTCTCCCATGTGCACTTTCAGCTTGGATCTTTGAGTCTTTAAACCAAGCAAAGGGACCTGTTCCTTTTTAGGAACTAACTGTGGCTAAGTAAGAAGGACTACTTTCCATGGGAGAGGAAGCTTTTAACTTTCTGTCAGCCATGGCCCACATTACATTTCCCTAGAATTTTCTGGAAGGAGAAAGGCTGCCACAGGAAGAAAACCATGGAATTCAACTGGAAATAATCTAAGTGTCATCCTTTTCAATTCCACCTCCAAGAAGTCCTGTTCAAGCAGACCCAGACTTCAAGGCTATGACATAATTCTTTGTCTGCCAAAAGAGAGAGAAAGTGATGAGCAATGAGTTTCATTTGCAAAAGAACAGCTTGGAAGTCATTCTCTTGCTCAGTGAAATGGAATTATGCAGTAAAATTTGTTAGTGTGTAACTTGTGCAGGGACATTAACTGCAATGCAAATAAAGGGAGATGATGGGTGAATAACAAGAAAAAAAGTCTGTGCCCATCATACCATCATTCATATTTTAAGTAAATACTTTATAAAAGGGTTGGGCCAGGATGGGAACACAGGTATCATACATTGAATCTGGCTTAAAGCTTTTATATAGAATAGTTGAAGAATTAAGAAAAAATTATATTGTTGAACTTCTGATTTTTATTTGTATTGTTAGGAGTAGAAATTTGGATCAGAGGTCTCTTTTGTTGAAGGAAACATCCCTTGTTCTATAAGGTGACCTGAGATGCTGGTGCTTACTGAAACCCAGGTGATCCTTGACATTTCCCAACCTTACCTGCACTCACGTTGACCAAGTTACCGTATCTGACCAATGCAATGTGAGTAGAAGTAATTTGGTCATTTCTAGAGGAGGTGGTTAAATAAGTAACCCTACAACTTCTTCCATTCCCTCTCCAGCTGTAAACAGTATTTTTGAAGGGGTGGAAACAGGATTTATCTAAAACAGGTTTTAGATATCATTGCTACTTCGGGAGAGTCATTCAGGAGAATCAACTGAATTATATAACCTCTAAGTAAGTAAGATATAAAGTTCAAAAAAATAGATAAGTGTTTAATTGTAGGAGGAAAATGGACTTCCACTGCTGAAAATAAGTTATCTGAAATATATTTTTTCAAAACATGTTGGGATCTATAGTTCTCATCTTATGTAATCAAAGTCAAAATCATATGTCTTGTTCATTTGCTTCTATCAACTTATAAGATATGGCAATAAGGCCTAAAAACTGAAAACTGAAAAAAGACAACCAAAATATGGATCTTCTGTGACTTACAGGTTGTTACGGCAGCTAATGGCAAATATAGGTGCATGAAGCTAAATACACAGCAGACTCATAGAATGGCGGATGTCCTGAACAGCACTCTGGCCTCAGAATCAGCCCTTAAGGCATGCAGATCCAGCTAAACAGCCCATGAGAGTATTTCAGGCATGGAAAGCCAAGACACTCTGGAAAAAAAAATGACCTAAATGGAAGATCTCCATGAGTGAGATCCCAGTCGAAAGAACAGGTCATCAAAGAAGGAGGTACCTTTCTCTGAAGGGAGAAGAGAACTTCCACTTTGACTATGACCTTGTCTAAATATGATTAGAGTTGGCAAACTCAAAAGGCTTCCATAGCTTTGGCAACTCATGACAAGAGCCTAGGGTGATTACTGATGCCATAAACAAGAGTGTCAATTGGTTAAGTCAACAACAGGAGTTAATGTGCACTTGCTCCTCATGTAGGATCTCTGTCCTTAATGTGCTGTACATTGTGATTTAAAGCTATAACTAGTACTCAAACAGTATTTTTCACTTTGTGTTTCTATGTGGGTGCAAACTGTTGAAATCTTTACTTAATATATGCTAAACTGATCTTCTGTATATAAAGATAATTGAAAATGAATCTTGATGTGAATGGAAGGGGAGAGCGAGTGGGAAAGGGGGGAGGGTTGGGGGTAGGAGGGAAGTTATGGGGGGGGGAGGAAGCCATTGTAATCCATAAGCTGTACTTTGGAAATTTATATTCATTAAATAAAAGTTAAAAAAAAATACATTTTCTTCATTTGCATACATGTGTACTCCAGAATTTTTCAGATGTCACCTTTGCCCCATAATCTAACAGGAGATGGACTTTATCCCCAACCTTGAGAAAATCCATATTGTCTTGTTCCTCTCCTTTAGCAGTGATTAGTGTAGGGATAGACATGGAAATTGATCGTGAAGCTTTCTGGGAGCCTCTGAGAAGGTTTATTATTATTATTTTATTATTATTAGTTTTGGTCTTAGGAAAGAGTCACAGATTATAATTGTTCCTTTCTGATTAGAAGTGAAGCATTATGGGGAGAGGTGATGTGATTAAGCTCTCTAACTTGGGTTGTTTTTAATAAGTTAATTTTCACCATCTAGTAAAAATGCTAAATTAACAAATACATTTGGTCAGAGCCCTGGACCTGAGGCTGAGAGGCAAGGGAAAGAGGATGTCCCAGGACTCTGTGGTGAGCAGGGCTAGGCTGAGAAATATCCCACAGGAGTGCACTGTCTCAGGATCTGTTAGAATCGTAACACCAGGCTCCCCATCTAAACTTGCTTCCTGTGCAATAATGTCCGGTTACCACAGAGCCAACACAAATGTACACAACAGACTTCTGTGGCTGAGCCTTGTGTAAAGGCAAAAGGAGGCCCAGAGGAAGCTCATGACAGCAACAAAATGGAGCAATTGAAGGGAAGTGAGGAACCAGGAATGAGAGGTAAAAGCTGATAAGAAATAATACCAAGTAGGCAAGCACCCATCACCCCTGCATTTCTTACAAGAGCGCCAGATGGGGCACAGCATTTCAAATATGAATGAAAACAAAAATAAAGGAGTATGAAGAATACGATAGCTAGAGGGGGAAAAGTCACATGTTTTGTGCCCCACAGATTTGTCTTAAAGTTTGGCTTTTGTATTTACAGATTTTGTTACATTAAGCATTTATTTCACCTCAGTTTCAGAGGAACTTTGTAGTTCATTGCTCTATGTACTTTTAAAAGTTTTCAAGTTGCTATGGAACATATAGCCTCATAAAATCTGCTCTGGGATCTAAGACTCTGGGAGGTACATCCTGAATTTGCTTTGCTGAACTCAGAATTGCTTCAAATATCAAGTGAGGAGGATGCCTTTGCCATTCTCACACCAGGTTATTTGGAGGACCAAGTGACAAAAACTTATAAACTCTGTTAAAACATGCAGACAAACTATTGTAGGGATTACAGTCCAAGGACCTCTGGTTTGCAAGATGAGTGTGTGTGTGTGTGTGTGTGTGTGTGTGTGTGTTTAAACAGCTACATTACCCTACTCTTTAGATAAAATGTGACAGAGTCAAGTTTAATACCCTGAAACACCCGGATTGTTTTCCCTTGACCTCATACTTAGGTTGGCTTTGGGGCCTGAGGATCTGAGAGACACCATTGTTGGAAACTCTGAGGATGGTCCGTCACCCACACAGCCTTGCCCTTTCTGGCTTTTCAACCATCCACCCACCTTCTCCATCTGGCTGCCGTTGTGGTCAGTGTGGGAGAAGAAAGAGGAATCTGTTTGGCTGAGTCATGATTCAGGCCTAGAACGTGGTACAAAGCCAATGAAAGCCCCTTTATCTGTGGCCTGATCCCTGACACAGTGGTTCTGAGGGAGGCGGAATCCCAGCTGCATTTGGCTTGGTTGCCTTGTGCCTTTGGAATGCAAGCGGCCGAGATTCCCAGGGGTCAGAGGAAGACTGAGGCAAACACACATGGGGGCTGATTGCTTCCACTTCACCCCCATTCCCTCCTCCAGAAATGTGCTCTGGCCAAACCAAATTGCTGGAATCCCAGAATGCCCAGCACGCCCAAAGGCAGGGGCATCTCTCACCTCCCTGCCGCCACTTAGCGTCCCTAAAGACCTATCTAGCAATCTGGTCAAGAAGCTTCAAAATAGCTGAGTGTGTGGTGACAAGCCTTGTGAATTTCCTTTGCAACAATATTTTGAGCAGACAAATAAACCTTTCAGCAGCTTATTTTTCCACTGCTCGGCTGAGCAGCTCCCACTGCTTATAAGCACTTCAGATACCTTGTGGGTAGTAGGGGGTTGTGTTAAGAGGAAGGGCAGGACAGTCTCAGGGCCTGCATAATGGTTGCTCAGTGAAAGGAAGACATGTCTTGACTGGAGAACCAGGTGTAAAGGGGCCAGTAACTCTTAGGATGCAAATGGACATGACCTAGGCAATGTAACATTTCTGCACATTCTCAGTATAGAAGCAAATTTAATTCTCAGCTCCGAGTTTTGTTACTCAAGACCCTTGCAGAGGTGGCTCTCCCCACCACTCTATGTTATAATAATAAAGTTCAAGTGCTAGCAGTTGTACCTTCACATCATTATGCCTCACTACTCTGTGCCTTTTGCTGGGAATGCCTTCCCTAGCCGCCCTCACCATCACACCTAACTTAATAAAATGCAGCCCAGAAGTCTGTTTTCTGGGTGAACTCTTTCCTGACCCTCATGGTTGGCCACTCCATCTCCTAAGCTACAATTCTACCATCATTGCTTTTATCACATAGTGGGGTCTTCCCTCTCAAGATTTGTGTTTTATTCATCTTAGTGGTTTTGCAGCCTTGTGCAGGACCTGGCAGTAGTAACAACTGCCAAAGCGACTAATTGCACGAGTTAAAAATGGTAATGTTTCTGTCAAGAGGAAAAAGAGACGTAACTGCAAGATTACAGGCAGCCTGGGTAATGTCAGATCCTTGGGGAGCTGATTTTTATGGAATGTTCATGCCTACTTCTGTCCAAAAGGACATTTGTCTCAGTAAATTGCTCTAAATTGTCAAAAATAACACACTAAAGAACTTTGACAACTTTTGGGCTGACAAAGAATTTTAACATCTTTTTTTTCATGGAGCTCTCTTGAGTATAGATGCTATGATTTCATTTTTTTGGGGGGGGGAATACAATTTTCACAGACAAGTCAGAAGAAGAGGCACTGGGGCTAGATTCAGATTCTATGTTGCTAGAATTTTCTTTATTCACAAATGACCAAAAAGTACTGAAAACAGAAAATACGTGCCAAATGTTTCCTAGTGGTTGTTTATTATTGTTGTTGTTACTGGAGCCTGAAAAGTCCTTGCAAGACTTTGTCCAATTCAAGAAAACCACCAAGGGGCAAGGCAAAGGGAAGCAGAGAGTGTCCTCTCCTGGGTTGCTTTGCTCAGGGGAACTTGACCATCATAATTGGTGTGATGGCTTCCAGACACTGAGAGCTGCTATCGGGAAGCAGGCGGTGTGGTGATTAAGAGACCAGGCTCTGGATTCAGGCTGTTTAGGTTTAGATTCCTGCTCCTCATCTAATCACCATGTGGTCTGGTGCATGTTATTCAATTTCTTTATGCCTCAATTTCCCTGTCTTCAAGCTGATCCTTGTAATTAGACCTAACTCACAGAGTGTTGTAAGTTAATACCACATAAAACATTAAATGATCAGTAAGTGTTATCTACCAGGTATCAGATATTCAACTTGAAATCATCAGCTTCTTTCTTTTATTCTAATAACTTAAAGAGGTATTATCATCTCTGTTTTACTTGTGATATATCTAGGGCTCAGAAATGAGATATTTTTCACAATGATAGTTCTAGGTGTCTTTAAAGATTAATTAATTTAGTTAGTTAGTTAGCTAGTTATTGGAAAGCGCAAGTAACACATAGGAAGAGACAGAGGGAAAAAGGGAGAACTTCCATCCCCTGATTAAGTCTCCAGATTCCCTAAGAGTGAAGGCTGGCCAGGCCAAAGACAGGAGCCAGCAACTCCATTCCCACATGGATGGCAGAAAACATCTACTTGGGCCATCATTTGTTGCCTCCAAGTGCATTGGCAGGAAATTGGATTGGAAGCAGAGGTAATACCTGATCCTAGACAATCCAATGTGGGATGTGTAGGCATCCCAAGCAGTAGTTTAACCCTCTGTGCCATAATGGCTGCCTCTGAATTCTGTGTTTTTGAATCACAATCTTGAATTTTAAAAATTCTGTTTATGGCATGTCTCATTATCACAAAGTATTCAAAGATTTTTCTCTGAGGCTCCTGGACGCAGTGCTCCTTTGAGACCCTGCCGAAGGGAGTTGTGTGGTTTAGATAGTCTATGACAATGTCAATGACAAGCTTGACACATTGTGATCTCCTGGGCTCTTGTCAGAGTCTCAAGTCAATACTGATGCTGAAAGTTCTGTATACAGCTTGGGTGTTACTTACATAAATACCCAGAGGCTTGGAAGGTGGAATGAAAATATTTAGAGCCGACAAGTCTGGTCAATTAATGTGTGCTTGGGAGGTATTCTTCAAGCTGAAAGGTCTTTTGTAAGTGCCAAATGATTAATTATTAGTCTGAAATCAGACCCTTCCCATAGAGTAAGGTATATCTAAGTTTACATGTGCGTATGTATATCATTGGGCAGTCACGCTGAGGGCACTGTCACTTCTCGCAGTGAGGGCAAATAGGTATGCCTGGGGAGTGAGGCAAGAAGGTTCTGAACCTTTCCTTTGCACAGTGCAGAGATTTACTCTCACAGGAAACTTTTGCCAGAGTCCTACTCAGAGGGTAAAGATCTCAGAGGGCCACCCAAAGGGAATGAGTGTGCCGATGCTTGCAGCCTGAGATGAATCAGGCAAGGCAGGAGAAATATGGTTCATGTTTTGCCAAAGGGTAAAGCAAGGCCATAAATGGGAGAAAAATGAACCCTGAGCTCAGAGATGGAAACGATATACAACCTGTCAGGAAGTCGAGTCCAGCATGGGTCCGGAAAGTGGTTGAGAAGGGAGTGATGAGTGGTGGGGACCTAGCAGCCCTGAGTGCAGCATGCCTGCTGCTCACTGTAGGGTATCCTGTCTCGGAGGGACTCCTAGGAGGGCAGGTACTGTCCCTCCCCCCAGTGAACCTAGTATCTTCTGTGTCTTCTCCAGCTGGATCTCACTTTACATCCACGGGAATGCTTCTGTCTTTTGGTGGAAGTTAGAGGAGAGGAGGAAGAAAAGCGTCTGCTGCTGGAGGTAGACAATATAAGTTTGAGCGTAGGTCCATGCACCAACGAGCTTCGTGTGACTGTGAGCAAAGTGTTTCTTTTATTTTGTAATCAGTTCCTGATCTTAAATGGAAAAGTGGGCCCAAAATATTCCCTAAGTTTTCATCCAGTGCCAACTTTCCATAATTTATAGAACTGGCAAGCCTTTCTTTGTGTTAATTCTGCAGAACCCAAGGATCTTTCTGAGATATCCTGTGGGCCAGTTCAGTAAATTTCACGATACCTAGTAGATAGGGTTATATTCAAAATAACAGTTCTGTTTTTATCAGTTGCCAGGGTTCATTAAAGTTTCATAAACTATCCTTTGGGGAGAAAATTATGCATACATAATCAAATATTTGTTTATAAGATTTATTCTTTTATGGGATTTGCTTTTGAGTGAGTTCAATTCTTTGTAAGAAATTTATGGCAGTTTATCAACATAACTTTTACAATGTGAGCAATTACCTCCACTCATTGTTTTGCAATATTGAATTTTATTATTGATTAACTCCACCTTGCATTTGTGAAGCACATTGGAGTTTCCAAAATTTAGGCTTGCATAATCCCAACTTGTCTTCTAAACTACTTGTGAACTAGCCTTTTTAAAAAATCGTTTTTGGGGGAACACTTTTCTTTTCAGTTTAAAATTAGCAAGATGCCATGTCAAATAGCAACATCTTTTTCTTGTAATGCAGAAAGAACCAGAAGTTTTAAGGTCATTCTTTTTTTTTTTTTAAACAAAAGATTTAGTTATTTTATTTGAAAGGCAGAGTTACAGAGAAGCAAAGAGAGAGAAAGAGAGAGAGAGAGGGAGAGGGAGAGGGAGAGAGAGAGAGAGGTCTTCCACCTGCTGGTTCACTCCCCAAATGGCCACAGTAGCCGGAGCTTGGCCAATCTGAAGCCAGGATCCAGGAGTTTCTTCCAGGTCTCCCATGTGGGTACGGGGGCTCAAGGACGTGGGAAATCTTCTAATGCCTTCCCAGGCCACAGCAGAGAGCTGGATCAGAAGTGGAGCAACTGGGACTCAAACCGGTGCCCATATGGGATGTTCACACTGCAGGTGGCAGTTTTACCCACTGTACCACAGCACCAGCTCCTCTAAGTTCATTCTTGAAAGACTGATTATTATTACTTTTTGAGGCAAGAAAGGAAGGAGAAGACTATCATCAGAGGCAACTGGTGCTCCTTGTTAAGGAAAATAAGCTTTACACATCTTGTGTGTCTCTGTTGTAGTGATCTGGATTCTCTCAAACAGTTCAGGGACAGGAGGGAAGGAGGAAGGTGCAGGGAGGGGAGGAGGGTTCATTCTTCCCAGGCTGATGACTGAGATGCTGCTTCTGATACCCACATCTGGGCGCACTTACTCTTTGGCTCTTGATGGAGCTGACCAAACTGAGCTTATGGATGTCTGAGCCTGAAACTCCAAGGGCATCACAGTAGAAGTCCTTTTCTTTGAAGAAGCACATGGCTAGCCCATACCAGGGACCTGGATCAGCAGCAACCCAGTGAAATTTCCATGACTCTGTAGCAGAAATCAGCAAACTATCTATAAAAGCCCTTCCCAGATTATAAATATTTTGATATTTGCCAACCACATGGTCTGTCACAATTACTCAATTAACTCAATTATGACATTGCAGCCTATAATCAGTCTTAGATAATGTGTAACACAATGGTTATAGCTGTGTACCAAAATACTCTGTAATTCAAAAACAGTTAGTGGACTACATTTGGCCTAGGGCCCATCATTTATCTTTCATGGCTTAGGATATTCTCAGAAATAGAATTGTTAGATAAAAGTATACACCCCTTTCTAGATGTTTCTATATGCTGTTAAGTCACTCTTCAAAAGGGCTGTGCTAAATCCTTAAACCAAACAAGATTTCTCCCCATGGTCATCAATATTAGGTGTTTTCATTCTTTTAAAAGAAGCAAACAAACTATTTATACACTCATTTGCTTATGGAAAATGTGAAGAAAAAGTTGTTTATTTTCTCTGTGAAGTTCACAAAGCAGAAAATTGACAAACTTCTGGTTAGTATCTAGAACTTGTAAACTCAAATTATATTTTGTGGGAACGGTTCCTGCAACATGGAGATGGGTTGTGTGTGGAGAGGGGCCAGTGGACAGGAGGCTAGATAGAGTCATGAAGAGTGTGACTGAAAATGACCTTTGTCTTATTCATGATTGGATGGGCATGTGGGTAGTCAAGGCACTCCCAGGAGACCAGCTGCTGGGGTCCTTATTGACAAGGGATCACCTATGGTGAATCCTAGCTAACCCTTGAAAAATGTTCTGCCATGAATTTAGGTATTCCCGCCCTCTGCTGTATATCTGCCCAATAGGACCCAGGCGTCAGAAAGAAGGAAATCCATGTGGAGTTTTAGACTGAATTCTTTGGGATGCTCAAGAATGGGAAACTCAGCCCACTTGCCAAGATTATTTCCCCCCTGATTTTGCCCAAGGCCAACAGTATACCAGCGACAAAGTATGATACCAACCAGTACAGTCTACTATTTGGAGACACACAGATCTGATTGAAATCCTAGCTATAACCTACAGTTACTGTGTAGTCTTAAATTGTTTCTTAATTATCTTTAATGTAAAATAGCACAAAAAACATTTCCCTCTCAAGGTATGAGTGTTCAGTCACCATGTATGTGCTCAAGGGGCCTTCAAAAATTCATGGAAAATTCACACTATTTTTTTTTAAAGATTTATTTATTTATTTGAAAGGCAGAGTTACAGAGAGGCAGAGAGAGAGAGAGAGAGAGAGAGACAGACAGACAGACAGACAGACAGAGATCTTCCATCAAGGTTCAGTCCACAGATGGCTGCAATGGTCAGAGCAGCCCGATCTGAAGCCAGAAGCCAGGAGCTTCCTCTGGATCTCCCACGCAGGTGCAGGGACCCAAGGACTTGGGCCATCTTCTACGGCTTTCCCAGGCCATAGCAGAGAGCTGGATTGGAAGTGGAGCAGCTGGGACCCTAACTAGTGCCCATATGGAACACTGGTACTGCAGGCAACAGCCTTACCTGCTATGCCACAGTGCTGGTCCCCTACACTATCTTTTAATTTCATTTTTCCACCAATCTTTTGAAGTCCCTTCATATAATGCTTAGTCAAATGGGAGGTATTATTTGCCCAACCCCAGGACATTGCTCATAAATCTATGATCTGACTTACAGAGTACTGTATAGCTTCAGAGATCGGAAGACTTAGTTATACTGACTACTGCAGGTGACCAAGGATTGGGTGGATTGCTAGATCTCTCAAACCATATGTCATTGGAAACAACCTCTTTAAGAAATTATTAGGAATTAGACTCATCGGTCATTTTGAGGAGAAGTTGGTTTGGTCCAATAGACATTTCAAATACTTATAATGTTAGGCATTCTTGGGACATAGGCATGAACCAAGAGATAATTATTGAGCCAGGGAACCTGATCCCTTAAAGAGAGACATATACAATTAACATGAACTACTTTATACATTTTTAAAATTTGTGTATTAGGGATACAGAAAGAGAGAGAGTGGGCTTATCCTTAGGTTCACTTCTAAAATGCCTACAATGGCTGGGGAGCCAACACTGGGAGCTAGAAACTCAATCCAGGTCTCCTATGAGGGCAGCAGGACCCTAGTTACTTGAGCCATTATTGCTGCTTCCTAGGCTGTGCATTAGTAGAAAGCTGGAGTCAGGAGCAGGAGCTGGGTATCAAAATCAGTTACTCTATTATGAGGTACAAGTATCTTAACTACTAGGCCAAATACTGACCCTGAATTATTTTAAATATAATCTGATAAAACTGTTTAATGGGAATTCATAGGATGCTACAAAGGCATCGTAGAAAAAGTCCCCAGCCTAGATGCCTGGGCTTAGAGGAACTCTTCATGTAATTTAAATTTTCCATAATGAAGATGTGGTATATATTTGAATGTGAAGGCATGAAACTGAAGAATGTATATAAGGAAGCAGAATTTTTTTTTTGCAGGAGATGTAAGGTGAAAATTGAGAATAAAAAGAGATGAGTTCAATTAGAAAAAAAAAACTGGTGAAAGTCTTTATTCTTTGGAAGTTATTGAAAATTTTTATGCCAGGGAGTTACAAGTTCAGATTTATATTTACAAAGATCTGTTAGGCTTCAGGGTGGAGAATAGATAGTGTGGTTAAACCAGAAGCAGAGTCACTAGATAAGAGACTCAGTATTTCACGTAGGAGATGCAGTTGAAGCATCTTAAAGTTGCAGAGTGTGCAGTTTAGTGTTAACTGGAATTCAAACACAGGTATGAATGATCCCACAGCTAAACTCTTCACTGTAAAGAGATCTGAAAATACAGATGCTGAATCTGCCTCCTCCGCCATCACTTCATTCAGAGCTTCATCCCAGACACTGTGGAAATAATACAAGACAAGTAAGATGAGGTTTTGACTAAGAAAGTAGCAATAAGCAATGGGAAAGAGATTGTGCGATTAATATTAATTGGTAAAACTGGCAAGATTGGGCATAGGTTGCCTATGGAGGGTGGAAGAGAGTGATAATATTTTCCAGGATTCTGTCATCCTTGGGTGGTTGTGACAGCCGTTTCTCAATATTGTACAGCAGAGGTGGTAGAGATGATGACTTTAGAGAGACTTGACTTAGGGAGTTCTGGCACAGAATCAGATGGTTGACTTCTGATGAACTTTGCTGACTAGGGGCAAATTGCTCTTGCTGTTAGCTTTACTTTCTCCAGTTCTTTCATGAATCTATCAG
This sequence comes from Sylvilagus floridanus, assembly GCA_949820135.1. Taxonomy (NCBI): domain Eukaryota; kingdom Metazoa; phylum Chordata; class Mammalia; order Lagomorpha; family Leporidae; genus Sylvilagus; species Sylvilagus floridanus. Next base: position 80,707,613 of record OX463243.1, read on the forward strand.
ACACAAGAGAGATCCCCCAATACAGTTCTGTGGCCTTATGATTCTGACTCCATAGGTCTGGTGTGCAGTTCCAAATCAATATTTTCAAAAGTTTTCTAGGTGACACTGCTGTCTAACATGTTGGGAGACCTGTGGATGGGGAGATTCTTGAGGATTCTTAAAGCTCAAGCGTCTCTGAATGTACTTTTTTTTCTTAGCCCTCTCTCCTCCCAGCTTACTCTGCATATGTAAGCTATCATCCCATGTGGCCACCACGGTCACTACCACTGCCTGCCAGTATCCACAGTGTGTCTCACTTCCTCCCAATACCCCTTGCCTCACCCTCTACCCACCCACAGGTTGGGTGAGCCCAAGAAGTCATGATGATTACTCTTCATACAACTGGCACCAAAGCATCTCTCTGCTGTATTTCCCCTCCAAAGGGCAGATTGTTAGTCTCCCATCAGCGCATTTCATAATAAGTCACTTGTATAGTTAGTTGGAATGGAGGGTTGGTTATTCTTTCCAAGAAAGGTGGTCAATGTATTAAAAAAAAAGACTTTCCCTAAACTCAGAGTTGTAGTAGACAGAGCATATCCAGGAACTGCACTTTTTTACTCCAGCTATTCTGGGAGGACACATTACCTACCCCGAGTCTTGGTGTTTTCCCTGATCCCACTTCCTGCCGCAGATGAGCTCAGCAGACACTGCGTGCAGACACATGGGGAAAAAATCATCCAACACATCTGAAAAAAACATCCAGGTTTGGCTGTTAACAGGGAGGCTTTAGGTGTTACTTCTTGCAACTTGAAGCAGCATTAATTGCACTGAGACCTCCAGGCTGGACCAAGAAGGGATATCCTTACAGGACACGTGAGGGCTGTTGGTGGGAGTGAGACAGTACAGGTCTTTCCTTCACTGAAAGGCTATGATCAATTTTTGGCCCTCAAACCCAAAAAGGATATAGAAATCTGGTGGGAGCTGCAAAGGCCTGAAACATAAAACTTGCATGCAAAGATAAAAGGCAGCACATTTGTTCAGCCTTCAGGGACTGTGGGATGGCTTAATTATAGCTCCTCTGTCCATATTGGGTTCTTGTATCTCTGATGAGGTCAGCCCACCACTGGATCCAAAGATGTTCTTTAGCAGAGACTCATCTTGTCTTGTATTATTTCCACAGTGTCTGGGATGAAGCTCTGAATGAAGTGATGGCGGAGGAGGCAGATTCAGCATCTGTATTTTCAGATCTCTTTACAGTGAAGAGTTTAGCTGTGGGATCATTCATACCTGTGTTTGAATTCCAGTTAACACTAAACTGCACACTCTGCAACTCTGTTGCTTCAGCTGCATGTGTTATAATTTTCTTATCTGTGAAATGGAAAAATGAAGTTAAGATACTGATACCTAGGGCTATTTTGAGGGGGAGGGACCTATCTATCTATCTATCTATCTATCAGAATATATCCACTATGGAGCTACAGAGCCTGGTGAGTTTTAAAATGTTTGCAGAGTTCAGGACGAAATGAAATCTTTTGAGGGGCATTTAGAAAGACAATGGAAAACAGGTAGGTAGATGATTTGAAATCTTAATTTGCCTTGAACAGTTGCACCCAAGAAAGTGGAGCAGACATGCAGGAGGAGCCTACTGTAGTGACCAGGTGATCACCCACAGGTTTGAAGACCTTTAAATCTGTGACTTACAGCTCCTGCGGGTTATGGTTTGGTACAATATGTGTGTATGTATGTGGATGCATGTTTGCATGCATGTGATGTCTAATGCTTACTCTCCTGAGGTATTTTGAATTACCTGAAAACCTGGGTAGGATCTGGTCATCGCTGCTTTTCTTATTGTTCCTGTAACAGTATGTGCACAGGGAAAACCAAGGGTGAATTATATGCTTTCTATCACCTAAAATTGGAGAGAAAAGTAAACACACACACACATAATCATTTTCTTTTGGCTGTGTTTTGTATTTTAGTGGCAGTCAGATATTCTCTCGAAAGACTTTCAGTAACTATAATTTTTAAAATTTGTTCACCATTAAATAATTAAAATAATAATTTTATTTATTAGAAAGACAGAGTTACAGAGAGAGGTAGAGCCAGAGAGAGAGAGAGAGATCTTCCATTCCGCTGGTTTACTCCCCAAATGACCACAACGGCTAGAGCTGAGCTGATCTGAAGCCAGGAGCCAGGAGCTTCTTCTGGGTCTCCCATGCAGGTGGAGGGGCCCAAGGACTTGGGCCATGTTCTACTGTTTTCCCAGGTAGCAGTGAGCATAGAGCTGCACCAGAAGAAGAGCATCTGGGACTAGAACCGGCACCCATATGGGATGCCAGTGCTGCAGGCTGCGGCTTTAACCCACTGTGCCACAGTGCCGGCCCCTCACCATTTAGTTCTTAAACTATTTTTTTGTCAGGTAGAGTTATAGACAGTGAGAGAGAGAGATACAGAGACAGAGATAAAGGTCTTCCTTCTGTTGGTTCACTCCCCAAGTGGCTGTAATGGCTGGCGTTGTGCCGATCCGAAGCCAGGAGCCAGGTGCTTCCTCCCAGTCTCCCATGTGGATGGAGGAGCCCAAGCACGTGGTCCATCCTCCACTGCCCTCCTGGGCCACAGCAGAGAGCTGGACTGGAAGAGGAGTAACTGGGACTAGAACCCGGCGCCCAGCGCCCATATGGGATGTCAACACTGCAGGCGGAGGATTAACCAAGTGAGCCATGGCGCTGGCCCCTCACCTTTTTTTTGCTCTTCATAAAATAGCTTTTTTTAAAATCTATTTTTTAAAACTGTTATTTAATAAATATAAATTTCCAAAGTACAACTTTTGGATTGTAGTGTTTTTTTGCCCCATAACCTCCCTCCCACCCACAACCATCCCATCTCCCGCTCCCTCTCCCATTCACATCAAGATTCATTTTCAATTATCTTCATATACAGAAGATCAATTTAGTATATACTGATTAAAGATTTCAACAGTTTGCACCCACACAGAAAGACAAAATATTTATTTTTAAAACGTAGGACATTGCAGATAATGTTGATACTCTTTTCCCCTTTTGCTAGTATTATCACCTCTACCTTTGAGGCAGTAGTTGTCAACATGTCTTGGAATATCTCACTTTAGCCCCTTTTTCCTATGTTTATTAGGAGATGTATCCACAAATAATACAGTAGTTCCTGAGATTTTAAATATTTTTGCATTATCATTTCCTAATACATACTTTTAGCAATTTTGTGTTCTCTTTTTCTCAATATTGTATTTTTGAAATGTAGCCATATTTTTGCATATAGATGAAATTAATTCACTTTGATTTTGGTTACTGCAGTGAATTGTATGAGTATACCACAATGTGTTTGGCCATTGAAGGACATAAAAGTTTCCGATTTTTCTCCATGGTAAAGAAACAGTGCTGGAATGAGCATTTTTAATCCCTGGGTACATATGTGCTGGCATTGCTCTGAAGAATTCTGAGTCCTTGGGTATCCACATTTTAAATTTCACGTTTTATAGCCACATTGCTCTCCAAAGCTATTGTACTACTTTACACTCTTACCAGCAGGACACTCATGTCTGGAATGACACTTGGTGTTGACAGACTCTTAAATGCCTGTCAAACTATTTGGTGTGAATTGTTGTTCCACTGTTGTTTTAATTGGAATTTCTTTTATTACTGGTAAGGATACTAATCTTTTCATACATTCATTGGCACTCCAGACTTGCCTGTTCCCAGCATTTGCCAAATTTTAAGTTAAATTGTTTGGTTAAACTACTGTGTGAGTTCTCTGCTTATTCAGAATTCTGAAATCTCTGTTGGTTTTATACACTACAAATATCTTTTCTAAGCCTGCTAGTTTTATTCCTTTGGTATGTTTCATATTGTGTGTTTTAGTGAAGAATACTTAAATTTTGTTAGTTTGTTAATTCTCTTCTAGAAAATACCGGTTTTGGAGGTGGGATGTTTCTAAGTAATCTTATGCTGTGGCCTACACAAAAATCATTTTCATTATTTTCTAATATTAAAAAAACTATTTATTACATTTCATTTCATTCTGTTTTTATAAAATGAGTTCCAAATCGAAAAGCAGGCCATGTATTCCATTTTCTTATTGCCACTGATTTATCATGCCTGCTTGATCAGGTGCCAGCTTCTCATCTGTATTTGAGTTTATTGAGGGCTCTAAATTGTGATCCTTTTCCCTGGTTTTCTCTTACTGCTCCAGTATCACTGTTTTAATTCCTAAGGCTTAGCAATGTGTTTAACAGATAAGTAGTCAAGTGCTGCCTCCAATTTTTTCTCCCCCGTATCCCCAGAACTATTTTGGCAAATCTTTGTTGATTGTGTATTAAGATAGATTTTAGAGTAACTGTGCAGGGTTGTGTGAGGAAAGTCTTGTTGGTTTTTTTTAACTTTATTAATAAAATCAATCAATGACTATTTCTAACAGCTTTTTCTTTTAAATGTCTATTCATGGATATGACACAACTCTGTGTATTTTGCTTTCTATTATATTTCTTCAGAACATTTAATAATTTCTCCATGAGATTCTATCTCTATCCATTTTTATGCTTATTAATAAACACTTTATTTTTGCTGTTATGACTCTACTTATAATACATTATTACTGATATTTATATATTTTATATATTTTCAAAATTTCTGAGATCTCATATTCATTCAATTTTTTGGAAGTTGTTTTTGGATTTTCTATGTTAATAATTTCATAATCTCCAAAAGTGCAATGACATTTTTCAATTCTTATGGTTCATTTATTTTCTTTTATATAGTTATGGAATTTCATTATTGACTAATGGTGCTTATGAAGACCATATCTTCGCTTGACTCTAGTGGAAATAACTTTTGTTTTTAATTCGGAAGGGAAGGAAGGAAGGAAGGAAGGAAGGAAGGAAGGAAGGAGGGAGGGAGGGAGGGAGGGAGGGAGGGAGGGAGAGAGGGAGAGAGGGAGAGAGAGAGAGAGAGAGAGAGAGAGAGAGAGAGGAGTGCTCCCACTGGCTGGCTGGCTGGTCCCCTCTTCGAGTACTCATAATGGCTGGGCAGGGCCAAAGCCAGGAGCTGAAAACTCAGTGAAATCCTCCTACATGGATACCAGGAGCCCAAATACCAGGAGATCATGACTGCCTCCCAGGATTTGCACTAGTGGGAAGCTGGAGTCAGAAGCTGGAACCAGGCATTGAATACTCACTCCCATATCAGATGAAAGCATCTTTACCCGCGTCTTATCTGCTAGGCTAGACATCCACCCCAGAAATATATTGAAAGCATCATATAGTATTTTTTTTACAGTAAGCATCTATTAGTTGCTGATTATGAAAGGAAGTTTCCTTTTATTGCTAATTTTTAAGAGTTTTATCATGGGTAAGCCTCATTTTTTTTTTACTCAGTTTTATTTATCTGTGAAATATCCACCTCTTTTCTATTTCAATTTAGTCAAATGTTGAGTTGCCCTGCCTTGATAGATTTTTTTCTTAGTGAACCACACAGGCTTTTCTGTGGTAAACCCTTGTATTCTATTATATCTGTCAGTTTTAGGGCAGTGTTGGTTTTAATATGATTACATTTTAATTATGATTTTTAAAGTTAAGAATTTTACAGTTCATATCTTTAATTATCATATTTTTGACAGAGGAATTTGGTATCACTACCTTTTCTGTTTTCTAATGATAATGTATAGTTATTTAGACAACCTCTATAGTTTTACTAGATTCTTCAACCTACTATATTCCCATATATACTAGAGCTTAAAAATCATATTCCACCTTGGAGGAACTCTGATTATGTACTTATGCGCATGTACTTTTTCCATTGTAGAACAATTTTCTAATACATACTTGTGTGCTCTCAGATCTGGAATTCGTAAGTACAAGAAAACATCTAGATAACCTTCATTTAGTCTACACATCTCAGCAATGGCTAATAGGGAAAGCATCATATGAATAAAAAAAACTCATCATCTACAATAGCAACTCATTAATGACTGCTCATTAAATTGGTTTCATATGATGTGTTGTACAGTGTGCTAAGTGCTTTATTTTATATACATGGAAAATCATATGGGATAGCTGTTAAAAAGAAAACTTGGATGATATGGCATTTGAATCACTTGCCTAAGTGAGCAGAGGTGATCGAGGGTAAATTTCATAGAGTTCTGACTTCAGATTATATGTCTTTAACCACTTTATTTCATTGCATCCACACCAAGGTTTGGAGACCGTAATGGTGTCCATGTTACCTCCATGACACTGCATAGTGGAGTTTAACTCAACATTGTCTTCTGGTTAGTACATTCCTGTTATCTTAGTTTTCTCTGCTTAACATATATAATTTCTGTAAACATTTTTTATTGTGTTATTTATATCTTGCTCTCCTTTATTCTTATACTGCAACAAAAAATACCTCCCTTTGCTTTGGCATTTTCTTTCTTTTATTTACTCTTTTTTTTTTCATTTTTAAGTTATTGTTAATTATGATTGATCTTTTGTTAATTTCCCATTTGAAAAAAAAGAATTAAGAAAATAATTTTAAAAAGAATAAAGAAAATAAATTGTGCTACATTGGACTGTAATGCCTCCTAGTAGACTACTGCTTGATTGTTGGATGCTCTAGGGTCCCAGGTGATGACTTAGGCTGGGAGAAGGTCAGGGCTCTCATGAACTCACTTGGATGCTTCCTTATGCTGGGCCTCTCTGACAGGCAACATGCCTCACATTTGTCAACAAGTTATGATCTCTTTGACTGGCAAGGCATAAAGAGAACACAAAAGCTAAGCTGCTTGCCCAGTGGTGAATGTTTTCCTGTTTCTGTAACCTACATGCTGTCAACTCTCTCTTTACCTCTATGACATTTAATTGAAATCACAGTCTAATGAGGTCTAGCTAGTCCTTTTATTTTGATTGAGGACTTGATGTTACTGCCAACATATGTGAATAAGAAAATAGCAATTCTGAGAGAAAGGGAAAGTTCAAAGGGCTAGTAAACAACAGTAGAAATGCATTGTTTATATTATGCACATTATGCATTTCTGTCTTACTTTTTAACTGCTTAATATGCTATGAAACCAGTGTTTCCTTCAACAATGATGATTTTTATTTGATAGTCCTGAAAAATCCCCAGAGACCATGTATAGCGAATGAATCTAGCTTTTTGTTGTTTGAAATTCAGGATTTGTGATCTCACCTGAGTTAAGTCTCGAGAGTATGCTTGGAAAGTTTACAATTGTGCTTTTGTATCTTCTTTTTCTTTCCAGCTCAGTTCAGATGCCATGTTCTTAGGAATTTTTCCTTAATTCCAAAATAGTATTTCTATTATCTGCACATTTATAATACTTTTCTTTGAAGTATTTCATGGTAATAATTATGTTTGACCTTGTGCAATGAGGCCCAGTACAGTAAGAGGAGAGGGCCTGGGTATTAGAGTCAGACAGGAATTGCTGTAAACCCTGTGATATGTACATACTGGATAAGAGATCTTGACATCTCCCTATTTTTTTTTTTCCAAAAAATGATAGCATTTGATAATATGATCCACCAAATGTAGTTGTTGGGAGAATTCAGTGCAGTCATACATATATTAGACTTGCTGCCTAAGAGAGACAGCCAATAACTAATTTCTCTGTCCTTTGGGTTTATCTGCGCTATCACCAGCACGTGTGAGAAATCACATTTGCACAGGGGATGAGTCTCTCTTTCCATAACACCAAACATGAGATCTGTCTCATCATCTGGCACGCTTTTTATTTCTTGACACTTGGCCAACCTGGTAGGCCTTATTTGAGTTGATTTTTTTTTTCCTGAAAGTTACTTAATACTGTTTTTATTTTAAAAATGAATCTTATTTTATAACCATCTGGGGAACTCATTATTAATGTGAGTCATGTGGTTAATCCTTTTGTGTAAAGTGAAGAATCCTTTTGGAAAGTGAATAATCCCTTGCTTATATTTATATACCAGTGTTTCTTAGAGAGGGGCCCAGTCTATGTACAGAGTACTTTACCCAAACTTATTATTCAGCTAAGAACTTTCTCCACTGGACTAGAGATGGTTATATATGAATGATATTCTGTTATTTCATAGAATTTGCCTATACATTTCTATGAGTCCATACAGAAATGCATTGGTATGTTTTTGGATTCTCCACAGCACAAATTGTATTTACTTATTTACTTGAATAAATACATTTTTATTTTAATTTGGAATACTTTATTTTTGAGATACTATATTTTTACTATACATTATAGTCAAAGCCTTATTGGCTTCACTAATTAAGGAATTCAAAAATATAAAGTAGAATGACCATAGTCTGGTAGGAAAATATGCATAGGCTTCATACAATAATCAAAAGAAGATATGGATAACTTTAGTCATATAAAGAAAACTTTAAAATAGTCACCACATTATTGAAACTACAATAGTATATACTTCCTTTCAATTTTCTGAACAAATGCTAAAAACAAAGTTTGAAAAACTTGGTATTTGCAGAAAAACTGATACACTAAATTATTTTTTTCTTTCTGTTTTCTTTATTTTAAATTTTAGCCCCCATATATAAGGGAGAACAAAAGGAGTACTCCCTGAGCCAAATGAAGATTAGAAGAAAAATAAAAGTTATTGAGTTCTTTATGCTAAGCATTATGAGAAGCATTTTATTAATATATTACAATTATTCTTTATTATGTGCTATAAAATACTTGCATATTTCCATTTTGTTGGTGAGAAAATATGAGCAAAATAAACTATGCAAGGCAATTTAGATAGATATATCAAAGTCAATTTGAAGATCTGCTGTGTTTCAGATCCCTACTAATTCCAGTAAAACAATTCTATTGTGAACAATATACTGAATAAAGGCAGAACATAAAAGTCAATATTTATGTGGTGTGTACCTTACTATCAGAGTACCTTTAAAGTATTGTGCACTGTCTTAGGACTTCATCTTTCATTTGTATATGGAAACTAGTTTCAGTGAGGTTTTGAAGGAGTTAACACTTTCTCTTTTTCAGTAGAAGAATGGAATGTGGATTATAGCTAAAAGCCACGAAGCTAGCTATTTATTAAATACACTAATTTCCCTTTCATCTAGTTGGCCAATGTTCTTGACCATAATCTAATTTCCTCTAAAATTTTCCATGGAGCAGGGTGGTTTCAAATCCTAAAACACTGAAGGAATCATTTAATGACCAGTGGTAAGTTCTTATGAACTCATCCCACAACCAGTAATGAGTGTATGGAGAAGACTCATGGGTAGGCTACAAGTCTCACCAAAATGATTGTGTTTGTTGCATTGAAGGGGTTTCTGGGGAAGCTGGGAAGTTTGGGATGACTTTAAGCAGACTCATTAGTTTAGTTTTGAGTATTTTGCACTATTAAGGTTTCAGTCCTATCACATATTGTACTCCTCACTCACTACAATAATTTAGGAAGCAGATGGGGTACATTGTAAATAGACAGAGCAAACAACAGAAATGACTTAGTGTGTACCATTCATTATTTACTCTGCGTACTCTTTCAACATGAATTTTCCAAGAACCCATTGTTACTTGGCTGTGGGGGATACACAGTCAATGATTGTCCTTGATTAAATCCTGGACTAAGGTGGTTATTTAAACAGATTATTACATGTCATGATGAAATCATGATAAAGATTGGTATGGATCACATTTGTAAGACTAACAAAGGAAGAGTGTTGTCTAATAAATGGTTTATTAAATATAATAATGAGAATTATTGTGGTAGTGATTGTGACTGCCACCATTCATTGTTCCCTTAACGCAAATCATGGTGTCATGGCCTGCACATGAATTGTTATATCCAATCAAACAACCTTGTGATGGTAATGGTGATTAGAAATATGATATGGAATTCATTATGCATTTATTGAACAGCAGTTTTAAGACACTTACTTTGCCTTTTTTCTAAAGATTTTTTTTATTCATTGGAAAGTCAGAGTTACAGGGAGATAGGAAGAGACAGAGAGAGAGATCTTCTGTCTGCTGGCTCACTCCCCATATGGCCACAAATCCCAGGGCTGGGCCAGGCTAAAACCAGGAGCCAGGAGTTTTATCTGACTCTCCTATGTGGTTGACAAGGATCCAAGCACTTGGACCATCTTCCAATGCTTTTCTCAAGCTCATAGCAGGGAACTGGATTGGAAGTGGAACAGCTAGGACTTGAACCAGCACCCACATGGGGTGCCAGCATTGCTGGCATGGACTTTACATGCAATGCCACAATGCTGGCCCTTGTATTTTGTCTTTAAAGATATTGTTTTATTGGATCATGCTTGTGACTCTCAGTGGTCAGTATAATTATTACCATTTTGGAGAGGAACAGTCTGATGCTAAGAGAGTCTCCACAAATTTTCAAAGATTGTACAATGGTTAGATGAGTTGATTTTACAAAACCTGGGCTTTCTTATCCCACTGTTCCCACTCCTAAGTACATTAAATCAGGCTGTCTTGTCTTCTTGGAATGGTAATCACTGGTAGGTGGAGACATAAAATGAGTGAATATAGGATGAATAAATGATATAAAATATCTTTATATACTGGGTTGGAAATTCTGATTGGTGAGAATGTATGAAACACAAAGGGAAACAGTAGAAAATAATGGCCCGAATACTGATTAATGTCAAATAATAGAGAAATTTGTATTTTCATTTCATTTTATACATTGGGGATCCAAGGATGTGTTTCTAATCAAGAGTGGGAGAGTTTCAAATCTGCATTTTTTGGAAGAAAATGCAGCAGATCATATGAAAGATAAATAAAACTACTTGGTATGAGTAACCAATATTCTTCTGAGATTGCTTAGAATTGTACTTAGAATTCTATATCTATGAATATCTCACACGATTCCTAAGAACAGGTGAATAGCTTCTGTCACATAGTACTCTTGGGATTCTTTACCTCCATGGTTTGGATTAGTTCTTAAGTTGGTTAGTATTGGGAAGTAACTTCCAGAAGCCAAAACATGCTCTACTGAGTAGCATTGACATGAAATTGATGAGGATTTGAGGAAATTAGTGTGGCAACTGTTTGAGAAGATAGAGCCTTTAAATCCTACATAAACACACTCTCTGGCCTCACTTTGATAGATGAGACTAGAGAAATGGCATAAAACTTTTATCTCTGGAAAGCATCGTGGGACATTCTAAATTTACCATCATATTACTCTATTCTACTTCTATCATTTTCATTTCAACTCTGCATCACCAGCTTTCAAAATAACCTTATGGGCTTGCTTATGTTTTCTATGTCTTCATGGCTCAATTTAGGTAGGTTGTGTGTGTTCAGGAATCTATCCATTTCTTCTGGGTTTGCCAGTTTGTTGGCATACAGCTCTTTGTAGTAATCCTGATGATGCTGTGGTGTCTGTTGTTACATTTCATTTTTCATCTCTAATTTTATTATTTTATTGATTTGGATCTTCTCTATCCCCCCCCTTTTTTGGTTAGTTGGGCCAATTATGTGTCAATTTTGTTTATTTTTTTCAAAAAAACACCTCTTCAGCTTGCTAAGCTTTTGTATTTTTTTATTCTATTTTGTTGATTTCTTCTCTAATTTTAATTACTTCCTTTCTCCTACTAGTTTTGAGTTTGGTTTGCTGTTGTTTTTCTAGATCCTCGAGATGCATTGATAGTTCATTTATTTGGTGTCTTTCTTATTTCTTGATGTAGGCACCAATTGCTATAAACTTTCCTCTTAACACTGCTTTTGCTGTATCCCATAAGTTTTGATATGTTGTGTTGTTATCCTCATTTACTTCCAAAAAGTTTTTGATTTCTCTTTTGATTTCTTCTGTGACCCACTGTTCATTCAGGAGCATGTTGTTCTGTCTCCATGTGTTTGCAACTGTTCTAGAGACTCTTTAGTTGCTGATTTCCAACTTCATTGCATTGTGACCCAAGAAGATGCATAGTATGATTTTGATTATTTTGCATTTGCTGAGTCTTGCTTTATGGCCTAGTATTTGGTCAATCCTAGAGAAAGTTCCATGCACTGATGAGAAGAATGTGTATTCTGCAACTGTAGGATGAAAATTTCCATAGATATCTGTTAGGATAGAGTGTCTGGTAATAATAATAGGTAGAATTATAAAGAGAGACTGCTCCAACATGGGAAGCAGTCCACACAGCAGACTCATAGAGCAATAATCACTTTAAGTAAAACTCTGACCTCAGAATCAGCGCTTAAGGCTTCCTGGTCTGGCTGAAACGTTTTTGAGAACATTTCAGGCATGAAAAGCCAAGACACTGTGGCAAAAAAATGTTCTACATGAAGGATCTCTGTGAGACCCCAGTGTAAAAAGTGGCCATCAAAGAAGCATGTACTTTTCTCTAAAGGGAGGAGAGAACTTCTGCTTTGCTTATGGCCTTAACTAAATACTGAAGGAGTTTGTGGATTCAAAAGGCTTTCATAGCTTTGGCAACTCATGTCAAGAGCCTCAGGTGACTACTGATGTCATACATAAGAGTGTTAATTGTTAAATTAACAACAAGAGTCACTGTAAACTAACTTCCCATGCAAGACCTCGGTCCTCTAGAGTTGTATTATGAGAGTTAACTGTAGGGCCGGCGCCACAGCTCAATAGGCTAATCCTCTGCCTGTGGCGCCAGCACACTGAGTTCTAGTCCCTGTAGGGGCACTGGATTCTGTCCCAGTTACCCTTCTTCCAGTCCAGCTCTCTGCTGTCCCCGGGAGGATGGCCCAAGTCCTTGGGCCCTGCACCCACATGGGAGACCAGGAGGGGCACCTGGCTCCTGGCTTCGGATCAGTGCAGCGCACCAGCTGCAGTGGCCATTGGAGGGTGACCAATGGTAAAGGAAGACCTTTCTCTTTGTCTCTTTCTCTCACTGTCCACTCTGCCTGTCCAAAAAAAAAAAAAAAAAAAAAGGGCCAGCCAAAGCGGCCATTGAGAGTTAACTGTAAAACTAGTTCTCTAACAGTTTTTTTTTGTTTATATGTATGTATGCAAATTGTTGAAATCTTTATTTATTATAGAGTTGGTATTCTGTGTACAATGATAATTGAAAATGAGTCTTTTTAAAATTTATTTTATATTATTTTATTTAGAAAATGAATCTTAATGGAGATTGGGACTGGGGAGGGAAGAGGGAGTAGAAGGGGGGTAAGAGTGTGGGTAAGGGGTGGGTATGGTGAGAAGAAGAACTATATTCCCAAATTTGTACTTATAAAATTTGTATTCCTTAAAAAATAAATATATAAAAAATAATCTTATGTAATAGTGTTCTCAACTAATACAGATTGGTCAAATTTCTAGAATTGCAGACTCTTAGAATATAAGAATGAAAGGAAACCTTCTTTCTCTTCCTTTTTCCTTTCTCTTCTCTTTCCTCTCATCCTTCCTCCCTCTCCTTCCCTTTCTTCTGTTTTCTTCTTTTCCTTTTTCTTCATTCTACAATTTTTTCTTCTTTTACATTTTCTCTCCTTTCCTTAAACAACTTAAATATGTATGCTTTTTCCAGGTGCTGTATCATTCTGTTTTTTTTTTAAATCTTGATGTTTAATCCATATATTGATTGCCAAAGCTATTTCATATTTCTGGGAACTGGGAATAAAAAAAATGAGCAAAACATGATCCTAACCTTCTGGTGACTTGATCAGCTCTTATGCTAACTGTTGATGTACAATGTAATACTTTATCCTTTTTAGTGTTTTTTCTTTGTTTTGTTCTAGTACTATTGGTTGAACTCTGTAATTAACACACAATTGCCCCAAATGGTGGAGTTAGAATCGTACCAGGGGATTACAATACAATCCCATCAAGGTGGCATGTACCAATGCCATCTCAATAGTCCAAGTGATCAATTTCAGTTCACAATTGATCACACTGATAGGTCTAAGAGTCAAAGGGATCACACAAACAAGACTAGTGTCTGCTAATACTAACTGATAGAATCAAAAAGGGAGAGAATGATTCATCATGGGAAGCAGGATACACAGCAGACTCATAGAATGGCAGATGTCCTAAACAACACTCTGGCCTCAGAATCAGCCCTTAAGGCTTTCGGATATGGCTGAAGAGCCCATGAGAGTATTTTAGGCATGGAAAGCCAAGACACTCTGGAAAAAAAAAAAAGAAGACCTAAATGAAAGATCTCAGCGAGTGAGATTCCAGTGGAAAGAATGGGGCCCTCAAAGAAGGAGGTACCTTTCTCTGAAGGGAGGAGAGAACTTCCACTTTGACTGTGACCCTGTTGAAATAAATCGAAGTCGGCGAACACTAAAGGCTTCCATAGCCTTGGCAACTCATGACTAGTACCTAGGGAGATTACTGACACCATAAACAAGAGTGTCAATTGTTAACTCAACAACAGGAGTCACTGTGTACTTACTTCTCATGTGGGATCTGTCCTTAATGTGTTGTCCAATGTGAAGTAATGCTATAATTAGTACTGAAACAGTATTTTACACTTTGTGTTTCTGTGTGGGTGCAAACTGATGAACTCTTTACTTAATATATAATGAATTGACCTTCTGTATATAAAGATAATTGAAAATGAATCTTGAAGTGAATGGAATGGGAGAGGGAGCAGGAGATGGGAGGGGTGTGAGTGGGTGGGAAATTATGGCGGGGGAAGCCATTGTAATCCATAAACTGTACTTTAGAAATTTATATTTACTAAATAAAAATAAATTAAAAAATAAGTAAATATGTAATTATAATGCAGTATATAAGGTGTTGAGATTTGCACTACAGAGTTACTAAGATGGGGCACATGGTCCTTAGATCAAGGTCCATGAAAGTTTCCTGGAAGTGGTGGGTCAATATGGGTTTTTAGATGGTATTTACATACAAATAATAAGTCATGCAAAGGCTGAAATAATGGGGTGCACTTGGGGTCTGTGGAAGCTTTAGAGTAGCAGGATCAGAGGATAACTATGGATGAACTTTCAAGAATAGATCCTTATTACTTATGGAGTTGGAATCTTTGCTATATTTGCTATGGAAAGCGCAGGTTAACACTCCATTTCTAATGTATAACACTTCCAACAGACTGTTTATGTCCTTTCACATTCATACGTTGAAACTTAAATCTTCCGTGTGATCATATTTGGAGATGAAGCCTTTGTAGGGAATTAGGTTACAGGCTTGGAGATTTCATGATGGGATTAATGCCCTTATAAGAAGAGAGTTTCTGTCTCTCTCCTCTCTTTCCCCCCTACCCCTCTGCTCTCTGCCATGTGAAGATACAATGAGAAGGTGCATCTGTCAGCACCTTGGTCTGGGACTTCCCAGACTCCAGACTTGTGAGCAACACATTTGTGTTGTTTAACCCATCTAGTGTATGGTCATTTGTAGAGCAGCCTGAACGGACTGACACCATATATGTGCCTCCAGAGTGTGAAGACAATGACATGAAGAGTTACATTCTCAGTCTGGACTCCCTCAGTGGCTGCAATGATAGATGAATCTAGTGTTGGCTGTCCAGCATCTTAGTGCAGAACAAAAACAGACCACAGTTTAAGCAAACATACATCGAAAGAAAAGAAGAACTGACATATTCAGGGCATTGAATTTATGACAAAACCATGAACTCAATTTTATATATACTATCTCATGCAAGCTTTAAAGTTATCCTTTATACACTAAAATAAATTAACTAAGCTACATAGAAATGTATTTTTTGGGCTCAACAAACCTTGTTTCTGATGGATTCTTACATTATTCTTAACTGCAGGGAGAACTGAATGGAAAACATAATTGTATTTAGTGACTGCAATGTAGGAGTTGCTTAAGGCAGTTACAAGAAGTTTTGAGAAATTGTAGATCTTGTGGTCTGAATAGGAAGTCTGAGAATTTTTGCCTTTACTATATGGTTTTGACAGGCTGGTAGGAATCTTTTCTTTAGCACCTACATACCTTGAAGTTTTTATCTGATTCAAAAGGAATGTAAAAATTCCCTAAACTGATTTCTGACTTTCAAAGAATCCTTATATGTGTTATTTTGATTGAAGTGTCACAAATATCAAAATAGATGAGGTCCTAGGAGATGAGTTTAAATTAAGAAAATATTTAGGAGACAGAGAAGTGTTCTAGGAATCAGAGTGAGGAAGGGGAGAATCGTGGATTTTAGGGCCAGCCATTTCCTATGTCCAGCCCTGGAACTCCAGCATCTAAATGCCGTTAGAGATGGGTGCTGAATATACATTTGGAATTGGACTGAGGACATTGTAGGTGAGGGACATGATCCTGAATGTAATATACGATATGAGTACAAATTAAAACCACAGTGAGATAACATTTCATGGCCATTATGATAGCTATAGTTTAAAAACTGACACCAAGTTTCAGTGAGAAGTACAACTAAAACTCAAATGTTGCTTATGGGCTTACATATCACATTGAAAAACAATTTACCAATTTCTTTTTAAAGTTAAACCTACAGTTAGCCTGTGATTTAACACTTCCAGCCCCAGAGATTTACCCTAGAGAAATGTAAATATATGTCCACAGAAAAACTTGTTCTGAATTATCATAGCAGCTTTCTTCATGATAGTCCCAGAAGCGAAATGCCTTAAATACCCATTAATTGGTGAGTGCATAAGCACATTATGGTGTATCCATACAATAGAATACTATCCTGCAATAGAAGTGAACACTCCATTGATGTGCACAACGTCGGGAGCACACCTTAAAGGCATTGTGCTAAGTGAAAGTAGACAGACTCAGGAGACTGAAAAATATGGAATTCAATTTTGTGAAATTATAGAGAGAGCAAAACGATAATGAAAGAAAATGTTAAGGTATTTCCCAGAGCCGAAGGGTGTGCAAGAGAGATTTACTGCAGAGGGGCATAGATAGCTTTTGCAGTGACAGAAATGTTCTGGATTATGATTGCAGTGGTGGTTATCTGAATGCTTATATTTGTCAAAAGTCATGCAGTTAATATTAGTAAATTTTGTAATTTATAAATCATACATCAGTGAAGCTGACTTTTTAAAGTCATAATCACTGACTGACACAGGCTCATATACTGCCATGTAATTAATTGAAACAAATATTGATTTATCACTTATGTGATAAAGGCTGGGCTAGGTGTTTAAGTCAAAAAAGATAGGGAGTGATACAGGTGAGTAAACAGATAAATAAAAAATGGTAAATCTGGTTTGGGCATTTGGCATAGAAATTAGGATACTGCTTACAGCAACTGCAGCCCACATTAGATTCCCTGGGCTCAGTTCCCTGGTTCTAATCCTGAGTCTGCCTTCCTGATAACACATAATCAGGAAGGCAGAGGTGATGGCTCAAGTAGTTGGATCCCTACTGCCCACTGGGGGAGGCCTGGATTCAATTTCTGGCTCCTGTCTTTGATCCTATCGAGCTCTGGTTATTATGAGCATTTGGAAGAGTGAAACAGTGAAGGGACCTCACTTTTGCTTCTCTCTCTCTCTCTCTCTCTCTCTCTCTCTCTCTCTCAAGTAAATAACTTTTAAAAGATATGTGATCCAACATTGGTCTAAAAATTATAAAAAGCTAAATTTTGTAATTGACATGATACAGATAATCAGAAAGTGCTGTGGGTGCATAGAGAAGGGGTCCCAACCCAGCCTTTGTGTTAGCAAAGTTATATCACAGTGGAAATATGATGGAAAAGTATAAGCAAGTTAAGCAAACAGAGGATGTGATCCAGAGAGGGTGGGTACTAAGTAGTGGGAACTTGGGATGAGAGAGCAGGTGATGACCTCTGTGGGAAATAGAAACTAGATGAAAGTGGGCATATTCAATATGCAGCTGAGATATAGAATCATAAAATTCAATAATTATTACATAATGGGAGCTGAGACAGAAATGGAACAAGAATGATTTTTTTCTCACTTGACTAACTGGGAAAATGATGGCACTATTATTTGCAATTGAAATACAAGAACAAAGAAAATATGTGTTTTGTGAAAGATTGATGCATTATAAATACTGAATATGATAAAGTACCTTGAGAAATCTCAGTGAAGCCTGCAGAAAATGACTGAATATCAAAGTGAGTAAAGAATATTGGCATGGGGTGGAGATGCAGTTCTCAAAGGCACAGGCACATTGGAGACCTGCAAAAGAGGATGAGATCAAAGAGATGGGAGGATATGAAACAAATTGGCTCAAGACAGGGAACAGAATGAATAGTTAGACAGCTAGGAGAATGTGATTTCCCTAAAGCCAAGGAAAGGGACCGTTTTAAGTGAACAATACTATTAAATTGCAGAAAGGTCAAGGAAGAGAGAATGTGGAAAATGCAGTTTGGTAAGGAGGTCACTACTGAGTTTTTCAAGGGTGGTTTCAGCAGTACAGAGGTAGGAAAGCTAGGTACACAGGTCTGAGGAGGGAGTGGAAGGTGAAGAAATGGAGATATTTCATACAATTTCTTTAGATGAACTTTTCTGGAAGCATACAAGAGTGTGTGCAAATCTGGAGGGGCATGTGAGACCTGGTGGAATGTTGTGTCTGCATGTTCATAGCCTGTCTCCACTAGAGAAGGCAAGACAGAGTAATATCCTTGAGGATGCAAGAAGGAATGGAACTTGAGGATCCAGGTTTTGGCAAGTTAAACAATATTCTGCCCAGTCTACCAGGGGAGGAGGAAGCAAATATGTGTGCAGGTTTTATGGCAGGAAATTGAGGTAGTGTTAACTGATGTCTTCTATTTTTTTTCCCTGTGGGCCTCAAGGTCATATGGAGACTCAGGGAGAAGTAGAGGCCATGTTTTTGAGAGTGCAGACTCAAGGTTGACATAGACAACTCTTCTGAGAAAGGGAAAACACTGACTATGGAGACATCACGGGGCTCCTGGGCATTAATTAGGGTCTAGTTGAGATTGAGGAAGATGAATTAAGAGCATTTTCAATTGGAGTGATTTTTTTTTACTCTTCTATTACCCAAAAACTTTAGTACAATATGAAGAAGAAAGCAAATTGAGTTTATTTAGATTTTAGGTTTTACTTAGGGCTCATAATAGGATGATTATATAAGAAATAGAGAATTTTACTAAGTAAAGATTTCATCAGTTTGCACCCACACAGAAACACAAAGTGTAAAATACTGTTTCAGTGCTAGTTATAGCATTACTTCATATTGGACAACACATTAAGGACAGATCCCACATGAGATGTAAGTACACAGTGACTCCTGATGTTGATTTAACAATTTGACACTCTTCTTTATGGCATCAGTAATCTCCCTAGGCTCTAGTCATGAGTTGCCGAGGCTATGGAAGCCTTTAGGGTTCGCCGACTTCAATCTTATTCCGACAGGGTCATAGTCAAAGTGGAGGTTCTCTCCTCCCTTCAGAGAAAGGTACCTCCTTCTTTGATGGCCCCATTCGTTCCACTGGGATCTCACTCACAGAGATCTTTCATTTAGGTCTTCTTTTTTTTCCAGAGTGTCTTGGCTTTCCATGCCTAGAATATTCTCATGGGCTCTTGAGCCAGATCTGAATGCCTTAAGGGCTGATTCTGAGGCCAGAGTGCTATTTAGGACATCTGCCATTGTATGAGTCTGCTGTGTATCTCGCTTCCCATGTTGGATCTTTCTCTCCCTTTTTGATTCTATCAGTTAGTATTAGCAGACACTAGTCTTGTTTGTGTGATCCCTTTGACTCTTAGACCTATCAGTGTGATCAACTGTGAACTGAAATTGATCACTTGGACTAGTGAGATGGCCTTGGTACATGCCACCTTGATGGGATTGTATTGGAATTCCCTGGCACAATTCTAACTCCATCATTAGGGGCACAACTGATTGAGCATGTCCCAGATTGTACATTAAAAATGAAAAAAAAAAAAAAATCTTGGTGTTAAATTGGAAATTGCCTAGAAAATTAATCAATTTTTTAAAAAAATATATCATGTAGGATCTCTGTCCTTAATGTGCTATACATTGTGAATTAATACTATAACTAGTACTCCAACAGTATTTTTCACTTTGTGTTGCTATGTGAGGGCAAACTGTTGAAATCTTTACTTAATATATACTAAACTGAACTTCTGTATATAAAGAGAATTGAAAATGAATCTAGATGTGAAGCAAGGGGAGAGGGAGTGGGAAAGGGGAGGGTTGCGGGTGGGGGGAAGTTATGGGGGGGAAGCCATTGTAATCTATAAGCTGTATTTTGGAAATTTATATTCTTTAAATAAAAGCGTTATAAAAAAAAAAAGAAATAGAGAATTTTAAGAAAAATAGTTGCTTTGATGGTCAATGAAATCTTAGTTAAATAATGAAGGAAATGGGAACAGAGGGTTCTGAGAAATGAGAATGAAACAGAGGAATCTGTAAACTGGAAGTTCCTGGAAGATCTATAAGATGATATTGTAGGTAATAGAATTGAGATAACATGGTCAAAGTAGAGATTAAGATGATCATAGGAAATGAAAATGCCAAGAATCTTAAAGGCCAGATGCTGGGAGGACTATCCAGTGTTGAAGTCACCAAGGACGATAGCAGTACATAGGATGGGGAGAAAGAAAGGCAGAGACCAGTCTTCAAAGAATTGGAAAAAATGAGCAGATGGCAGTGCTATAAAGGAGTTTAGGGAGACAGAACCACAAGGCAAACATGGTGAGTTTCTTGGCTCAGCATTTCTGACATGAATAGAGTGAATAGGAGCTTTTTGGTGCTGGGAGGCCCACAGAACGGCTGAGTGAGCAGGCAGTCTGGAGGTAGAGGTGCTGGGCTCTGCTGCCATCCCCACTGGTGCTACTGGCCTTGATTCAATCTGGGCAATTAGTATTTAAGCTTCAGAATCAGTCAGACTTGGGTTGAGTCCACATTCTGCTAATCACTGCCTGTGGGATTTTCCCTGGGCCCTGGTTGCTTCAACTGTAAGATGAGGATAATATTACATGATTATTTCAAAAATGTTCATGGTAAATATCATTAAACGTTAAGTTTATTATGAAGCCAATTTTTTTGAAAACCACTTTTTTGCACCAAAATAAATTTATGTTTTATTCTGTGTTTTTATGAAGTTTTTGAAGTATTCTGCTTATCTCATGGTTATTTTAAAACTTCAGTAAAGTTTCAATAAAGTTTATGCTTATAGAACAGCATCATGTAGCTATAAAGTAAGTAGTTCTTAAAGAGTATTATTTTTGTTATTATTACCGTCCTGAGTATAGGTAACGCTGGAGCCCAAAAGGAAAGTGTCATGGTTAACGAGATAACCTTTCAAGTGCTCTGGGTGGAGGGAAAGGTGAGAGTAGGAGAGTTGCCAAATGGAAAAATTGGAATCATTACCCATGAATGAGATCTTTATTTCTCAAGATAGATCTTTAAACAATGTAAAATGTCAAAGCACCTAATCATCAGAATGATTTTTCTGCTGTTCTACAATAACGGGTCTGGAAACACTGAATGATTTAACTTTTCCTTTGTTGACAGGAGTGAAGCGTTTGGAAAAGGAGCTGAGGGAGCAAATTATTAACTCCTTCAGCTCTTTACCATGCACAAGCCCTGGTCTGCTGAGTTTTGTTGAGAGTTGTATTCTTGTAACAGACATCATTGTCTAGATATAGATACACTACAGTGGTTTCCAAGAAGGAAAGAAAGGCTACTTGCAAGTGGAGACTTCCCTGAACCCACTGCTCCTTGGCAGCAACAGGAGTCTGTATATAACTGAGAGCTCTCTTCTTTCTTTCTACGGCATCCATCCCTATCAACCCAAGGGCTTTTCAGAAGGAATCTGCCTGCTTGGTGGCCCTGTTTTTTTCCTGAATGTATGGGAGATATATTAGGCAATTTAAAATATGGTTGTCTCCCTGAACCCAACTTCACCTCGCACATAACTTCCTGCAGCCTGGTCAATCCTCTTGATGATTGCCGGCTCCAGAGACCCCCTCTGTGCTTCTGAATCTACCCACTTAGATCTTACTATTTTTTTTTCACTCCAGTAGTTTGTGGCCTACTTTTTCTTGTTTACATTGTACATTTTCCAAAACCCCAAAGTTTTGCTTCAGATCCTACTCATTCATTTGTTTTGTAAATAAATACGCTCATTTAATTTGTAGCGCATTGAGAGTGGGTATCTGGTTTTCCTCCTTTCCGTGGATCTGGTGAATACAGTCATCCTTGAGTTCATGGAAAATTGGTTTCAGGACCCCCTACACACACCCAAATCTGTGGATGCTCAAGTTCCTTATGTAAAATGCCATAGCAGAAGTTAGTGCCCACTGGGATATATTCATCCCCTATCTGAATGCTTGGGTTTGAGTCCTGGTTCTACTCTGTTCTTTGACTCCAGTTTTGTGCCAGCACAGATCTTGTGAGGCAGTAGTGATGTCTCTAATAGATGGGTCCTTGCTTCCAGATGAGAGCCTTAGACTTGAGTTTCCAGCTCATTCCTATTTTTTGCTGGCTCACATATGGCTGTTGCAGGCATTTGAGGAGTAAAGCAGTAGATGGGGAATGAACTCTCTCTATATATTTCTTCCCCACTTTGTATCTCAAATATATTAAATAAATACTTTAAATTGCATAGTATTTGCATATAACCTATTTACATTCTCCTATGTACTTGAAATCATCTCTAGATATCTTATAATATTCAATACAGTGTAAATACTACATAAATAATTATATATTGTATTGCTGTGGAATAGTAAGATAAAAGTCTGCACCTGTTCACTACAAATGTCATTACAAACATTTTCATCTATTTTGTTGAATCTACATATGTATAACTCCTGATCTACTGCATAGAAGCTAATAGCACAGACTCTGGGAGTGACTGGACCTGAATCACGTGGGTCTGACACTATCTGTTTGACCCAGAGTGAGTGGTTTCACCTTTCTGACTCAATTCTAATCTGTGAAGTGCAAGAGTTGTTGTGAGGATTAAATTTAGTTCATAAATACAAAATACTTAAAACAGTGCCTAGTAAAATTTAAGAACTATGGACATCTTTGCTATTACTTAATGATTATAGCAACCACCATTGTAATGCCTCTTGGGAAGAGTGATGGAGCCCCATAAATGCTTTGAAAGTAAGTTGAGATCGAAGTTCTGGATGCTGATAGGTGCTGAGCTACTATGAGTAAAAGCATCACTATTCCATGGGATAGAAACATGGCTTATCATTTTTCCTCCTTAAATGGAAAGGGTAGGAGATGAAAAATGAGGTGAAAAGAGGCAGGAAGGTAATGGATAAGTCAGCAAAAGGAGGACCAGCACTATGGCAGAGTGGGTAAAGGCTGCCGCCTGCAATGCCAGCATCCCACATGGGTGCCGGTTTGCATCCCGGCTGCTCCACTTTTGATCTAGCTCTCTGCCATGGCCTAGGAAAGCAGTAGAAGATGGCTCAATTCCTTGGGTTCCTGCACCCACATGGAAGACCGGAGGAAGCTCCTGGCTCCTGGTTTCGGATTGGCATAGCTCTGGCCGTCATGGCTAACTGCGGAGTGAACCAACAGATGGAAGACCTTCCTCTGCCTCTCCTTCTCTCTCTGTGTAACTTTAACTTTCAAATAAATAAATAAATCTTTTTTAAAAAGTCAGCAAAAGAGAGAGAGGCTGAGACTGGATGCTAGATTGGTTTGTGAAGAACCTCGGTAATGAAATCCTGGAACATGTTTCTAGACTGGCAAATTCAGCTCCACTGACAATTGCTTTCATGATAGAAAGAGATTTCTCTTTTGGAGCTCATCTTTCCTACACAGTATGCCATAAATCCACCATTCTCAAACATACAAGTGGACTTTTCATATAGGCTCCAAGAAATCTTTGATTTTTTCTTCCCTAGCTGCTGCTTTGTGGACTGGAACAGAAAAACCATCAAGAAACAATATCCTAAGAGAAAGGAGGTTCTAGGATTCCTGAAAATGTTCCAAAGTCTTAGAGGAGGTTAAAGGTATCTATATGCTACACACCTAGGAAAACTGTCAAGGCAGTTTTGCTGAGATATCAAAGGCCAGGGAGACCGCAGCTGGCACCTCAACAAGCATTAACTGAGGAGCGATTGTGTGGAGGTCGATGGCCAGAGTGGTGAAAGTGAGACTTTCACCATTCTGGTGAAAGGTTAGTGTAGTGACAAAGATAAGTGCTTGGCTCAGCACCAGGTGAGGATCGCAAGCAGAGAAGTCAGGGAGGGGTCTGCTCACTTCCTTCATCTATCCTCCTAAAACACTGCTGCTGTGAACTCCAGATGGTTGAGGCTTCAGACTCTACACCGATGAAACTTCGTAGACTATCATACAATGACTACATGAAATAAATTTCTTTTGGGGAAGGTGTTGTGGTACAATGGGTTAATCTGCTGCTGGAGTCCCCCATATCCCATGTCACTAGTAACTGGCATCAGGTTCCGCCTCTGCTTCCTAGCTAGCTTCCCAGTAATGCACACGGTGGGAGGCAGCAGATGATGGTCCAAGTACTGGGATCTCTGCCACCCACAGGCAGAACTGGATGGAGCTACTGACTCCTGGTTTTGGCCGGACCCACCCCTAGCAATTGCAGGCATTTGAACCAGTGAAAGAATGAGTCTCTCCCTCTCCCTCTCCCTCTCCCTGTCTCTCTCTCTCTCTCTCTCTCTCTCTCTCTCTCTCTCTCAGTCTCATTCTGCCTTTCAAACAAATAAAAACAAGTACATTTAAAAAAAGATTTCATTCAATCTGTCTAACAACCCTAATAGGCGGGTCATACTGTCTTTTTGAGGAAGAAGAGAGATAAGAGATTTGTAATTATAGATGTGAATTGGTATTAGAGTCTGATGAATGATTGATGGCTTTGTCAGTTTTAATCTTTGACTTTGAGTATAGAACTTAATTTCAAGGAGCTTTTTTTTTTTTTAACAGAGATGTCTTTTAGGATCACTTAAGAATTATAACAAAGCACTGGTGTCTTGGAAAATAGCAATAAAGTGAAGTGTTATCCTTTTATTCTTTTGAAGCTAAGTTTACATATCTGTAGACATTGAATACTTGATAATTTAGGCAGAAAAGTTAAGTGAAATCATCTTCTAAACTAGGCCCCATACTAATATTACCTCCTGCATATAGTTTACAATGAATCCTTATGTTCCTTGTATGGAAAAAGCTGCTTAATTTATCAGCCCTGCCAAGTTCTTACAAAAACAAAAAAAGTTAAAGAGGCAGGAAAATTAAAAAAAAAAAAAAGAAAAATACCCTTTATGTGGTCTTTTGCTGTTGACATTATAGACTTACTCTCCAAAAGGGAAGACTAAATCTTTAAAACTGGAGTGGTTCACACTCAAAAGGAACCAGAGCTTGTCTTTAATTAGCTGGTTCTGAAATGAAAGGATTATGTCACTTCAGAACATTTCATGGGCCACAACGAAGGGTTCTTTAATTTATGGTTCCGTTTTCAAAGAAGTTCCAGGTAATGAAGAAGAAAACTCCTTCAACACATTCTGGCTCTAGGCCCCTCCCCAGTCACGTTGGTGGAGCAAAGGAGTGAGTGTCTATTTCCCAGGGTCATAAGCAGAGAATGGGTTGCAACCTGGACACTTGATTGAGAAACCTTCTGTGGTGCAGCAGACAAAGGTCTCTTTGCTCACTTGTAAGCTAAAATGGGGAGGCATGGAATACCTCTCACTGTACTGACTTGGATAAAAGGTTCTTTATGAACAGAAGGCCATTTATCAACTACCAGGCCATTCCAGACATGATTTAGCTGAAGTCCCTGTGCTCCACTTTTGCTAACTAACTTGAAAACATGTACCTAATGCACAACTATGCTGACCTGGTGCTTTGAGGGGCTTTCTCTAAGCTTCCAAATGTTTAATTTTTATTGCATTTGAGGAACTAGTGAAGAGGGAGAAAAAAAATTTAAAAAAAGAAACTTTTTCAGGGAATGAAGCCAATGTTCCAAAGCCATGTTGATGAAATAGAGCAGTTCAAGTGAAAACAAATTGAATTTGGAAAAGAAAATTTCCTCCACCCAGTGGCAGTTGGAGCTTCCATTCTGGGTTACTTCTAACTTCCTGGAGCCACGTTTACTTTGCTGAGCAGACTAAATCATTTAATTTGTCAGCTTCTTCTTGCTTCTGCCAGACCTCACTCAAGGAACCCTTCCAGGGCCATGGGAATTCACCAAGGCCTTGGTCTGCCTGAGTCACTCCCTTGGGGCCACGTATCTGCAGGGTGAGGTTCTGTGCCCTAATTCAAGGCTTCTCAGAGTCAGGGAAGAGCATTTTAGTTTCTATCCACAAAACAGGCCAGAAGGACATGATGAGAACAATTGCTAATATTTTCTTGAATGTTCCTTTTCTATAGTAAGAACCATGTTGAGAACTTTGTATCCATCAATTCATTAATTCTTCACAACCATGCGATGTGAAGTGCTAAAATCTTCTGGTTGTACAGATGAGGTGTCAGGGATGAAGAGAGTAAGCAACTCGATCAAGGACATACAACAATGCTAGGATTCTAAACCATGCGGTCTGACTTTAAATTTGGCTCTTAACTTGGCTCTAGTTTTCTGGGTATGTTGAGTGTTGTTTTAATTCATTCAGGGCTGGGGTGTGATGTAGCATAAAGATATGGTAATACAGGTCCAGTGCTGTGGTGCAGTGCATTAACGCCCTGGCCTGAAGCTCTGGCATCCCATATGGGTACCGGTTCAAGACCCTGCTGCTCCACTTCCAATCCAGCTCTCTGCTATGGCCTGGGAAAGCAGTGGAAGATTGCTCAAGTCCTTGGGCCTCTGCACCCACATGGGAGACCCGGAAGAAGCTCCTGGCTCCTGGCTCCTGGCTTTGGATTGGCACAGCTCTGGCTGTTGCGGCCAATTGGGGAGTGAACCATCAGATAAAGACCTCTCTCTCTCTCTCTCTCTCTCTCTCTCTCTCTCTCCCTCTCTCTCCCCCTTTCCCCCTCTCCCTCTCCCTCTCCCTCTCCCTTTCCTTCTCTCTCTCTGCTTCTCCTCTCTGTAACTCTGATTTTTCAAATAAAATAAACAAATCTTTAAAAAAAAGATATGGTAATACATTAGATCATATTTCTGCTCAGAAGCTACTAAAACTCTGCAGAAGGTGCATGCATATAAACAAAACCATTAGGGTAGAGTGACGGTGTGGGAAAACTCTAAAAGCACTAAAGAGGAATAAGAAATTAGCTCTGATTTTGAGTAAGGAAGGCATTTCTTAAATGGACATTTGAAGACTTGAATATAAAAAGGAATTTATCTAAAGCATTATTGGCACAAAGGCCAGATGTGGTAAAGAAAGAGATGTAGATCTGAATGATGTGCAGATGAACAGAAGAAGGCTAGAGCTGTTCTAGTGTCAGTTGAAAGTTATTAGGGCAAAGACTGTAGTCCCTATCTAATGTTCTGGCCTCCTTTGTAGTTAGGTGAAGCAATATTCTGATTTCAAGACTAGCCAGTAGAATAAGACAGGAAGTTATATGCATATCTTTCATGTCTGGGTCATAAACTTTTCAGTGAGTGATACTTTTCTCTTTCCTCACATTCTGGTAGATAAAGAGAACCAAGAAGAGGGTGATTCACAAGACAAAATGAAGCAAAGGCCATGAACTGTTCCCAGGGGGTAATAACCCCTCACTCATCTGGACCATGATAAATAGCTTAAATTAGAAGCGAATTTTTGTTTGTTATGCTGCTAAAATATTAGGATTATTTGTTCTAGTACTTAGTCAACTTTGATAAATTGTAGGGAGCAGGGAGAAGAAGACAGGACAGGAAATCCCTTCCATGTCACCGTTTCAGTGAGATTTGTTGGGATCTCAGATATGGTGAGTGAGGTTTTCATTTCACAGATATATGTGTTTTAGCATGGAGAAGTGCGTAGGAAAGGGTTTAGCCAGGACTACAATTCATCCTTTCCTTTTCCTGGGATGCCCCGGGAAAGAAATGTGACCAGGTCAAATGTCCTTGTAAACATGCTCTAAGGGATTCCATGGAAACCACGGATGGTATTTATTAGTGCTGAAATCCTTATCTTTGGGACACATTTAGCAGCATGGAACTTATCACTCTAGGATTACTTATGGTAACCAAACATCTAAGTATTCACAGAGCATGGCTATCTGAAAAATGTCACGTAAGCTATGTAACCACAGGTATATAAAGTGGAGCTGTTCCATGACCGAAAAGAGCTGGCTTTCATGCAACTTACATGCTTATATACTTACTTTAGAGACTTGAGTGTTAAATATGGATGAGACCAAGTGCTAGTGTAGTAAGAAAAGGCCAGCGAATGGTGTTGGCCATCCTGAGCCACTCTTGGCTTTCTCTTTGCTTTGTGATTATTTGCAGCTTTGAAATTATTAGTAAGTTTCAACCTTGGTAAGATGTTTGATTCTTGTGCATCTAATTTGAAAATCCAGCAGTTGTACTACCTCCAAAAATACTGCCTTATCCAAATTCATATAGTTTGGCAGCAGTGGAGGATTCAATCTTAAGACCCCTGTGTCTCATATCCTTAACCAATGCAATGTTGAGGTTGCCTCTGTTCTTACCTCTTCCTCATCTTTTTGTCTTATTTGGAATGATGATGATGATGATGATGATGATGATGATTACAGCTTAATAGAAGCAGCAAATATCTTATTTGCCAACTATGTGTCAGACATATGCTACATGTAAAAAGACAGTATGATCAACATCAACATAAAAATGATAGTGCATGCAAAACACATATGAATAGAACTTTTATTAGGAAACAGGAACTTTCAATATTCAACCTACAAAATAACAGTTTCATATGAGTCAACCATATGGCAGGAATTTAAATTAGGTTTCCTAGCATGACCTCTCTGAAGGTCTCAGGAGTTGTTTGAATATAAATTGAGAAGAGAGACCACCCTTGAAAAGGGAACTCTTTGCTGTAAGCACTGAGTAGAGGGAACCAGTCAGGTAACCTGAGACATTGATGGATTACTGTTGTGACTGCACCAGAGTGGCTGAAAAAAAAATGGTAGGAGCCAAGTTTGGACATGTAAGCAGTAATAAGACCTTTGGGCTTTGTAAGGAGGAGTATAGAGTTTGAATTTTGTTCTAAGTGGCTGCATTAGTCAGCTTTTGTTAATATAACCAAATATCTGAGGCAGGCTATTTGATAAAGAAAAGAGGTTTATTTTGGCTTCCGGTTGTAGTGATATAAGGTCAAGCGGCTTCATCTAGTGGTAGTCTTCTTTTTGGTGGAGTCCTGAGGCAAGAGACAGGGAGTGGACCTGTCTGCCTGGTCTCTTTCCATCTCCTTATAAACCTATCCAAGATTCCATCAGGGGGAATCTGTCTTAATGACTTTATCTAAACGTAATCATTTTTCAATCTCCATGTTTAAACATCACAGTGGGATTAAGCTTCTACCTCTAAATGCCTCACAAGGGGAATTAAACTTCAGCATCTGAAGAATTGGGGATGCTCAAACCAAATGAACACGATATGCAAATCAAATAAGAACCAGTTTTGACTATGGGTAGGTAAAAGGAAAATGAGGGGCATGAATTATATTTTCTAAGATTCTTTGTAGTTGCCAAATGGATAATGGATTACAGGGGGTATAAAATGGGCAACAATGAGACAGAGATCTACGGCTGAACAAGAGCTAATGGTGGTCTAGACTAGGGGGATGGGTGAACAGATGGAGATAACTCTGCAGATAAAGAATATATGGAGTTCTCTTCAATAGTTTATGGAAAATTGAATCAAATGATATTTATTTTCACCCCAAAGTTTTTAAATTTCATGCATTCATAATATAAATTTTCCATCAGATTTTTAAAAATCACTTATATTTTACTTGCTTGTAATAACAAAATGCTCTTCCTACCCAAAAGTTATAATGTTTTGAATAATATTTGCCAGTGACCTCTTAGCTTAGAGAAGGATATAAAAATAGAGAAGTGTTCATACTTGCTTGGGTGCATGACTTGTGGGTAAGATATTGTAAGTTAATTCTCTCCTTTGTGTCAGAGGATTGACTTTGGGTAGGTGGGAGCCTTTGACAGGAGGCAACTTGTACCCACCTCATTACCCAGGGGATCTGTATTTGCTAGAGATGAGCTTGAGACCAGATCTTGTATGCTCTTCTCCATAAAAGAGAAACAGTTGCCAGGCCCAGAGATAATTAGAGAAAAGTCTCACAGCAGCAGTGACAGAAAAGAAGAGCCATGATGGGCAGATTCTTGGCGTAGCTCTTCAGGCTACACAGGAGCCCATCCAGGCACCAGGAGAGCAGAGGTCAATGAGGAAAACTTGGCGGGGAATTAATTGAATGATGATGAGGAGGATGAGGAGGATAGGAAAGGGAGATTGGAATCTGGGACAGTGCCCGGACTGCCTTTGTAGGCAAGTTCCCTAACAACGCTTTCTGGGGGAAGTCAAGGACTGATTGAAGCTTAATTCAGATTCTCTGAATGTGCATTAAGGAGACAGACTAAGGAATGATCTGATGAAATGCACGGGAAGCAAGACTTGGCAAAGGCACAGTGGCAAATGAGCTGAGAATATGGGGGGTGATCCTGCCAAGACCCCCTTCCCCCCAGGACCACCCTTGGTGTATCCGGAGAAATCAATCAACTGGACGGGACTGGATGGCTCCCACAGAAGAGCAATGGGACACCCCTGTGAGGGTTGGGGGTCTTCCATTTACAGACAGGATTTGGTCCACAACAGAACATTAAGACGGGTCAGTGAAGGCAGAGGGGAGGCACTCAGAGTCTCTTAATATCCTGTGAGTGACTCAGTGGTGCCAAATGCTATGCCTATTCCTGGACTGTGCCCAGGGAATTATAGCCCTTCCTCCCACTTCGTGTGAAGGCCCTGGAGCAGGGGACGTGACATGATTTCAATGTTTTACCACAGTGGAGAAATTTGTTAGAGCCTTGGGGAAAACTCACAAAAATCATCAAGTCCACAAAACATGCCCTGTTCTTGCTCTTGAGCTGCCTGCTGTTCTCAGTGTTGCCTCTCTCTTCTCTTAGGTACTTGGGACCTTCTTATCCAAAGGGCTAGCTGAATGCATTCTTGCCTGCAGGCAGTCAATTCTTAATTAGCCTCTTTCCATGGGCTACACATGAGGTCATCTGCCAGGTTTTTTTTTTTTAATTAAAAGTTAGGAAAAATTCAGTATATATAACCTCTTTTTTTATTTGTAAACTCATTTCTGTACCTGCCATCAATTTTACAAACAAGTTTTTAAAAAGGTCTTTACAACAGCCAAAGTGCTTGGCTCAGTGCATCTTGGAACCTCACTCTAAATTTGTTCATTATCCCGACTAGTGAATAACTGAAGCCCATAGAGATAAACACCTGCCTAAAATCACAGAGTAATTTCCATGAAAGAGAAGAGCTTAGAACCCAGGTCTCCTGTTTGCCATCTGGCACACACACTCCTGCACGGCACTGCCTCCATTGTCTTCTTTCTTGTTCCATTGTGACAATGGGTAAAACAGAAGAAAGTAATAGCTCCTGTTTCCCGTGTCCACCCACTGTGTATAGTGTCTCTGGTCTGCTTTCCTTGAACTCATCTGAGACAATCTCTCATCTGGAAAATATTCATTTCTTAATGTTTCCAGATTCATTGACTGCCCTCTCCCAACCTTGAACTTTCTGATGCAATACTCTCCCTTCCCCCAAAATACTCGTAATGATTTTTCAAAAGAAAAACTCATTTCACATTACTGTATGTTTCCTTGTTAAAGCTCATTTCTCTACCCCCTTTCTCTCTTCTTTGCATGGAAAACTTCTACCCCTCCTTCAAGCCTCAGGTTTCTACTCTTGACTTCCACATGGGTTGACTGGGTTCTCTGCAATCCCACAATCCCCCCTGATATTGACCCCATAATAGCACTCACTGGACTGACGTGTAGCTGATTGCACACATGCCTGGCTGCTGCTTCTGTTCCAGAAGCAACCCGAGGGCATGGACTTTCCTATCTCCAGTATCTAACAGAGAACTTGAGCCATCAACACAGGTGCTTGGAAAACACTTCTTGCCCTGATCAGAAATCAAAACTACACAGAGATAGTCGAATTTCTAGGCAAATAGTCTCTAGCAATTAAATAACTATTGTCTTGCTTCCAGAAATAATTTCATTGGAATTTTCTTATAATTTTATATATAGTAAAATGTGCAGATCTTATGTATTTAGTTACATGAGTTTTGAGATTTATATATACCTGAGAATCTGCCGCTCCAAAACAAGTCATAGACTATCTCTACATGTTTTTTCCCTTGCCTTGTAGCTTACAAGGGTAGCCTTCTAAACATCTTGGCCAAGGCTAAGAATGCCGGTTTTAAATCAGTCGCTGAATGTGAGCCATGTCCTACAAGTACAAACCTTGGCATGAGGGACTAAGATAGCCACAGCCAACTGGCAGGAATGTAGTCAATGACGCAAAGGATGGCATCAGTCTTCTGCAGAGAAACGGCGCTATTGGGGATGCATCATTAGTTGAGTGACATGTTGTATTCTCCTCATTCATGGCTGCCAGTCACTTCAAAACTCTTCCTTCCCCTGGCCTAAACAGAGAAGTCCCAAGGAATCCAAATCAACCAGGGACAGATAAGTGAGCCGAGGGTCTTAAATCATCCTTGGGCTTGTAGCCTAGTTTTCATTTGGTCCTGAAGGATGTCTTTTCCTTTCAGGGACTGTGAGCCAATGTTTCTTTTCCTGCTGATTTATGGCCTCATATAAATTAACAGGAGCCTTTCAACTGTGGATGCCACATCCCAAAGGCATGAATCTTACATATATAATTCTTCCCCAAGGAAGCCCAGAGTTAGCTCTCAATTACATACAGTGATGGAGATGCATGGAGACTGAAATGATACAAATTCTCTTATGTTTAAATTGGGATCCTTGCACAGTCACAGGAAGAAAACACTCAGATTTGTGTCCCAGAAGCATAAAATCTTTGGCCACTCAGGGCAAGGAAAGGGACCTTACCGTATCCTTAAATGCTGGTTTAGCTAACAGTTTCCATGAGAGGAGAGATACACAGACATAGGCTCTTCTCAAAGCATTCTCAGTGGTGCAGACAGACACATCAATAACTACATGCTACACATTGATATTTTCCACTTGTTTGGAAACTATTTTTACCAATATTTTAGTGATGTAGGAATCCTTGTTCATAATGAAAGAAGGAAAAAGCAGTAAGTCTCAAATTTTACTAAGTCTTTTCTTGTTTCATTTTACCAAAAAGTTGGCCAAGTATTGGTAAGTGCTAGACACTGTTCCAGGAGCTGGGATTAAGGTGAAAGGAAGGGGTGGTCCCTGTTCTCAAGGGGCTCTCAACTACAGTGGCTGAAGATTTGTGGAAGTGGCCCTGACCTTTTCCATCCATAGGATATGGATGTAGAATAAAACAGAGATTAAAGTTTGAGTGAGGGGTTGGCATTGTGGTACAGTAAGTTAAGTCATCATTTGTGACATTGGCATCCCAGAGCACCTGTTTGAGTCCCAGGTGCTATTTCCGATCCAGCTCCCCACTTAAGTGCTTGGAAAAGCAGAAGATGGATCAGGACCTGGGCTCCCACCACTCATGTGGGAGACCAAAATGGAGATCGGTTCCTGGTTGCATTGTAGCTATTTGAGGAGTGAGCCAGGAGATGGAAGATATCTTTCTCTATCTTTCCACCTCTTAAATAAACAAATCTTTTTTTAAAGATTTTTTTTTTTATTTGAGAGGTAGAATTACAGACAGAGGGAGAGAGAGAGAGAAAGGTCTTCCATCTACTGGTTCACTCCTCAAATGACCATAACTGCAGATGCTGAGCCGACTTGAAGCCAGAAGCCAGAAGTTTTGTCTGGGTCTCCCAGGCAGGTGCAGGGGCCAAAGTGCTTGGGCCATCCCAAGCCACAACAGAGAGCTAGATCAGAAGAGGAGCAGCTGGGGCTAGAATAGGTGCCTGTATAGTTTGCTGGCACTGTGGGTGGTAGATTAACCTGTGCCACAATGCTGGCCCCCTAAACAAATCTTTAAAGCATTTTTAATAAAAGCTTGAGAGAGAACTTATGCATTCCATTTCTCTCTCCCTCTCCCTCCCTCACTCCTCCCCCTCTCTCTTTTCCACTCTCTCTCTTTCTTCTCACTCTCTTTTAAAATTCATCCATCTATTTCAAAGGCAGAGTCTTCTAAGGGATAAAAAAAGACAGAGAGAGACAGACAGACCCCCATTCACCAGTTCACTCCTCAAATGTCTGGGATGGCCACAGCTGTACCAGTCTGAAGCCAGGAGCCTTCTCTGTGTCTCCCACATGGGTGGCAGGAGCCCAAGTGCTCAGGCTATCCTCACTGCCCTCCAAGGCATACCAACAGGGATCTGGATTGGAAGTGGAGCAGCTGGGACCCAAACTGGCACTGGCATGGGATGCTGGGGCTGTAATTGTCTATCACCTGCCAAGTCATGCCACAGTGCTGGCCCCTCCATTTCTCCTAGACTGATCTGTTTTTTTTCTTGCTAGGGCAGAAGAAATTGAAGTGAAGTTGAAAATGCTAAGGGATAGTAGTCAGGGCATCTAATCCTAAATCCTTTGCCTGTTTGCTGTTGATTTCATAAAAGTCACTAAACTCCTTAGTCCCAGTCTTTTCATATGTACCATGGGTCAACCTTGAAAAGGTTTACCTTGAAAAGGTTCTTCAAAAGTTAGTGGAACAATGTAATCATAAGTTTATTTTGGTGCAGAAAAACTGGAATCCATGCATGATTCTTTCAGAGTATATAATTTCCAAGAGCTTTTTCAAGACTTCTTCTGTACATGAATTTAAAAAAGTGTTACATCAACATATACTTTCCTTTTAATTCCATTTCACAGACTTGTTGATGTACCCACGTATGTGTGCTTGTCAAGAATCATATACTATATAATTGTATTCTATGCATATACCATTCATCCATTCATTCTGAATAAGCATTAATTTAACATACATAAAAATGTTAATTTTCTGTGGCTGCTGTAGAAAATTACCACAGATTTACTAGTTTAAAACAATAAAATTTGATTTTCTCACAGTGCTTTTGGGTCAGAAGTTCAAAAGTCAACATAACTGGGCATAAGTATTGGGGTCAGCAAGGCTGTGTTTCTGTTGGAAGCTCCAGGAGAGAATGCATCCCCTGTCTGAGTTTCTGGTGGCCACATCATTCCCTGGCTTATTGGTTACATCACTCCAATCTCCATCTTTGTGGCCCCATTGGTGTGTCCTCTTCTGTTTATGAAATCTCCCTCTGCCTCCTGTATATAGGATAAAGGTGGTTACTTTAAGAGCCCATCCTGAGAAACCTTGATAAATCATCTATCTGAAGATCCTGAAATACATCTGCAAAACCTGACTTTTGCTACATAAAGTAATATTGACAGGTTCAAAGTATGAGTATACTTCAAACAGTTCATGAAAATTGGAATTAAATGTTGTTTATTTTGGTGCAAAAATTTTTGAAATCATTTATGTGAGGGATCTTCAGAAAGTTCCTGGAAATATATATCATTAAAATACATGCATGGATTTCAACATGTTTTATCACCAAAATAATTTTATCATTTAATTTTATTTTTTTCTGTGAACCTTTTTGAAGTACTCTCTTTCTAGAATTTTTTTTGCAGGGATATTATTCAGCCTACCACATCCTATATTCATGCATTTTCCTGGAAGTTTGAGAATGAGTAGAATATATGAATTAAGAATATAGGATTTGTTAGGAATTATATACTACTATAATTTTGATGATCTGTGAGTGTCGTGCAAGTTTACTGTAGATTGGTGATGTTGACATCTTTTCATTTTATTGTTGTTATGATGCTTTCCTGTGTTCCTAGTGAACTATCATCTTTCTAGTTTTTGTTTGTTGAACTCTATTTAGTGGAGCATTAAGCCTTTGATGATGATATAAATTGAAAATAAAAAAATTAAAAAAGAATACAGGATTTGGGATCCAAAACCTGTGGACCTTAGCATGGTCTCTATTGTTTCCTCTGTGTTCTTGGGAAAGCTACTTCCATTATAATCAGATGTGTTACAGGAGATTACATACATAAATTGCTTAGCATCATTTGTTTTGATATTAGGAAAACACTCAAATACCATAAGATGTCAACAGAAGGTCTGTAATTAAAAAATGCTATATAATTGGAAATCTTTGTCCCTGCAACTAGAAAACTAAAGTCTAAATGACAAAATGTGAAATGAACTATTTCAATGAAGTTCAGTAACTTCTACTGCATTGGAGAGGTCAGGGCTGTGGGATTCCATATTTGGGGCATATATCCTGCAGGATAGGAAGGAGATGATGTCTGTGATGAATCTTGGTAGATAAGAAGTAGCCATCCCATGTTTGTCAGAGAGTCATTGTGAAGCAGCATGTGCAAATATGAGGCATGATAGCATACCAGGCTTACTGGGGAGTAACACATATATAGTATATGAGAGGGATGCCAGGGGCCAGTCTCCACGGGACTGTGCAATTCATGGCCCCTTGGGCATGCAGTCTGTGCAATGTCTTGCATTTAGAAAGATATTCTACTTGGTTGAATGCTTTGCTATCATTGTCTTGATATTTACTATTTTTTTTTTAGCAAGAAAGTCCTGCAAATTATGTAGCCAGTCTTGGTGCCAACAAGAGGAGTATAATTTTTTTGTTTGTTTTGTTTTTCTTTCAATGATGAAGAGTTTTCTACTTAAATAGAAAGGGCTCTGGTCAAACTTCGGTTTTAGAAATATCATTCACAAGTTGTTTCTGGGGAGCTGATTGTTGGAAAATCATGGGGAAGCTGTGGTGACAGTTGAGGTGAGAGGATGCTAAAGGTTTAGCCAAATGCAGAAAGAACAGGGACAGGAAGAAGGCAACATCAGACCTGATGCATTTAGTGGACAGAAGCAGTGGTAATTTGATTCTCAATGTAAAAAGGAGAGAATATTAGGATAACCCCTGCCAATTTAGCCTGAACAGTAGAGTTAACTAAAGTGGCAGGGAACCTAAAGAGTGGTGACAAATTCCTTAAAGAACAATGTTATTTACTTGGATACAAAAGTCCTCCTCTCCTCATCTGGCCTCTCCTAGTCCTTCTCCCTCTCGTTTCCATCTTTCTTTGTCTCCTTTCTTCCATGAAGCTGGGGGAGTTAATGTAAGATGCTAAAGAGGAGAGACAGATTTCAGACTATAGATAGTGTCTTTTCCTGCCCGTCCTCATGAAAAATTTCAGGGTGCCAATCCAGTGATTGTTTTCTTGCAAATCTTATCCCTCTTTCCAGAAGGCTTCTGTTAAATTCCCCCCACTGTCTGACAGATACCCATGCCTTCACATTTACCACCCATGTACAATATTATGTCCTACTAGTTCTCCAGGCTGCATTTCATTGACATGTGCTCCAGAAAGTCTTCACTCTTTTTATGCATTGACTCTCCAGCTTCAGTATACTACCATAGATGCACACTCAAAGTTCATTCTTTGTTATGTACCACACTAATTTCCTGTATATTCAAGTTTTAGCATTATTATAACTATATTAAAATGATGAATAATTATTTGAATTGAATAATTATTCAATGCCCTTCTCTTCAGTTAATCCATAAACACCAGGAGACAAAAACCATGACTGCTAGTTCTAGAATTTATTGCAGAACACAGAAAAATAACAAATGATACATATTTTCTGAATGAAATAATACTCATGTAAATGAATAAATGAATGACAAATGATAAATGAAGGCAGTAGATTATACTGAGGATATAAGAAGCTACTTCCAAGTACACAGTACACCTGAGACACATCTTTGTGCCTAAAATGAGTGTTAAGTCAGAACAGCAGCTTAACTGTGGAGGATAAAACTAATTGGACACAGTGAGAATTAATTGCTGGTTAGTGCTTTAGCACTTCACCATTTGAAAGTTTTCTTTACCCCCATTATGTCTTGTGCTCCATCAAGAAATATTGAATTGGAAGAATTATTGTTTCCAAGTACAAGTGAAATGAAAAGCTGGGGAAACAGTGTAACCATCCAAGGTGACACAGAGATGAAGTGGCGGGGCTGATATTCAATCCATGTGAATTTGACTCTGAAGCCTAAGCTTTCTTCTCTAAGTCTTGATGCCTCTCCAACAAATAGACATTTCATAAGCACCAGGACTGTGTCAGGTCTTGAGCTATGTGCTGGGGTTGCAGAGGTCAAACTGAGACAGACAAAAAGACACAATAAGCACATTCTCTGTGTAGAAGGAGCTCCAGAGAGGGGACTAATGAGTTGGCATAGGGTTGGCTGAGTGTGAGGACCAGAGAACAGAGATCCAGTCAGGGCAATGCCTTCCTGAGAGACAGGGCTAATCCCTGGCGAGCCAGGGTGGTGGAGTACTTGAGGAATGACCTCAGAGACAGACAAGGAGGACCCTGGGCTCGCTTGCTTCATTGCTGACAGTCCCAGCTCCTGTCTCTCTCCACTAACTGTGGCAGATGTTGGGAACTGCTCTGGCCTCAATTCTTCCATGGCCTTTTGCCTTCGCTCTGACTCCTGGTAATTTCCTGGCACCTTCTCTTTCTGAACACCAAGCTCAGGCCACAACCTCTGTCCTCCACAATGGTGCTTAAAGAGACAGCTGATGAGAACTTACAGCACTGCTCCCAAAGAGGCACAGAGCAGGGAAATGAGTCTGTTGAGAAGTTTTTTTTTTTCTTTTTTTTTCATGAAACAGTCACACTCCATGAAGTAAAGCCTGAATCACAGAATGCCATTCAGCATGGCTGTGAGAGGGTATTGGAAGTGAGGTGATGAGATTATCTCACAGAGGAAGCTAATTCCTTCATTCAGGATGGATAAAGGAAAATGATGTGTTGTTATCATTTTAGGCAAGGTTGGGGAAAATTGCTTCACAACCCTGAAGTTCAATTTCTTCCTCTGTAAAGTAAAGCAATAGTGTCTCCCATATAAGATATTTGTGATATTAGAGAATAAATGGCAGGTTCATGGTCCATACCCTGTTATAGGACTACTCTTAGCTAACAGGGATCTATTTGTATGATCTTTCATTCAACAAACAGAGTGGACACAGAGTCAGTCTAGCATTTACTCTGATTGCTGACCATATAAAGAAGTCACAGATCTTGCTCTCTGGAACTAGTTCAGGAATAAAAATGAATACATGAATGCAGGATCCTCTGAGTTAGAGATCTTCAATGAGATAGAAAAGTTGCAAAGAACTTTGGGCCCAAAGAAGAGAATGGGATTATTTCTGAACTGAAGGATACAATGAGTCAGAGAATCTTCATAAAGCAACTAATGAGCTGAGGTCCTCTGCTACAGGCACTTGAGTGTGGAGACTTTCCTGCTCTAGGTCATGGAGACATCCAGCATCTTGTTTAATGTGAGGTTTTCCTTGAAATGTTCTCTTGTCCACCTGATATGTGGTAACATTGGTTTGGGTGGGGAACAGAGTTTAGGGTATCTAAGTGACTGATATGAAAGAAGCCCGCAGTCAGAGCATTAAAAACAGAGGCTTTGGATCTGAGTTCATGTTTGAGCTTCATTGCCTCATTATCTGATTGTATCACTGTAGCACCTCATAGAAGTTACTCAGCATTGCAATCATTGTGTGTATGTATGTGTTGTGTGTGTGTGTGTGTGTGTGTGCATGTGTGTGTGTGAGATATATATATATATATATATAGAGAGAGAGAGATTCTGCATGTTAGTTAGCACAGTAGTAGAAACTAGGCCAATTTTTATTTGTGTGTATGATTGTGTGATATGGATTCTATTAATCCCACTTTGCAGATGAGAAAAATCATGGCTCAGGGAGGTTAAAGAATTTATCATCAGTAATCCAGCTACAATGATACAATGTGACAGAGCCAGGGTTGATGACATGAACCTAGTTGCTTGACACTTAAGCACCTAAAAACTGCTCATCCTTCTAATAACCAGCTGATTGCAAGCTGTCCCTCTTGACCTTGTAGCAGAGTCTCAGGTTATATGTTTGTGCCATGAAGTCCCCAAAATAATAGGCTATGTGTCTTGGGAGAGGAGGAGCCCCACCCAAAACTTGCTCCCAAGTCTTGGAGGAAGGACAAAGAACTGAGCAGAGATGGCTTTGCTCAAAAATGTGATGCACTCTTTCTACCATCTGCCTCCAGAGATGGGATGGGGATTTTGGGCAGAATGATTTTATACTTTCACTTAATTTTTCATTCCTTAGGCCTTCATGAGATTGAATCATTGAGCATTGAACAAAAATGGTAAAACAGGAAAAGAATAAGAAAAGGTTTAAGCTTCAGTCCTAAGGAAATCCTTCCACTGTGCCTGCTTTACATGATGCTGCCTTTATAAATACAACAACCAGATTCCGCTACTCTGTTTATCTCTAGCATGATAGAATGTTTATGGGGAAGCTGTAGGGAGTGGCATGGAGGTTTTGGGAAATGATGAGATTTAGCTTTGCAAACACACAGTTTGCTTTGCAAAATGATTTCTTTGCACTGTTTCATTTGATTGCCTACTGTTCAAGCAATGCTTTGTTCTACACCTTGTGCTAGGCGCTGCAGGGGATCTTATGCTATTGGAAGAATTATCATCTCTGAGTGATAGGATCCTGAGGTTTGTCCAGAGAACAGCATGATGAACTTACTATTTATCAATTTTCTCCTCTTCTATGTCTTAATTTAAATACCGAGAAAATGACTTCCAAAATTATCATCTTTGATGGGGCCAGCACTGTGGTGTAGAGGTTAAAGCCCTGGCTTGAGGCGCCGGCATCCCAGATGGGTGCTGGTTCTAGTCCTGGCTGCTCCTCTTCCAATCCAACTCTCTACCATGGCCTAGGAAAGATGGCCCAAGTCCTTGGGCCCCTGCACCCACGTGGGAGACCCAGAAAAAGCTCCTGGCTCCTGGCTTTAGATTGGCGCAGCTCTGGCCGTGTGGCTATCTGGGGAGTGAACCAGCGGATGGAAGAACTGTCTCTGTCTCTACCTCTCTCTGTAACTCTACCTCTCAAATAAATAAAATAAATCATAAAAAAATTATCATCTTTCACTGAAAAAGATTGAGTAAGCATTGTGATTTGTAGTAAGGAGAAAGGGTAATCCAGGTCATATGTTTCTTTTTTTCTTTTTTTATTTTTATTTGACAAGTAGAGTTATAGACAGTGAGAGAGAGAGAGAGAGAGACAGAGAAAAAGGTCTTCCTTCTTTTGGTCACTCCCCAAATGGCCGCTATGGCTGGCACTGCGCCAATCCAAAGCTGGGAGCCAGGTGCTTCTTCCTGGTCTCCCATGCAAGTGCAGGGGCCCAAGCACTTGGGCCATCCTCCACTGCCCTCCCGGGCCACAGCAGAGAGCTGGACTGGAAGAGGAGCAACTGGGACTAGAACCCAGTGCCCATATGGGATGCCGGCACCACAGGCAGAGAATTAGCCAAGTGAGCCATGGAGCCGGCCCCCAAGGTCATATGTTTCTTCAGAATCACACGAGCAAGTTCAAGCTTCCATTTTCTTTTCTTTTGTCACAGATGCAGCCTTCATATCTTCTTCAATGCTCATTCTGATTTTTCTCTATTTGGAATTAAAACATTGGAAGTTGCATGGGCACCATCGTTGATTTTTAGTGAGAACTTTTGAGCATTCACAAAAGAGACTCTAGTTTAAGGATTGAGAGTTCTTTCCTTTAAATCTTTCAAAAACACAGCTGGCATTGTGAGCCACTGCTTGAGACACCAGCATCCCAGGAGTACTGGTTTGAGTCCTGGCTACTATGGTTCATATCTAGTTTCTTGCTAATGTGACTTGGAAAGAAGTAGAAGATAGCCCAAATACTTGAGCTCTAGATACACATGCAGGAGATGGGGATGGAGTACCTGGGTCCTGGCTTCAGCCTGGCTGGCCCACACCTGGCTGTTGTGGCTATTTGGGGAGTGAATCAATGAATGGAAAGATCTTTCTTCTCTCTCTCTCTCTCTCTCTCTCTCTTCCTCTTAAATAAATAATTGAATAAACAACTATTTTTTTAAATTTAAAAATATCTTTAAAAAAGCAAAAGTAAAAGGAGAAACAGAAATTACTCTATCTTCAGTTAAATAGTTATCCTTACTTACTACCCTGAACTGCAATCTGCGATCTGTTCCTA
Source organism: Sylvilagus floridanus (assembly GCA_949820135.1). Lineage (NCBI taxonomy): Eukaryota > Metazoa > Chordata > Mammalia > Lagomorpha > Leporidae > Sylvilagus > Sylvilagus floridanus. Next base: position 80,749,647 of record OX463243.1, read on the forward strand.
CCTAGTATCATGGCATATTGTCAGCAGCATTGGGATAGATACTGAAAATGTGAGTGTAACTCCACAGACCCAGAGGTAGATGAAGATTTCCCCATAAGTGCCATGATCCTGGAAAGACTACCTTTTCAAAGGTCCTTTCCTAATCAAAAGGACCCTTTGATTAAACTAAGAGAATGTCAGAGGTGGACTCTATATAATGGCCTGTGGTTGTTGATGGTTAAGCCCACTGAGTCCATTTTCCCCACCTAGTTTGTTCAGTTGATCTCTGAGAGGGAGGAAGGTGAAGAGTAGAACAGAAATGGTGGTCATTGGATCATAAATCAGAAGGCCTGCAACACAGAGTTTGTATGAGAGCCAAACTGATCTTCCAAATGCCTAAAACAGAAGGAATGGACCCATGCCTACAGGAATGGAAATGTTAAATTTGGTGAAAATGTTCCAGAAAACAAACTCAAAATAAAGATAAATACTAAAGTCTCTCCAGATTTTTATTTATTTATTTTGAATTTGAGCAGCAGCATCAGAGAGAGAGAGAAAGAGAGAGAATGCTTCCATCCAATGGACACTTCCCAAATGCCTTAACTAGCAATTTGGCCCTAAGTCCTTTGTTTCTGAACCCTGACCAGGAGCAATATTGTTCAGCCACACTCTGCCACATTTGAAAAATTATCAGTAAAAAATAAGAACAGAAATCTATGCATAAACACAAGATAAGTAAAGAATGGAAAACAAAGAGCATATATCACTAGAGAAAGAACCCAAGCGAAGAGTTTTCCAATTCTCTGAAGTCTTAAGGACATTAGTCACCTTGATATCTTCCCTGCATAAAAAATAGTGAAATCTAAGTAGAAAAATTAAAGTTCTAGAAAAAATTAAATAGCAGATTAGAAAACAGAAGGTAGAAAGTTCTTAAAGATATTTGACCTGAAATTTCAAGTAATATTGCAGGGTGGGAATTTGGTACAAGGGTAAAGATGCTGCTTGAGATATCACATCCCATATCAGAGTGCTTGGGTTGAGTCCTGGCTTCCTCCTCAATTCCAGTTTCTTGGAAATACACATCTTAGAGGGAGGTGGTAATAGCTCCAGTACTTGGGTCTCTGCCATCCTGAGGCCCAGATTGTCTTTCTGATCCCAGTCTGGCTCAGTCCTGGCTGTTGCAGGCATTCGAGGGGTGAACTAGCAGCTGAGACTCTCTCTCTTCCCCCACCTCAAATAAGTAAGATAAAATTAAAAAAATAAAATAAAGTGACATGAAAAGCTCCAAAACTAGAATAAACACAACTGGAAACATAGTTAAGGACAAAGCTATGGCTGAAAAATGATCCCACCAGAAAAATATTTTATAAAATAAAGATGATTTAACAGGGACAAACATCAGTGTGTCCAATAACAAATTGACAGAAATAATCATAATACATTTATTTATGAAGATATTAATAATACAGTCATCACAATCACAAAGTAATTTAGAGCATGAAAGTCCAGGATCATGTTATACTTCTCTAATGCAATATGTAGTAGTAGAATGCAGTGGAGTACCATCCATAAAATATGAGAGAAAAGAAATTCGACCCATTTATTTATACGAAGCATAGTTTGTCTTTGGAATATTTGAGAAACAGATCTTCATCCCCAAATATTCAAAAATTTAACCTATAGAATTAAAAACTCTTCCTTAGAACTGAAAAAAAAGACACTGGATAGAGAAATGCATATGATGAAGAGATGCAATAAAAATGTCTAGGATTAGAGAAGTCATGGTAAAATGAGTAGTGAACATTAAATCCATTAAAAAATCACTAAGGGGGCTGGCATTATAGCATAGAGCATCACTGGCATTTCATTTGGGCACTGGTTCAAGTACCAGTCGCTCTACTTCTGAGCCAGCTCCCTGCTAATGCACCTGGGAAAAGAGCAGTGGAAGATGGCCCAAGTGCTTGGACTCCTGCACATGTGTGGGAGACCCTGAAGAAGCTCCTGGTGCTTGGCTTTCATTTGGCCCAGCTGGCCTTTTCAGGGGTGAACCAGATGAAAGATCTCTCTTTCTTTCTCTCTCTCTCTCTCCCTCCCTAACTTTACCCTTCAAATAGATAAATAAATATTAAAAAATCACTAAAATTAATGACTCTGAATGTTCTTATTACATAATAAAACACAGCATTATAAAAATTGATAACAAAAATTAGGATTTTAAGATGAGGAAATGGGAGAAGCCAGGATTCAAGGGATATTGTTTAAGGTGAAAGTATGCAATTAAAAAAAAATGTGTCCAATCTCAATTTTTAAACGAACTTTTTCCTCCTATAATTTTAAAGATTTTAGTAAATGGAATCTATGTTTATAAAAGAACTTTTATATGAAGTTCAGTGACTCCCTCACATTGAGATAAATTTTATACTACATTCAAGGAAAGTGAAAATAATCCTTTACATATTATTTAGTTAATTAATTTTAGAGCGACAGAGAGAAAGAGAGTGAGTTCCCACCTGCTGGTTTACTCCCCAAATATCCTAATGCTGGGGGCTGGGTTGAGCTCAAACTGGGAGCCAGATGCTAAGTCCAGATCTCCAGTGTGGGTGGCGAAACTCCATTACTTGGTCCATCGCTTACCTTGCAGAATTCACATTAGTAGCAAGCTGTGTTTAGAAGCTGTAAACTGGGTATTGGATTCAGACACTCCAATGTGAGTAACTTAACAGTATCTTCATCTCTAGACTAGTCATCGGCTTCTCTCTATGTTTTAATTGGCCTACACAGGAAGATTGCTCTCTTGCTGAAAGGTGACACAACTATGCATACCTGTGATTTTTAAAAATCAAATTTGTATAAATTTATTGATCCACGAATAGCAAAGCCAACTGGACAGTCTCTCAGCTGTCATGGGTATGCTAATGAAGCAGTTGAAAGCAGTGTGAATAATGACAGTCTGTGAAGGTGAACTAGAAAAGGGAATCATGAAGAAAGAGAGAAAGACACAAGGGAGCATGTATTGCCTTACAACTGATACCATAATAAGCCACAAACACAGTACAGGAGAATGTCAAAGAAAACGTATGTTACAAATGGGAACCCTGCAGTGCCAACACTACCTCTACTTCATAGGATCCTTATACTATCTGATATTATTGTGCTCTTTACATTCAAAATGCAACACTTCTCTGTACATGTAAGCTTCTCAACAGTCATCAGCAAGTAATCAAGGCTGACATTTTGTGGGGTTTCTCAAATGAGGAGACAGGACACAGGAGTGTCCATTTGAAGAGCGTGTCACTGGATAGCTATGCTCTCTCACTTTTATTTAGAGGGTACCAGCAAGTCTACACACCAGCAGTCACGTAGGCAAGGTTATACATCAACTTAAGAATTCAGGAAAAGGAATTTAATGTGGTGGCCTAAGACAGGGATTAGAGCTCTCTTGTGAATCTTCAGATAGATACAGGCCCATTTAGATGCTAGTGCAAATTTACAAACTCCAAAAATACCCCAGGTACCAATTCATGTCCATTAGCCCCCTGCTGCTTCCACATTCCTTTGCGGTTGGGTGTGCCCATTCCATGACTGTTTTGGCATAAGCAGAAACTGTGTCCATGCCTCTAATTTCAGGGGTGTGAGCTCCACTGAGAGGCACTTAGGCAGCATTTCTACAATATTTGGCCAAATCAACTTCTGAAATTTGTCATAAAGGTCATCTATGTTTTTCTTTCTTGTTTCCTTTTTTTAAAAAAATATTTATTTATTTGAAAGGCAGAGTTACAGAGAGAGGAGGGGAGATATCTTCCATCTGCTGGTTCACTCCCCAAATGGTCACAATGGCTGGGGCTAGGCCAGGCGGAAGCCATGATCCAGGAGCTTCTTCTGGGTCTCCTATGTGGGTGCAGGGCCCCAAGCACTTACCACCCTCCATTGCTTTCCCAGGCAGATTAGCAGGGAGCTGGATTGGAAGTGGAACAGCTAGGATTTGAACCTGCACCCATATGGGATGCCAGCACTGCAAGTGGTGACTTAACCCACTGCTCTATAGCACCGGCTCCTGTGCTGTTATTAACCAGTCTTCAGACAGAGCACTTGGCTTGTGGTAGTGTTTAATAAGTATTTGTGACATGCATAGATCAATGAATGATATATTCATTAATATTGAACCTTCTTTCCTCGGTTAACTAGCAAGGGAGTGATAGGGCTGGAATTTGATCCTTGGCTTGCCTGACTCCAAATTCCCTCTGCTCTTTGCTGCAATTTTATTTTCTTTCCTAAGATCTGGAGAAAGGCACAGTAGAAATTCTAATCATGAAGCCCTTTGTAAAGTGCCAAGTGACAACATGTCAGCCCACACTGGGCTGTGGGCCTGCTATGGGTGATGACCCTGTTGCTGTGCCATGAGGCTGAGGGGAAAGTATTAGGAGAGATGAAATCTGCAGATTCTGGGAGACAGAGGGGAGAGGGAGAGAGGAAGAGAAGGAGAGAGAGGGGGAGAGGGAGAGAGGGGGAGGCTGTAATATGAAATCCTTGGCTACTTACACCACTTTGCTAAAGGGAATAAAGGTCTAATGGGTTGTAAAGAACTCTCCTCACATTCTCAACCTAGCTTTCCCTCCAGTGTTCTAGAGGGTGGGGATATGGGGATTCTAAGCTCCTGATGGTGCTGCCTCCTGGCACTTGCCTCCTGTTTTCTTAACATTTTATTGAGATACAATATGTGTACCCAGAAATGCACACAAGTGTACATATGAATGGGTGTTTTGTCCTCTGATTACACTCATAACAGACATACAAATTAAGAACAAAATGTTTCCAGTACTCCAAGAGTCCTGGAACCACTCTTGGAAACACTGTAAGATGAGTGCAATGATCTCTTTGGTATTTTGCAAGACTGACTCTGTAATGAGGTGTTAAAATGGGACCTTTGGTGAGTTAGTTTCAGAATATATGGTGACAACTACTTCCATATTCTAGAGTGAGATATTGGAAGATGCATGCAGAACTCATAAAGGATGAGATCAAAGGATGGGTGACTATTAGACCAGTATTCACTTAGAACACGTACACATAGAGAACACATAGAGAATGAAGAGAAGATTTAAGAAGTGGTAATTTTTGTCTTAAGTGGAAAAAGTTGCTAGAGATGCAACCTTTTGTACACAGGGAGAGACAAGAGCTCATTCTACATAACTTTAGAGAGTGAAATTTTAAGGAGGCTGGAAACTGCAGGCACATTGGCTACTTCTGGACTTGTACCTGCTAAAGCATAATGGAGAACAATCATGTCTGATGTTTGTTCTGGTGATGAAGACACATAATTGTATTGGGAAAGGCCTGCTCTTCAAGAGTTTATTAGAGCAAAGGATACATGCTTCTAAAGAACTCGGTAGTGAGCTACAGAAAGGACCTAACTGGTAGTCACCCTAAAGAGGTTCTGTTCTAAGAGGGACTTCTGGATGACTGTCAAGACCCTGATGAAAGGAGTCTCAACTGGATAATCAGATTCCAAAGGGGATAGTGGATAGTCCACCTGCAGGAAACTGAACATGAGATATTCTTAGGTTATGGAATAGTGTGCATGAAGGATCCATAAATGTTCCAACAAGACAGTATCAGCCTCAGGGCCATCACTGTGGCATAAAGCTGCTGTTTGCATCTCATATGGGTGCTGGTTTGAGTCCTGGTTTTTCTGCTTAAGATCCAGCTCCCTGCTAATCTGCTTGGCAAAGCAACAGAGGATGGCTAAGTGGTTGGGGCCCTGCACCCACATGGGAGACCCAGAAGAAGCTCCTGACTCCTGGCTTTGACCCAGCTCAATTTTGGCCATTTGGGCAATGAAACAGAGAATGAGAAATTCTGTTTTGTTTTCTCTCTCTCTCTCTCTCTCTCTGATTCTGCCAATAAATAAATAAATAAATCATAAAAAAGAAAAGAATCAGCTTTGAGTATTCACTGACTATATTCTAAAAATTCTAAAACCTATTACACCCTAAAGGAAACTAAGATCATGTCAGCATTGATAAAAGGGAGATTTTTCTGGCATTCATCTGACTCCCACTTCAATCCCAGGAAGTCAAAGGCAGCCTCATTAGTGAGTAAAGTAGTAGAGACTCAATAAGGACAAAAAGAAAAAGACAGCTGTGTCCTTGTGTTTCCCCTGACACAACTCTAGTACAGGGAGGAAGAAACAAACTACAAATAAAGGTAGAAGTTGTGGAAATTACACAGTATTGAACATATTAATCATTGAACTAAGGCTGTTTAGGAATATTTTTATTCTTGAACTTTGACCAGGTAAGCCATAGGACCATCTCAATGTTACATCCAGTTTCTGGAGAAGAATTAACATCAAGATTGTGTCTGAGTGGGCAATGGCGAAAAAGAATACAGAGTGCTTTCTCACCCACCACACCATTTAGAGTCCCAAACTCTTTTCAGTGTCTTAGTTGTACTTGCATTGTTTTCTTCAGGAGATTAGAGCAGATCAGATCTACTAAAACAGGAATTCCACCTCCTGGACCAGGACTACGTTATTCAGGAATCCTTAGATCATGAAATTCACTATTAGTAAATATGGAGCATTTGTTTCTTTCCACATATTATGGTAAGTGCCATATGAAAATTAGCTAATTTAAACTTGTAATGAATCACCCCATGGAGAGAGGTATCATAATCTCTTGCAACATTAAAAAAAATGGGGACTAAAAGAGGTGAGGCACCTTAATTATTAAAACCACACAACTGGCAAGAGGAATCCAGATGTTGGTGAACATCTAACCAACTTGAAATCTTTATTTGTTAACTATACTGCATTTCATAGGGAAATAAGATTTTCATGATAACGTTTCTGATGCATCAGAAAGAACTAGTCTTAAACAATTCGTTCTGATTTAATTTGTCCATTACTGCAAGAGTGTCCTTTATAAAACTGAGCAGAAATCAGCTCCTTGACATTTCTGCTCATTCTTATTAGTTCTTACTTATAATAACACATCAAATAAATCTGAATGCTTGAATATATGATATTTCTTTGCTGCAATGGACATATCTTCTTTAAAATCTCTCTCAAGAACTTTCTACCCTCTGTTATTCAGTTACTTAATTTTTTTCTAGAACTTTAATTTTTCTACTTAGAGCTCACTTTTTTATGCAGGGGAGATATCAAGGTGACTAATGTCCCTAAGACTTCAGAGAATTGGAAAACTCTTTGCTTGAATTCTTTTTCTAGTGATATATGTTCTTTCTGTTTGTTTTCCATTCTTTGCTTTTTTTTTCCCCAATTGAGCCATCTCAGTATTTTCTAACATTTGTCATAATTTGTCCTTAAATGATACCAGCTGAGAGTAGTTTCTCTGAAACTTTCAACTGTGAGACAGATATAGCCTTTTGAGTCCTCCTCTAAAATGGCCCTCCTGCATCATATTTTAAGCTACATACATATCTAGATTCAATTAGACTTTAATAATGAACATTTGTCAGTGGGATGTGTTGATGATCCCTCATCAGAAACATCTTCAATCCAGAATCTTTATAATAGACCTAACTCTATTGTTCATTGATGTTTCTCTAAAATTGCCATGATCTTATTAAATTTTTTGCTTTTGTTCCTTAAAAGATTTGATATTGATTTTGTTATTCTAAGAGTGATGTTTCTTCTGAGTCATTTATATAATGCATGCTTCTGTTTTCATCTTAGTGCTTTTTTGGACTTACTTGCTTTTTGACAAGGTGCTTTTGATATACCCATGAAGCTCAAGAATTTATTTTTTATTATTTTTAATGTGTTTAAAGAGTACATCTTCATGCATTTAACATATACAAATTTGGGAACATGGTGATTCTTCTCCCCACCATACTCCTACTTTTCTTCCTCTTCCCTCTTCCTTTCCCATTCTTACAGAGATCAGCTTTCAGTAAATCTTTACTCATAAGATTAATCTTATACTGTATAGAGAGTTTACTAAATAGTATGAAGGAAAAAAAGAGAAGAAAAACAAACAAACAAGAAAACCATTGTCTCTAGCCAGTCAAGGCCAGGGTTGTTAAAAAATTATCATATCTGTAGGTGTCAGTTTTGCTCCTATACAGATTGCATTTTAAGTACTCCATTAGTGACCACAGATCAGAGAGACCATATGGTATTTGTCTTTTTGTGACTGACTTATTTCACTAAATATAATGGTTTCCAGTTGCATGCATTTTGTTGCAAATAACAGGATTTAATTTTTATAGCTATGCAGTATTCCATAAGGCATATATACCATAATTTCTTTATCCAGTCTTCAGTTGGTGGACATCTGGGTTGATTCCATATATTAGCTATTGTTAATGCTATTGTAAATTGATCTGAAATGAACATGGGGGCACAAATCACCATTTCATGTGCTGATTTCATTTCCTTTGGATAAATCCCCAGGAGTGGGATGGCTAGGTCATATGGTAGGTCTATATTCAGCTTTCTGAGGTATCTCCATACTGTCTTACATAGTAGCTGTGCCAGTTTGCATTCCCACCAATGGTGTATTAAAGTACCCTTCTCACCATATCCTCACCAGCATTTGTTATTTGTTGATTTCTCTATGAGAGCCATTCTAATGGGGATAAGGTGAAACCTTATCATGGTTTTTATTTGCATTTCCCTAATGGCTAGTGATCCTAAGCATTTTTTTCATGTGTCTATGGTCATTTGGATTTCCTCTCTTGAAAAATGTCTGTTCAGGTCCTTTGCCCATTTCTTGACTAGGTTGTCTGTTTTGTGGTTGTTGAGTTTCTTGAACTCTTTATAGATTCTGGATGTTAATTTTGGATCATGTTGTTCAGTTCCCATATGTTTGTATATATTCTTGAGATTCTGGAGTTGTTGCTTTAGTGCTTCAATCCATTATGATCAGAGAAGGTACATTTTTAATTTGCTGACACTTGCTTTATGTCTTATTATATGGTCTATCCTAGAGAAAGTTCTATGCACTAATGAGAAGAATGTGCATTCTGCAACTGTGGGATGAAATGTTCTGTAGATATCAGTTAGGTCCATTTGGTCCATAGTGTCAATTAGCTCTGTTTCTTTGTTGATTTTCTGTCAGTCTGATCTGTCCATTGATGAAAGTGTGGAGTAGTAATGTCTATGTTTCCCTTCAGATCTGTTAACAGTTCTTTTAAATAGGATCCTGTAATTGGGTGCATATACATTTATTATAGTCACGTCTTCCTGTTACATAGTGTCCTTCTCTGTTTCTTTTAACAGTTTTTGTGTGTTTTGTGTTAAGGTCTATTTTTCTGATATTAGGATAGCTATACCTGCCCCCCCCCCCTTTTTCCTTTCACATGGAATATCTTTTTCTATCCTTTCACTTTCAGTCTACATGTGTCTTTGTTGATGAGGTGTGTTTCTTACAGGCAGCACATAGATGGGTCTTGTTTTTTAATCAATTCAGCCAGTCTGTATCTTTTAACTGGAGATTTGAGGCCACTTACATTCAAGGTACTATTAATAAGTAACTACTTGGCCCTGTCAGTTTTTTGGTGAATATACCTGTCATTTACTTTGGTTTTCTTTTGGACTGTTACTGGGATTTTTTTTTTTTCTGTCTTGACATTCTTTCATGATGATGGCTTTCTTTCTGTGTTTCTGTGCATAGTACATCCTTTAGCATTGTTTGTAAAGCTGGATGAGTGACGAAAAATTATTTCCATTTCTGTTTGTTATGGAAGTTCTTTCTTTCACCTTCATTCACAAATGAGAACTTTGCAGAGTATAGTATTCTGGATTGATAGTTTTTTTTTTTTTTTTTTTTTTTTTTTTTTTTTTTTTATTTTTGACAGGCAGAGTGGACAGTGAGAGAGAGACAGAGAGAAAGGTCTTCCTTTGCCGTTGGTTCACCCTCCAATGGCCGCTACGGCCGGCGCACCGCGCTCATCCGATGGCAGGAGCCAGGTGCCAGGTGCTTTTCCTGGTCTCCCATGGGGTGCAGGGCCCAAGCACTTGGGCCATCCTCCACTGCACTCCCGGGCCACAGCAGAGGGCTGGCCTGGAAGAGGGGCAACCGGGACAGAATCCGGCGCCCCGACCGGGACTAGAACCCGGTGTGCCGGCGCCGCAAGGTGGAGGATTAGCCTGTTGAGCCACGGTGCCGGCCTGGATTGATAGTTTTTTTGCTCTTGTGATTTGGACTATATCTTGCCATAGTCTTCTAGCCTGTAGGGTTTCTGATGAGAAGTCAGCTGTGAATCTAATTGGAATTCCTCCAAAAGAAATATGACATTTCTCTTGTGCTCATTTCAGAATCTTTTCTTTATGCTTTCCTGTAGAAAGTTTGACTACAGTGTATTGTGGTAAAGATTTTTGGTAATGTCTGTTAGGATTCTGTGTGCTTCCTGTACTTGGACATTCCTTTCTTTCTCCAAATTAGGGAACTTTTCTGTAATTATTTCACTAAATAGGCCTTCTGGTCCCTTCTCTCTTTCCTCATCTTCAGGTACTCCTAAGAGACCTGTATTTTGGGTCATTTAATAGTATCCCATTGATCTACAACACTGTTTTTAAGTTTTCTAATTTCTTCTTTTATTTTTTTGGTCTGACTGTAAAATTTCCAGAGATTTGTCTTCTAGAAGGATATTCTTTCTTCTGCCTCACCAACTCTGTTGTTGAGCCTTTCCACTGCACTTTTTATCTGATCTATTGAATTCTTCATTTATAATATTTCATTTTGATTTCTTTTTGAAATTTGAATTTCATGGGGAAATTTTTTCATTCATATCATATATGGTTTTCTGTAGTTTGTGAATTTGCTTCTGATTGTTTTGAGTAATCCTATGATAATTTTTTGAATTACATTTATGGCATTTCTTCAATCTCTTGATCTTCAAATTCTAATATTGAAATGTTGTTGTATTTATTTGGGAAGTCATAGTGTCTTCCTTATTCTTGTTTCTCAAGTTTTTGTATTTATTTTTAGGCATTTGTAAATTTTTTTTCCTTTGATGGCTTTTATCTTTGAGCTGTACCTCTCTGGCATAGTGGAATGTCTATATTTTTAGTGAATACCAGGAGATATATAGTGGGTATTGGTAGGGAGCTCTGGTCAGTGTTCCAGGATGGTGTGAATATCCTGGATAACACCCAAGTTGGGCATGGTAACTCTTCTCTGTATTCAGATCTCTGTTGGTGTGACCACCCCTTCTCCAAGTTGAGGAATGACCAGGTTTTGGCCTCCAGTGTGTTTAACACTCATCCGCACCGCACATATGATCTGTGCAGTCCTTCCCATTAGCATGGTTTCCTCTGCTATAAGCTGCTCTAGGTAACCAAGGAGCTCTGAGAGTGTGCATCAGCACTTTGTGATTGCTCAGAATCCAGCTACACCCTGCCTACTCTCATGCAGTCAGTGTTTTCTCAGTCTTAGCACCCAGTGCTCTCAGGGTCAAGGAGTATAAGTGGGGCCACTCTGCCCCACTAGCCCATCCTGATGTTATTATTTTTTTAAGATTTATTTTAAAGTCCATGTTACAGAGAGAGAGGGGGTAGAGACATAGAGATATCTTCTATCTGATGGTTCACTCCCCAGATGGCCTCAACAGCCAGTTCTGGGCCAGGCTGAAGCCAAGAGCCAGGAGCTTCATCTGGGTCTCCCACGTGAGTAGCATGGGCCCAAGCACTTGGGCCATCATTTGCTCTTCCCAGGCCACTAGCAGGGAGCTGAAATGAACATGGAGTAACCAGAACTTAAACCAGCATCTATATGAGATGTCAGTGTTGCAGGTGGTGGCCTTACCAGCTATGCCATAACGCTGGCCTCAAGGAGTTTTCTAGACATTTAGAAACAGAGGGCTAGACTTCAGGGAGACATTAATGACCTACAACTTTTATGTTTCTTCAAGTTAGAGGTGGATAGGTTTTGAGAGACTATGTCACTAGAGAAAGATAAGGAAACAGAGAAGGGGCCTAATTTTAAAGAAAGAGGGATGCAACTAAGCACATAATTAGTAATAATGATTGTAGTCAAAGACAATTTCTATTAATTACACAAAACTACATTCCACACCTACCAAGGTGTTTTCCCCACATTATATATATAATTCTCAACATAAGAGTTAGATGGATGCATTTTTCCCCTTATGTTATTGAGGAAATTAAGGTTTGGGAATGCTCAATTATTTGTGATGGGTCATAGTAGGATTCTTCAGAATTTTTGTGAAAATGGAATGAAAATACAAGTTCGTTTTGGTACACATTTTGTTACAAATTTTTGGGAATCCTTTCATATAAGTGGTCTTCAAAATGTAAATTATGATAATACATGATGGTAAAATATATGCACAGACATCAAAAATGTTTGCACACAAATCAACTTATCTTTTAATTCCATTTTCCATGAATAATTTGAAGTCCCCCATACAGCTTTTGAACTGTAGAGGCAAGGGTGAAATGTAGTTCTTAATTTCAAAGTCTGCCATGGCTTTAATCACTGTGGTACATTTCCTCCTAAGTAAGAAGGAATTTAAAAGAGGATTCCTTTCCCCAAAAACTCTGTGATGTAGAAGAGACTGAAGATAATGTTAAGACTACTCAACTTACTTAAAAGACTGAGACTGGAGGCAATATTGATGAATGTTGTAGCAGTGTGGAGCAGAATGGTGATCTTCACTTTATTCAGGATGCTGGGGGCTGGCACTGCTACTTTTAGCCTTAGAACGGATCTGCAGTGCTCAAGCTGGAGCGGTTCTGTCATTAGGAGATATTTGGCAGTATCCCGAAATACTTCCGGTTGTCACAACTTCGGAGTGGGAGAGGAAGAGGGTGCTACTAGTATCTCCTGGGTAGAGGACAGCACAGTGCCAAAAGTCCTACTATGTGCAGGACATAGATTGATTTGGCTGAAAATATCAATAATATTGAGATTGAGAAGTCCTACAAAAAATTGAAGTTTCTAATTTTTATAAAATCTTATGCAAAAGCATTATTTTTCTGGAGGGCCTATGATTAGAAGCTAAGAGTACAAAAGGAAACGATAGTGCTGTTCAGGAAGAAGGGGAAAGGGATAAGGCTGGAGGTGTACCTTGGCGCCTCGGAAGGAATGTACTGACTGTGAACATGCCACTGTTAATAGTAAGTTCTGAGTTTAGACGGTCTCCCAGCTGTCCTTTGAATGGGTGGTCTGGGGCCTATATAGAGAACTGGCCTTTGAGTCAATACTCAATGATTATAGCAGATCTGCCTGTCTCTTTTATTTTTGCTATTCTTTCTTTAAGGAAAAAAAATCAATGTTCATTTTAAGTTTTAAAAGGAGGCTCTGTTAACTGCTATATTTGGCATTATGAGAGAGGAGAACTGCAGTATTTGCTTTCCATAAATTTGCAACAACAAAAAAAAATGTTTTCCACCTGCCCTCACCTATTCCATGGTTTTCCACTGACAGCTTCATGTATGGGTATCCTGTCATATGTCTCTGGAGAGACCAGAGAGGTGTGGGCAAGCTGATGAATGGGGCCATTGACTCAGCTGTTCCTAGATGGTCAGACATGATTGCTTTTGGAGGCAGCCAGTTCTCCCACTATGACTGCAGAGCTAGAGGTGCTGCCAGTGGGTGGAATGGACTTCACCCAACAACCCCTGGTTGATTCACATTTGGGTCAGTGACGTGAGAGGCAAAGGCAGCTGCAGCCCCAGGCTCTGAGGGCAACTCTAAAAACTCGAATCCCTTACAATCCTGCCCTGTTTATAGAGACTAGAGAGAAATATGTGGTGTGTCTTCTAGGCATAAGTGGACAAGGAGGGAAAAAGGATGAAATGGTTTTCATGAATGATTGCTAGAGATTTTAGAGGAGGAGGCATTGGAATGTCAGCATTTTGCCTCTCTTATTTCTCTTAGGATACAGCTGAAGTTCCCTAATAAAGCTGACCAGCCCTAGCATGGGCAGGTTTCTGTCTCTGTGGCCTCTTATTAGACTCTCCTTATACTCAGTATCTACCCTCCCATCAGGATGAGCAATTTTTAATCCCTCTCATGGGGAATTTTCCTTTTTTCAAGGTCTTTGTTTCCTTTATCCTGGAAAGGTGTGTTCTGTCTTCACCCAACTCTTCCTTGGTTAACTCATTCTTAGGATGTACTTGAAATATAAATTTCCTGACCTCTACATTTTTCCTGGTAATTTGATCCTCTTCAATACAGTTATCCCAGTTGTACTTCCATAGCTATGTTTCACATCTTCTTCCCCGTGAGTCAGGTGCTCCAGGAGGACCAGGACTTGTCCACCTTGGTCGTCCTGGTATTCTCAGGTCGTAGTCCAGCACTTGTTTCTAAGTAGGTGCTGCTGACCACAGCACTGTTTCGGATATAATAAGGGAGAGGAAAAGGAAGAGAAGGAAGTAAAGAAGGAGGAATTCGGATCAGTGCAGCTCCGGCCATTATGGCCATCTGGGGAGTGAACCAGCAGATAGAAGACCTCTTTCTCTGTCTCTACGTCTTTCTGTAACTCTTTCAAATAAATAAAATAAACCTTTAAAAAAATGGAGGAAAGAAAGAAGGAGGGAATGGAAGAAGGAAGAAAGGAGAGGTGGAAGTTGAGAACTTGATATGAAATAAACACTGTCAATAATCAGTATCAACTTCTGGACTTATGGTCAAGCCAATTGAAAAATGGAAGGCTGAAATCTAGGCCTCTTAGATCTCTGCCCAATAAAATTACAAGTAACTACAGTGGATCTAGGGACAGTAGTCAGGGAGACATTCACTGTCCTCATAACTTGGAGGGAATCTGAGTTTGCTCCATCTCAGTGTGAGCCAATTTCTTATTGTATCCTATCAAGCTGCCTACTGTTCTGGCATCAGGAGAATGACTGGGGAGATTAGCTTTTAGTAAGAAGGGGCACTGCCAAGGTCTATGCAGATACATCAAATATATTTTATCATTTCATTCTCAAAAATCACATATCAAGGTAAGAATAATTCCTAGTGATCTTGACAAGGAATTAAGACTCAAAGAATGTCAGGATATACAAAATGGCTTCAAAAATTTCATGGAAAATGAAATTACAAGATATGTTTATTTAAGTGCAAAGTATTTTTGAAGTTCATGCATAGATGTTTTTAGGACTTTTTGAAGACCCCCAACACTAGGAGAAAACACTGGGCACCTGGAGGTATTGTTCATTTATTTCATTTCCCCATTCCATGTTCACCTGATGCCTTTTACTTATTCTTTATATTTCATTCAAATACTCATTTCTTTCCTTACTGAATCAAATTCCCTCTCAAAGGCTTCCATCTCCCCTCTGCACATGTAAGTTCTAGTGGGACATTTTGAGTGATTAATTATTATCCAGGTAAAAGACACATACCTAAAATGCCTTGCCTTTGTTTTCCCAGCAAGTGAACAGTCACTGGCACAGAACAGTTTGCCAGTTAATACTTACAAGCAAATGAGTTAGATCCTTTCATTGAGCATGTTTTAGACCCTGTGCTTGTTTCTCTGTATATAGAAAAAATCCATACATGGCCACTACTTTGAAGGAGCTAATAGACCAGGGATAAAAGGTATAACTAACAACAAGAACAACAAACAGCAACAACAGAGCAATAGATTCCGCATATGCATGAGATCCTCTGGTCTTTGTATTTCTTTGCCTGGTTTATTTCACTTAATGTCAGGCCTCCTGTCTCATCTACATTATGACAAATGAAAGGGACTTCAGCAGTTTCATGGATGAAGAGTATTCAGTTGTGTGTATTCACCACATTTTATTTATCCTCTCATCAATTAATGGAAAATTAAGAGCAAAATAATGCTGGGGTGAGACAAGTTGGGTAGATGAGAGCATTAGGAGTGTCTGGTTTGGTTAACAGGTATGTTGTTACAGATAGACAAGAGGAATTAATTCTGGAATTATACTGCTCAGTGAGGTGAATGTATGATACACTGTATATTTCAAAGTAGCTAGAAAAAAAGATATCAAATGATCTCATCACATGAATCAATGAATGTTTAAAGTGATGGATATGTTAATTACCATGATTGATCATTAGACAATGTATACATGTATCAAAATATCACATAGTGCTTCATAAACATGTACAATTTTTATATTGTCATTCAAATATAAAACTAAACAGTTTAGAAAGAAGGGCTGGTGCTGTGGTATAGTAGATTGAGCCTCCACTAGTGGCACTGGCAACCATATGGGTGCTGGTTCGTGTCCCTGGCTGCTCCAGTTCTGATCTAGCTCCCTGCTTATAGCCTGAGAAAGCTGTAGAGGGTGGCCTAAGTGCTTGGACCCCCGTACCCCAGTGGCAGATCCAGAGAAGGCTCCTAGCTCCTACCTTCGGATTGTTCCAGCTCCGGCCATTACAGC
This sequence comes from Sylvilagus floridanus, assembly GCA_949820135.1. NCBI lineage: Eukaryota > Metazoa > Chordata > Mammalia > Lagomorpha > Leporidae > Sylvilagus > Sylvilagus floridanus. The sequence continues at coordinate 80,765,974 of OX463243.1, forward strand.
CATTTGGGGAATGAAACAACTGATGGAAGACCTTTCTCGCTATTTCTCCCTCTTTTTCTATCTGTAGCTCTTCCTCTCAAATAATAAATAAATAAAATCTTAAAAAATTTAAGAGGCTATTTCTTCATATTCATAAAATATAAGAACATTAAAGTGTATGGGCAATAGGGGACCCACGGGAGTCTCTGGGTAGGGAGAAGGTGGAACTGATCAGCTCTGCTGGAGGTTGGGTTTCAGGAACTGTTTTCTAGAAGACGGGGAACCTGGAAGGGAGCTCTCAAAGGTAATAAGTTAGGGGTCAAGTGGGCCCAGGTGTTATGTGTTTAGGGAAAAGGAAATACCACCAAGGGATAGATATGAGCAGAAATAAAACAAATGGAAATGTGAAACAATGTGGCAAATGGGTTGGGTTGTTTGGACTACAGGGATAGTTCTAAGGAATGGCCAGGATACCATTGAAGAGTCAGTCACAGGCTATATCATGGGGAATTTTCATGCCAGCCTTGTGAGTTTGGACTCTTTACTGTAGGTGATGGGAACCATATGCTGAGCACAATTGGAAAGCTATCAAACAATCCATTATTTGAATAAACACTTATTGGGTAGTAACGTGTAGCACCTTACCACATCCTATGCTACTGTATTCCCTGGGCAACTGAGGATTGTAGGTAGAAACGAATAAGACAAGTTCTTGTAGCCTTTCAAGTACTTAACAGAAGTCGGGTTCTGATTTCCACTTAATCATTGAGTCATTTCTCACTCAGCATACACAGATTGGACTGAAAGTAACTGTGTGAGCCTGGGTAAGGGATGTGAGGAAGGAAGAATGACTGGATGACTGGTGGGAACTTGAACTCGTAGTTCAAGTCTGTAATTCATAGAGAAGACTGTGTGTTCAGTAGACATGTTTTTTGGTTCTTAAAAAGCTGCTATACTTTTAAAACTCAAGTCTAAAAATGCTTTCCTTTGACATTGCACCCAATATTCTCCAATTTTATAATTTCTCCACATCCTCTGCTTAATACACATTTTTTTTGACACCTCCTTTTTCCAGTACTTTTGCAAGCATTTACTTATATTAGCCCATTCAGTCCACTAATGTATAAGATCAGTTTTGTAAATATCATTTTGTGGATAAGAAAGTTAAGAACAGAAAGTAGTCCAGCAAAAAATTTGTTTTTGAAAATGTCCTAGAACTTTGCAATCTATCATACTATATGATATGCCTTGTAATTTGGATTTTAGCATACAGAAATACAATTATTAAAACAGTATTTGATGTCCAATATTTGGTATCCTGCAATTGTCCATTATTGCCCATGAAGTTAGTAGACTTCATGCAAATCCAACTCTCTCATCTCTCCTGTCAGGAAATTGAAGCCTAGGTGAATTCAGCAACAACAGGATCGTGGATTGTGTCAGCAAAGCCAGGACTGGGACCCAGGCTTGTGACTCCTGTTCTCTTGATCTTACCACCAGAAGTTACAGATTCTAATGCAGCATTCAGGCTCTTGAGTCTCATTTTGTTTACTTTTTTCAGTAAGTAAGATGTGGAGTTATAGACTTTGAAGGCAGTAGATCTTGGTCTAGACCCAAGCTTTATGTTTACTCTGTGATCCTGAACAAGTTCCTTCCTGGGCTTCAACATCCTGTCAATATTGTGACCGATATTTCCCTAGGAAGTTTGTGATGCATGTTAGATAAGCTGTCATTATCTAGCTTACTGTCCAGCATATAGTAGAGGAGTATCTATCTTAGTGTGCAACATACATGAGAGTATACTACGTGTTGGCTTTCCAGTTGCCCTTGTTGCAAAGTGGAAAGAGATGCCTCTGCTACTATCAGAAGGGGGTATTCCAGGGTCCCAACCTCTCCAAGAATGAGAATTTCCTTCACTGTGGCCCCCACACCCACCAGGATTGATGTCATCACTGTGCGTGTGCCATCAGAGGGGCGTCTTTCTCAGATCAAAGAGAAGAACTCCTCTCCAGAGCATACACATCAGAGCCAGTTGGGCAGTTACGTGCTGGACAGATAAAGCAGTTCCACTATCCAGCTGCCAATAGAACTCTTTGTTTTTTTGTAAGTGCTGAGGAGTCAGTTTTATGTTATAAGGAGGATTTGGAGTTGAGAGACTATCCTAGTCTCTTATGAAAAAGGAAACTTTCCTTAGAAATGGGAGGACTGATCTGTGCTTCTTTGTCGAAGGACTCTTTGCTGAATTAGTGGGACTTTGTAGATCCCTGTAGGAAGAGAGTGGCTGAGTTTCCAGACTTGGATTTGGTTGAAGGAATTTCTGACAGACTTATCCCCTCATTCGTAACTTTGGCCTCACTACAGTTTTGCAAACAGAATTTTGTTTTTGGGATTAAGAACCATGATTCATTTTCTTTCTTTTTCCGTCTTTCCCTCTCTCTGCCTTCCTCTTCTACTTTCCCTCTATTTCTTTCTCTGTCTTCCTTCCTTTCATATTTCTTATTTTTAAAGAAAAAAGCTTTACAATTGAAATATATGCAAAAAGACATGCACCTGCATTTTATTCATTTCCAATGAAAAAGAGCAAGATTCAGAGGAGTTCTCCAGATGGCTTCAAGCCTACAGTATTCTAGAATCATGAAATATAATACATATACAGACTTTTTTATATTTTCTTTTCATTTCAAAATAAAAGTGCACTTTTAATCATTCCCATGAGTTTTTTAGTCTTAATAAATAAAATCTTTTTTTTTTTTTTTGATAGGCAGAGTGGACAGTGAGAGAGAGAGAGACAGAGAGAAAGGTCTTCCCTTGCTGTTGGTTCACCCTCCAATGGCCACCGTGACTGGCGCGTTGCGGCTGGCGCACAGCACTGATCCGAAGCCAGCAGCCAGGTGCTTCTCCTGGTCTCCCATGCGGGTGCAGGGCCCAAGGACCTGGGCCATCCTCCACTGCACTCCCGGGCCACATCAGAGAGCTGGCCTGGAAGAAGGGCAACCAGGACAGAATCCGGCGCCTGGACCGGGACTAGAACCCGGGGTGCCGGCGCCACAGGCAGGGATTAGCCTATTGAGCCACTATGCCGGCCTTAAATAAAGTTTTAAATAAAGACATCATAGAGTACAAGTGAATTATTGAAGTGATACTGATGGGGATGAAAGTAAAGAGCATGAAGAGCATGAAGTAGTGAAGTGTTTCCTATGTCTTCGAAAAAGGTATTAAAATTGCCTGCTATGTTGCAGACATTGTGTTGGGAGCTGAAATTATAAAAGAAGAAAATACACAGTGCTTGGGACTGGCACTGTGGTACAATGGGTTTAGCTGTGGCCTACAGTGCTGGCATCCCATATGGGCAACCATTCGAGTCCTGGTTGCTCCACTTCTGATCCAGCTCTCTGCTATGGCCTGAAAAAGTAACATAAGATGGCCCAGTACCTGGCCCCTGTACCCACATGGGAGACCAGGAAGAAGCTTCTACCTCTGGCTTCAACCCTAGCCATGCCATTGTGGCCATTTGGGAAGTGAGCCAGCAGATAGAAGTTTCTCTTTCTCCCTCCTCCCATCCTCTCCCCCCCCCACCATTCGCTCTCTCTGAAAATCTACCTTTCAAATAAAAATTAAAGAAAGAAAGACATAGTGCTTATCTGTACAGAACTATTGGGGATATTTGACTAAATCCATAATTATGGTAATTTATTTATTCATAAAATGAAAATAAAAGCACCGATTTGGTAGAGAAGTTTTTAAAGGCTGTGGTATGTATGAAAATGAGGAATTGTGCTAAACTGGTTGGAAGTCAGAATACCCAAGTTTGATCGGGGATGTGAGCCACTAAACTTTTATTCCTCAAGTTTCTTCTCAGTAAAATGAGGAAATTGCTCATATTTGCTTCATATAATTTCTGAAAAGGAAAATAAGTTAATTGATGAAATGCATTTATTATCTAGCATAGAGTAAGGGCCCAATAACGCTAGTTCTTAGTCACAGGGTAAATGCTCAGTGAATTGGTTGAGAACTCACTGAAGCCAGGAGAGAATGGAGTTTTGTAACATAGGTAGAATTGTCCTCTTAGATGTATGACTTTTCCAAAACAATTAGATTTGAGAAGCTTTTTTTCCAGTAGAAATATTAAAAAAAGAATTACATAACTCCTGGGAATTTGGTGAAACTTTTCTGATTCCTCCAACTCATTTCCCTGAAGATTGGCTTTTCTCACTCAAGTTTCCACTGTAATTTCATGTGAAATTGGGTCACACATGTAATTTTTCTCTAACCTAAGCTTTTCTCTTGAGTTTTTCACTAAGCATATGACCTTCTCAGAAGGTTTAAGGCTATACAATTGTGGCGTTATTAAGTCAGGCACTCAAGTCTTAAGGATTTTGATGTTGGCAGGCAAATAGGCTAAATTTGATTAGATTTATGAGCTGGAAGACATGTGTGTGATCTCATACCTCTACCTGACCCCACCTGTATGCCCACCTGCCAATCAGGCTGTGTAACCACTCCCATTTGGAAGCAGCTAAAAGGTCTGGAACATGGTGGGTCCTTCCTTTTTTTCACCCTTATTGCCCATTGTTGCCCTTGCTGCCCGTGCCTTCAGGATGCATGGCCTTTGGGCTGCTTGCTCCCTGTTTTACTGCCTGCATGCTTACTGCAGTTGGCTCACTCCTGCCCTGCTCTCTGCTTGGTATGGACCCCAACTTAGCCTCTAGACTTTTCTTTCTCCCTTAGATTAGCCCTCACTCTCCTACCCATTGCTTTCACTGAATAAAATCCTTAAAACCTCCCATATTACCTGGTGTATTTGAGCCAGTATTCAGAATTCTTCTCTGAATATGTGGCAAGAACCCACAAGACTTATTGGTATTGTGAAAAATATTAATAAGCAAAATAGAAGGCATGGACAGCACGGACAATAAGGGTGAGAAAGGAAAGGGCCTACTGTGTCTTGCAGCTCACAGATATAATAGAATTTATCCTCTCTGACTGCCTACATCAATTTGGTATAAATAAATTGATCACTGGGATCCCATGAGACATTATTTTTAGGTTTCTCTATCCTCTGTGACAAGATGTAGATGGTGAATTCCAATAGTGTTTTCCCTTCCTTTTGTTTTTTAGATTTATTTATTTATTAGGAAGTCAGAGAACTAGAAGCTTCTTCTGTGTCTCCCATGTGGGTGCAAGGGCTCAAGACATGGACCATCTTCTGCTGCTTTCCCAGGCACACCAGCAGGGAATTGGATTGGAAGAGGAGCAGCCAGGACTCAAACTGATGTCCATATGTCCCAGGCAGTGGCTTAACCTGCTGTGCCACAACACCAGCTCCTTTCCCCTTCCTTTTAACCAAACTCTCACATAATTGATTCACTCATTGCCAGATATTTATTGAACTTACATGGTATCCTGTATGCTCTACTAAGTGCCAAGGACTTAGATATGAGTAAATTGCCATTCCTCGTTTTATAACTGCTATCTTAAAATGGAGGATTAGATAAGGAGATAGCAAATTTCTATAGATTAGAGCATTTTGGCCAATGGTAGCAACATACGTGTATAAGTCTAAGAACATGGCATATGAAGGAAATGGCGAAGAATGTATGGAGTCTGGAATATAATGTTGGATGTAGCAAGAGTCAAAGGTAGAAAAGAAAATAAAAGGCAATCTCGGAGTCTTGTAGGTTGCCTGAGAAATTTCAACCAGTGCAGTACCTGGAATATTATTACACCTTGTTGAAAGAAGCAAAGGAGACATGAACTGACTTCTGAGGGCAATGAGGAATAATTAATTAATTTTGAATTAGGATCTGACTTGTGTTAGGTGATCATATGATCTAATAAACAAATTATTCATCTGATGCTTTGTGTGGGAGCTTGACCCAGTGGGAGTGCTCTTCCTCTGTGTGTTGCAATCACTATAATTATCAAAGAGAGATTATGCAAAACCAAAATAAAGAGACAGAAAGAAGAGGATTTATTCCAGAGACCAGACTAAATAAGGCAGGTCAATGCTCAAGCCAAAGAAATTCAGAGACTAACAAGTCATCCAGCTTGGGTAGACAAATGAATGTACATATTTTAAGTCCCAGAGAGAATGGATTCCTAATCCTTCCTTTGTCCCTACCACCTACAGACTTTAACATTTCTTTTTTTTTTTTTTTTTAATTTGAGAGGGAGAGGGAGAGGATAGGGAGAAAGAGAGAACACTCCCATTAGTTCTTTTACTCCCTAAATGCCTTCAGTGGCCAGGGCTGGACCAGGTAGAGGTTAGGAGCTAGAAATTCAATCCAGGTCATCTACTTGAGTAACAGGGACCCAACCACGTGAGACACCACATTTTCTTCCAGGGTCTGCATTGGCAGGAAGCTGGAGTCAGGAGCTGGTGCCAGGAACTCTGATGTGTGATATGGACATCTTAACTGGTGTCTTAACTCCTAGGCCAAATGCCTGGCCTAGACTTTAATCTTTTGGGGACTCCGTCTTTTTCATAAGGAAGACAGAATGGGTAACATCCCTTTACCTGGTTGTTGTAATAAATATTATGTTTTTACATAAAATGTCTTTATATATATATAAAACTCCTAGCACAATGTCCACATTTCTACTGGAATATTTACATTGTAAGAATAGCTGAACTTGTTGAATGTTTATAGTGTACTGTATACTGTTCTAAGGATTTAAGGTAACTGTTGATTTAATCTTTTCAAAGACCCTATGAGTTAGAGAATTATATTATTCTCCTTGTATAAAGAAGAAAACAGAATTATTGTGTAATTAGTATGAATTCACAGAAGGATGTGTGACCAGAAATGGTGGAGTTGGGATTGAAACCCAGCTTTCGGCTTCAGAGCATGGGATGGCAGTGCTTTCCTATTTTGTTAAAAATAATCAGTCATAAAACAAAATATCACAATGTCACATGGGAAGTCTCTCGATCTAGAAACCATGATATAAGGTGGCATGTGGTCACAAGCTGAACTCTCAGGCAATTTATCTTTTGTAATTTTAAATCATTTTATTTAGATACTTAAGACTAAGACCAGAAACCATCTCATTTTGTTTACAGTGTTAGACAATTGCCAACAACCAAACTTCAGTTTTTGCCTAACCCTATGACTTGAGCCACTTGGATTTAGTTGTCTGGAAATAAGTTGTGAGATCGCATGAACGTCTTTTATTTTTTTTTAAATGCAGTTAAATATTGTCCTCTACACACAAATTAAAACAAAGTTCTGTTTGTCTTGAAGAGACTGGTTGCTGAGTTTGGAATCTACCTATGAACTTATTTCCTAACAGAGAAGATATTTGAGGCCACTGAGTTTGAAAATCAGGAAAGGATATTTTTAATGATGTATTCTTCATGACTGGGCTAATTGGCATGTTTGGTTTATGCCATAGAAACCAATCAAACTTACTTAGATAATCAAGGTGAATTTATTTATAGTTGCATTTGAAAGTTCAATAATAGGAAAGACTTTCTGTATGCCTCACTCTAGTCATTCAGTGTGGTGACCAAAGGACTGTTTTGTCTTTTTTTGTTTCTGTCTTTTACTATCATATTAGAATATAAGGTGGATATAAGAAAATGACCAGAGGCGGTAGATTTAAATATTTTTTCATAAATAATAACAGAACTTCACTCTGATTAGCTCTCCTCAAAGAGTGAGAAATCTATATTCACAAAAATCTCCAGTGCATGCCCCCTGCACATCATTGGTAGCAACTGAGTCACATGCCCATTTCTGAACCAGCCATGTTGCCAGGTAGATGGACTTCACTGATTGGCATACAAAAATCAAGGTCTAGCTCTGTACCTGGGAGTAAGCCAATCTTACCTAAAATGCATACATGAGCATAGGAGAGAGTATATTTTCCTGCGCACCATGCTGATCTGATGGCAGGAGCCAGGTGCTTCTCCTGATTGTTCTTTTAATTTTTATAATGACATACTTTAATTTTCTTTATAATCACAAGTTTCACCCTCCACTAAATCAACAATTCAACAAGCAGTAAGAGAAAAAGCACTGTTCCTCAAAAGTATAGACAAGGGCTATAAACAATAATCAAATCTCAAAATGTCAGTTTCACTCATAGAAATTATATTTGTGCTGTATATATTACCACAAAATAGGTTAACACATGATGTTTATATTTTGGGGACTAGCTTATTTCACTAGGCATAATGGGCTCCAGTTGCCACCATTTTGTTGTGTAAGAGAAGATTTCTTTTTTATGGCTGAATAGTATTCCATCATGTATATATACCACAATTTCTTTATTCAGTCATCAGTTGATGTACATCTGGGTTGATTCCATATCTTAGCTATTGTGAGTTGAACCTCTATAAACATGGAGGTACAAATAACTATTTCATATGCTGATTCCATTTCCTTTGGGTAAATTGCCAGGAGTGCAATGGCTGGGACATCTGGTAGATCTCTTTTCAGATTACTGTGGACTGATTATCCTTAAAGAAATGAAAATGGATGATGAACAAGAAGTCAAGGTGTGCACTGAAATATCTTTCGTTTGGATGGTGTCTATGTTGAGAAGTCCCAGTCATTGTCTGAAGCAATGTTGTATAGTTCAAAACAACATTTGCTTTAAGAATGAACATTTTTATCTCTTAGATCAGATCACTTGGGGTCATGTAACATAATTGGATGATCTGGCCCATAAATATCTGGAGTTCAGTCTCAGGTCTAGAGAAACATAACTGTGTGAGTGTTTTATATCCTAGCTAGGGACGCTGAGGCTCTAGGAGAGAAAATACCTTGTCTGTGTTCCCCAAGTTGGGGCAAAAGCCAACAAGAAGACTTATTCTTGCTGTCTCTTTTAAGTGCGCAGAGATAAACAAAAGATATTTTTACTAGTCATGGTAAGCTCCAAACTATTCAAGAGATTACTCAAACAACTTAGCTAACTCTCCTGATTATGTTAGACACTAAAAAATGATGAAGAAAAAGAGTATATCATAGAGGCACACATTCATATCAGGTGTGTCTGTGAGTAGTAGCATGTTTATGCTATTATTTGTTTATACGGTTTGGTATCCAAAGGATGTGTTGTAATTGCCATTTATCAGAGATGGAGTTTTAACTCTGGCTTAAATTTTCCATAATCTGCTCACTAAATTTCTTCCTTTGGGGAACTCTTCCACACTGGTAAAAGCATCAGATGATGGCTTCCATGTGGCAGGTCCCAAATTGCTTTTCATAGAATTCATCATTTTAAGCAGCTAGATCTCAACATACTGGGCCCAGGTTGACAAGCCATAGATTTTTGGACTTTTTTTGTGAGATATATTTCTCATTATCTTTTAGCATCTTAAAAGGAAGAATTCCATAATTACCCTTTATGGAAATACTTGGGACGCACATTCTGAAATTACATGCCCAGGACTGCATGTGCAGAAAACTCAAGGTATCATATTAGCCAATGTCCTTGGCAAGTTCCTAGGACAAAATTTCAGGCTACAAAATGTTTGTTGTTCATCACAAAGGTCAAGTTTGACTGCATTTATTAAATTACAAGCTTGTTTGTCTTTTGTCTTCAGAAGGTGGTATGAATTAAGGCTCTCTTATTCTAGTCACAGTACAAATTACAGCTGAAAAACATCTGAAGGAATTAAAATAACCAAGAAAATTTAGCAAAAGAGCCATAAAAATGGTTGCTACTCTGCAGGAGCCCCCATGCTATTTGTTACAACATCAAAATATATCATGTTAAAATACAAGACAGACCAATTATCAACCTCTTCTTCAGAATAAATCAAGCTGTCAGGAGATAAGTTCCTCTGTTTCTCTATTTTATTCCTTCAGTTTCCAGCACAGGATCCTGATCTACTATATTAACTTTCACAATCATAAAATTTAACAGGATTTCATCACCTTAATGATGATGTTCAAATGCCTTAGAAGATATACAAAGTCTCCTCTAGCCTCATCTATTGCTCATTAAGCTCTGATTTTACCACCATACAAACGCGCTAGTTATTTCTGTTACATTATTATTACTTATTCATATACCCAAATTTTGAAAATGCTCCTTTTTCAGTGCAGAATATTCTATCCTATTTGTACAAATAATGGAATTACACTTTGTAATTTAGTTTAAGTATCTAAACCTTTGGGAAAGGTATATACATATACATATATATATATATATATGGCAGATTAATTTTATCTCAATAAGAATATTATGAAAAGCAGTAACCACAAAATGTCGTAATCCCTTGATGATGAATTCTGTACTCGTAACTCCTTCTGCCATATATACTCAGGTAGCTTAAAGTAGATATTAACAAATCACCCATGTACACATACACACAATACTAGGTCAGGGCCCATAATTTTCCCTCCTTGACAGCCTGTTAAGTATCTACCTGCTGTGTTTATGGCTTTGCTAACATGCAGCTATTGAGCCCTTGAAATGTGTTGCATTCAAACTGAGATGTTTGGAAATGTCAAAATCACATCGTCTTAGTATAAGGAATGAAGACAGGTGTCTCATTAATAGCTTTTTAATGACTGCATAATGAACTTAAATATTACCTGGGCTTCAACAACATACTATTAGAGTTAATTTCATCTTTTTTTGTTACTTTTTTTGATATATCTACTTGAACATTTAAAATTATATTTATGACTCACTTTCTTTAGATAGTACTGATGTTGATTGAGGTTTATAAAGGCAGGGAGAATGTTGTTCATCTCTGTGTAGAGATTCTGGCTTGTGAAAAATGCTCAAGAATACCTGTCTGTGTGAGGCAAGTGAATGAATACAATGGAGTCCTAAATGAAAAGTGAGGATAGTGAGAACAATGAGACTACAAGAGAGAGGAAAATCCTTGCAAGACCAGAAAATCTGGTCAAAGGCCTTGAAACTGGCAGAGGGTTTGAGTAGCTAAAGAAGATGTTGTCACCTCCTCTTTTTGCTTTTACTTTCCCTTTGAAAATAAAAAAAGATAAGTCCAAATGTTTTTTGTTTTTGGTTTTTTTTTTGACAGGCAGAGTTAGTGAGAGAGAGAGACAAAGAGAAAGGTCTTCCTTTTCCGTTGGTTCACTCCCCAAATGGCTGCTATGGCCAGCGCTGTGCCAATCCGAAGCCAGGAGACAGGTGCTTCCTCCTGGTCTCCCATGCGGATGCAGGGGCCCAAGTACTTGGGCCATCCTCCACTGCTCTCCAAGGCCACAGCAGAGAGCTGGACTGGAAGAGGAGCAACCGGGACTAGAACCCGGGGTGCCAGTGCCTCAGGCGGAGGATTAGCCAAGTGAGCCATGGTGCCGGCCCCAAATGGGGTTTGATGTAACTTGATGAAGGTGATCTGATGATGACTACTCCAGTTGGAATGTTTCTTTTATCCTTGATTTGGACTTGCCCATCAGTTACTTAGGCATGTGGAGAGTCCTGGAATTCCTGCAGTTTCCCTGAAGATTTAGCACACATGTTTCTTGTTCAGAAGATGAGCTAGACAAATCCATTGAAGGTCTTCTCTTCTTGAAACTGTCAGGTCCTTGGCAGCCTGTATTTGACTTTTCTTTATACCTCTGAATGAGCTTTCAGTGGACATTTGACCCTTGGTTGTCACTGACTAATGACTCGAAGGTGATGATTTCTGATTAAATTGATTTATTTGGACTGGCTACATCTAAAATTTGATTTGAAGACACAAAAGAAAACTAAACAGTTATTTGCAAGAGAATTCTCTCCCAATAATAAACATATAACATGTATTATAAAACAATGTCAGCAATAACTTTACTGAAATCTCACACTGTATTAAGCATTATACATTATTTACACTATATCATTAAACTCCATAAGAATAAAAGTAAAGTTTGGAATACTATTCTACATTTACAGATAAGATGAGTGGCTCAGAAAACAGAAGCCAAAGAAGTAGAGGAGGAATTAGCATACAAGTCTCTCTTGCTTGCTTTTACTGTTATGTAAAGTTATCTCTAGAATTTCAGGCATAAATCTGGTCCATAGTCTCCTGATGCTGACTAGATAAATCAAATCCTTGGGTAGAAATAGTATACATGCAGAATTGTCAACTATTTTGAGAAAACAGAAGCTTGAAATCCTGGATTTCCACTGGGTACAATTCTCAAACTAGAATTGGAACCTTCAATGTTAGGGTCTCTACTTTCTCCTCTGGGTCTCTGCAAGCCCAGTTATCAATGCATCCATACAATGGCAGCCTTCCAAGGAACACCTTGGCTCTGTTCCTCATTTTGGGAAAAAATTGCCTCTGCCCAGCATCCAGGCCATTGAATCAGTCTTTTTTATTCACTCTAGGCTCCTAGAATTTATTTTCAGCTCTTATGTTTTATTTTGATGGTCTCATACAGACTAATGTATGTTAATTTACACAGACAAAAGAAAATGAAAACATTTGTGAACTTCATGTCTGAGCCTATAAACTGCATCTTTTCCTGGATGTGAGCAAAATACAAGGTGCTATTTTACCTGTTTGTCTTTCCATTTTAAAAATATTTTATTTATTTATTTGAAAGAATTAAGGGAAAGGAAGAAGAGCAAGCAAGAGAGAGGGAGACACAGACACACAGTCACACACACACAGATACACTCACACATACACACACACACGGATCAATCTTCCATCCTTTAGTATACTCCTCAGATGGCTGGGCCATGCTGAAACCAGGAACCAGGAGTTTCATCCAGGTTGCCTACATAGAGGGCTAGACACCTGGGCCATCTTCTGGTGCTTTCCTCAGACCACCAACAGAGAACTGGATTGGGAGTGGAATTGCTGGGATATGAACTGGTGCCCATATGTGATGCTGGCATTACAGGGCAGCTGCTTAACCCATTGTGCCATAGTGCTGCTCCAGTACCTGTCTCTGTTGTACTCAGAGTACAAGGATCCTGCCATTCGAATGGGGAGGAATGCCTAGAAGGAAGTTTCTTTTTTTCCCTGACTACATTTTTTCCAGATTGTGATTTATATCAGAAAACACTTCCTGTGGTTTACAGGTATTTTTAGATGTATAAGGGTGGCCTCAGGCAAAATATGAAAAACGTCTTCACTTTTTTTCTTGACTTTCTTTTTTTCTTAACTTTCAATTTTTCAACTTCTGTCTTTAACTTCTCACTTTTGCCCCTTTTACTCTCCCAGGAAATCTTTTTGTTCTGTTTAATTCTGTTAGAAATACCTGGTGTAGGAGCCGGTAACACTGGTATCTGTCGTTTATGAGTCACTTCCTTTCAGAGATCACACACTCATACTCACTGAAATGTTTCATGCTTTAAACCAGAGGTAGAGCGATTTCCAGGTTGAGCATAATGGACAGTTGTGGATTGTACTCTTGGAAATGAGAGGAAGAGTGACACAGCACTGATAGAGTAGACAGAGCCTTAAGTCATCCACAGGCAAAGGAGAGGCAGGGAAGACCCACATGGTAGATGTGTCTGGGATAATAAATTTTTAGGATCTCAGAGATTATAGACCTGTGCTTTAGATAATGTGCAATACCCATTTGACAGCAGCCCTGACAAAGGATCACCAGTCCTCTGGATACTGCTCTTGTTACAGAGCTCATTACTTCGGCAAGCTGGCTGTTATGATTTTATCACCAAGCATGTTTGTAGAGCCTGTTGGATGCTAGCTTCTTCCCAAATCATTGGAGAAAACGCAGTGTGGTGTATTCTCCCTCCTTCCATGCTGAGATCACAACAACGGGTGCAAAACTGAATAATGCCAGGATAATACGGGAATAACAGACATTTTTACACTGTTTGCAGGATGAGAGTTGATTTTGGAGACATGGGTTTAAAAATAATTGTGTGTGAAACAGCAAGGTCAAATGATTGAGGGCATGACCATGGATTCAATGTACCCAGATACAAAGCCTGGCTTTACTACTTCTTATCTGCATAAAGTTGGCCAATGTACTTAGTGTCGTTGAGCTTTGGTTTCCACCTATGTAAAATGAGACTAATAGTGCCATTTCCTCCATTGTGGTGTTGAGAAGATTCACTCAATGAATTCATGCCAAATATTGAGAACATTGTCTAGAGCACAGTACATTCTCTGAGAACTGAAATTAATGTTATTGGTTTACCCTAGCTCAGCTACATATTGCAGGATCCTAAATCTTCAATTGTAGAATCATCTCACATAGGTATTGAGCACTTGTGTATTAAATACTTACATTTGCAAGATTCGTACTGTTTACTAACCTTTTTAGTTTCATAATCTTATTTATTCCTTTCCAAAAAGGCTGTGAGTATATTAATGTTCTCTGGTAAAGAGATAGTGATTATGAAGTTCAAATAATACATTTTCACCACAATCTCAGCTTAAGAGTCACATTTTCAGAGATAGATTCCTTCTTTGCTGACCCAATCCAAATCAGCTTCCAACTCCCTCTTTATGTTTACCCTAAGATTATCTTCTGCTTATCACTTACTCTACATTGTTTTGCTCTTGGTGTTTTTTTTTACATTTCTGTTTTTGATTGTGCTATTTTTTTGCTATGTGCTGGCTAGAGCATAAGTTCCTTGAGAAGAGAAACCTGTCTTGTCTTGCCACAGAATCATCTTCAGCACCTACCTGGAAGCCCTTTGGGAAATACTCGCTAAGGAATCAATTACAGTCACCAGGAGGCAGGGCAGACTAGAACAATTCTTCTGTGACAGCAATGGAAGGAGCTGTCTTTGCTTTCTGGTGCTGTTCTCCATTTCTTGACCTTAAAAGACTTCCTGCCTCTCGCTAGTGAAATGGGAATAACAATTTCTACTTCCTCACACTTGCAGTGAAGAAAAATGAAATAACATTTACAAATAACTTAGCGTAGTGCCTGCCCATAGTGCAAGCACAATGCCTGTTGGCTCTGACTCATCAGAAGAGGGAGAACTTGGAGTCTGTTTCAGAAGCCCTCCTTCTCTGTTCTGTGTTTATGTATTAAATTATGAATACTTATTTGATAGACACAAAGACCATCAGTAAAACCACCATCTCTCTGTTCCATTTAGTTACGTAGTTGCTTCAAATTTGGAAGTTCTCTTTTAGTGGAGAACTGAACCAAATGAATGCATTATTTTCTTTTCAGACTAAATGCTTCTTTTTAAACTAAGTCCTAGACTAAATTCTGCTCTTAAACCAAGTGTCAAATGAATCCATTTTATTTCTTCCCACAAATCCAAGGAATGTATGAAAAGAAATTCTAAGATGGTAAACTCACTGGAGGTGCAGAGAGAGCTTAGAGAATGCTCCCTGTGACTTTTTGCTATGTCAGGGAAACACACCCAGAAAGAGAAAGGGGTTTTCCAAGCTAGGACTTGAACCCAGGTCTCTTTAATACACTTTCTATGCACATTTCAATGACATTCAGAGACAAAAACAGATGCTATACAGTTCTGTCTCTATTTCATACACCTTCCCTTCTCTGTAACCACTTTGCAATGGGGAATGGTGGTCATTACAGGGATACAGCATAGCTTTCTCATTTTAAATTGCTATCTAGGGCCTCCCATCTCTAAAATGTTTGTGGTAAAGATTGAAATACTCTTTTCTTTAATTGGTAACTTTTTTTCACTGAGAGAGAGATGCCTCCTGTTGTATTAGCACAGACTGAAGTAAGCCGACATGTTGATGTATGTGTGTTTTCATCTGTTAGGACCAACAGGGAAAGAAAACTGTTATTTACTTTTTATTCTGACTTCAACATTTAGCCAAGGTTCTTTGACAGAGGACTTCATTTACTAAACAAACTGCTCAGTAGCATCAATAACTAGTTTTAGCTTCTTTTTAAGAAGACTTCATATGACACTCAATCCTTGATTCCCCAATAAAACAACACAGCTGTTCCCTTGCAGCTTGTCTCTCAGCAGGAGCTGCAAAATCATATTTAATCAACTGTGCTTTAAAAGCCATCCAATTTCCTTTAGGGCTCTGGCTGGCTTCCCTAGGCAGGATGGCCCCTGCTGACCTGTCAGCAGCAACGGCTTTTCCAGGCCCTGGTGGAGGGAACTACCATTTGTTGAGCACTTACTTATGTGCCAATCCCCACACTGGGCACTTGGCATTCAAGATTTTATTTATTCCAAATTGCAGTCCTATGAGGTAGGGATTAATCTCCTATGTACAGACAAGGAAAGGGAGGCTTAAACATGTAAAGTCATTTTTCCCAAAGTCAAAAAGGACAAGTGAGATAATTTGGCTTCAGCCGAGTATGCTCTGACTCTGAAATCTGAGGATCCATTTTTCATTCTGGCTTTCTACACTAAGAAGTAACAAAGAATGACAAAGTGATTCATGTGTCAATTCCATCATCATATCAAAGCTGGTAACAATCTGGTCAACATATGAATTTGGGGAGAACACATGTGATTTTTGGGGGAATGTTTAATCATACTACAGCAGAGTGATGATTAATTTTATGCATTAGTTTGGCTAGGCTATAGTGTGCCATGGTTTGTTTAAACAGTAATCTAGATGCTACTGTGGCTGGGTTTTTTTTTAGATATGATTAACATCTAAAATCAGTTGACTTTAAGTAAAGGAGATTGTCCTTGATGAGATATCATCCAAAGAAGTAAAGGTTTTAGTAGCAAAAGTTTTGACTGCCAGAGAAGAAGGAATTCCGCCTCCCGACAGTAATATGAAGTCCTACCCAAGTTTCCAATCTGTGGGCCTGTCCTGTCAATTGTTAATGCAAGAGACATGAACTCTCACCCCAATTTCAAGACTGCTGAACTGCCCTACAAACTTGAGAGTCACCAGTCCCCACAGCCACAGGAACAGATTCATAAGAGGGGTGTATATGCATCTCTGTATCTCTTCTGTATCTCTGCAGAAGTCTAATACAAGGGTAGCAAAAACACGCTGACAGTTGATTTTTTTCTTTAGGTGAGGATGCAAGTTGAGTTAAAAGAGAGCTTGGGTGTCTGAAAATGGCATTGGCACCAAAATGAGAAAAGTTTCAGGAGGAGAACAAAATGAATTCAGATGTGGGATTTTGGCTTATGATGTCACACAGATGTCACATAGATACCCTTAGGAACACTTTCATGTGGAAGCAAATAGAAGACAGCATTATTTCTAGCATGCAGATACGTTGTGGGGAGAAGGGTGCTATGACCTTTAGAATCCTTTAATAGATTCACTTCTGTGCCTGTGACAGTTCCCTGAGATTGCAATGGGAAAGAAATACTTCGGGTGCTAGGAAGTAAAATGAGTTGCTTTGTCCTGAAAGGAGGCAAAAGTCATTTGAGGCTAAGTGTCCAAGACACACCTGAATAGGGTGTGAATTAGGAGAAGCAGGGGAGTAAAGTCCCTGAGGGAAATCTGAATGGAGCTGACTCACTGGAGATGACTAACTCTGACTAAAGCCCCCACAGTGGTGAATGAGGATCTCAACACCACAAAAGTAATTATTAATGCATGTGTGCATGGGGTGGCACTGGTTCATGAAAACCCCAGCAGAGGCTGTCCACTGTAACTATGCAGCAATCTTACACTGCGTTCCCATAACACTGCAGACACTCACTAGACACTGAGGTCAAACAGGGAAAGAGGCACATTCAGTCTCATTTTGAATTAGTCTTCTTTATATTCTGGTAGCACCTGGACGTCTCTCAGCACTCAAAGATGTAATGAGGTAACTTTCTTTTGCATTCATTCAGTAAGGACTGATTGAATTGCTATTTTTCTGACAGGGAACACGAGGGCATTCAAAAAATTTGTGGAAAATTGAATTAAATATATTTATTTTGGCATTCAAAATCGATGTATTTTTTTTTTTCAAAATACAAGCACATTTACACGAATTTTTTTGTGTACCCTTGTACATTAGTGAACAAAAATGGGGAAACTTCCTGCAATCAAAGAGCTAAACTTCTGATGTGGGTGAGATAAAATACCATGAGAAGGAAGTAACCTATATGTTAAGATAGGTGCTGATAGATAAAGGAAAAATTAAATAAAAATCTACATCAATCAAAAAAGACTAGGAGACCAATGTGGAATAATCAACAATCCAGAATCTAAATGACTTTGTTCATAAGCCTAACATTCATTACTGGACAGGAAGGGCCTCCACTCTCACATTCTCAATGTCTTTCTCACTCCAGGACCCACACTGTAGAGCAACTAGTATTTCCAATAGTGCTGGTATCCTTGAAAAAGGAAAAAAGAAAAAGAAAAGTAGATGTTTGTAAGTTCTCGGAGACATCAATGTTTTGACAATGAACAGTTCAGTCTGAAAATGACACACTGTTTATTTCCATAAATTTTTGGACTAAACTGATTACTTGAATTGACCTATAATGTGAAGTCAGCAAGTACAGTCCAATCTTGTGTGCATATTGGGAGAAAACTTGTAAATATGGCAATGGGGCTGTTCAGGTTATAGAAAGGACTTTAGATTTTCCTATGAGTAAGATGAGCAGATATTGATAGATGTAAGCAAAATAATGAGTGTACAATGACATAAAGATCTTAAGATTGTTGCTCTATGACTTGTCGTGTGTCTGTAGGCCTCTAAGGACACAGAAAATAAACCTATTTTAACAGATTGGGATGAAGATTAACTGAGCACTTAGTGTCATGTTTAGCATGTAACAAGTTCTCCATAAAATGATGCATTGATTTTCCTGTAAATGTTTTTGTTTTTCTTAAGAAGATAAAGATGAATTTCTTCAAAAGCAAAAACCATGTTTAATTCATCACTGAATTCCCAAGGCTTAATATAATACTTGACCTACTTTATTTTCATAATGTGTGTGTTTAAGTCTCCTAAAGATGCCTGAGAGGAGGGAAAAGATGCCAAGGACATCTGTGTATGTGTCCTTCTTCCTAAGATTTCCACATTTTATAACAAAAAGCACGCTGTCACCTTGAATATGAAAGGCTGGGAGCAATTCACAAGTCCCAGTTAATGATCGAGCCCATGGCATTTTAACTGCTGAGTCTAGTAGAGGCATGTTTTCTGTGGCCTCTTGGCTTGAGGGACTGTATAGAATACAGTTAGCTGTCATCTTCTATTTCTGAGATAAGATATGACCTGTCCATAACTAGCAGGCTTGTCAGACCCATAGACTCTTTGTTCCAAGAGAAAGCTAGACCAACATTATGTTAGCAACAGTTGGAATGCTGAAGGATAGAAATAAAAGAAACCAGAAAAAAGTCTTGCTTTGGACATGTGTCATCATAATGATAATAGAGTTCTCTTGGTCTTCACTGCACGGTGGGGAAGGAGTAGAGATTTTTTTTTTCTTTTCCTCACATTCATAGGTCTATCTCACTGTATTAGCTCTTTGTCGCACTCCTTCTATCTTGGTCTAGCAGTAATGCTAATTGGTGTTCACTTACTAACCCCTTTTTCCCACCCACATCCTTGTTTTTTTCTCTAGAGAAACTAATTTTTCAGATTATTAAACACATTTAGCTAATGGTTGTGGAGTTAGAGACAAGCAGATTTTATTATATTATATTATTTTATTTTAAAGATTTACTTTGAACAGCAGAGTTACACAGATAAAGAAGGAGAGGCAGAGAGAGGCAGAGAGGTCTTTCACCTACTGGTTTACTACCAGTTGGCCAGAGCTGCACCTATCCGAAGCCAGGAGCCAGGAGCTTCCTCTGGGTCTCCCACGTGGGTGCAGGGGCCCAAGGACTTGGGCCATATTCTACTGCTTTCCCAGGCCACAGCAGAGAGCTGAATCAGAAGTGGAGCAGCTGGAACCTAAACCGGCACCCACATGGGATGCTGGAACTGCAGGCAATGGCTTTACCTGCTACACCACAGTGCTGGCCCAAGACAAGCAGATTTTAAACTGTGATGATTATACTTTGTATTTTCCCTGGGTCAGTCTTGGCTTTTTCCTAATATCCAGGTATAATTATTAATATTGTTTGCTTTCATTCTCAAGTTTTTCTCATTTTGGAATATAGCCTTATTAAGCATAGAAAAACATTATCCTCCCTTAAGGGTCACAAAACTATTAAGGAAACTTAAGACTTTCCAACAGAGTGACCACAGAGTTAGTAAAGATTCATATGATATTATGTCTGTGAGTAATTTAGTGGTCTATCAGAATATTTCAGGGCCCCAGGGAGTGGCAATTGTCCCAGCGCAGGCAGCAAGTTAGCAGCCAATTCAGCTTCCAATTTCAACTGGAGTTTGATCTTCCCAACAAGTCTGATGTCATATTCTTCCCCTCTAGAGTAGTCAAAACATCTAAACCTGATCTCTGGTAGACCTGGACTCAAACCCTGAATTTGTCAATTAATCTATGACAGTAATCTCTGAATTTGATATTCTTAATAGGACTAATAGTATGTGACTCACTCTGATTGTTGTAATATTTGATCATATAACAGTAAAACCACCTAATATAGCTATTGATACTAAATACTTGTGAAACTCTATTGGGATTATGAATAAAATAATGGTTTAATTTTATTTCAATTATCACAGAATCTGAACTTAGCAGTCGGCATGCATTGAAGGATTTGAATGGTTTTAATAATCATAGGTAAAATCTTTATCTTGGATTTTGATATGTAAGTACAATATAATTGTACTCTAAATGATTTTTAATTGTGTTAGTATGGGAGGGACCTTAGATGTGAAAAAGAGAGAAATTTGTAAGCAGCTCAGGCATCAGGATGAAGAGTAAGATGACCTCCTGTCCTGAGACCTGCATTTACAAAGTAAATAAATGAATGTGCTATAAGCCTATTACAAAACATGAAGGACATGATGATACAGGCTGTCTTGGAGACATAAGCATCACTGTTAACCATGAGCAACCCCAGGCAGGGGTAGAGCAGCTACCACTTTATGTGAAAAGAAATCCAAGCCTAGTTGTTTATGACGACAAGTCAAGGTGAAAGAAATTGAGCAGAATCTGCTGGTATTTTAACTATAATTGGGTATACTGATCAAAGTCATTGACAGAAGGAAGATGTAGTTATGTATCCCATGCCTGGGGACATCCTACACAGTATTGTAGAAGGTTGGTGGCCCTAACACCTACAGTATGGTTAAGATCTGAGATTCAAATGGATACCCCTGACTCATGACCAAACCAGCCCAAGGCAAAGATTTTCAAGTCTGTATCCTGTCTCTTCATAACCTTTTCCCTCTGTAAGTACTGTAAATCCCTGAGGTCCATCCTTTCATGGACACACCACAGACTTTTCCACTCAGTGCTATCATCTCAAATTTGGGCTTAATTTGTTTTGAAGACTCATATTTGCTAGGTAAGTTGGGATTTGTATTATTTGGAAGGTTACAAAGAACCACTGGTGAGAAACATCAAATTAGACTCTTTAGACCATCCTGGACAAATGGAAAACATCTTTAAAATGCTAATTTCTAGACTTTATCCTTGACCAACTGAATCAGACTACTCAGTAGGTCAAGGGTGAAGTCTCTTGAGGTCAAAGGAAATTCTGAAGATTTTTAAGCTCACAGGTTTTTACTTTACTCAAGGTTGTTTGAAAACCTCTATATTAGTGAAATTTTAAATACTTCAGAGTTTAAACTAAACTTCCTTGAGGTCCAATAAAGATAAGTGTTGCTGTCGTCATCTGACATTGAGAAACCTAAGGGTCAGGTAATTATAATCAGCACAAGATCTAAAATAATAATGCCATCAAAGGAAAAGATGATTGATCTTTGCCCCCTGCCAACAGAAAGGTGGTAAGATGCTTCCTTGGATTCTCATCTCCTCTCTTTGGTGAGGCTCATTTCCTGAGCAAGACAGATGATTTAGGCTCTAGCCTGAGCAAGACAGATGATTTAGGCTGAATGGTAATTGTGATTATTTGATGAAGACATGTATTAACAATCTGAAACAATGAAAATCACATACAAAACAATCCTACCAACTTGAATGAGTCCATGTAGCTCTTAACATCTCTGAAGATATACAGACAGAGACATTTTCCAGGGGCAAAAATGACTATTGCCTTAAGTTTATATTTTTATTCATGTTAGTGGAATGGGAAAAAACTTAGATTTTTTTCGGGAAATGGTAACTCACAACTTACTGAACAGATGGCAATTTCCTCCTTGCCTTGTGCCCAAAAACACACGTTGGGTGCGTCACAAGCAAAGCCCAGGCCTGGTTATAGCTCTATTACTCAGTCCTGAAACATTTGCTTCTCCATTTATCATGCAGCTCAGAGTATAAATATAGATCTTAGACGTCTTTAGTGAGGTAGTTTTAGGAGCCTGCAGGGGCAGCAAAATTAGTATAGAACCAGGAGAAAGTGTCTTCATTTTGGAAACAGATCTGATTTACTGGAAATGACACTTCGATCCATTCTCTTAAAGCACAGTTTTCATCTTACTGGCTTGGTTCATGCTTTGCCCAGAAAGTAATCATTCATTTGCTTCTTTTCTCATGCAGTCAACAGAGGGGCAAGAATGTTGATTTGTCGCAGAGATTCTCAAACTTTAATGTGCACAGAAATCACCTGGGCACTTTGCTAAACTGTCAGAAGACTTGAGTTTCTGCATTTCTGACCAGTGTCAGGCAATGCCACATGTAGATGACACTGAATGTCCATTACTCAGAGCAAAGTCAGGTGTACAAGTTCAAACCCAAAGTTTACTTCCCACTAGCTATGAGACTATATAAACATTACTGAACTTCTGAGTCTCCAATCCTTCATTTTAAATGATTGTATAAAATATAGATAATGGGAATGTCTAATATACAGAAGTATTTTGAGGACAGAGTCTAATATTTCCTGCAAAGTGCTAAGATAAATTATTATAACATCATGTTATATCAGCAAGTTATTACTGTCATTATAATCATTTATTGTTTGGCTAGCATGTTCTAGAAAAAATAAATAAAAAAGAACATGTGATTCTAGTTTTCTCAGGTGCAATAACCCAAAATTGATCAGTAAAATAGGTATAGAATGTTAGATACACAAATATCCCATGAGTTAGTAGATGGCCTAGTACATCCTGTGATATTTGGAAGATTGGTCATGGGGCTAGAAACTTGGTTCCTATCCCTCTTTGCTATAGACAGTTTGTACAAGCACCAGTCACTCTGTACATTATTGTGTTGTCATTTACAACAGAAAAAATTTTTACAGTTCATGTACTTTCATTTCCTTTGTCATGGCTTATTGGCTTCATAACTTTCTTAAACTTTCAAGCTTTAATTTTTGAAAATATAATGTTGAAATAGTAAGAAGACATTCTTGAGAGTTAAAAACATCAGCTTGCAGTATATAGATCATCATCTTGCTTCTTTAAGTGATCAGTAAGTGCCATCATCGTCTTCATCATCATCACCCATCCCTTACTGGCTCCCTTTTCCTATTTTTTCTTACTCTGTGATCTTATCACTCATATTAGCTACTGTTCAGAGCTTTCTGAAATGATTCAACTGTTTATCAAGTATTCACACATCACTTAAAGATAGGGACATGTTCTGAGAGATGCACTGCCAGGAAATTTCATTACTGCATGAGCACCATAGAGTATGCTTATACAACAGGGATGGTACAGCCTACTATATACTTTATGGTCTAGCTTATTGCTCTTAGATTTCTAACCTGTGCAGCATGTTACTGTATTGATTATTGTAGGTAATTGTCACACAATAGTAAGTATTTGTGGATCTAAATATAGAAATAGCACAGTCAAAATAGGGTACAAAAGACAACAAACGGCCAACCTATATAAGCACTTACCATGAATGGAGTTTGCAGTACAGGAAATTGCTTTGGGTGAGTCACTGAGTGAGTAGTGAGTGCATGCGAGGATCTAGGACATCGTTATACACCACTGAAGACTTTTTATTTCCTGTACACTTAGGCTACACCAAATTTATATACAAATTTTCTTCTTGCTTCAATCATAAATGAAGCTTAGATTACTGTAATTATTTTTAGTTTATAAACTTATTGTTTCTAACTTTATGATTTTTGTAGTAAGACTCAAAACATACATTATATAGCTGCCCTCAAATATTTTTATATCCTTATTTTATAGCTCTTTATATTTTTAAAATGTTTTTTGTATTATTTTTACTTTGTGAACTTTTTTTTATTATGAACTAAGACACAAGCACACACATTAGCTTAGGTCTATACAGGACCATCAATAGTGCTATCCTTTGCCTCCACAACTTGTCCCACTGGAAGTTTTAAAGACCCACCCATGAGTTTTTTATCATCTATGATAACAAAGTCTTGCTCTGGAATACCTTGTGAAAGATCTACATAAAGTTCTTTGACAGATAACTGAATACATGTGTGTGGGTATGTGTCTCTGTCTTTTTGTCTACATTTTATATTATATATATACACTTATATATGCAAATCATAAGACAATAACAGTCATTTATTATCATCATTAGGTATTATGCATCATAAATATTTGCATGTGCTATACTTTTGTATGAATGGCAAAGGTGATAGGTTTGTTTATACCAGCACCAACACAGACAAGTGAAAGGGTTGTATTACATTATGACAGCTATGCTGTCACCAGGCACTAGGAATTTTTTTCAGGTTCATTATAATTCTATAGGACCACCATCATACATAAGGTCATCCTTGGCCAAAACATGATTATGTATTGCCTGACATGCCTTCTTTTAACTTTTCTTTAGGGATTTTGAAACAAATAAAAATTGTAAATCAGAGGTCAACAAACTTCTGTGAAATGCCAGACAGTAAATATTTTAAGGCTTATTACAAACAACATGCAAACAAATGGGCATGACTCTGCTCCAATAAACCATTATTTACAGAAAAAAAAATGAGGGGATGGGATTTGGCTCACAGGTCATAATTTCCTCACCATTCCTTTAAACTAAAGAAACTAAATGCTATGTATTCTATAAAGAAATAATTTTCATTTGTTGCAAACCTGTGGTCCATAAACACATGATGTTGTAGGAATGGTAGTGGCCCCGAGTTCTTCTCCATCAGCCATGCCTTAACTTTAAGAACTCCATAACATTCTGGAAAAGGCCCTCTGAGGTTAAATCTCTTATTTTTCATAGCTGAGTAAAACTGAGGCCTTATTCAAAGTTGATAGCTCCGGAGACAGAGCCAGCACTAGAACTTGGACTTCTGATTCCAGGTTAGGGATTATTAGGGATTATTATTAGGGATTATTTCCTCTCTTTAGCTCAAAGGAAGAAGAAATCATTTACTTCAGAACAAAAAAAAAAAAACTTTTCCTCCCTTGGTGCTTTAAAATAGAAGTGTATTTTTTTTTAAACTTTCCTATTAATGGATATGCCATGGTCAGACATGAAAACACTGCTATGTCTGCTTAATGGGAATACCAGTCCCCTGTCCTTGTCACTTGGATCTCATAATGAAGGTCTCCTTTCATTCCTACTAAAACAGAAAAACACCCTGTCCTTCCACTCACATCTGCTCAGATTCCAGATTCATTGCTTTGGCAGTAAATCAATAGTGATAGAGATAGCACTCACTTCTGTCCACATCCTATCCCTAAAGAAAATGGGAACAGAAACCCCTGGAACGGGCACAAGAGTCCTTCTGCTAGGATTTGAATCAAAACATTTTTTTCTATTTAATGTACCACTCAAGTGGATTTCCATGGAATTCCTTTTCTGATTTGTATATCCTGTCTCTGCTGAACTCAGTTGGGATAAGAATAACAATCATTTATGAGTTACTGAACATGTGCCATTTAAAAGGTATAATACTAAATTTCTTTATTCAGTATGGAATTTCATTAATCAAATTTTGTAGAGGGAGAACCTGTGTCATAAAAAGGCTAAGTTGCACAACAAGAGAATTATGACTCCAAAGTAGATTTAACAGTGTTCAAATTTTTCCTCCAAGTAACAAATGGGTATAGCATTTTTAAATAAAAAATAATGATGTAGATTCATTTTATTTAGTTTGTAAGAAATGTCCAGAAACAGAGAGAGAAAGCAGATCAATTTCTGCCTGAATCTTGGGGTGGGAATGGAGAATGATTGCACTGGCCCTGAGGGGTATTCTTTAGGTGATGGGAATTTTTTAACATTTGGTTGTGATGATGGTTGTACAACTCTATAGATTTACTAAAAAATAATCGATTGCTTTTCTGCGCTTGAGGTGAGTGCATTACGTGGTGTGTAAAATGAAGCCTCAATAAAAATATTAAAATGTTCTGGCATCAAATGTTCCTTGTTAATGTCATGGATCTATGCACATCTGAATTTATGTACATGTGTTACAACAAAGAATCATCAGAGAGGACACTCAGAGTCCCTGGCATTTTGTAATGTTGTACTGTGTTTTGCGGGAGTGCTTGTATCTTACCCCTCCCTCAAGGAATTAGATGTGCTTCCTATCACCCCAGTCTAATTCTAACTGGGGTTCTGATGACTTTTATTGGCCAAATTTTGCTGTTTGGCACTCAATACACTTCTCCTGAAAAGAAACCAGGATCCTCATTAGAACAAATATTTTATGTATCCATTCCATGCACTCCAAGATTAGAAAAAGAGAGAGAACTGTGGACTAGGGGCCAAAAGTCTTATTTTTCTCTCTTTGGCTCTGACTCATTGTCTGATCTCTCGCATTGTATATGCCCTGATTTCCCTATGTAATATAAGGAGATTGAACTTGCTTAGCTGTGAGATAAATGTTTCCTTACCATTTCTGTTGTGTTAGTATGTGTTTCCCTTATTTCTTAACTGGTAATTATTAATTATTTTGTTTTCTTCCCAGCAATCAATCTTGAGATTATAAAGTAGTGTATTGGTTAAACTTTAACATCTGCAAGAACTCAATGTAAAAATTTTCAAATTTGTTCCTCTGCCCTCTCCATCCAACCATCTAGTCAGTGAGATGCACACTCATTCATTCATTCATTTCAGAAATATACTGAAAATGAGAATATACTGAAAATGACTACTATGCATCAGATACTATGTTGAGTTGTGGTGATGCAATCCATTTGTTTAACATAGTCTCTGTTTTCAAGATTATCTCTGGGGGAGGAGAGATAGACAATCATAACCAGATAGCATGGGTACCATGGGAAAAGAAGGTAGAAGAAGTATAAAAATCAGATTTTGCAGCCAAGCTGTGGGAGAAGTCCAGGGTAAGACTACTAGTAGAAGTATTAGTACTCTCAAACTCAGTCTTGAAAGCATAGATGGAATGAACCAAGTAGAGATAGCATATGACAATAAGCCAGAAATGAGATAGTTTGTAAGGACTCCAGTACAACTAGAAGATAGGATGGTATGGGTGGGTAGTGTGAACCAAGATAGCTATTTAGGCAAAGAATAGGTCATTGAGAGCCTTATATATCATGCTGAAGAGTCAGAACAGGGCTAGCATTGTGGCACAGTGAATAAAGCTACCGCCTGTGACTCTGGCGTCACTTATGGGTGTTAGTTCCTGTGCTGGTTGCTCCACTTCTGATCCAGCTCCCTGCTGATGGCCTGGGAAATCAGACAAGGATGACTCAAGTATTTGATACCCTGCTATCCATGTGATAAACCCAGATGAAGGTCCTGGCTTTGGCCTGGTCCAGAGCTGATCATTGCAGCCATCTAGGGAGTGAATGAACAAATGGAAGATCTCTTTTGTTGTCTCTCCATGTCTCTAAATCTGACTTTCAAATAAATGAATAAATCTTAAAAAAAGAGTCAGAAAAAATAAATGAATGAGTGAATGGATGGTTGAGGGAGGAAAAGAATACCAACTACATATTCCACTAGGTGCTGTAGCAGTGTACACAGTGCAATGAAACATGTGTAGAACATTGCCTGGCACCTAGAAGACACCAAAACATTGTGTTCAGACACAGTGGTTCAGTTGGCAACCAAGTCTGGGTCTGAATCCCATTTCTACTACTTTCTACCTCTGTGACCTGGAGAAGTTTCTCATATTTCTCATTTGCATTAGTTTTGCAGCAGGGATTAAATGAGATTATGTATATAGAGCTCTTAGTGCATTGTTTGCCCTTAAAAAGATTTGATGAATGTTAACTACTATTATAAATATGACTCTTTCCTTCCCTTCTCCACCATTCCTCTCCTTATCCCTCCCTCCTCCCCCCTTCCTTCCTTCCTTCCTTCCTTCCTTCCTTCCTTCCTTCCTTTCATTTATGCACTCATAGTTTAACATACAATGATGAGATGGAAAAACCATACCGTTCAACTCCTTGAATGTATAATGATCTATTATACACTATCTTATATTTGACTAGTGTCTAGATGTTGATCCACTCAGGACAGCTCACAACACAAGAATTCAGACATATATTTGTGAAGGCAAGGTGCGTATAGAAGATGGAGTACAGATAGTTAAACCTGTTGGAACTGGAGGCTGTATGTCCAATCCAGATTTTTCCTTCTGCTGCTGATTCCCTCAAAACAACCAAATCCCATTCTATTCAAAGGGTTGATTTACCTGATCACGTGGGTGAGAAGAGAAGTAATTAAATGCATGAGCCTCTCATTGAGAATTGGGGATTCATTGTGACTCTGAGGATTATTAGCTGTGTGACACAGCAATTTATTTAAACTGTGGGAACTTTGGTTTCTTTATCTATAAAATGATGGTTAGTGGATCCAAACTACAGGAGATTCACATAAAACACATGTCAGGGTGTTTGATACAGAAGCTATAGTAGATGCTATTATTCTTATTAGTTTCATTGGGGTTATTAGAATGTATATCAGAATTATTAGTAGATGGTTCTGTTGTTAAAATTATATGTTTTAAGTGTTCATAGTGTTTTTATTATTGTTTACATTAGTAAGTATACAGAAGATGAAAATACCCATAACTAGTGTCTATATACAGGCTGTTGTTCTTGTGATGAAGGCCAACAACTGGGGAACCTGGAAGAATCTTACAAAAACAATGGACCAGGACAAATGTTAGTATTTTCCAGAAAATAAATCCTCAAGAAATCATACCTCAGTTTGCTTTTGCTTCAGTAGTCAACTTAAATGGTTTTGTTAGAGGCCAGGGGTTAGAAACAGGACCAGCAAATGGATGGCTTGGGGTAAGGGCAGCTGTAGGTGGGTGGTGCCAATCCTGATCTACTTAGATTCACTGCACTGGCCCGAGTCAGGAAGCCCAACCCTTCACAAAGAACCATGGCACTACATTTTACTGAGGAAAGCCACTGGGCTCATAAAGGAGGAATGAAGGGCATGCTTTGGCTTGCTGGGTCAGGAAGGATTTGTAGGGGAACAAACATGGTAACTTGTGAGACATCAGAGGAAAATATCTCCAAGAGAAAGATGGGCTTGTTAACTCATCTTTCCATGTAGTTACATTTTATTGGTGCTTACTGGGTGACAAATCATCCATTTTTAGCTTTTATGTTGCTTAAGTTTTGATATTATGAGTTAAGAATGACTAATACCAGAGAGGGTATGACCTTGGAGGGAAGTATGCCAGGAAAGCACATTTCTGGGTGCATGTTCCCTCTGTGCCTAGAGACATGAATTCAAATAAAAGTTGAGGCTACTGTCCCACCAGGGGCCCTTGCTTTGGAAAGTAAAACAGGGCTTGTGAATACGTCTTTGTTTGTCATTCTTATTCAAGGTTATCCAAAGAAGAATCTGCTTCAAGAGAGGAGAAAGTAGTAAATTTAATTGGAACTTCCAAACAACGTTGAGTCCAAAAACAGAGAAACTAAAGATCAAATAAGTATTTAAAAATCACTGGCCAAGAAACAAAATCAGTGCCTTCAATGGGCATCATTTCCTGGGTCTTGTTGTCTTGAAGAACAAGTGGAAAGGATGAGATTCTGATCTTGCTCAATTCCATTAATGGTCAGCCTGATCGAAGAAAAGCTAATCAGTTCCCATATTTTTGTGTTTTGTTGTCCATGAATATGTCCATAACATATCAAACTTTTAACACTGAAAATAAGAGAGTATAATGGATACCTAGTTGTGAACCTCTGCATGCACAGGCTATGACAAGCCTGTGCCATACAGAGTTTAACTGTATCAATGGAACCAGTTTGTTTCTCTCGACAATATAGAGGGAGGCATGGATATCAGTGTCTCTGTAAATGGATAAACAGGTTCCTAAAAGTTTTTCTGATTTAATTAAGATCAAGTGGTAAACTAGTGACAGAGCTAGAATGGGAACCAGAATTTCCCAAGGGTCTTGTCTGCTTAATGGTAATTGGAGTAGCCAATGGTCTTTTAAAAATTTTGTTAAAAACTAAGAATTAAAAAAAAAAACTATTTAGTAAACAAACCCTGCATCTGACTGTGTTCTTGATCTACAGGCTGAGATTTCTCTAATCTCCCTTCTTTATGAACCAGATACCACTTCCAGCTCATAAATTAGCAGGCTTAGTAAGATCAAGTATGTGAGAGCTTATAAATTGAGGCATTTCAGCATCACTGCCACCATTTGTCTCTTTAGAAACCAAAGATATTGGGTCGTGGACAGACCTTAATCTTATTTAATGGAAAAATCCTGAGATGTAGAGAGGAAGTAGGATTTGGTCAAGGTCACACAACTCTTGTGACATAGGTGCATCAATATCTTTCTGGAACTAATGAAATAGCTGATAAAGGAAGTTCATAGAGAAGAGATTAAAAAAAAAACACGTAAAGGATTAATTATTTACAGGCAATCTGTCGCTTCTTAGCTCTGTAGCTTCAGGTGAGTTTCTTAAACTCTGTTAGCTTTCTCCTGTGTTAAGTAGTAGCAATAATAGAACCTCCTCCGTATGATATGTAAGGATTAAAGGATGATATGCCCGCAAGTCGCAAGTACACGGTCTGGTCCTCAGGAGGAACTCAGCACATACTGGCTATACCAAAGTCTTATCAGATCAGAAAAACAGAGAGTGTTGGTATTGTGGGGTAGGGACAGTGCTGGGGTTGCTGAGGGAGTGACCTATATCAGTTCCCACATATCAGTTCAATTTGGGAAAACAGAGGGTGAAGATAACAGGAAAAGGGTGCAAGTCCTGCAGTAAATTGCTTGTTGTTGTCCAGACGTCACTGTGGTAACAAGGAAACCCCCTGAAACAGTTTATCCACGGCGCAGGATCTAACTCCCCAGGGCTTTCAGGGGCAAGTGCAGAGGTTTCAAGGAGGAGCCAGAAATGAAGTAGTCGCAGATGGGAACATTTATTTCTTTGGGAGTCTTCCTTTTTGGGTGTTCTCAGAGTCTCTAATAAGCTAGAAGGGGACTTCAGGCTAGAACACGCTCATGAAAGGCAGTTTCTCTTCCACCTTATCCATGTTTATCTTACTTTCATTATAGGGCACGATGCCCACTTTCCTATTCAACCAACTGTTTAGACTCTGTGGGATTTATAAATAGCCTCTGGAAACGCCTTTCTGAGACTTCCTTTAGGATTTCTAAACTCTCCTTAATAAAGCTAAAAGGCAAGAGAAAAAATTGATATTCATGGGGTTCAAAGATGGACAGATCATACATAAAAATCATAGTGAAAGTTGGAATTTAGGAATGGCTGTTTAGAAAAATTTTGTAATTCTTTTTTTAAAAAGATTTATTTAAAAGTCAAAGTTACATACAGAGAGGAGAGGCAGAGGGAGAGAGAGAGATCTTCGATCTCTTGGTTCACTCCCCAGTTGGCCACAATGGCTGGAGGTGTGCTGATCCAAAGCCAGGAGCCAGGAGCTTCTGGGTCTCCCACACAGGTGCAGGGGCCCAAGGACTTGCGCCATCTTATACTACTTTATCAGGCCATAGCAGGGAGCTGGATTGGAAGTGGAGCAGCTGAGATGCGAACTGGCACCCTTATGGGGTACCAGCACTGCAGGCGGCAGCTTTACCTGCTACAGCAGAGCGCCAACCCCCAAATTTGTAATTCTAAGTTCAGAAATGAAACTACAGATAATCATTTAAATAGGGAGTGGTTTAAATCGCTCCTTCATGATAATGAAAATTTTCTTTCATAAAAAATAAGTAGTAGTAATGTGACTATGTAAAGAGCTTTTCTTGAAATAATAAATTTCTCAAGAACTTTTTAGCATTTAATTTTAAATTGCTACAAACAGTTCATATCTGTTCAGTTTTAGACAATCATTGTCTATTCAGCTATAGACAATGGGATTTCTTTCCAGTCGCATCCTATAACCCTCCCGTGGGGACTGGCATTCAAGTTCCAGGGATGAGTTTGAGTAGATTTGTTCTCTAAGGGCCATAGCCTCACAGTGGCAACCCGTACCTCCTGGGGCCGACTTGAAACCCAATAATAAGGAACGAGTAGAATTATTAAGACATTAAGGATAACTTTTGTATTTATTGTCATTCCAAACAGAGTTTGGCTTGGCAGTTCAAGCTGACTGTATGGTGGTGCCAGGTAGCCTGTGAGTTCCTTGTTTTCTGGATATAGGGGAGGCAGCTCTTTCAGCAGGTGCAATGCCAGCATGTCTGGCCTGTGCTGTCTCTGGTTGCCTTGGTTGCCCCAGGGAATCCTCAACCCCCCTCCCTACCCTTGAGAGTCTATAGTGCTGTTTAATATTTTCCAGGGATGGCCAGATAAGCAGTGGATGGACAGCAAGCATTTCAGAAAGTTGTCTCAGAGATTCCCACCAATTCTCAATCAGAAATTAGATCTAACCAATGTGTATTCTCTGCCAAAGAAATAGAGTAAGCAAAACATATTTAGTGCTTTTCTTGTTTAAAGTTATTCCCCTTTATATATATATAAAAGATATGGAGCATTGTAGAGAAGATGAATCTTTCAAGGCCTGGTAGTACTAAGTACAAAGTGAACCTGTTTCAAAGTATACACAATCTCAGTGTCTTTTCACTGGGCCTGTTGATGTCATCAGTCACATTATTCTCTAACTCATCCCTTGAGCAAATATGAATGCAGTGCTCACGACGTGGCAAGCACTATTCTTGGCCTTTGGCTATATCCCATGAAAAGGCAGACAGAAACATTTGCTCTGAGGCCAGATATATGATTATTCAACAGGGCTTCCTACTCAGGATATTGAAGAGGGAGCACATGTGCAATAAAGAATAATTACGGCCGGCGCCGGCATACGGGGTTCTAGTCCGGGTCGGGGTACCGGATTCTGTCCCGGTTGCCCCCTCTTCCAGGCCAGCCCTCTGCTGTGGCCTGGGAGTGCAGTGGAGGATGGCCCAGGTCCTTGGGCCCTGCACCTGCATGGGAAACCAGGAGAAGCACTTGGCTCCTGGCTTCAGATCAGCGTGGTGTGCCGGCCACAGTGGCCATTGGAGGGTGAACCAACGGTAAAGGAAGACCTTTCTCTCTCTCTCTCTCTCACTGTCCACTCTTCCTGCCAAAAACAAAAACAAAAATTAAAAAAAAAGAATAATTACAATACTAGCTTAAATACTGGATGGAAGATGCTATGAGGTATGAAAGGAAGAGTAATGTAAAAACAATCAGAAATATTGTGTAGAAGAAGAGTAACAACTGAAAATAGGATGATTTATTAGACTTCACTAGAAAGCTGAACTTGAATTTGAGGACGGTTCATGAGCAGTCATCTGGGGAAGAGCTTTCCAGGCAGAAGAACAGCAAGGGAAGGAACTCTAAGGAGTCTGGGGTGGCTGGAACACATGGATGAGTGGGGAACAGAATAAAGTCAAGGCTACAAGATAATGAGGTCACTTCACAGGGAGCCATGCTGGTCATTTCAATGACTTTGGCTCTTACTCTGAAAGGACCATAGAGTCACTGCTTGAGTTTTGAGGACAGAAAGGGCATAGTCTAATTAGGAATTTTGTAATTATTCAATTGACTGCAGCTGGGTTGAGATGCAGTTAAGGGAAGCAAGGATGGAAGTAATAAAATCAAAGTATATGTCAGAGACAATGAAATATGTTCATGTTACTTTTCTTTTTTCTTTTTTTTTGTGACAGGCAGAGTGGACAGTGAGAGAGAGAGACAGAGAGAAAGGTCTTCCTTTGCCCGTTGGTTCACCCTCCAATGGCTGCCGCGGATGGCGCGCTGCAGCCGGCACACTGTGCTCATCTGATGGCAGGAGCCAGGTGCTAGGTGCTTTTTCCTGGTCTCCCATGGGGTGCAGGGCCCAAGCACTTGGGCCATCCTCCACTGCACTCCCGGGCCCAGCAGAGGGCTGGCCTGGAAGAGGGGCAACCGGGACAGAATCTGGCGCCCCGACCGGGACTAGAACCCGGTGTGCCGGCGCCGCAAGGCAGATTAGCCTGTTGAGCCACGGCGCCGGCCCATGTTACTTTTCAAGTCCATACCAGGTACACATATAATATTTCCCATTCTCTTTTTGCAAGAAATAAAAAAATGTGACTAAGCTTTTCTTGGGAGTGATGTTACCATTTCCAGGCCAGGTCCCAAAGCTTGATATGTGGACTTTTAAATTCTACCCTCCTGCGGCAACCCTGGCAACCTTACATTGAAGATGGAAGCATTGCAAGATAGAAGGAGACTGGGCTCTCAATGATGGTGTGGTGCATGGCCATTTCCCCCCAAGCCAATTGCACTGCACTGTGATTCGAGTCGATTTAGAAACTATGAAAAGAGACAAAAATGAATATCTTTTAAAAATGTCCAATCCCGGCCGTAGCCATGGCACAGTAGGCTAATCCTCCGCCTGTGGCGCCAGCATCCCATATGGCCGCCGATTCTAGTCCCGGGGCTCCTCTTCCAGTCCAGCTTTCTGCTGTGGCCCCGGGAAAGCAGTGAAGGCTGGACCTGGTACTTGGTCCCCTGCACCCACATGGGACACCAGGAAGAAGAACCAGGCTCCTGGCTTCAGATCGGTGCAGCACCTGCAGTAGCAGCCATTTGGGGAGTGAACCAACAGAAGGAAGACCTTTCTCTCTCTCTCTCTTTCTCTCACTGTCTGTAATTCTACCTGTCAAATAAATAAAAGTCTAAAAAAAAGTCCAGTCCTATTCTATATCTTTCTCCCTAGTTGTAAGTGAATGTTGAATTCACTTCCTGTTTGATATTTCTAAAGCAAGTAGAGCAGAACACAGACTAAATGGGTATTCTCTCCAGTCCCCCAACAGCTGCTCACAATCACACCTCTGCACTACTGCACTCTGCAACATCACAACCTACATCATTGACCCAAAAAAACTTATGATGAAGAACCTCTAAGTCACAGTTCTAAGGTAACACTATAAAAATAGCAATTGTTGCCATTTTAAAAAAGTCTCCTTTTTCTTTCTAAATAGATAGCAAAACTTAGATGAGTTTTTTGAATATTTCAGAATTTTATTATTTTTTGGAATTAATTATTTAAGCAGATCATCATTTACTACACCAAACTCCCCACCATGACTAAATATGTATTTGAAGGGTATGGAAATAACATGTCTTATATGTATCCTTTTATCTTGCATAAATTTTGTGATGTTTTACCTAATACCTGTTGTTAGAAAATCATCAAGACAGAAATCTAACTGACCTTATGAAATGCAAGAGGTGGAATTTTTCTAAGGAAATTAGACTAATTCTCCCCAGATAGCTTCTTAAATGTGTTAAGGTGTATAAAAGAGAATACTCAGCCAACTCTGTGTCAAGTACCACACTGGGAACATTATTTGGAACATCTAGTTCATCCCTTCAGCATCACTCTCAGCTGGAGGTTGTTGAGGTAAGGGATACAGCATTACAGTTATCTCCCTGTGATACATGAGTGGATATATCTAAAGAAGTTGCCTGTTTGTCACTATATGGCAATTTCAGGCAAGACTGGAGGTTGAGGAACTCTGCACAATGGACCCAGACCAATTAGGGCAGGCACATAGCGTAGTACTTGAGAGAAGCAACTTTGGATTCAGTCAGAATCAGAACTGTGTCTGAATCCTGGTTTTGTTACTTTCTAAATGAGGCCCTTGACAATGTTGCTTCATCTCTGTTACTCTGTGTTCTTAAATACTGGTAACAGCTATAAAAATTTTAGTATGGTGCTCTGGTTCATAGTAAGTACTGTTTCATTTCTCTAGTGACACTGAAAGTTCATCTGATTCAAGAAGCAGCATCCTCAGAGATATGTTAGAATAAATGTAAATCTGCAAATTGTCTCACTTACCTACATACCCATAATCTGCTGAACACTCAGAATAAGCAGTGACTCTGAACCCTCCATCCTGATATAAGAATTGAGCTAAGTCAGGTAGATTCTTTGTAGGGTCAGATGAGAAAGGAGGGTGATTTCTGAAGGCAAGGAGGGAACTATCCTGGATATTTCCTGTCTTTCTTGCTCTCCCTTCTCTGAAGTGGAGGCCTGGGTGTGGGAGGAAGTAGCTTCTTTGTCCTCACTATGCATCCTCTATACACTCCCACCACAGGCAAGGAGGAACAGATGCCTGTGAGCACCACAGAGCAAGTGTAGAAAGTTAGCAGGCAGCAGGGAATATAATTGACACTTGTCAGTTGTCTATTCTAGGCAGTTTGATGAGTTTGCTTTCAGAGACAGTGCATAAACAATAGCAACAAAAACACTATCTTTCATCTTTATCTCTGTAAGCTTTTGGTAGTGCCACTCTCAGAACATATTTGTTCTAAAGATTCTATTCATTACCAGATATTGCAAGGAATGAAGCATTTTCAATAGGATCTGAATGCTAAGTTGATGGAAGGAGAAGGGGGACTAACAAATTATGGGCATGTACTTTGTGACATGTACACATTATATCAGACAATAGTTATAAAAATTTTTATCTCAATTTCTTTGTACTTTGGAGATACAGAGAAACTTGGGGTGGGTACTCCCATCTGCTGGTTCACTCCCCAAATAACCACAATGCCTAGATCCCTGGGAATTCAATCCACATCTCTTATGTGGGTGATAAAAACCCCGAGTACTTGAGCTATCACTTGCTGGCTCTCAGGGTGCATGTTAGTAGGAAGCTGGAATCAGGAGTGGAGCCAGGACTGCAACCCAGGTACTCCAATATAAGATATGGGTGTCCCAAACACAATCTTAAACACCAGATCAAATACCTGCCCCTCTATCTCCACCTTAGAGATAGGTTAATATAGTTAGCAAACTTGCATGGCAGGAAAGTGTCAGGACCAGGAACATTCCCAGATGTGTCTATGCTAGTCTCATAACCATCCTCACCTCTCTTACATCGTCAGATCTAAAGGAAGAGCTTTGGTATCTGATCCTACCCTGTTGAGAAGTCTATGTAATTTTTGGTGTTAACACTCCTGAGAAGGACCCATTACCAGGTCAGCTGGTGTTTGGCCTCAGGCTATGAAGGAGGAGAAAACTCACATCGGTTAGTCTTTAGATTACATCATTGAAGTTCTTGCAGAAAATCTAGGTATAGTTGGTGTTCTACCCTGTGTGTGACCTTTGACAGCCAGTGGCCAGCAAAGGATATATACACTGAGGTTCCCAGGGGGGCTCTGAATGAATATAGTTTTTCTTGGAATTGCTCCTCCTATCCATCCTAGTATGTATGAAATGAGGTGAGTGCCGAGGCTAGGAAGACAAAACACAGAAAAATTCTTTGTGCCTCTATTATTTGTGAGCTTTTTTATTTCTTTCCACTGACACCTTCTGTAGTAAGGGAGATCTGTAAACTGGAAGGCAGGGCTCTATTATCCTGGAGCAAATGGTTTTGCTAGATCTTTTGTTAAATGCATGACTGAAGACACTTGTTTAATAATAGTATTTTAAAACTCGTTCAGTGTTCAACCTATGAGGCAGATATGATCGTCATTATCTTCCAGAGGAAAAGAAGCAAACCTGGATCCAGTGTTGCTTGCTTATGTGCTCCTTGCAGACTTTAGACTAGAATCCAAATCTCCTAATTCCTGGTCCCCTGCTCTTTCTGCTATGGGATTTTAGGAATAATAGTAAGCAAGACCCAGAATCTCAGGTGGTTTGAAGCTTGAAGAGAGGCTTGGATATGGGCTTTGACCTAAGTGGACAGTTGGTTCCAGTCTGATATTTTAAAGAATTTAAAGTGATTTCCAGCTTATGAGCCCCTGTTCCCTGTGTTCTAGGATGTGAGTAAACATTCTAACCTTGATTATCTCAAATGCAAGAGAAAAACAAAAGATTATGATGTTGATGCTTTGGAAGATATGGAAGTCTACACAATCATAGGCAAGGAAATTCAGTAATTAATGAACTTTTAGAGCTCAGAAGTTAGCAGTATTGGCTACTCACAATTTAGCCATTATCTTGGGCATTTAAAGGATGCTGGAAATAATATGTTTCAAAAAGTCGCAGCTCCTTGACAAGGGTACTTTATTATCTAGGATGCGAGCCAATGGATCATCAGAAGACCTTGCATGAAGAAAGCTCAATGAATATGTGTAGATTGAA
Source organism: Sylvilagus floridanus (assembly GCA_949820135.1). Lineage (NCBI taxonomy): Eukaryota > Metazoa > Chordata > Mammalia > Lagomorpha > Leporidae > Sylvilagus > Sylvilagus floridanus. The sequence continues at coordinate 80,804,212 of OX463243.1, forward strand.
TTTAATGAATGAAGGCACAAGTTCTCTGGCTCTCCTTTTGGGTCTCATAAAATAGTATTAAAAACACTTTACTTAGTAAATTTGGTTATTTGCTTTTGCTATTTTATCCTCCAGCAAATTAAATATAACCAACTTGGAAAAGGAAGGGGAGTTGTCAGCAACAGTGAAATTGTCAATAGAAGTCTTGACAGCTTAAGAATAGGGGAGGAAAAAATAAAGGCAAAATACATACAAAACTCACTGTTCCTGACACTTAAGATTGGGTTACTGACCAAATAAAAATCTAAATGAGCTTAGAATCCTCTGTTTAACTCAACAGAGTTACACAGAGACTATTCTACTATTCCTTTACCTAGAAACTATTCTTAAAATGAGTTCAATAATTGAGAGGAGGTTCAGCCTCAACTATCATTGACTACAAAGGCTTCTTTCTATGGAAGGTATCAAGTTTTCTTCTTTTTTTTTATTTGACAGGCAGAGTTAGACAGTGAGAGAGACAGAGACAAAGTTCTTCCTTCCGTTGGTTCACCCCCCAAATGGCTGCTACAGCTGGTGCTGCGCCTATCCAAAGCCAGGAGCCAAGTGCTTTCTCCTGGTCTCCCATGTGGGTGCAGGGGCCCAAGCCTCTGGGCTGTCCTCCACTGCTTTCCCCGGGCCACAGCACAGAGCTGGACTGGAAGAGGAGCAGCCAGGACTAGAACCCGGCACCCACATGGGATGCCGGGGCCACAGGCAGAGGAATCCTAAGTGAGCCACGCCCCAGCCCAGAAGGTATCAAGTTTTCTATGAGCATGTAACTAGGTTTCCTTGCAGAACATGTGTACAACTTGGAGCTATGAAATCTTACGACCTGCAAGGGTTGTGTCCTCCAGGCAAGCCTGTGTGTACTATCTCTTTGGCATACTTTTTGTTTGTGGTGCATTAACATTCTATGCAGTCTGATAAATTTGAAGTTAGAGACAATGGAAAAGTTATTCTATTCCATCTTCATACATTTTCATCTTTGTAAGTTCTATTAAGGAGCAGCAATGAGAAAGCACTAATTCTGAATATTTCCTCTATCATTAGCTCTTACAGCAAATGGAATGAATTCACCACTGTTTATTTTGGTTTCAAAATCTGATCTTACATCATTTTTTTTTTCTTTTTGAGATAAAAAAATATAAAATAAAATCAATGAGTGGTTTACCAAGCAAAGCATTCTTTCATAACTGGAGAAAAAAAAAGACTTTAATACAAATGAAAATTCAAAGAAATGATCACCACCAGACTAGCTATACAAAAAATTCTTAAGGGAGTCCTACAAAGAGAAATAACAAAAAATAACTGGCACCTTGAAAACATGTAAAAAAGTGTAACACTCAAAAATAAACAATATTCAAATACATGGAGGGAATTTTTTTTTATGTGAAGGCTAAGTCATTACCTATTAAAATACAGTGTACACCAAATCTAAATTCCTCAATTAAAAGAAATAGATTGGTTGAATGGCTAAAAGCATAACAAGCCAGGATATGTTGCCTTAAAGGATCACGTTTCACCAGGAAAAGACACAGACAGATGCAAAAGTAAAAGGAGGGAAATTATTTTCCACCCAAACAGAAGCTAAAAGGGAGCAGAAGTAGCTATTCTTACATCAGACAAAATAGACTTTAAGACAAAATCTGCAAAAAATGACAATGTATGTTACTAAACAATGATCCAATGATCAAGGGATCAGTTCAACAGAAAGATATGACACATTTAAATGCATATGCTTCTAATGGCAGAGCAGCCAATTTTATAAGACAAATATTGCTAGATACAAAGGAAGACTTAAGCTCCAATGTAATAACAGTAGGGGACTTTAGCACCCCAGTTTCATCACTGGACAAATCATTCACACAAGATAATAAATTTAAAAAATCAAGTAAAACTACAACAGAGACTAAGTAGACCTAACACTTACCAGTTACTTACAGAACATTTCACCAAACACCTTCAAAGTACACATTCTTTTCATCATCACATGGAACATTTTAAAGGATAGATCACATTTTAGGAAACAAAAAAAAATCTAACCAAATTTAAAAAAAAATGAGTGAAATCTTACCATGTCTCTTTTCTTACCACAATGTAATAAAACTAGAAATCAACAATAGAAATTCTGGAAGTTATATGAATTCATGGAGACTGAATAACATGCTCCTGAATAAACAATATTCATTGGAGAAATTAAAAAAATAAAAATTTCTTGAAACAATTTAAAACAAGATCATATCATACCAAAACTTACAGGATACAGTGAAAGCAGTACAAGGAAGGAAGTTCAAAAAATAAGTTGAAAAAACAGCCTTTGTTATGCATCTCAAGGTCCTAGAGAAACAAGAACAAACCAATACCAAAGTTTTAAGGAAAGAAATAATAAACATCAGAATAGAAATAAATTCATCAAATAGAAACTAAAAAATAAACCACAAAAGATCAGTGAAATGAAGAGTTACTTCTCAGATCAACCAAACGAAACTGATGAAAACTTAGCTAGACTAAGAAGACTCCAATGATATCAGAGATAAAAATGGAAATATTACAGCTAATTCCTTAGAAATGTAAAGACTCATTAGGGATTATTAAGAATAACCATACACCAAGAATTTGGAAAATCTAAAAGAAACAGATTTATTTTTGGATATGTATAGCTTATCAAGTTTGAATCATGAAGACAAAAAAACCTGAACCTGAATAGAGCAATAACAAATAGTGAAATTGAATTAGTAAAAGTGTCTACCAAGAGAAGCCCAGAATCAGGCAAAGATGTTCACTATTACTTATTCTTATCAGTATAGTGCTGAAAGTTTTATCCAGAGTTACTAAGTAAGAGAAAGAAATAAAAGGCATACAAATAGACAAGGAGAAAATAAAGTTATCCCTGTCTTCAGATGGCATGATTCTATATAGAAGGAAACATGGAGATTCTATAAAGAGGTGATTAGATGTATAAACAAATTCAGTAAATTTGCATGTACAAAATCAATACAAAAAGTTATTAAATTTTTTATACATCAATAATGAACTTGATGAGTAATAAATTATAAGAGCTACAACATTAATAATATCTGCAAAAAATAACCTGGGAATAAATTTAATCAGAGATCCCAAAAACCTCTACAAAGAAAACTTCAAAACAGTAATGAAAGACATTGCAGAAGACACCAAAATATGGAAAGGTTTCCTGTGACTACAAGTTAGAAGAATTAATATTATCGCAATGCCCATAGTACAAAAAGCAATTTACAGATTCAATGGAATAACCAGCAAACTACTGAAGCCATTTTTCTCAGAAATGGGAAAAAACAGACTTAATATTCACATGGAGGCACAAATTCCCCTGGATAGCCAAGGCAATCTTGAACAGAAAAAAACAAAGCTGGAGGCTTCACAATCCCAGATTTCAAGACATACTGCCAACCTACTGTTACAAAAACAGCAAGACACTAGCATGGAAACAGACAAATAGACCAGTAAAACAGAAGAGAGGTTCCAGAAATGAATCTTCACGTTTATATCCAGCTTATTTTTAACAAATATGCACTACAAAATAGACTATGTCCTCAATGAATAGTCCTGTGAAACCTGGATATTCAAAAGACAGAAACTTGATCCCTACCTCTCACTCTACAGGAACATAACTCAAAATGTATTAAATATTTCAAAATTAGAAACTATGAAACTATTAGAAAACTTGGGGGGGAAACTGCAAGACATTTGCATAGGCAACAATTTTTTGCATTGGAACCTAAAAGCACAGACAAAAAAAGCAAAAAAAAATATAAAAAATAGGAGTATATCAAAGTAAGAAACTTCTGCACAGCAAAGGAAACATTCAATAGAATGAAGACACAATGGACAAAATAGAAGATATCTGCAGATTACTCATCTAACAAAGAATAAATATTCATAATATGTAAGGAACTTGAAAAATTCAATCACGAACAATCCAAGTAAGAGAACAGAATATTATCTGAATACATAGTTCTCAAAAGAAGACATATAATTGGCAAAAAAATGAATGAAAACATATCTTATATCACTATCCATCAGGGAAATGAAATTCAAAACCATAAAGATGTATCATCTCACTGAGGTTAAAATTGCTATTATCAAAAAGACAACAAATAGCAATGAGGATGTGAAGAAAGGCAGCTATTATAACCCTGTTGGTAGAATTCAAATTAGTATAGACACAATGGAATGCAGTATAGAGGTTCCTTAAGATTCTCAAATTAGAGCTGTCATATGACCTACTTATCCCACTTCTTGGTATATAGCCAAAGGAAACCAAATCTGCATATGAAACAGATACCTGACCTTCCATGTTTATTTAAGACTTATTCACAATAATCAAGATATGGCATCAACCTAGATGTCTGACCACAGATAAATGGTTAAAGAAAATATGATATATACACATAATAGAATACCATTAAAAATGGTGTTCTGCTCTAAATGGAGACCATTACATTAAATTAAATAGGCCAGATAAAGAAAAGATAAATATCACATGTTCTTTCTCATATGTGGAAGTTAAAATAAATGGTAGATATGAACCTATAGTGATTACCAGAGGCTAGGAAGGATGAGGGAGGGGAAGTTGAGGGATTTTGGATAAAATCAAAACAGAGATAGATAGAAGCAACAAGTTCCAGCATTCTGTAGCACAGCAGAGCACCTATTTCCCAATAATGTGTCATCTACTGTATAAGAACTGGAAGAGAACAGATAGTGCACTCTCAGTACAAAGATGAGGAAATGAAAGTTTAGTTACCTAGATTGATTAGTTGAAAAAATACACTTTCCCAATTAAAATTAATATGTACTATATGATAAGCAAAATTTTATAAGGTAAAATATATTTTGAAAGGTAAAACTATACAAGATCAGTTGCCTTCACTAGTTTTAACCACAGAAGTGACTAAATAAAATTTTAGATTGTTATTCTAATTTGGCAAGAATATGTTCAACACATTTTTACTTTCACATATATATATATATATATATATATATATATATGAAAGTATATGTCATTAGTTCTTTTATTTTAGGTTATCTTTATTATCTTTTAATGAAGTTGATAAGGGGTCTTAATATCTATCTTTTCTTAAGCATAGTATTCCACATTCAAAAAGCAATAATAAAATAAACTTAGTGTCTAATAAATGAAAAAATATTTTGTTATACATATATTTAGTTTTTTAAAATTTTATTTAAGTTGTACAAGTTTCATATATTTCATATGTACAGGCTCAGGAAAATAGTGATACTTACTACCTTACCGTCCCTCCTGACCATGCTCCAAATCTTCTTCCTCCTCCCTCTTCCATTCCCACCTTTAATTTTTACAAAGATCTATGTTCAAAATACTTAATGATTGTAAAGATAATCTTACGTACAGTAAGTAATAAAGTTCAGTTAGTAGCATGAAAAACAAAAACACTATTTCTCAACAGAAGAGACAAGGGCTCTAAGCAATCATCGAATCTCAAAATATCCATTTCACCCCAATACATTACGTTCTAGGTACTCTATTAGTTATCTAGAATCATGGAAAACATATGGCATCTGTGTTTTGGAGACTGGCTTATCTCATTAAGTATAATGGTTTTCAGTTGCATCCATTTCGTTGCAAAAGACAGGATTTCATTTTTTGTTTACAGCTAGTAGTACTCCATAGTGTATATATACTCTAATTTCTTTATCTGAATAACATTTGATGGACATCTGGGTTTATCCCATATCTTAACTATTGTGAATTTTGCTGCAATGAACATAGGGGTACAGATATGTCTTTAATATGCAGATTTCTTTTGGTTTGGGTAAGTTCCTAGAGTGGGATGGCTGGATGATATGGGTCTATATTCAGATTTCTGAGGTATCTCCACACTGTCATCCACAGTGGCTGCACTAGTTTCCATTCCCACCAACAGTGGATTAGGGTAGCTTTTCCTCCACATTCTTGCCAGCATTTGTTGTTTGTTGATTTCTGTAGGAGAGCCATTCTAACTGGAGTGAAGTGAAAACTCACTGTAGTGTTGATTTACAGTTCCCTGATGCTTAGTACTCCTGAGCATTTTTTCAAGGGTCTATTGATCATTTGAATTTCCTCCCTTGGACACTATGAGAAACAGTGACTCGATCAGCTCTTGTGCTAACTGTTGTTGTACAATGTAATACTTTATCCATGGTAGTATTTTTTTTTCTTTATCCTAGTACTAGTGGTTGAACTCTGTAATTAACACACAATTATTCTTAGGTGTTTAAATTTTAACTGAAAAGTGATCTCTGTGAAATATAAGAGTGGGAATAAGAGAGGGAGGAGATGTAAAACTTGGGACATGCTCAATCGGAACGGCCCCAAATGATGGAGTTAGAATTGTGCCAGGGGATTCCAATACAATCCCATCAAGGTGGCATGTACCAAGGCCATCTCATTAGTCCAAGTGATCAATTTCAGCTCACAATTGATCACACTGATAGGTCTAAGAGTCAAAGGGATCACACAAACAAGACTAGTGTCTGCTAATACTAACTGATAGAATGAAAAAGGGAGAGAATGATCCAACATGGGAAGCAGGATACACAGCAGACTCATAGAATGGCAGATGTCCTAAATAGCACTCTGGCCTCAGAATCAGCCCTTAAGGCATTCGGATCTGGCTCAAGAGCCCATGAGAATATTTTAGGCATGGAAAGCTAAGACACTCTGGAAAAAACAGAAGACCTAAATGAAAGATCTCTGCGAGTGAGATCCCAGTGGAAAGAACGGGGCCATCAAAGAAGGAGGTACCTTTCTCTGAAGGGAGGAGAGAACTTCCACTTTGACTATGGCCCTGTGGGAATAAGATCGAAGTCGGCTAACCCTAAAGGCTTCCATAGCCTCGGCAACTCATGACCAGAGCCTAGGGAGATTACTGACGCCATAAACAAGAGTGTCAAATTGTTAAATCAACATCAGGAGTCACTGTGTACTTACGTCTCATGAGGGATCTGTCCTTAATGTGTTATCCAATGTGAAGTGATGCTATTACTAGTACTGAAACAGTATTTTTACACTTTGTGTTTCTGAGTGGGTGCAAACTGATGAAATCCTTACATAGTATATATTGAATCGATCTTCTTTATATAAAGATAATTGCAAATGATTAAAAAATCTTGGTGTTAAACTGGAAATTGCATAGACAATTAATCAATTTTTAAAAAAAAATCATGTAGGATCTCTGTCCTTAATGTGCTGTACATTGTGAATTAATACTATAACTAGTACTCCAACAGTATTATCATTTTGTGTCTTTATGCGAGGGCAAACCGTTGAAATCTTTACGTAATATGTACTAAATTGATCTTCTGTGTATAAAGAGAATTGAAAATGAATCTTGATGTGAACAGAAGGGGAGAGGGAGCGGGAAAGGGGAGGGTGGGGGGAGGGAGGGAAGTTGTGGGGGGGGGGAGCCATTGTGGTCCATGAGCTGTTCTTTGGAAATTTATATTCTTTAAATAAAAGCTTTATATAAAAAAAAAAAGAAAAATGATCATTCAAGTTTTTGTCCATTTCTTAACTGGATTGTTTTCTTGTTGAATGTCTTGAGCTGTTTAAAGGGTTTGGATGTTAACCTTTTATCAGTTGTGTAGTTTGCAAATATTTTCTCCCATTTTGGTTTCTTGCTTCTTCACTTTTCCATTTTTTTTTCAGTGCAGAATTTTTTCAGTTTTTAATTTTTTCAGTTTTTTAATTTTGGCTTTGATTACTTGTAATCTAGGTGTCTTTTCCAAGAAGTCTTTGCCCATGCAAATGTCTTATAGATTTCCCCCAATGTTGTCTAGTAATTTGATGGTATCAGGTCATAGATCTGGGTCTTTGTTCCATTTTGAGTAGATTTTTCTGTATGGTGTAAAGTAGGGGTCTTGCTTCATAATTCTGTATGTGAAGATCCTGTTTTCTAAGCACCATTTGTTGAAGAGACTGTCCTTTCTCTAGGGATTGATTTTAGCTCCTTTGTCAAAGATAAATTGGTTGTAGATGCATGGATTGATTTTTGGAGTTTCTATTCTGTTCCATTGTTCTACACATCTGGTTTTATGCAAGTACCAGGTTGTTTTGATTATAACTTCCCTGTAGTATGTCTTGAAATCTGGTATTGTGATGCCTCTGGCTTTATTTTTGTTGTATAAGATGGCTTTAGTTATTTGGGGTCTCTTGTGTTTCCATATGAATTTTAGCGTCATTTTTTTCTAAATCTGAGAATATTGTTGGTATTTTGGTTGGGATTGCATTGAAACAATAAACTACTTTTGTGTCTTCTTTTTTTAATGCTTTGTTATTTTCATTGTAGTGATCTTTGATATCCTTGTTTAAATTTCTTTGAAGGTATTTACTTCTTTTTGTAGCTATTGTGAATGCGATTGATCTTAAAAGTTCTTTCTCATCCATGACATTGTGAATACAAAGGCTATTGATTTTTTCTGTGTTGATTTTATATCCTACCACCTAACCAAACTCTTTTTTGAGTTACTTGTCTCTCAGTGGCATCTTTTGGATCTCCTTTATATAGAATCATGTCATCTGCAAAAAAATACGAATATTTTGATTTCTCCTTTCCAATTTGTATCTCGTTGATTTCTTTTTCTTGCTGAGTGGCTCTGGATAAAACTTCCAGGACTGTATTAAATAGTAATGATGAGAGTGGGCATTGTTGTCTGACTCTGAATCTTAGGATGAATGCTTCCAGCTTTTCCCCATTCAATAATATGCTGGCCATGGGTTTGTCATAAATTTCCTTGATTGTGTTGTAGAAAGTTCCTTCTATACCTAATTTGCTTAAGGTTTCATCATGAAAGAATGTTCTATTTTTTTTTTAATTTGACAGATTTAGACAATGAGAGAGAGAGAGAGAGACAGAGAGAAAGGTCTTCCTTCTGTTGGTTTGTCCCCTAAAAGGCCACCACGGCCGGAGCTACACTGATCTGAAGCCAGGAGCCAGGTGTTTCTTCCTGGTCTCCCATGCAGGTGCAGGGACCCAAGCACTTGGGCCATCCTCCACTGCCTTCTTGGGCCACAGCAGAGAGCTGGACTGGAAGAAGAGTAACTGGTACTAGAACTGGCACCCATATGGATGCTGGCACTGCAGATGGAGGATTAACCAAGTGAGCCGCAGCGCCAGCCCCAGAATGTTGTATTTTATCAAATGTTTTCTCAGGATCTATTGAGTTAACCATATGATTTTTGTTCTTCAATTTGTTCAAGTAATGTATCACATTGGTTGATTTGCAAATGTTGAACCATCACTGCATACACGGATAAATATCACTTTGAGCAAATGATTTTTCTGATGTGTTGTTGGATTCGATTGGCTAATATTTTATTTAGGTTTTTTGTATACATGTTTATCATAGATGTTGGTCTATAGTTCTCTTTTCTGTTGTATCCTTTTCTGATTTAGGAATTACGGTGACGTACGCTTCACAGGCACTTGGGAGGATTCCTTCCCATTCAATTATTTTGAATAGCTCAAGAAGAATTAGAATTAGTTCTTTAAATTTCTGTTAGAATTCAGCAGTGACCCTGTCTGGTCCTTGGCTTTTCTTTGTTGGGAGGGTTTTTATTATTGATTCATTTTCCATCTTGTTTATTAGTCTATTTAGGTTTTCTATGTCTTCATGACTCAATTTTGGTAGATAGTGTGTGTCTAGGAATTTATCCATTTTTTCTAGGTTTACCAATTTGTTGACATATAGCTCTTTGTAGTAATTCCTGAAGATCTTTTTATATTTGTGGTATATGTTATTATATTTGCTTTTTTTATGTCTCTGATTTTATTGATTTGGGTCTTATCCCTGTTTTTTGGTTAGCTGGACCAATGGTCTATCAATTTCGTTTATTTTTTCAAAAACCAGTTCTTTATTTCACTGATCTTTTGTAATTTTTCTTTCAATATTTAATTTCTTCTCTAACTTTAATAATTTCTTTACACCTACGAATTTGGGTTTTTGGTTGTTGAATTCCATTTACATCATTTCCTCAATCTCTTGATATTCAAATTCTAATATTGAAATGTTGTTATGTTCATTTGTTGTGTGGGAGAGGTTATTCTTGTTTCTTGAATTTCTGCATTTATTTTAGGTATTTGTGGAGTTATGTGTTTTTTCATCTGATAGCTTTTCTCTTTGAGCTATTCCTCTGTGGCTTAGTGGAATGTCTGCACTTTCAGTGAATACCATGAGATGTGTTCTGGGTATGACCAATGAGCTGTTGTCAGTGCTCCCAGGTCGGGCAGATATCCACGGTGACAGCCAAGTTGGGATGGTAGATTTCCTTTTGTTAACAGAAGGGGAGGAATAGTCACCTCAGTTAGTGTGATCATCCCCTCACTTCCTCTGCTCCAAACTGAGCAATGCCTGGGTATTAGCCCCCAGTGGGCTCAATACTCATTAACACAACAGTGTGAAGTACATTAATGATCTGTGAAGTCCTCACTTTGAGCATGGCTCGCACTACAATGACTCGCCCCAGGAAACCAAGGAACTCCGATCAGTGATTGCCCAAAGACCCAGCTATACCCTGCACCCTCTCATGTAGCCACCAAGTCCCCATGATGTCAGCACACATGGCTCCCACATTTGCTGTGTGCTGAGGTTTCACTCTGCTCTGGCAGCCTCTCCAGTCAACAAAGAGGCAGATACTCCCCAAGCCAGCTCTGCCTAGGAGGCTTGAGCCCCGGAGCTTGTGGTTTATTTGTCCTACATGGGTGCCCAGCCACTTGTCAATCCTCTCAACAAGGCTCAGTGTCAGTGGTGACTGGATTTTTGCCTCCCTCCTTTCTCCTCTTCTCTGTCTTCTACTATTTCCCCTTTTCTTTTCCTCCCCACTCCATTTCTACCTTTTTTTCCTGCTCTTTCTCTTCCTCTTCCTCCTCCCAATTTCTTTCTCCTTCTCCTACTTCTTCCAATTTTTAAGGATAGTTAACTCTGTGAATGTTTTCTTTGCTCCATTATTCCTGCTTTATTCTTCAGAAATTAAATTATTCAAAATATCAGCTTAAGTTTTAAAAAATTATGTTTAACATATTTTAATTAACTGACATAAAAATTGCACAAATTTATAGGGATACTAGATGATGTTTCATAAGTGACTGTTTTCCAAAGACATTGGCATAAAATCTTGCCATTTATAAAACAATGGAGAAATAGTGCACATACATATATTTCCTAAGTATTTATGATTAATCAAGTATTATGTATTTTGTTATATCATCAATTTATTTTTCTCAACCACAGTGTATATTTATCTTCATATTATGAGTTACTGAGATCAAAAGGGTTAAGGAAGAAACTTATCTTGCGGCGCCAGCACACCAGGTTCTAGTCCCGGTTGGGGCGCCGGATTCTGTCCCGGTTGCCCCTCTTCCAGGCCAGCTCTCTGCTGTGGCCCAGGAGTGCAGTGGAGGATGGCCCAAGTGCTTGAGCCCTGTACCCCATGGGAGACCAGGAAAAGCACCTGGCACCTGGCTCCTGCCATCGGATGAGCGCAGTGAGCCGGCTGCAGCGCGCAGGCCGCGGCGGCCATTGGAGGGTGAACCAAATGCAAAGGAAGACCTTTCTCTCTGTCTCTCTCACTGTCCACTCTGCCTGTCAAAAATAAAAAAAAAAAGGAAGAAACTTATCTAAAATCATGCATTCCGTAGAAATTTTGATGTAGCTGAATATTTTTACCGTTTCAGGCAAGGGTGCTAGTTGGGCCAAGACATGCACGAAAATGAATGGTGCTCTGAACCTGTGGGACATTAGAGCATGAAAGCCCCCATGCTCAGGCTCACTGAGCCCTGTGTGGAGCATTTTGAAATATCTTTATATGTCACATCGGAGGTTTAGATTGTAGATGACTGTTAAATAATATCTGATCACCCATAGTTGCATTTTTGTAGGTAGTAGGACAAGATAGTAAAATATGTGTTTTTGCAATGATCTTATTTGTGCTTTAAAAAAAAAAGAATATTTTAAAAAGTAGTAAAAAATGGAAAAATCATATATAACACAGGCAATTAGGAAAAAAAGCCATTGATATATAATGGAATGAGATGCAGTTATTAAAATGATGAATTACATGCATGCTTTTTGACAAAAATAGATGTCTAATATACAGTCCACGTAAAAAGCATGATGAAGAGTAGATAATACATGTTGAGTTAAACCTTGTCTCTGAACAGAGACAGACACACACTTATGAGTATATTCTGAAACAAAAAGTGTATATAAACCTACAACTTTAATTTTGGTTGGATTTTAATATTAGGATGGAGGAATATCTCTATCTCCTTCTTCACATTTTCCTGGAATTTCTGAATTCAATTTTGCTGTAATAATAGGTAACATTTATTGAGGGCTTACGATGTGAAAATAACTTATTTGCATTTCTTTCATGAGCACAGTAATCTCTGTTTTAAAATTACACAATATGAAGTTCAGAGAGGCTGATAAATTGACCAAGGGTGAGGCAGATCTAATATTTAAGTAGATTTTTCTGCTTCAGAAAACTTGTGTTTCTCTCTACTCCCTTTTCCAAAATAAATTGATAACAATTTTGAAATAAAGTCAATACAAGTAATGAATAATAATACAATATTTTAAAATATTTATTTTCTAGAAGATACACTGTTACATATGCACTCTAGAAAAGGCAATAACTTGTGTTTCAATCATCTTATAGCATTAAGAATCCAACCATTCTTTATTTTCAGCTACACTTGTTTCTTTGTTTCTGGTATCATGACTTTAAACAGATACTTAAAGATACTGTTTAGTGTTTTCTCAACTTCTAAGAAAAACTGCTTCACAAGAATTAGTTAGCTTTCAAAATATCATGGGACATTTTAAGAGATAGAGAAGATAGTGGTTACATGATTGTTTATTTTTGTAGACTAATTCCTAGACTGCTACATATTAAAACTCAAGAGTTTTAATTGCAATTTAACTTCCAAGCCACTGTCTCCAAAGGTATTTGGGACTTTGTAAAACATAGCACTGCTCCTCCGAGTCCCCATAATCCTATAGGATGCCCAGTTATGGTACTTATTGTGAATACTAGAACAGCTTGGCTTGCTGTTGAGATGTTTCATTAGACTGAAATCTGAATATGTTTTACTAACTGCTGTATCCTTGGAACTTAAAGACTCAGGCTCATAAGCCTGCTTGTCCAAAGGGTCAGAAAGCCGTCAAAATATTGATACTGGTTTCTGTAACCAGTAGAGAAAAATGAAATTTTGTGGCTTTTGAGATGCAGGCAAGTTTTCACTTTTCCTTGTAGGGAAACTTTAGAATCAATGTAGTAATTAAAGGGTTCCTCCTCACCTTAGAATGCAAGGTTCTCAAATAATCGATTTCTTTCATAAACAGAACACATCTCTTAGGGGATGATGATGGTACTAAGTGATTTCATTTTTTTCCCCATTGGTCTGGTGGGGTTAAGAGATTTCTAGGCTGAAGTCTTAGATTCATAGAGTGGTGAATTGAGGGAAGGTACTGTCATCCTTGACACCTCAAATCAACTGTCTGCTCAGGGAACAAGGAGAAAAGGAGATATCCTATAAAGAGAAATGTATACTTCAGGAGAGCGAAATCTGGTGCTCAGCTCTGGATTTTCATTTTCTGCATTGTCATTGCCTTTTTCAAATTATTTTATTTTATTGTTTTTAGAACATCTTAGTACATAAATTTTCTTTACTTTAATGTCTTTAGCTGGTCTTGGTGTTAGGGTGGTGCTGGCCTCACAAAATGAATCAGAAGTTCTCTCTGCCTCCGCTTCCTGAAACAGGTTGTATAGAACTAGTACCATTTCATTCTCAAATGAAGATTTCATCAGTGAATCATTTGCACCTAAGGTTGTTTTGGGGGAGGGTTAATTAATATTGATTTGTTTTCTTTAGTGGATATAAAGTTTTCAGACCAATTTTTTCTCTGTGCATGAGATTTAGATGTTTATAACTTTATGGAAGTTTTTCATTTTGTGACTGTTCTCCTATTTGTGGTCACAGCATTGTTCATCATATTTCCTTTCTATCTTTCTAATGCCATGCTATTAGTAAGATGACTCCTTTCCTTTTTCATTTCTGACATTAATAACTTGAGTCTCCTCTCATTATTCCCTAGTCAGATGGGAATTTTTTAAATTTTGTTGACATTTTTAAAGAAACAAAGAGTGGTTTCATTCCCTTTTATCCTACTCTATCCTTAATAAAACTTAGTACTGTGTCTTAGCTATGCTTAAGGAACAAAGTCAGATGGCACCTCCCATACTTGGATATAAAGAGAGAACTGCTGTAGCAGAGTGAATGATGGACAAATGGCCAAAGGTAATGGAGAGGGAACTGACCTGTAGGAGAGATGAGGATACAAGACAAGGTGAATGTGTGGAACATGGGACCACATCCACGATGTCCTCAGAAATACTTAGGAACAGACAAGCCATTTTGAGTATCATTGTCAGGGTTTGGACTCTTCTGTGGGTATAGAAAGGAGAGCTCCAAGAAGAATGGAAAAAACTGTATTATTTCTTCCTTGAATATCTCAAAAACCTGCCATTTGCCCATCTATTCTGGGCTTTTCTTTGTGGATTTTTTTAAATTAAGAACTTAATTTTATTAGTAGATAACAAACTGTTTGGATTATCTTGTGTCAGGATTGATGTTACTTTCCAAAAGCTGAAAATAAAGAGAAATCAGACCTACAAAATCACATGTAAGTATGTTAATTAACATATTAGTAATGAAGATATAATTAAGATATTAGTAAAAAGAAATTTTAAATAAAACGAATGAAGAACTTGGGAACAATTGACTTATACTGGACATAAAATACAGGGTAATTGTTTCATAGTGCTAAAATTTCTTTGAGGAAACATAAGTTTGCAGAATCCTGATCTTACAGAAATGTCATCAGAGTACAATGGAGCTGCAGCTTAGAAACATCAAAACCATGGTTAGAGAACTGCCCTTCAGGACACACTTGGTCCTTGCATCTCCAGCATGATTGAACAATTTTTCATCATTTTTTAAGAACAAATTGAATACAGATATCCAAAGGAGACATTTCAACACATCACCAACTTGGAAACCATGGCTGGAAATGTCAGCTAGTAGAAAGTTTTAGACACATGTGATAGGATGGGCCAATCATAAGTAGGTGTCTGTGACCAAAATGAATCAACCCAAGACCAGAGAAGCAGAGGCAAAGGAACAACACACTCAGAGCCTTTTATCCCAGGAAAACATATAGTTACTTCATTTAATCCTCATCCCTTCTAAAGACTATTATATGTAAAAAGGCAAGAATCTAGATGAGAAAAGACATGACTGATGGTCCAACTGATAGGTCTGAATATTGTCTCCATCACCTTGTCAGTTTCTCCTGACACCTGATCCTTATCTGTGCAACACCATTGGCCAACATAGGATCTCCACTAGGGAAAGCCATTTCCTCTCCCCAGTTTGGATATTATAGTCATCTCCAAATGTCCTGCCCTCAGGTCCCATCAGCCTGTGATCTGAGATGATATCTCCAATGTCCAAACAACCAGGGGAGTTCCCAGATCAAAGGCTTTGAGAGAAGTAAGGGCAGAGGCAAGTGAACCCTATCCAAGAAGAAAAGACAATTATTACTTAAGGCCTAATATAATCTGAGCCATAAACATAATTTGTGTCTTGCATGATTTCTGTTCATGAGATTCAGTCAACCTGACATCGTTTATGTTTTATTATTTAATTCTTCTATATAAAACTATGACTTCATAGAATGTTGTGTAGAGTATAGGCTAAGTAGAAATGAACTTTAATATGAATTAAGACTAAACTACTGAGTTTTCAACTGTAACTGACAGACATGTATGAATATTAAAATTTTACATCAAAGATACTCAAACATTTGAAGTTTTTCTTTATTTAGAAAGGCAGAAACATTTACTTTTTACTGATATCACTTTAACTTGACATTGAGCAAAACATAGTATTAAATGCACCAGGGACATAATGTGGGCCAAGGGTGAAGGCATTCTAAGTTGGATAAGAAAGGCGCAATGTTGTGTAGTAAAAAAATACATTGGTAAAAAATAGAGGGTAGATTTTTCCACGGTGCTGGACTTGGATGTATACTGGCTAGAAAAATATGCCCTTTGCCCTTAGGGACACCAAAGTTTCACTTTGGAGACCTCTCAGCGGCAGAAGTTATAGTAAGAAATACGATATGATGCTTAAGGGGGAACCAGTGGGGTGCTGTTTGTGTCCTGTGAAGGCCCCTTTTCAATCTGGGGCAATGGAATATGCTAAGGAAGACTTCTAAGTGGACTTTAAAAGAGCTGTGTCTTCACTCTAAAACGTTATTCAAGCATCACTGGTACACAGAGTATGTGAATAATGGTGAGCTTTAACATGATTGAGATAAAACGCAACAGAGTCAAGGTTGGAATTATGGAGCACTTTGTGGTTTAATGAATTTAACTTTATCCTAGGCCACTAAAGTTTCAATGATTAAATGAGATTGATTTACTATTGCCTTCAATCATTAGATATTTCCACGTATCTAGTACTTATTATTATTTAAAAAATATTTGCTGAACACAGTAGGCAGTGTATACTAAGTAGAAAAAAACATAAATTAAAAAAAAGAAAGAAAGAAACAAAAGCACAGAGAAAACACCCCTCCTTGAAGGAGCAGGTGACAACTTTAGATACAGCAGGTAGAGAAAGTTTCTTTGAGAAGGTGACATTTAGGCAAAGATCTGAAGGAGGTGGGGAGTTAGCCATGTCCTTTTCCAGAAGAAGAGCACTCTAAGTAAAGGAAAACCCAGGGCAATGGTTTAGGCACAAGACAGCATCTGATTTGTTGGGGGAACAGCAATGTATCAGCCCATGGGATCGAGAGGAGGTGAAGTCAGGGATATCATGGATTCTGTGATTCATTGCGTGACCTTTGACTTTACTCTGCAGCAAGAGGGATACCATTGGATTATCCTCAGCAGAGAATCAAAATGCTTGGATTTCTGGTTTTGAAGGATTCCTAGGGTTTGGATGGGGCAAGTACAGAAGCAGAGAAACCAGTTAAGAGAGTAGGACAGTAACTCAGTAAGGAAATATGGCAGTGACTCATATTGTGATGGGGACAGTGGACATTGGCGGAAGTTATAGTGAGACACAGCAAGATTGCCGATCAATTAGAAGTATTGGGGAATCCAGAAGAACTTTGTACTTTTGGCTGGGACACATAAAAGGATGAGTGTTATGAGAAAGACAATAGGTAACAGGGAAACAGGTTCTGGGAGAAGATGGGTCTTGTAGTTTGAAAGTGTCTCCCAAAATTTGTGGTTCAGAAACAATCCCTTCAAGCCATGATTAGGTCATGGGAATTCTGCCCTCCTGCATGGATTGATATTATTATCATAAAAGTAAGTATGTGTGTTATTATGAGGGCAGGCTTATTATAAATGGGGGTCTTCCCCGCCACACACACCCACAAACACTCTCATTCGCTATCTCTCTCACTTTCGCTCATCATGTGTTCTCTTGCCCTTCTGCCTTCTACCATGGTATGATGCAGCATGAAGTCCCTCACCTGACGTGGACTTGGATTCTGAACTTCCCTCCTCCAGAGTTCTGGGAAATAATTTTACTTTGTTTATAAATTACCGTGCCTCTTGTATTCTGTTGTAGCGGTACAAAATCCTTAAGGAATGCAGTTTTTAATGTGCTTGGTTTGATTGGCCACACAAGTATAAAAAAGAAGTAGGGAGACAAAAAGTCAAATTTCTTGGGAGAGTTGACTGAACGTTCATTTGGGGGAATTTTTAGTTCACAGATGGTCTGTTGGAAAGAACAATGAATAAAAACACTGAGAGATAAGTGGCAGACATTGTTAGGCACTAGACATTCAGTAGTGAGGAAAAATAAACCAAACACTTGTCCTTGAGGACCTCACAGTAAAACAAAATAAATAAATAGGACAATACTATAAAAATAAGTCAGACTGTAGTAAACTGATTTATGGGTACTGAGTGGAGAATAAAGTGGGAAAGGAGACAGGCTGCAGTGAGGTTAAACAGGCTGCTTGCACAATTCCCTGGGGACATCATGTCTCGAGGTTGGTTTTCAGGCAGTTTGGATGGAGAAAAGATCCGCAGGCATTAAGATTGCTTAACCCATCTTAAAAAATTAAAAAGAGGTGTTAATTGTTTCATTCCACCAAAATAATCACTCAAAAGACATGAAGATAGTTTTAGTCCTTAAAGCAAAAAGACAGTACGGTGAAGTTGTCACTTATGGGACTGACTTCAGGTATAAATCCAGCTGTGTTTCTTAACCTGTTTATAATTTTGGGTGAATCATAAATTTTTCTATTTTTTTTTCAAATTTCTTTGCAATAGGAACTTTGCAATGTTCCTATGAGGACAAAAGCAGAAATTATCCTCTTAGCAGGATTAGTGTGTAACACTCAGCAGGCACAGGAAAGGAACATTTTTCTGTTTCCTCTACCCAACTTCATTGGCTAGTTTCCTGCAAATTAGATTGACAAAAGACAGATTAGCAAGAGAAAATAAACAGAACGGTATTAATTTATGCGTTGTAAATGGCTCTTCTCAGTGATGAAGTTAGGTCTTGAACTTGTCTATCATCTTAGTAAAGAATAACAACTTTGCTGCGAAATGACAAGAAAAGGACTCTGCACTCGGGGTGGCAAATCACGAGAAGGCAAATATAGGGGAGAACTCATGGGAGAGAAGGGCTAGTTAGGGTTTGTCTTCTGGTGCAGTCATCACTCTTCAGTGGCTGGATTGATGAGAGTTTACAGTTGTCTCAGATGATTAATTAATTCCTGTCTGTCCCTGAAGAGGAGGAGAAGGAGGACACCTGAAAAATTTATGTTCTGCTTATAGGCTAATAAGGGGGAAGGCAGAGAGATTGTCTTTTGTCTGATTTTTCTCAACTCTCTTTTGCCAATAATTTGCTGACATAGTAGCATATTCATAAACATTTGTAAAATATTATTTTTATCCAAAAAATCTGTAAACTAAAACAAAAACAGAACTCATTAGCACTTGTAATTCAAAGAGATACTGAAAAAATAAATATTTGGCTTTAGGCATGATTGAAACAAAGTTTCTTAGAGCTTGGTTTCTCTCCCTTTCTTCCTCTGATTCAAACCTTTTGGTTTTATAATCAGATATTCTTTAACCAAATAATGCAAAAGACTAAGGCAGTAAAGCTATAGTCAGGCTACAACCTGTAACTAGGTTTGGCATCTTGGCATCTTTTGTCCTACCTCAAACTTGATTATTTGTTAATTTGTCCACCATTCAAGTTCTTCTGATACTGAATGGGTCTGATGATTGGCATCCTCCATGGAAAGGATGTCTCTTGTCCTGTATCATCAGCAAAATATCAAGGTGTGACTCCTTTTTAGCCCATCCAAAGGCATGTTGCATCTATAGATAGGAGGATGGAATTCTCTAAATTATCAAGGTCTGAAATCAGTCTTACCCAAGCCTCAAAGAAGAAGGTTGGTGGAGTAACAAGGATGCAAAATATTCGATCATCTATTTGACCTTTAACAATTCAGTTATACTTACAAATGGTTCAATGCTACTTACCATCAGGCCTCTTATTCTTTTTTTATCTAGTAGCCATGTTTGATTTCAAGGCTCAAAGTCTGTTATAACCTGCAAACTCCTTAAAAGCAGTAACCTTATACTTGAGGAGAGGTAGGTGAAAACCACCTCCTGCCCCCAAACTCCCCACCAATATCAGTACATACTCCCCCTCTTTTTAGAAAAGTATTCATTTATTTGAAAAGCAAAGAAAAAAGGAGAGGTCTTCCAAAGGCTGGTTCACTCCCCTGTGGCTGCATCAGCCAGGGTTGGGTTAGGCCAAAGCCAGGAGTCAGGAACTCCATCTGGTTTTCCTATATGGATGGCAGGGACCCAAGCACTTGACTCATATGGTGCTTCCCAGGTATATTAACAGGATTCTGGACTAGAAACTGACAGCTGCACTCAAACCAGGCTCTGATATGGGATGACTTAACCCACCAAGCTGCAATGCCAGCCCTACTCCCTCATTTCTTGATCTCCTTCCTCAGCTATCCATCAAAATCCTACTGCAGAAGAAAAAACATGAATTCCAGTTCTGCCCAGCCTTTTAACAACTAAGTTAACTACTACTGTAGTTAACTAGAGGACAAATAAACTGATTTCTCAGGCCATTAGTGCAGCATGACAAATTAGCAGGCACATGGCTCTCGGACAGCAGGGAGCATCCCACCAAAGCTGAATCACCATCTCACTGGTTGGAACGATTTATTTGATGCAAATGAAAACCAAACATTTATAAATTAGCTAAACAAGAAGCTTAGGGGAAGACCTTCTGATTCTTGGAAAAAGGCAAAGATTTTATTCTTCAAAGGAATTAAGGGAGGAGAAATCTATCAGGATTTGGGGCATGAACACATCTGGTGTTGCTGGTACACTTAGTCATTTAGTAAAGCCTTGGCCAGTGCATGGATTTTGTTTGAGGACCATAATCTCCTGATGCTAGAAAACTTTCCCCCTGACATCAGATAGGCATATTGGAACTATCAAGCATACTTCCAAAATAAAACTCTGATCCATTCTCTTCTGTCTATCTTAATGTCCTCTCTATAGGTCACTCTCTTGCCTTAGCAACTGACTGTTCTTACCAGACAACAGATTTTCCTGTTTCTGTGTTTTTGTTTTTGTGAAATAAACTCTTTATTTTAGCATAATTTCTATTTATGAAGTAATTCCTAAAATAATACATATAGTGCCTGTATATACTTCAACAGTTTTCTCCTACTGTTAACACCTTACATGCCATGTGTGTCACAACTAAGAAACCAGTATTGGAACATTGCTAGGTACTAATCTGCAGACTCTGTTCAGATTTGACGAATTTTTACCCCGAAATCGTTTTTCTGTTCCACAATTCAGCACACAACCTTGCACTTTAGTTATCATGTTTTCTTACTTTCTTCTTGCGGGTCTCAGTGTCTGTCCTTTACTTTCCATGCTCAGGGTTTTGCAGAGTACCTGAGACCAGGTGTTTTGTAGGATGTTTGTGTTCATTTGATGTACAACTCACGATTAGGTTGAACCTATGGGTTCAGGAGAATAATTCCACAAAGGTAAAGTGGCCTCTTTGTCACATCATAACAGGTATTGTTATCGGTACAGACTAGTGTTGATGACATTAACCCTGACTATTTGGTTAAGGAAGTGTTTTCCAAGGTTGGTTTTCATTTAGGAAGTTTTTTTTTTTTTTTTGATTGATTGATTGATTTTGTTTTTAAGATTTATTTATTTGAAAAGGCAGAGTGACAGAGAGATGGGAGAGATGGGGAATGTGTGTGTGTGTGTGTGTGTGTGTGAGAGAGAGAGAGAGAAAGAGAGAGAGAGAGAGAGAGAGAGAGAGAGAATCTTTCTCTACTAGTTCACTTCTCAAATGGCTACAACAACCAGGCAGAAGTTAGAAGCCAGGAACTCCATCCTATTCTCCCACATGTATGGCAGGGGCCCAGTATTTGACCATCTTCCACTGTATTTCTAGGAGCATTATCTAGAAGCTAGATCAGAAGCTGTATACCTGGGACTTGAACTGACTCCAATATGGGATGCCACTTGGCTTAACCCATTGTTCCACAAGGCCAGTCCCAGGGTTTTGTTTTGTTTCTTTTTTGTTGTTTTTCTCTGTAAAGTTACTGTTTTTCCTTTTCTTATATCGTACTAACTAGTGGTGAATTACTGATATTATTCAGGGTGGTGGTGGTAAGAATTTGCTACACATAATTTTGATCTAACACAAATCCTCTAAACACATTAAATGAACTTGAAGAAAAATACAAACTGTCTCACTCCCTACCTTCACCAAAATCCAATTAGATAACACAGTTCTCTTAACTAACACCTTTCAATGGCTCCCCAACTTCTCAGGGAATCCTGTCGCCTTAATCATTGGGAGTCATTCATCTAGAATACGCAATACCCTCTCCTCCTCTTTCCCATGAGATACTCTGAGCTTCTTGCCTCTCTGTCTCCCACTTACTCTCAGGCCTTACTCTATGTGTCAGTTCCTCAGAGAAGCTGCTATGGAGCCTCCTGGGTTTGAAGTTAGCTCTCCTTGTTGTCCCTTCTTGTAGATACAGGTTTCCTCATAATCATAAATCACCACCATGTATTAAGCTGCAGTTCTGTATTTATTTAATTAGCATCTGCCTCCTCCATGAATCTATGAGGATCATGTGTTGTTTGTTCTTTAGCCATTGAGCTCTTTGTGAAAGCAGAGTTTTGTATGTAGGCAGCAAAAAGTATAGGTTAGGATTCACAAAACTGTTGGGGCTAAATGTTGCCAGACAACTGTGTGAATGCCTTACTTTCTAGAAAAAAATGTGTAACAATGCTGCATAATTGAAATGATTAGGATACCCCTGTATCCACTGTTGCACTTCTTAGTACTCTGTAGAGAAAACTACTAGAACTTGATCTCAGAAATACAAGTAACTATGAGAAATTAGTTCTAATGTTCTATAGCACAGCAGAATAACTATATTCTACACCAATTTATTATATAACTTAAAATGATTAAAAGATTAGCGTCTGAATGTTCTCTACAGGGAGAATGATCTATGGGGAAATAGAAATGCTAATTACCACGATATAATCATTATACACTGTTTACTTGTATTGAATTATTACAATATACCTCACAAATATGTATAAATATTATGTAGATAAAAATTAAAATAAAATAAAATATTACCACCACCAAAAGCTGTATGCATCTGAGAGTACTCTTGCTAACCAAAGGGATTCTGAATGATGTTCTTTTTCATTGTGGCCAATAAATCTTATGGTAGACATGACTGTGGCCAAATATAGAGGGGATGCAGGGGAATTGGATTCATTCCATTCTACATTTATAAGATAGGATTAAAAATGCTAGAAATCTCTGAACATATAATGTGGGAATTAAATGGGTGTTGAGTAGTCCTAAAATATGAAAAAAAATCTCATTTGTTTGCATGGACCAGAATCTTAATAAATATTTTCTAAAGAAGGGAAGGATTTATAGAATTGCCAGGCTTAGCCAATGGAATACAGAAGGACAGTTCAATCTGAATTTTAGATAAGCAATGAATTTTTAATGTAAGTATACCTTGTACAATATTTGGAAGAAACAAGTGGTAATATTTTTTAACTCAAAAAAATTTACATAGATGTCCTATATTTTGTATGGCCATTTTGAAAGGAAAGAAGGAAAGAAAGAAAGAAACCAGGTTAGATTTGTACCATTTGATTCATCTGATTCCGGATTTCCCAAGAAAGTATCTGATTTAATGTGACATGTTATGAGCAACTAGCCACAGGGAAAGAATAAGCTGGTCAGAGTGCCTGGAATTTCTTATTGTTGACTGACAAACTTGATTTTGACTAAGATGTGGTATAGCCTGCAGCTCAGTGCAGGAAGGAACCCACTGATCCCAGGGAAAGTCATATTCCAGTCCATGTGACAGTTATATTTTGCACTAAATTTAATAATTAATTTTCCAGTTTTATTTCCCCTTCCTAGAATATACTTATTGTAATCCCAGCCCTGAAAGATGAATCTGCTCCCACTGAGTCTGCCCAGCATGAGGAATGCAAATATCAAGAACTCTATTGACAATGTTTTATTTCTTAAATTGGATGGTAGGGGTATGGGTGTTTATGATTTTAGTCTTTGTAGCACTTTGTTGATTGAAATGCTTTATAATATATTTTCAAATAAAGTGCAATAAAACACATAGTGGTTTAATGGAAGAAAGGCACTGTTAGAAGATATTTGTTTGGGTCTAGATGAGCCACTGTCTGATTTCCTCCTATTTCTCAACCTGATGATATTGAATTCTACCCCTTCTTTCTTTCTCAGTTCCATACCTCATGCTTTGTCTTCAGCCTAGAAAAGCCCTCCTCAGCTCTGTCCTCCAGCTGCCTTATCTTAAATACAACCCACAGTCATCATATTAGATGGCTGAGGAATTTGTTTCCTAATAGCTAAGCTTATCATTCAACCTCCTCTCCTTCACTAACCAGGGAAGCCTCTGCCCCAGCCCGTCTGCCTTACCTTTGTCTCTCCTGCGTAGCTGCCTTCATCCCTCTGTTACTCCAACCACATTGCACTTTGCTTAGCCTTTTAGAGATCTATCTTGCTGTCAGTTGGACACTCCTTTGGAAAAGGAACTGAGCCTTATCCATTCCTCTACTTCCTATACCTAGTGATATGCCCAACCAATATGAATGGAACAGAATAGACCCTTACAAATACCTGTCTCTGAGCTTGGTTTCCTCTATTATAAAAGTTGGTACATACACATACTCGCACAATGCAGTTTAGACTAGATTTTCAGCCACTTACTTCTCTAAAACTCCAGATTAGGCCGGCGCCGTGGCTCAACAGGCTAATCCTCCGCCTTGCGGCACCGGCACACCAGGTTCTAGTCCTGGTCGGGGTGCCGGATTCTGTCCCGGTTGCCCCTCTTCCAGGCCAGCTCTCTGCTGTGGCCCGGGAGTGCAGTGGAGGATGGCCCAGGTGCTTGGGCCCTGCACCCCATGGGAGACCAGGAAAAAGCACCTGGCACCTGGCTCCTGCCATCGGATGAGCGCGGTGTGCCGGCCGCAGCACGCCGTCCGCGGCAGCCATTGGAGGGTGAACCAACGGCAAAGGAAGACCTTTCTCTCTGTCTCTCTTACTGTCCACTCTGCCTGTCAAAAAAAAAAAAAATCTCCAGATCATCAGAACTAACCAAATACTTTATCACTGAGAAGACCAAGACCTGGTGTAGGAGTGTAGCCTGCAGAAGACTACGTAGGAATGAGAGCCAGAACCAATTCACAGTAAGAACCCAAGTCTCCTCCAATGGTGCCTATTGACGGTGCGGAATAAGCAGATGGTTGAACTTCCCAGCTCCCTAGTTCTTCAGAGAAGTCAGCTGGACGTGGCCCCTACCACACAGCTCTTCAGCCAAGTCATACCTCAAGAGCAGCTTGTGGAAGTGTCCACAGTCAGTGGTGATTAACACAGAACTTTCACAGGGCCTAGGACCCTGCCCACCCTGGCAGTGCTGCTTCCTGGTGGTCAAAGGTCTTCCTGGAAGACACAGAAGTATCTGCAAACACTTTGAAGACCTTTCCCTAGAGCCTCGTTAGCCTTGGCCATTGGAAGCCTTGGCTGAGACGGGCCTTTCCACATTCTGCTGACCTGAGGTCATTTGGTGTGAATGGAAACAGAGGAGCTGGCTCCCTGGAAGTGCTTCTTGCAAAAACAAGTTGCTTTCCTTTTTCAAAGTACAGATTCCATTAGCTAACTGCCATGACCTTTATGTATTTGACATCAGATACAGGCTAGCCCTCTCCCTATCCTTTCAGAATTTGGGGGGTAAGAATGTTCTACCTTTAAGCTTTCCCAGGGCCAACATGCAGGGGGCAGTTCTGCACAGGTTTCCCAGATTGGTTGTATTCTTTTCTAGAAAGTGACATCTTATTTGCTGCTTGTCTCCAAAACTGTACTTGAGGGTTTACAATGGATACATATTTCTTCTTCCTTTCCTCCCTTCCAGTTCTGGAAGGAAATTCTGGAGTCAAACAGATCAGAATATGAGAGTTCTCAAAGCTAGATGGGCCGTTCAGTTGCACTTGGTGGATCCTTTGTCTTACACATACATAGACAAGATTGAGGGAGGAAGACCTTTAAGTTTTCACAGTATTAGACTTGGGTTGAAACCCAGAATTTCTGGCTTCCTATTTACATCTCAGAGCTTCAAGGAATTCTCAGGTATTGTAGTCCTGTCAAAAATTTCCTACCAGTTTATTCTTTCAGATTTCCTCTTCTTCACCTTCTTACTTCCTGTGTTTTAAATTAAATTTTATTTATTTGGCAGAGAGAGAGTGTGTGCAAGAGAAATTTCATCTGCTGGTTAGTTCCCCAAATGCTCATAATGGCCCCCAGCTAGGCCAACCTGGGGTCAGGAACTCAATCCAGATTTCCCATGTAGGTGGAAAAACCCAGTCACTTGAGCCATCACTACTGCTTCTCAGGATATGCATTAGCTGGATTCTGGATTCTGTAGCAGAATTAGGTATCAAACTCAGGCATTCTAATATGGGACAAGGACATCTTAACCACAGGGCCAAACACTCATGCCTTACTTTTGTGTTTACTCATTTATTTTTTTTAATTTTCCATTTGTCATTGCTTTGTCTGAAATTCTTCTCTGTTCCCTTAAATTTTTCCTTTAAACCATAGCTCTGTGAAGTTTTGTGAACTCCTCACCTCCAAAATGAATAGTCCCAAACATAGCTGCATGTGAAATCCTGATGGATCTTTAAAAAAAAAAATGAAAGCAAGAAGGAAATCATTGTGTTTAATATCTGGAAAATCTCAACCAAAAGTCCTGGAGTGGGTGCAGGAATTTGTATTTTCACACGACAGACCAGAGAACCAAGGTTTCTTGCTATCATTTTATATTTTTCCATTGGGGTAGAAGTAATGAGTATACTCATCCTTTAATGAGTTTTTTTTTTTTTTCAAGGATATCAGGTATAATTCAAATCTTCAACTTCTCATCTTTTCCCAAGTGAAATATCTTCTTCAGTTTGTATCTCAAACAATGTAGTTGGGAACAAGCAAGAAAAGGGGGGGGGGGAGGGAGAGAGAGAGAGAGAGAGAGAACAAAGATCTAAAACTAGTAAACAGATACATATATCATCCTAATATTATACTTTACATTATGCTGAAATGACTTTGCAAACCAGAGTTTAAGGTTTGTGAAGAATGGAATTGAGTCTTTGCTATTCACATAGGGGACTTCAGCAAATAGAACCATGGCTACAAGCAAACCTGAATGGGTACATGAATGAGAATTAATGAGTGCCATCACTGCTGGTCTGTGAGCAATTTGATGTTCACCCTTACCACCCCCTCCCCGACACACATAGAAACACCCATCAGAATACCTGGTATGGGAAAGTACTAATATGTCTTAGCACTAAATACTATTCATTACTCTAAGATCAGTAAAATAGCAGCACAATTTAGTTGGAAACAACCTACCTAGTTGGGGGGGGGGAGTACAATCTCATTTCTAATTTCTTCCTGTTTTCCTGCTTTCTGAATTGTAGGTTTCACTTAAGTGAGCTCTTTGTACCCCAGATTTAAATACATAAATATGGACTTCTAGAATGTAATTATGGAGACATCAGATATTACACTGGAAAATGGCATAATAAACCAAAAGAAAATTAAATACCTAGATGAGGAACCAAATAATGTTGGAGGAGAAAAACTGAGAAACATGAGATGCTTGTGATGAAGTTTGGAGTGATAAGTTATAAAAAGTATTTACTCCATACCATTTCTAAGAAACAAAACAAATTTGAAAGATTTCATATTAATAAAGAGTGAAAAGAAAGGAAAAAATCACTTATTGGAGCTGAGTAAGGAGAGCCCAGAATTGTGTTTTTCAAAGGATGATGTAAAGACAAGCACCTGTTAAAGATTAAGAAGCCTTGAGCTGTACACCAGGTGAAGAAAATTGACATTTTAACAATCTCTCCATGCAATTTTTAAAGGTTGAGTTTGGCCTAAAAAAGGCAGTTCAGTGATGGAGAAATACACATTTTGAGAAGCAAGGAAATTTTAGAGGCACAATGGATTCCTACAACCGGAAGGAAAGACATTTGTAGATTGGATTATTGGTCTTAATTCTTCATTCTCCCATAACAATATAACTATCAACTCCCTTGCAGTGGCCTCATGGTGGTGGAGAATATTCCTCACTCTGTAATTTTAGGGGTGATTGTTGACTTGTGATATCAGAGGGATGGTAGCAGGTATGAGGCAAGCAGAGATAAGAAATTCACCCAATGTCTTTAGCTCACTATCTTCTGCTTTTGCCATCACCAGAAACACATTTCCTATTGCTCACTGGCCCTTTAGCCCAGGCTCTAGAATGAAACATGAAGAACAGACATGAAGTAGACCTAGATTTTGAAGGTAAGCCCAACAAAGCCCAACAGAATCCAACTGATGTTACAAGGTGTGCCTGCCACCTTTCTGAACGAGCCTCTGCCTCAAAAAGAAAAATGCAACATATATATATATATATATATATATATCACCTCAAAATATAGTAGGCTGCAGTGTTTACTTGTGAATTAGTTCATTGTTGTATTAAAGATTTGTCAATGTATTTGAGAGGCAGACCCACAGAGAGAGAGAGAGAGAGGAAAAGACTGATACCTCCCATCATCTGGCTCACCTCCAAAATGGCTGCAACAGCTGGAGCTGGGCTGATCTGAAGCCAGAAACCAGAGGTTTCCTCTGTGTCTTCCATGTGAGTGCAGAGCCAAAGCATTTGCGCCATCTTTATCTGCTTTCTCAAGCCACCAGTAGGGAGCTGGATCAGAAGTGGAGCAGCCAGGACAGGAACTGGTGCCAACTTGGGATGTTGGTGCCACAGGTGGAGGCTTAGCCTACCACATCACAGCACCAGCCCCAATTTATTCACTTTTTAAAATTTTTTATTTATATAAAAGCAAAAATTTCATGTCTTTCATATATACAGTTTTAAGAGCATAATAATACTTCTCACCCTATCCTCCCTCCTTCCTTCATTCCTATCCTACCACCTCCTTCTTTTCTTATTTTTCTTTTATCTTTAAAATGGCATGCTTTGAATTTTCTTTATAATCACAAGCTTAACCCTCCATCTCCATTAAATAAAGAATTCAACAAGTAGTAAATAGAAAAACCACTGATCCTCAGGGGTATAGACAAGGGCTACAAACAAATCTCAAAATGTCAATTTTGTGCAACAGATAATTACTGACCATCAAGTCTGATACTATCTAAGCCTGTGGTTCTTAACTCTCTGAAACTTTGAGCCAGGATTTATTCTGCATATGTATTTTTTTCTAGAAATGGTTTATAGATTCTTAATTTTTATTTTAAGTAACATTAATAATAATATATTTATGTAGTGTAAATATATTATATAAATATATATAATATATAATGATATATATAATATATAATAATATATTTATGTAGTACAATGTGATATTGTACTACATAAATTATTGTACTACATAAATTGACTGTGTAATATTCACTGTGGAGTGAATATTCAAAATTATCAATGAAAAAAACCTACTAACCAATAATACTATACCAGGAGATTCTGTTTTTCAAAAATACAGGAATGATAGCCTTTGTCAGATACAAAAGCTGAGAGGATTTACCACCACTAGACCTGCCTTCCAAGAAATCCCAAAGGGAGTTCCTTAAGCTGGAGGAAGACCAAGCTAATTAGTAACACAAAAACATATGAAAGAATAAAACCCAATGATAAATGTCAGTACTGTGTCAAATCCAAGACACTCTAGTACTATAATAATGGTGGGTAAAAAAGTTGTATCTCTAGTATAAAAGGCAAAACTATTAAAACAGCTAAAGTTGCAGTGATTTTGTTTTAAATGAGTCCTCAAACCTCAACCAAATGAGTAAGTTCACTTGGGATTTGATTTATTTATGACACAAGGTCAATTTTGAATGATAGTATCATACAGAGTTTGCCTGTGGGTACAGTCCAAAGTAAAAGTTCTGCTCAAATCATTTGACTATTACGAAAAGATTTTGTGAGTAGGGTTGAATTTTAGTGTTCTAATTACTACATGAAGGCACTAGCTGTTTGCAATGATCATTCATATCCTGTGCAATTGGCACGACTTATATCCTGGAATTATATACTACTACTAAATATTTGTATGTACTATTTTAAATTTTAACCACAACCCTAATAATTTTGTAATTATGGCTCTAGTATTTTTCTGTTAGCATCCTGAAAATTGCAGCTTTATAACTTTTTTCCTTTTACCCTAGTACAGGCCCATAGTGCTGGCATCATGGCTGAGTTATCTTATTTTTCTTGGATATGCTTTTGAGACATTTTACAATAGTAAATTGGTCATCAATTCTCTTAAGTATATCAACCAAAATTGACCAGACTACAAATGTAAATAAATGCCTACCTCCTTGCAATAGCTGAACTATACCCCTTACACAATTTGTATGTTGAAGCCCTAACCCTCTGAGATGCTGTTTGGAGATGAGACTTAAGAGGGAATTAGATTTAGATGATGCCTAGTTGAGGTCACGAGGGTGGAGCCCTCCTGATGGAATTAGTACCCTTGTAAGAAGAGGCACTAGAGTGCTTGCTCACTTCCTCTCAGCATCATATGAACAGACCAGAAGAAAACAAGGAAGCAAGCCATCAGCAGAAAGCAGCCATCCTGGCATCTTAGCGTCCATCTTCCAGAACTGGAAGAAAATAAATTCGTGTTGCTTTAGCCACCCAGCATTTTGTTATGGCAGTCTGAGCAGGCCAAGACACCTCCCTTCCCACTCCCTATACAGTGTCCATTATGTGCTTGGCTCCCAGGGAATGACTGATAGACTGGTCCTGGGGATGCCAGCCTTAGGAGACCATTCTTGCTTTGCCCAGAATTGACGTACACTGATGAACTCAGCAGGTCCTCTAACTGCATGCCAGATTTCCCAACTGCTGGTCTGGATTTCTGGGCTTCCAGTGCCTGTGTATCCATGCCAGCCTTGGGGGAGCCAACGGTTTCTCAGGGAAGACACCACATGCATGAATAATGTGACAAATATCTGAATTGGCAATGAGGAGTAGCAGAACTTTCCTAGGGATAGGGCCAAGGCTGGCAGGTTTACTGCATCCATTCAGCTCCTGGAGGCCCAGAAGACTCACGTGGCTGTGTCTGATGCTCTAGGACTCTTGTAGAAAGACACAGGGATGGCTGGGAAAATAGTCTCCTCTGTAGCCTGTGGGTCTTCTATGCAGCTCAGCCATCCTTAGGGCTACCTCATGAAGGGCTTCTAAATACTTGCTGTCACTCACCAGGGCTGTCCACAAGAATAGATGTGCAGTGTAACTGAGTCTGTTGAATTTCTTTATCCCCAAAATGCAGGGGAAACATTGCTGCCAGTTGTTGTGAGGATCAAGTGAGACAAGTCAGTGCCATCCATTCTGTAGAGGCCAGATGGTTAGCACTGTCATCACGTGGTCCTGTGCTAAGAACTGGCAATGTGTTGTTTTCTATCTGGCTGTGCTAGGCTCCTTGTACAAAATGAGGAAAACTAAGTTTGTGACACTCTTGAGTTCCCAAGGCTAGTTAATGTAACATTTCTTTCTTGATCTATAGTAGGCACTTGGTTCATACTTGTTAAATGATAAAAATATCCAATTTTGGCTCTTAATTCAGGCTGAAATTATTGTCCATGTTCCCAACAATTGTGTTGCACTGCTTGACTTTAAACTGTAGAGTGCTATTCAGCTGTAACGAACTATTTCCATTGGAACACCAGTTCTGATCCCCAGACTAACTACTCTGTGGTTGGACATCAATAGACCTCTGGTCTATTCATGTAGTCTGTAATTCACAGGTCTGGTACAAGTTTCTTTGTGAGCCAAAAGCAAAGGAAATGTTAAGACTGGCAGTGTGCTTGGGGATATTATGCTTTGCAGAGGGGAGGCTAATATGAAAAACTAACATCCAAAAAAAAAAAAATAAAAAGCTGTAAATAGAAGACATTCATTATCCAATTTGAATGTGTTGCTGGCACTTTGTTAAGCACTTCATAAACAGTATCATTTCATTTTTAAACAATTTCATGAAGTGGCAACCCTGAGTCTCTCTCTTACAGAGAAGATATCTAGGAATATGTGTTTAACAACTACACCATGCAAGTCTCCAGTTTCTTAAGAAAACCATTAGGATTAAGTGATGCTTTTTGACTTGAAAGACCAAACTTGGCAAAGTCACCAGCATGATACAGGAGCTGTGTCAGGCCTCAGGGAGCTCTGAGTTCAGATCCTTCTCCTCTCTAAATTTTACTCACTGGTGAAAATGGAAACAGTTTTTTGATCATAATACACGAAGTAGCTGTAAAAAATAAATGAGAATGTCTAAAATTGTAATTTGTAGTGTGTATTTGGTGCAGCTGATGTCTCTTGGGACGCATACATACAATATCCTTGAATTTGGATTCAAGTCCCAGCTTTGCTTCCAATTATAGGTTCCTGCCAATGTGCACCCTGGGAAGGCAGCAGGTGAATGCTCAGGTGCTTGAGTCCCTGCCACCCGCATAGGAGGCCCAGTTTGAGATGCAGGTTCCAGGCATTGGTTTGGCCTGTCCTGGCTGCTGTAGGCATATGAGGAGTGAACCAGCAAATAGATCAGATATCTTTATCTCTCTCTATCTCTGTCTCTCTCCCTCTTTGCCTTTAAATAAATAAAAATTTTAAATGTAATTTTTCTACTACAAATTCAATCTGAGTGGGGTGGGGGCCATGAGGGAAAGAACCACTGTATTCCTAAAGTTGTATCTATGTAAAAATGCATTCATTAAATAAATGTAAAAAAAAAAACATTGCTATGAATGTATAATTACAAAAACAAACTATAGCAGCATATTATTGGTTCAGGTGGGGTTGCACATACAAACTAGTTGTATCAGAACAATGACAGTGGTAGTGTATGCCTTCCACATGTCATCAAGGTCAAATTGCTATGCACTTGCTATTCTATTCCAGTCCCTGGGACTAATTAGTGGACAAAGAAATGAAGGATACCATGTTTGCATTCCTAAAATGGTCACAATATGTATGGCAAAATGTCCACATCAAATCCTAAGTGTGTATTGATGATGGTTTGGAGGGGACAGTAGTGTCACCTTGTAAATATTCAGCACTTTCGGTTTCCTGTGTTCTTCACAAGGTGCCATTTTACTTGTGCAGCTCCTTTTTCAACCTTATAGACCTCTTTGTCCTCTGTGGGACATAAAGTGATTCAGCACTTATCCAGCTCACTTGGATGGTAGGTAGAAGAATCAGTCATCTGCCTAACCCCAGTCACAACACTCTGTCATCTCCTGGAATGTGACAATGAAAATAATTGTATGTATGGGGGAGATTATTTTCCAGGTAATGTGCCTCAGAAGAGGGGTAGTGAGTCCCAGTGGTGCCCATCTGCCACAATTATATCCTGGTTTGTGCCATTGCTGGGCAGTGCTTTGTTTCAGTGACCAGTGAGAATCATTGACCCAGAGGGAGAGTCCTGTGTGCTCCACTCCAATACAAATGAAAAGCAAGGTTTCCAAACCAATCAGTTTCTTCCTTGACCATCCAAATAATGAACACACAATGTTCTGAAATGTTGAGAAGCATCCTAATGGAGTACAAGCAGCAATATTTTCAGAATTAGGGGGATTTTATTCCTGACACCATTTCTGATACTTAACTACTGTATTATTTTGGACAAGTCAGTAAGTCTCTGAGAGCCTCCACTCCATCTGTGAAAGGGGGACATTAATACCTGGTTCTTTTGGGGGGATTAACTTGTTGTTATGCATTTAAAGTTAACTCTTAAAATAGCTACAACTTTATCATTGCATTTATATTAGTAAGCCAATACATTGTAAGTACAAAATGAGTTACTTTCCAGATCCTGTGACCCTCACACATACTGCCAGGGACTACTAGGCCGTTAGTTTGATTCACTGCTTCAAAAGAAAAGCTGTGTTTGATAGCAGAGGGGAGAGAAAACTCATTTTTCAGATCAGGCAAATATGCAGTAATACTGCAAATATGCAGTAATCTAACATGTGTGTAAAACCAAGCTGGAGCAGTAAAGAAAGATTGTCAGATTTCTAGACTAGATAAGGAACTTTGGAATAATTGTAGAACATCCCTTGAGCAACTGGGGATCATTTCAGAAGCATGGAATTTTCCACATCTGTTTGTGCTTTGTGTATCATGTTAATTGTTGGACATTTATTGTGCTACCACTTTGGATCGATGGGGCTGGAAAAGTTCTATCAACCACAGGGACTCCCAATAGACTGAGTCTTTGAAATTTTTATTTCTGTGCTTTGGATACTATCCCAAGACATGGCCACATGGCTGAACAGAGTGGCAGAGTTTCACTGGATCTCTTATGTTCTGAAATGACCTAGCTGGAAAGCCATCCCAAAAGTTGAAATTTCATTGGAAGATATGCAAGGAAGAAAGCAGTGGCAGGAGACTCTTGGTTACTTTCTGGCAGGGTATGGGAATCTTATGGGAGGGCCATAAAATGCAGTATTTGTGATCAAGGTAGTTTAAATTTACTCAGAGTTGGATGATAATAAGACTACACTGAAACAATAACCAAATAGAGGCAACAGAGGAGGGAAATGAGGATGGAAGCAATGTTCTTTGATAAAAGAACCATATGTGCAGAAAAGAGAGCACAGTACATTCAAGGAACTAAAAGATTAGTCATAGGTGAATGTCTAATGATTAAGGAAAAATGACAAGACATGAAGAGGGAGAGGAGAAAAGGTGCCATTACTTGAAAAGGAATAAACTGTAAAAGAAGACTGGACTTCATTCTGGGATAAGCAGAAACATATCAAACTGTACAGAGGGGTAGGATAGGATAAAATTTTATGGGAAGCAATACAGAAAGTAGATTGGTGGTGCCAGCATTATGGCACAGTAGATTAAACCACTACATGCCATGATAGCATACCAAGTGAGCGCCGGTTTGAGTCCCAGCTGCTCCAGTTGTTATCCAGCTCCCTGCTAATGAGCCTGTAAAAACTGCAGAAGATTGTCCAAGAATCTGTGCCTCTGTCACCAACAAGGAGACCCAGATGAAGTTCCAAGTTCCTGGTTTCAAACTGGCCCAGCACTGGCTGTTCCAGCCATTTGGGGAATGATCCAGTAGATGGAAGATCTCTGTCCCTTCACCCCCTCTCTGTAACTCTGCCTTTTAACTAAGTAAATAAATCTTTAAAAAAAAAAAAGCAGATTGGAAGTGAAATGTGAGGTTGATTAAGATGATGATGATGATAGATAAGGAAGAAAAAGAGTGATCACCTTCAACTCTATCACCACTACAATAGAATATGTGAGAATACAAGAGCCTCTTTTGAGGTCTCAAGTGCCTCTACTTAATGCAAAGCGTGAAACCAACTCCTGAGAAGAACTTACTAAATAAACACCAGCTGACACATATGAGTTCAGTGCTCTTTCTATAGGTGGTTGGCTTGATTCTCTCAAAATGTGGCACTGCAAGAGTAACTGGTAGAATAAATATCAAATTCATGTATTATTCTTGAAAACCACAGTGTAATGAAGCAGGTGTTGTGGAATAGCTGTGGTTAAATCTGCGACTTGGAATGCGAAGTACTGGTTCGAGTTCCTACTATATATTCCACATCCGATCTAGCTCCCTGCTAATGTGCCTGGGTAGGTAGCAGATAGTAGCCTCAGTAGCGTAGTTCCTATCACCCATGTGAGAGACCTGCATGGAGTGCCTGGCTCCTGCCTTCAGCCTTGCCTTGCCCTGGCTGCTGAAGCCATCTGGAGAATGAGCCAGCAGATGGAATAGCGCTCTCTTTCTCTCTCTCTCCCCTGCTCTTTCTTGCTCTCACTTTCTTTGTCACTCTGCCTTTCAAATAAATGAATAACTTTTTTTTAAAAGAAAGCCACATAGTAAGTTATGATTTTAGGTTTTGTGGAAAAGTTTACAAATGGAAGTATCAACAAAGTTGATATTTTGTTACCTATCTAATAGACCTCATTAGAGGCATTGAAGGTTAGAGCAGTAGAGGGAATTATAGATTAGTTTTTATAACATATTTATTGAATGTATGGGAAAATCATCTTATAAAAGGATTAAAGATGTGCTTGTTGCATTGTAAAGCAAAATAATGAAAAATTAGTAGCATCTTTTGAACTACTTTTTTTTTTTGCAATTTTTGCACTGTGTATGACTATCATTTACAAAAGTAAGTTTCAAGTGGATTTTCATCATAAGTGATTCTCTAGGATCACATACTCCAAGGTATATTCTCCAAGATGCACCACTAGTAAATGTAGTAGCTAGTTTGTGTGGATATATGTGTGGCTGTGTGCAGAGGGTGTGGTGGGGGGTGATGGTAATGAGTGGGAGAGTTCTAGTTTCATAAATATTTGGAAATGGTGATAAAAAATGCCCAAAACCCAATATATTTCTTTATTACAGGATATTTAAGAGCTTTTAATAGGCTAATCTACTTTCAGAAGTGGAATGATGAGAGGATTTCCATCATTCCAAAATGTTGAATATCACATCAGATGGACATACTGTTTTTCATAAATTGTGCCCATCATATTGACTGACATCTTCAGGATTGACACTGTAATTATATATTATATGAAAAGCTCTTAGAATTTATCTACATTTATATTACATATTTCATTTAAGTATATCACTGGAAGTTAATCAACTTCTTTCAAAATTTATATGGAAGGAATTGACAGATAAAGCAGTTCAAAGCCTACATAAATCACATCAGCTCTTTCCTACTCTGAATATTTTATGATCTACTTCAAGAGAGTTGGCAGTGTCTACCACCGCCTTAATTGGATTATTCATCTTGTGCCTGTCAATCTTATCCCTTAATAAAAGTATTTCCTTTGGACTTAGTTTTGTACTTTTCTATGAGTATAAGCAATAATTGAAGATCCAAGTTAAATTCAGGGACAATGAGACACAACAAATGTAAATAACTGTGGAGATCCTTAAATGAAAGACCGTTATCCATGAACAGCTAGGTGTGCCCAAGCAAGGCCTAATGGCTAATATACATCATTTGACATTATGTAACATGAAACATGCAACCTAATTTCAGAGACCTTATATTGGGGATGAATACATATTAGAATTAAAGAACTGTATATTATGCAGCTGACTTGGTGTTTTATAAACTGTACTTTGGGAAACACTTTTTCCTCTGTGATAAGGAGCGAAGTCCCTATAAAATTGCCAAACTTTGCACTAAGTGATTTTTCAGATTTGAGATTTGCAAAAACTCACATGAGTCTTCAGGTAATTTCTCAGAGGCATTATTGTATTCCTCCAGTCAGCCCATATTTCCTCCAGGACTGAGCTTTTTCAAATTTTAAATATATGAAAGTTTATCAATATTTAAACATTTCTTATATTCAAAACTTTATTGTCTAAATATGCAGAAGAAAAGTGAGAATGCAAGTCCCAATTTTAAAAGCAAAATGCAAATCCATTTTTGTTCTTAATATCTATTTCACTTTTTCATTTTTAAACATTTTATCCATTTTCCCTACAATTTTGTTTTCCTCTTTTTGCCAAATTAACACATCTGAGTGACATTTTAAAGACTGTCAAAACAAGGGAAAAACACATGTGATCTTAATTAAGTTTAAGTGCGTGTTTGCCAATGCAAGATTCGTAGTTAAGAAAATCAGCATTTTATTTTAGAGAGGGAAAGTGGAAGTTTACAAGTCTGTTCTTGCTTTTTAAGTCAAAATGAGTGTCTCTCTCTGTCAGAATCATGTATCACTGTAGAGAAGGCGAGTAGAAGTTTATAGATCTATTCTTGCTTTTGAAGTAAAAACAGTCTTCTCTGTCTCAGAATTCGTTTACCACCCTGACTCTGAGTCCTTTGATAATAATAGTTCCAGGGTATGCATTGAGAGAGATGTGAGAATTACCTCTGTAATAAGTCTAGGATTGTGTCTTGAACACTATTAAGTTTCTTACAAAAATCTAAAATGGCTTCCCTACTTGTGTTGAATAGTAATCCCTCCCCTAATATATGTCCATGTCTTAATCCCTAAACCTGTAAATGTAAATTTACTTGTGAAAAGTGTCCTAGCAGATGTAATTAGCTTGAGGATCTTGAGATGAGACCATTCCAAATTATCCTAGCGAATCCTACACTAACCTTCCCTTTCCTTGTCTAGCTTCAGGTGGCTCAAGTTTTCTTCAATTGTGACTTCACGTTCTCTCCTGTTCTTTGTCTTATACCTGTCATTGAGGTTAAGACTCCTTTGGAGACTTCAGAGGCAACATGGGACTGATGACAGTTTAATTTCAGACTTCTTACCTCCAGCATTGCAAGGGAACACATTTTGGTAAGTCACCAAAGTTGTGATTCTGCTACCACAACCATTGGGTGTAAAAGCCTCCTCAAATATTTAATGTCTACCATCTTTTGAAGTCCTAGGGACCAGGAATATATGCTTGAGAACTGACTCCGCAAATGTGGGGGCAATGACTTGAGTTTTCAGTGATTTTTATTGACTAACAGGGTATGATGGTGTTTTTTTCTGTTCTGCTGAAATTGTTGGGAGGACTTGAGGATTTTTTTTTAATGAAGCACATTATGAACTATGAGCATTAGATGAGGAGATTTTAGAAAGTTTATGGGAAATATGCACTATGAAAAAACTATACATAAATTTCAGACTGTTTTTCCCCTAAACAAGCTTGTTCTGATGTGGTATAACATGTCTGAACAGGATCTGGTTTAGAGTACTAAGATGGATATAATATACGTTTCAAAATAATCCATATCAGGGCAGTGTGAATTATTGTTAAAACTGAAGACAGAACGAACACCAAATTTATGATTTACCTTCGGTGGAGGAATGATGAAATCATGGAGACTTTGTGAGAAGTTTAAGACGATGCCTCTAAGAAATCAGCAGTTCATAAATGGAGTTTATAATTTAAAAAGGGGTGGGATAATGTTGAAGATGAAACCTTCAGTGATATATCATCCACATTAATTGTAAGAAAAAATTTAACCTTCTTTATGTCTTAATTGAAAAGAAGCCACAATTAAGCAGAATAGCCAAAAGCATAGAAATCTCAATTGGTTCAGTTTACACAATTCTGAATAAAAAGGGAAAGTGGAGTAAACTTTTTTATTATTTATTTTTTTGACAGGCAGAGTGGACAGTGAGAGAGACAGAGAGAAAGGTCTTCCTTTGCCGTTGGTTCACCCTCCAATGGCTGCCGCAGATGGCGCGCTGTGGCCGGCGCCCTGCGCTCAGCCAATGGCAGGAGCCAGGTGCTAGGTGCTTTTTCCTGGTCTCCCATGGGGTGCAGGGCTCAAGCACTTGGGCCATCCTCCACTGCACTCCCGGACCACAGCAGAGGACTGGCCTGGAAGAGGGGCAACCAGGACAGAATCCGGCGCCCCGACCGGGACTAGAACCCGGTGTGCCGGCGCCGCAAGGCGGAGGATTAGCCTGTTGAGCAATGGTGCCGGCCTGGAGTAAACTTTAATAAATGACAAAAACTATTGTACCAGATCAGTTACAAACAAGAGCAGAGTTCTCAATGGAAATTTTAAACAAACAGGAAAAGATCCTGGAGAATTTCTTCAAATAATTGTAGCAAGAGAATAAACTTGGTTTTAACATTTCTATCCCAAAGTCTAAGCATCAAGAGGTGTCAGTGACTCAATCAAATCAGCTGTGAATCTGTCAAAAGCAAAAATCCTGACAACAGTTTGTTGTCACTGTTGTTGCTGCTGCTTCTGTTGATTTTGCTGCTGGAGATGATCTAGGCATTTTGCTTCTTGACTTTCTGGAAGGCTAAATAATAATAATATCTGATTACTAGGAGAGTATGTTGAGAAAATTAGCCAAAGCTTTAGCAGCAAACACTCAAGAAATCTCCACAAAACAATCCTCTAGTGGGACAACGTTCTGATCATTCGTCTCATCAAATAAGGGCAATTTTATGAGACTTTCAATGAGAAACCATTAGGCATCAATTTTTTAAAAATTTATTTATTTATAGAGAGTAGAGTTACAGACAGAGACAGCTAGAAAGGTCTTCTATCCGCTAGTTCACTCCCCAAATAGTTGCAATGGCTGGAGCTGAGCTGATCCAGAGACAGGAAACAGGTGCTTCTTTTGGGTCTCTGACATGGGTACAGGGGCTCCAGCATTTGGGTCGTCCTCCACTGCTCTCCCAGGCCATAACAGAGAGCTTAATTGGAAGAGGAACAGCTGAAACATGATTTGGTGCCAATATGGGATTCTGGTGCCACATTCAGAGGCTTTGCCTACTACACCACAGTGCCGGCCCCTAGGCATCAATCTTACAGTCTTGATTTGCTGCATTCTAACTTCTTTCTGTTTCTCAATATTAATATGTCTTTAAAGGACTCAGTTTTTTAATGGATGGGCTAAATGGCTGGTATCATCACTTGAATCAATGTCAAAATCTATGTAACTTATGTTGAGAAATAGTTTCTACTTTCAAATCTGTACCTTGTTATTACATTTTTATCAAAGTTTGGAAATTCCCTCATGTCTGCAGTTATTTTGGAAGCCTTTTCAGTGGCATAAATCTTAATACCTCATATTTTATTTTGTTATTTAGAATTAATTTATCAAGCGATCTTTTATAATTCTGACAAAAGACACAATGAAATGACAATGACTGATAGCATACACTCTCTTTACTATGTCTAAGTTTTCTTATCTGTTAAATGGAGATCCTCTGAAAATAACAGCCTCATGAGTTTTTGAGTAAGTTAATACATGCAAAGAAATCCAGAAAGCACCTGAGATATAGTAGAGGCTCAATAAATGAGAATTATTGTTATTTATACTATCACTATTATATATATGTATATGTACATGAATATATATATGTATATATATATATATAAAATACTGCTTATCAGCAAGCTAACCACAAAGTAGAAACTCAACATATGTGTCCTGAGTAAATACCTAATCTATGTAAGTTTGATTTACTTGGAATATTCCTAACAGAAAAGTCTAGATATTCATATATATGGAGACATTTTTTGGTCTTTGCTCTAAGCGTGATAAAGTTATGGTATGGTAAAGGCATCTTGGACTCTAGAACCAGACACAATTGAACTTAATCTTTGCTCAAAAGCAAATTCTCTTTGTAACAGAGGCAGATTACTCTTAGGAGAGGCATTATCTGCTCATCCTTCCTCCTCTTCTGGATTCATGAGAATCCAGAGTCTGTGACCTAGTTGGAGGTCAGGGATGGTGGGATCAAGATGGAAGCTCTGATGCAAGTTTAGAGCAACTTTGCAGGGATTTACAAAATGATATGAGAGAAAGAGAGATGAATTACTATTGAATTAAAAACTCAAAAGTTAGTGTAGAGAAAGAGGTTGGAAAGAAGAAATGAGATAATAGAAACGAGACAAAGGTAGCTAAGTGGAACAGAAAGGAAAGAAGACATCTATGAGGTTAGGGTATATGTTTCTCCTTAGATTAAATGAGGCACATCTCTGTGATTATGGTAAATTTCACCCTTTTAATTTTAACCAGTGAGGTTTCATCAATCCTGTTACAGTAGTTTCAAGTAAGTGAAAAAGTCCTAAATAATGTGTCATTCAATCTATTTGAGTTTTGTTTCTTCCCTTTAAAATGTGAGTATTAGTATTTAAGATCCTGGTCTTGAGAATTAGAGATTATATCTACAAAATGAATAGCTCTGAATCTAAAGCAGTAAACTTTTGAACTGTTATTGTATTTGTCTTCCTACTCCATTTTATGCTTTTTATTTGTTATTATTATGGTTGATTTGCTTTCATATAAAAACAAACAAAACACCAGAAATGATAGAATTTGTATTTGGATCATGAAAGCAACATAAGAATTTTTGAATAAATATGTGGAGACACAATTTTGTCAACTCTCCAAGGTTTAATAACCCCATGGATTTTATTATACTGTTTTTTTCCTAAGAGCATCAACCAGGATTAGAAACATTTAGTAAACCATATTTTGTCTACATTAGTCCAAATGAGCAGATGTTCCCAAGTCCTTTACTGAAATTGTTTGGATATGTGCGCACACCCTTCACTACTAGATGGGTGGTTCCTATTAGTTTGGCCAGTTGAGTCAAATAATCAGCCATTCACTCAAGCGACCATGTGATCTACTTGTACCCTTACCCAACTGAATTATTTGATTATATTATTGATCTGTTTCATATTTAACTTTTATACATTTTTCCTTAATTAGAAGCAGCATTACAAAGCATAACAGAATGTTTTACAAAGCAAAATCGGATAAATGAAGGGATAGACATGAAATAGTATGGCTTCTAGAGAAGATGAGGAGTAACTACCTTTGCCTGAGGTGTATATCAAGCTATCTTCACATCTTCACTTTATAGCTGGACAGACTGAAATTCAGAGAGATGGAACTTAAACAAAAGTCACAGGGTATCCCAAGGGACCAAATCATGACCAGAAGAGTTTGAATATGCTACTCAGTAAGAGCCAGTATACAAATGATGGGAACCTTGTCTGGGTCTCCAAGGAACGCAGTTTCACTGATATGATTTTTGGCAATTGAAGAGCTAGGAGACTCGG
Organism: Sylvilagus floridanus; assembly: GCA_949820135.1. Classification (NCBI taxonomy): domain Eukaryota; kingdom Metazoa; phylum Chordata; class Mammalia; order Lagomorpha; family Leporidae; genus Sylvilagus; species Sylvilagus floridanus. The sequence goes on from OX463243.1 coordinate 80,846,586, forward strand.
TGCAGGGAAAGTGAAAGGGGTAACTGCTATTCCCCAACCATTAGGTGGAAATAATGTAGGGAAGGAAAACAGATTTGAAGAAGGACTGCCACTGTCCAATTGCCTCATTTACCCTGGTGCTGTCTATCTAGAGAGTGAACTGGTTTGAGCTAAATAATGTGAGTCAGTGTTTTTGCTCATTTCCAGCTATTAGGCATTACATCATGCTTGTCTAATAGCTTATATGAGGTAGTAAGTCTTTTGTCAAGGACTATGTATTCTTTAATGTATCTTTCAGCAATGCATGCGATAAATATTTGTAGGATACCATGTGGGTGTTCAGAGACAATATTCCTTAGGGTTACTGATGACTTTTTCTTGCTGCCACCCAGTTTAAATGTTGTATTCTCTAGGAAGCTAGTTCCATATCTACCTTTCTGCCTTTAAAATCAATGTTTCCTCTCCTTAAGAGTGTAAAATATTTATCTGTTGTTACAAACATTTGATTATGCTTTATTATTGTGTTAATTAAATACAGCAGACTGCTTTCTTAGCCATCAAATCTCAGAAATTTGTAAGCTTCTCCTGTAAAAATCTGCTTTATCTCAATAATTAATGTAGTGATTTCCACTTAGTAGAAAAAATTTTGAAATAGGAACAAATATAAATGTGTGTGCTTCGTAAGCCCTTGGAAAATCAGGTAAAGTTTGCTCTTATTTTTCCTCAAATATTTGGTGTTTGTTTCTGTGCTTCCCACTTCCTTACAGATAAGTGTTATTCTCATTTGTTATCCAGGATATTCTCATGATGTAATCATAAACCACCCCATACTAAGATATAGAAGACAGGCTAGCATTGCGGCACAGCAGGTTAATCCCCTGTATACAGTGCTGACATTCCATATGAGCCCTGTTTGGAATCCTGGATGCTGTACTTTCCAACCAGCTCCCTGCTAATGTCCCCGGGAAAGCAATAGAAGATTGCCCAAGATCTTGGGGCCCTGCCACCCAAGTGAGAGACCTGGACAGGGTTTTAACCTCCTGACGTGAGCCTGGCCCAGATCTGGCTGCTGTGACCATTTGGGGTGTAAACCAGTGGATGGAAGCATGCTCGCTCGCTCTCCTTCCCTCCCGCCCTCCTCTCTCCACCCCATTTCTGTTTCTCCCTTTATCTGTCATTCTACATTTCAAATAAAATAAACCTTTTAAAAATATGTAGAAGACTGATGAATCCCCGTGGAGTTTCACTGTTGCTTTGGAAAATGTATCAAGTTGAAGAATTGTGAATTTAGTGAACTGACAGAGATAACTATTTGGAGAGATACATTAAGAAAGCAGTGCTTCCTCATGTGTGATTTCAAAACATGTTTTACCCTACATAAGATGTAAATGTGGCTAATTGTCATTAGAAATGAGATCACTTAATCCTATAACTTAGATTAATTTTAGTTCACTAAATCCTGTGGCCCTGGATCACTTACAATGAGTATCAGAGTCCATATCTAATGAATCTGAAAATTGTCTTCCACAATTTTCCATTTATTATTTCTAAGATATGAGTTGAAAATAAAATTGAAACATTTACTTTATAATCCAGGCCTACAATTGGATACAAACCAGGTAAAGTGAAATCAAAGAACTAAGCGGTTGAGTATTAGCCATTTTGTGCATACAAACTGGAGGCAAGGTAGCAAAATATATGAAAGTCGGTCGTTATAAGGAAGGAAGAAAGGAGACAAGCAGGAAGAGAGGAAGGGTAAGATGGAAGGAAGGAAGAGAAGAAGGAAGAAAGAAAAGAAAAAAAGGAGAGGAAAATAATTGAGAATGAACCTGAACACATTAAATACCACATGTCATTAACTGTTGGAAAAATAGATGTGTCCTACAAAACCCAAGTGCATAGTAACCGACATAAATATTTTCTGCAAAGATCCACACCATCCTGAGTTTGCGTCTGTTTATGATTGATGACAGCGAATCTTGGCCTGAGAAGACAATCTTTATTCACATCACTCAGCAAAGCTGGTTTTTAATTGCCCAAATATATCTCAATCTTTAGAGTCAGTAGTTCTTAACTAGGTAATGTCAACATTGGACTTGGCCAGTGGAACTGAACTTCAGTGGGACTCAAAGTACCTCTAAAGGCAACTTTCCTGTCAAGTGGATCATAATCCAAACTTCTGAGGTACATTTCTTTTTCTCCTCTTTGTTTTCCATAGGATGCGATTATACAAAGATCAAATATACTTGTCGATAGTTCGTTTTCATCCTCCACTCTGATTTATAGTAGTTAGAAAATAGTGTTAATGGGATATTAACCACTTAGTGTTTGATTTATGTATATGAACACTTGAATTTTTTGGACACACACATTTTTATTTACATTCTCACCGTGATTGCAATGAAGATATTTCATTGTGTCTCGACACATCCTACCACTACAACTTATAGTTGAAAAATACAAACCTTAGAAAATTTGATTAGTTCATACAAAGTCACAAGCCAGTAAATGGCAGGGCTGAGATTTGTGTGCAAGTCTCTAGGATTCCAAAACATGCACTTTTTCATCATATCATCACTGATGTTTTGTTCCAAAATGTGACAAAATATTTTACTGAAAAACTGTATCAAATATTGTCTGAAATACTTTCTGTAGCACTGATATTTGCCATCAGAAAATCTTCCATCAAAATTATTAAAAAAAGGATGTGAGGTATATGGGGACTTTTTGTATTACTTCACAATTTTAGTTTTGTAAATTTAAAGCTATTCTGAAATAACAAATTAACAATTATTAACTGATAATTAGGATACTTTATCATTTCTAGAACACTTGACAACATTTTCTGATTTAATCTTCTAACAATTGGCCAAGGGCTCCAGTTAGGATAGATGAGGCTGTGATGCAGTGACAAAGGACCTGCTAAATCTCAATGGCTATATCCAACGAAACATTTATTTCTCACTCATATCTTATGGGATGTGGGCAAATCATCACAACATCTCTTCACACCTAGAAATACAAAGGATCCAGAGTGCTCCTAGTTTCTGGTTTTGCCGCCCTTACAGATGCATTTCCTGTTGCTGTTGCACATGAAGACTGCAGGCTCGTCCTGCAAGCCCCACACTGTTGAATGGTAGGGCGACGGCATTCTTTGACAAGAAGCACTGGAGACATTTTCGGTGAACATGTCCATTTATTAACACTCAGGTGCAAGTTTTTAAAGGACAGGCAAGGAGGGAGTAGCTAATTCAGGGCAACACTATTTCTATAGGATAAAGCCAATACTGAAGCCTCTATGCTTCAACAATCAACTTGAAGGTCATGCAGCCTATATAGCTTTCCAGGTGGTCCATATGGGTCTGGGCCACACCTGGGAGCTATTTAACCTGGTTGACAATTACAAGACCGTTCAACAGGAAGCAGGGGTGGGGAAGTGTACCTGGGTCCCTACCACCTGCCAGCAGTCATGTGTGGCTCTCAGTGTGCCTGAGCCCCCAGCCATGGTCTTTCCCTGGAGGAATGGTGTACCGTGTCCTCTTAACCTCCTACATGGATTAGACATGCATTCTCCCAGCCAGCTACAGGATCACCCACAGAAGACAAAGTATCAGAATTAATTCTTGTTTTTCAAACCCTCCTATTATAAGTGATAATTGACATAGCCTATTGTTCAGAATGAGTTACAGGACTTCAGTCTAATTTTAAGGAAATCTAAGAATTTCCCACAAGGGAAAAATCCAGGTATTTGTAATTTTGACTATGCTAAACTTGTGCTCTTTTCTCTTTTACATAAAAGTCTACTGTATGGTTCTCTAAAAGATGTGGATTTCTCTGTATCAGAAAATAGTTTAATTTTATTCATGGCCAATCACAAGCAAGTGCATATGTCACCAGAGAAAAGAGCTGTAGAAGCCATGGGGTTTTGTCTTCACACAAGAAAGACTTCAGGCATGAGACATTCTGGGCATCCATCAGAATGGAAGGGATAGATAGAGAGTGCCCAGTCACTCCCACTGCGGGAGAGTGAGGTTACGTGGTTGAATGGAGAGAATATACCTCCAGAGGTCAGGCAGCAGAGCTGAGCTCCCAGTCTTGGTTTAGACTCCTGGTTTTTAAGGGAGTGTGTTTACCAACCTCCCCCTCTCCTCCAGGACAAAGGATGGGGAGCCCTAGCAGAAAGGTTTGTTGGGTAAAAATGAGCAAATTTCTCCCCAGATTTGCAGACTAGAGAGGCTTCCCTTATGGAATCTGTGAAGGTTTTATTGCACCATGTTATCAGGTCAGATAACCCATCTGGTCCTGAGGACAGAGAATTCTCCTGGGAGCTTTCTTTGGGGGAAGAGCTGGGACACCTGGAAGGTGATCAGGGTCTGGGCAGAACTTTGAAATACAGACGCTGGACTGCTGTAGATGTCAGTTTCCTTGGTCCTTTTTACATACATCTTTGTATTACTCAAGAGCATTGATAATAAAAAATTAAAGCTTCCGTAATCATATATTTTCTTAAAGTTTATCTCACTTCTTCTTACAAATGTAATACATTAATGTGTGCAACACTAGAGCTTGTGACTTCAACACTAGAGCTTGTGCCTTCTATTTGATTGTCTTTTGGTACCTTTTGTCCAACCTCTGTCTATCACACTCCCATTCCTTCTCCAAGCCTCTGGTGATCACTATTCTAACCTCAGATCTACTGCTAAACAAACAACCACCAAATAATGATAATAATAAAACGTTCTACATGTAAGAGGGCACATGTGATATATTTTTTGTGTCTGATTTATTTCATTTAGCATAATGATCTCCAGATCCATCCATTTTGCTGCAAATATCAAGATTCCATTCTTTTTACAGCTTAAAAATATATTCTCTCTTGCATATATACATTTGTATATATACACATTTTGTATACATATATTTGTGTATACACATTTCTATATATACACACATATATACTTTTTCTTTATTCATTCATCCATTAATGGACACCCAGTGTTATCCGTGTTAAAATATTGCAGTGTATCTTGTTAAAATGTGTAAGTATTACCTTTTATTAAAAAATAGAAACACAAAAAAAGTTCTTGCCTCTTATACTAATTTGTACCTCATGCAATAGTAACAGCTAGTCACTTATTTTTTCAGGAAATGTTTCTTGAGTATTTACTATATGAAGTGTTTAGGATATAATTAGGTGTTTAGGATAGTTAGCTGTTTAGGATATAATGCTTGCTAACATGAATGTCTTTTTATTTATGCATAAAATGCTGTCTTTGACATCTTTTTTTTATTTATTTCACAGGTAGTTATAGACAGTGAGAGAGAGACAGACAGAAAGGTCTTCCTTCCGTTGGTTCACCCCCCAAATGGCCGCTATGGCCAGCGCAGCAGCGATCTGAAGCCAGGAGCCAGGTGCTTCTTCCTGGTCTCCCATGTGGGTGCAGGGGCCCAAGCACCTGGGCCATCCTCCACTGCCTTCCTGGGCCACAGCAGAGAGCTGGCCTGGAAGAGGGGCAACCAGGAATAGAACCCAGCATCCATATGGGATGCTGGCACCACAGGTGGTGGATTAACCAAGTGAGCCAGAACACTGGCCCTAACATCTTTATAATCTCTAATTCAGCTCTTCCTAGTTGACACACACCATTCAGCATTTGTCTCCACTTATCATCTACAGTAGGACACTGCTCTTTCCCTCTCTCTCCAAAAGAATTCAGGAATTCCCCCGAATTAACACAACAGTAAGCACAATTAGACTTAGCACAGGAGAGACATAGTTTTCTTGTGAAGTAGTGGAAAACTTGGCATCATCTTTAAACTTAATCCAACTGCTGTCAGATTTCTAAAGCCGAAAACCGAAATGTCAGACAGGAAAAAAGTGTTCTATCCATAGTGACTGCTGAGGATGACTCATGAAAGATGGCTGTGTGTGTGTGTGTGTGTGTGTGTGTGTCTGTGTCTGTCTGTCCCTCAATCACTGGCAAATTACTAGCACTAGGAACTGAGGAAGCACACTATTATTGAACCAGCAAGAAATGTAGATTCAACTGATATTTGATTTTTTTTTGGTTAGCTTTGAAATTTTCTTGAAACATGTAGGGAAGTAAAAACAAACTTCAAGCACAAAATACAAAAGCTGTGTTATTGTTGTCGCTGTTTTCTTTTGTTGGATGGATGCTTTTGCATTGACTTTTCTTTTAGCTTTCTGGTGTCCACCCAGCCATGGTTAAAGTATTCACAAGCAGACTGGAAAGCTTTACTGGAGGAAATAGCTTTAAATTTCAAAGCACACAAAAAAATTTAGAGGGGCCAGTGCTGTGGCACAGTAGGTTGAGCTGCCATCTGCAGCACTGGCATCCCATATGGGGCCCTGAGCCTTGGCTCCTCCACTTTCAACCTAGCTCCCTGCTAAGGTGTCTGGGAAAGCAGTGGACGGCCCAAGTACATAAGCACCTGCACCCCTTGGGGGATCCAAATGAAGCTCCTGGCTTCTGACTTCGGCCTGGCCCATCCTTGGCTGTTGCAACCATTATCTCTTATCTCTGCCTCTGCCTCTCTTTCTGTATAACCCTGCCTTTTAAATAAATAAATCTTTATTAAAGAATTAGAGAGCTTTTTTTCTAATACAAGTTTCTTATTAATAAAGGAATAATGCCTATCATGAAGGTATTTTAGAAATTGATTTGTTTTGGCCGGTGCCATGGCTCAATAGGCTAATCCTCTGCCTGTGGCACCAGCACCCCAGGTTCTGGCCCCGGTTGGAGTGCCGGATTCTGTCCCAGTTGCTCCTCTTCCAGGCCAGCTCTCTGCTGTGACCTGGGAAGGCAGTGGAGGCTGGCCCAAGTGCTTGGGCCCTGCACCCACATGGGAGACCAGGAGGAAACACCTGGCTCCCGGCTTCGGATCGCTGCTGTGCTGGCCGCAACGGCCATTGGAGGGTGAATCAACAGTAAAAGGAAGACATTTCTCTCTGTTTCTCTCTCTCTCACTGTCCACACTGCTGTAAAAAAAAAAGAAATTGATTTGTTTTAAAATAAGTTTTTTGCTTACATGTTCTTTTTCTTATGAAGTCAATTTCTCTTTTCCTCCTCTTCTTGGGTGCTCACTTAGGCTTCTTTACCTAAACAGGAAAATCTTTACCACATGGCTTCTATTTGCCATTTACTGCCCTGCTCTTGAAATGAAATGCTCATCATTTTACCAAACAGCAGATTATGAAGCCATGGGTAAGTGTTGTGGGGTGTGGTGTGAGGGCCATGATGAACTGAGAGAGAGGAAATGTCTAATGCTGCCTGGGAATGTGGGAGATTATTTCATAGAACAGGTTGAATTCATGCAATGTGTAGAAGGAGGAATAGAGCAATGGAATGAGAGTACCATGGGCAACTGAGTCTTAGTTCACAGATGTAGAATTCAGGGCAGGTAGACTGAGCTGTGGTGGGAAATGAAATCGAAGGAAGAATAGTCATGAAGAGCATGAGAAGCCACCTGAATATATTTTACTTTTCACCATAAGTATGCCTTCTAAGCTCTCTATCTCCCAACCCAAAATTATAGTGACATGAAGTAGGTATATATGAAAGGGGGAGAATTCATGTGATGTTTCCATGTGTTTCTCATATGGTACACTATGTGGAAGTGAAAAACTTGGTGGGTGCCCAGGGAGTTTCCATCACATCATTAAATAGAATGATTTACTGAGGTCCGTTGATTACTTTCTATACATGTAGCACAGAATGTGAAGTGGAGGCCGGTGCTGCTAATCCTCTGCCTGTGGCACCAGCACCCCAGGTTCTGGCCCCGGTTGGAGTGCCAGATTCTGTCCCAGTTGCTTTTCTTCCAGTCCAGCTCTCTGCTGTGACCCGGGAAGGCAGTGAAGGATGGCGCAAGTGGTTGGGCCCTGCACCCACATGGGAGACCAGGAGGAAGCGCCTGGCTCCTGGCTGGCTGTAGTGGCCATTTGCGGGGTGAACCAACGGAAGGAAGACCTTTCTGTCTGTCTTTCTCTCACTGCCTAACTCTGCCTGTCCAAGAAAAAAAAAAAAAGAATCTAAAGTGGAAAGAGCTAAGAAATATCAATTAAATTTTATTCAAGAAAACACCTTTACCCTTCACCAAAGTATGCAGACCATTTTGGTAGATAAAAAGGATATGAAGAGCGGGTAAGGGGGGAGGGTTGCGAGGGGAGAAGGAAAGTGAGGGGGGCAAGCCATTGTAATCCAAAAGTTGTACCTTGGAAATTTATATTCTAAATAAAAGTTAAAAAAAAGGATATGAAGATGATGTGGGAAAACTCAGGGAGAGACATAGTTTGTTAGCTGGAGGTCACACCTTCCCCACCCCATGCAATCCTATCAGCCCCGCTATCAATCTGATGACCCCTCCCCAGGATTTACCTCCTCCTACATGGGATCTGGGGGAAGTACTATATAGCCACTCCCCTTTTTGAAGCTCATAAGAAGCATGATAAAAGGGAGGGGCTCGCTCTCTCTCTGTCTCTGTCTCTCTCTCTCTTCCCCCCACCATGGACCCAGGGAAAGCAGAGCATGAAAGTCCCTCTTAACCATTCATGGCCCACTCTCCCTAAATAAAGCCATCATGTTCCTGTGTATTCTCACTTTGCAAATAAACCTTATCACTCTACACATAGTGTTTGTGCCTGTACTTAGAATTTTCTAAGCAAAAATGTAAGAGCCAGAAAGAAGAGTTTGGGCCTAACCTATGCCACAACAAAGACACATTGCTTCTACCTTCAGTACTTTCAGAACCTGAGGCATGAAACAGAGGTTGGAGTGGTTCCTAGTGCTTCAATTACTGCCTTCTGTCAAGTTTCTACTGTATGTGAATCACTGTGTTTGAAGGATGGAAGAACCACATTTGAATATGTTACATCATCTGCTTCAGAAAGCTCGTGGTGGACTGCCTAAATATTGTATGCCACCAATGGGAATATAAAGATCATTATAGACTAATTGACTATGACAGAGTTTACTTCAGAGTAATATATAATTTTCTTTTATTCTAGCTAATTTTTAATTACTTATCTGAGAGGCACACAAGCAGACCAACAGACAGAGGGACAGAAATAGAACTTTCATCCGTTGTTCACTTCTAAAATGCCCACAATGGCCGGAGCAGACCGGGTGGAAGGTTGAAACTGGGAGCTCAGCTCGGGTCTCTCCCATGTATGGCAGAAACCCAACTATGTGAATCATCACTTGCTGCCTCTGAGGGTTTGCATTAGCAGGAAGCTGAAGTGAGGAGCCAGATCCAGGAACTGAAGCTAGGAATTCTGCTGTCCCACATGGAGGCTTAACCACCAGGTCAAATGTCGTCTCTCTTTTAGGGTAGTCTGGATAGAGGGAAGGGAGTAGATATTTATTGACTTGCCTCTGAAATCAACTATAAAACCAGAGATTTTGCAAATAAAATCCCATCATCTTCACAATTCTTCAAAATAGATATTTTTATCTCCATTTTAAAGACAAGAAAACGTTTTGAAGAGGTTACAGTAACCTCCCTAAAGATAAAAATTGCTAAAGGTATGGTTTTAAACTTCAGTGTTTTTGATTCATAGGCATGATTTATTCATGCTATCTGGGCTAAGTGGAACTAGCTGAACTAAATGTAATTAAGAATAGCTTTGAGACAGAAGTTACTGACATTCACAAAAACTTGATTCTGAGATTCTTATAAAGACACATGAGACTTCTGTCAGAGACTTGGGTGACCAATATTGTCTTAGGAGGTCAAACTTGGACAGAAGTAAAACAATGGAAACTTCTAGACCTACCATGTTCAGAGGGTTGCCTTTGCAGATACAGGAGTTTCCCAGCAGGTAATATGTATGGTTTCTTTTTGTCTGGCTTAAAATCTTCTGGCACTGGTTATATGGCTGGAACCAGTTTGGAGCACTTCTGTTTTTTGTTGTTGTTGTAGTTGTTGTTGTTGTTGTTTTTTCTGAACACGCATAAAAATGTTGAATAAATAATTAGTCTGTGCACATTGTTTCTTGCCAGGGAATACATTAACAAAACTGCAGGCCTTGAAGCACAGTATTGGTTTAGAAGGCTTATCATAGAATCTGATATTGCAGATATTAAGATGTGAAGGTTTGCACATGACAGGAGAGAGCATGAATGACTTTGGTTTGACAGTCTGTCACTTGAAATGTGGACAGTGGCATGACAGGCCTTAGCAAAAAAAAAAAAAAATGAATTTGGGATTGTAAATAATGCCTGACCCGACATTTCCCTTGTGGGGACTCCAGTAATGGGGTCCAGCTGTCGAACATGATGCTCCATTGAGTTGTACAGGAAAATAACATTTTTTTAAAAAAAAAATTGATATTGTAAATTTAGATCCACGGCTGAATGCCATTTGTTTTTGTGCTTTACAATTCAAACCAGATTATTTTATGCTGAAGCCACAAAAAAACAATCACCCTGCCAGCCCCCATCCTTCCTCCCTCCTGACAGATCTGCTCTTTTGTTCTCAAAACACAGGTTGGAGTTGTTTATTGAATTTTTCTTGCTGGGGCTACATGATGAAAAGCTTTCCTAACCAATCCTGAAATGCTAGGGTGCTTTTAGTCAGTGTGTAGGATTTTAGTTAATCCCAGAAGCTCAGGTACAAGGCTATAATGTAAGTTTTGTCTGAGGCTGAAAGACCCTTTTTGAAGACAGGATAGAGAATGCAGAGAATTGTGCTGGAAGAGAGAAGCCCTGGATTCTATCTTGTTTCTGTTATGCTGAGGTTGATCCATCTGCACAATAAGGACATTGGGAAATGACTTCATGGTCACTGGTCCATAATTCAGGACCTTGTGGAGATATGTGGAGATGTTTCAAAATTAAGTGTATCCATATATGCTCTGTAATCACTAAAGTCAAAGACTAGCTTTATAGTCTAACTGCTGCTCACGCTTTTGGAATTCACAAAGTCAAATCTTGGCCGCCATAGTTAAATGGATCATAAAGTTAATTTTTTTTCTCTTCAGTGTCCTCATTCATAGAATAAACTGGTGACCTAAGTAGAGATTCTAGGGTTTCTGGGACAAAGTTCAGACAGAGTTCTGGCTTGTCTCTCAAGTCCCTTATTGAGCTGACCATGTGATACCTCCCAAGATATAGCTCTGCAAGCTTCTTGCATACTCCCATGTCCTCAATTTTCACTCCAAAGATCTATACTATTTTATGCCTCTTTGCCTACTGATAGGGGCTACCTCCACTTAGGATTTCCCTACTTGCATTATTAAGCTAGGGTAAAACTGATAGTATAATATTCCAGAGATATCATATTTTCTTAAGTGGATTCTATGAGAAAACTGATGTCATAAATATTTTTTTCTGATTTGTAAGGCATGTGTTTTGGGGAGAAGCAAAGAGGAAAGAAGCTAATTTTCCATGGTCAAAAAAGAAAACGCTGCCGGTGCGGTGGGTCACATGGCTAATCCTCCACCTGCGACGCTGGCACCCCAGGTTCTAGTCCCGGTTGGGGCGCTGGATTCTGTACCGGTTGCTCCTCTTCCAGTCCAGCTCTCTGCTGTGGCTCGGGAGGGCAGTGGAGGATGGCCCAAGTGCTTAGGCCCTGCACCTGCATGGGAGACCAGGAGGAAGCACCTGGCTCCTGGCTTCGGATTGGTGCAGCACGCTAGCCGTGGCAGCCATTTGGGGGGTGAATCAACGGAAGAAGACCTTTCTCTTTGTCTCTCTCTCACTGTCTAACTCTGCCTGTCAAAAAAAAAAAGAAAAGAAAAGAAAAGAAAGAAAACGTTATGATCATACTACCAGTCACTTAAAGAGCCACAGGATAGTTAAGTGTAACAAAGTTGGAGAGTTCCTGAAAAAGATATTTAAGTTAGCATTTCATAAATGAGCCTAATGACAATTCCTTCTCTGATATGTAAGTTAAAAATACCCTTTAAATCTGAACCAATGGGAAACATTGGTTCAGATTTGCACACAATATATTGCATGGAGGTTATAAAAATTTCAGAGAACTATAATATACTTTACTTTTATCAATACAGTTATTTTATTTTGCGATAATTATCATTGTCATATGTAAATGCCAGATGTAATAGTGATATCTGTGTATGTTTTACTTGGTTTCCCACAATGATGAAATCTTGTAAAATTATGCAGCAATGTTACAACCAAGATGTTGACATTGATACACTGAAACCATAGACATTTGCATCATCACTAGGGTCCTTAACATTGCCCTTGTATAGCCCACACCTTACTACTCTTCTGCCTCTGTTGCCCCCTTAACTCCTGACAGCTACTAATCTCTCTTCTATGTCTGTAATTTTGTCATGTCAATAAAGTTTTATTAGTGAAATAACACAACATGAAATCTTGTGGGCTTGGGCTTTTACTCAGTATAATTTAACTGCATCTAGATTGCTGCTTATCCAGATTGGCTTATCTTTATTGCTGATAGTATGCCACAGTATGAATGAATCATGCTTTGTTTAATCACTCACCCATTGAATGCCCACTGGGTTATTTCCAGCTTTAGATTATTATGAATAAAACTTACATGGGCCTGAGTATACAGGTTTTTTGTGTGACTATAATTCTTCACTCTCTAGGTTAAATATGCACAGGAGTGCAATAGCTAGTTCATATGCCAACTGAATGTTTACTTTTGAGAAACTTCCTGCTGTTTTACTAAGTATTGTACCATTTTACATGTCCAATAGCAATGGTGAGTGATTTAATTTCTCCACATCCTAGCCAACATTTGTTGTTGTCACTGCTTTTCATTTAAGCTTTATGGAGTGGAGTGATAATGTACTATGGTTTAATTTCCATTTTCCTAATGTCTAATGAGAGAAAGAGAGAGAGTGTGTACACATATCTACAGATTCACTCCCTAGATGCCTGCAACAGCCAGGCTGGACCAGATGGAAGTCAGCAGCCCAGAACTCCATCCAGGTCTCCTATATGGGTGGCAGGGATCACAAGTAATTGAGATATCACCTGCTGCCTTCCAGAGTGTATATTAGTAGGAAATTATAATTTGGAACAGAGCCAGTACCAGAATGCAAGCACTTTGAATGGGATAGGCATATCAGGTAGTGTTTTAGCTCCTGCACAAAACATCTGCCTTATTGCTTTTCTCGCTTTTCTTTCTTTTTATTTTTAAAAAGAATTTATCAATATATTAGATCTCAGGGTCACAGCAAATGCATAATAATTACTTCAGCCCAATTCTCATGTTAATATGATATTAATGAAAAGAGAACATATTCAATGTAAATCCTAGATATAATTCTAAGGATATAATGATTCTTCCCTTCCTCTTTCCCTTTATTCCCTTTTTCCTTTTCTCTCTTCCTCCTTTCCTCCTTTCCTTCCTAGTTCCCTCCCTCCCTCCTTTTCTCCATCTTCTTTCCCTCCCTCCCTCCCTTTCTCCCTCTCTCTCTTTCTTTTCCTCCTTCCCTCCTTCCCTCCCTCCCTTCTATCCCCTCCCAACCTCCCTCCCTCCCTCCCTCCCTCCCTCCCTTCCTTCCTTCCTTCCTTCCTTCCTTCCTTCCTTCCTTCCTTCCTCTCTCAAGTTTTGAAAAACATATATCTGGGTGGTTTTATTTTGGGAGCATATATATTTATTGATGATTTCTACATATTTTATCTTTACATTAGGAATCCTTTTATCAAAACATAATGTCCAACTTTGCCTCTTTTTATTTATTTAAAGTCTGTTTTATCTGATATGAAGATAGCTACTGATGCTCATTTTTGGTTTGCATTTGCTGGTGTGTTTTTGTTTTCCTGCCTTTGACTTTCAGTTTATGCGAATCTTTATTTGGGGAGTGTTTTCTTACAGGCAACATATTTCTACAGGAACCAGGAACTTCCTCTAGGTGTCCCACATGGGTGCAGGGGCCCAAGGACTTAGGTCATCTTCTGCTGCTTTCCCAGGCCAATAGCAGGGAGCTGGATCAGAAGTAGAGTAGCTGGGACTTGAACCAGCACCCATATGGGATGCAAGCACTGCAGATGGCAGCTTACCCCACTGTGCTATAGCACTGGCTCTGATTAGGTACCCTTTCCCCCATATCCTCACCAGCATTTATTGCTTGTTGAATGCTGTATGAGAGTCATTCTAACTGGGGTGAGGTGTAACCTCAGTGTGGTATTGATTTGTATTTCCCTAATGGCTAGTGATCCTGAGGATTTTTTCATGTGTCTGTTGGCCATTTGAATTTCCTATTTTGAAAAATGCCTGTTCAAGTCCTCTGCCCATTTCCTAAGTGGATTCTTCCTTTGTAGTGCAGAATCTTCTCCATTTGATATAATCCCATTTGTCTATTTTGGCTTTGATTTCCTGTTCTTCTGAGGTCTTTTCCAAGATGTTTTTGCCTATGCCAATGTCTTGAGAGTTTCTCCAATGTTCTACTCTAGTAATTTGATGGTATCAGGTTGTATATTTAATTCCTTAATCCATTTTGAGTTGATTTTTGTATAATATGTAAGCTAGTGGTCTTGTATCATACCTCTCCACATGGAAGCCAAATTTTCGTAGCACTCTTTGTTGAAGAGACTGTCCTTACTGCAGTGATTGATTTAGCTCTTGTCAGAAATTAGTTGGTCATAGATGCATGGATTGATTTCTGGGAATTCCATTCTGTTCTATTGCTCCACATGTCTATTTTTATGGCAGTACTAGGCTGTTTTGATTATAATCATTATTTTGAATAAGATTTTTGGCCTTTTGTGGATTTCCTTCACATCAGGATCGAACTTTGTGACACTATTTTGTTGCTTTGGTGTTGTGTCATACTGCCTTGTTCCTTCTCATTTCCTGAGTCCCTACATTGAGGTCTGTGTGTCTTACCTAATAGTTTCTTCTTCTTTATTTATGGAATAAGTTTTATTGAAAGCGGTTTAAAATTTAGATGGAATACAGAGTATCACTTGGCTTATTGCATTATCTTTGGCTCTAGGTAAACCTAGAAGTGTAGCCTCTGAGTGAATTTTTGCTTTAATCTTTGTAAGCTGTGTGTCTTTATGTGACTCAGTGCTTTAGCCTGCTGCAGTTCATAGAGGTAGAAGTATGACTTTGTTGCGAATATTGGTTTCCTAGGGTGTGTATTTTCAGTCCCCAAAGAGGTCAGTTTGAGTTTTATTGGGGATTATGATAGCTGTGGCCTTGTTTGTGGTGCTGAGAGAGACAAGGAGGGCTGGCCCCTTCTCCCACTGGCAAGCATGAGTGATGCTGGGACTTGTGGCACCAATAGTTATGGCTTTCACAGTTTTTGATGTGGACAGCCCTTTTCTCAGGTCCTGATAGGAGAGCACATGTGATGTTCAGGTTATAACACCAACAGTCCTACTCTCAGGACTGGCAGATATGAACTGAACCCTGCTCCAGTCCCACAGGGTTACCACAAGGTATATAGAAGATTTTGCACCAAGAGATAAGGCCCAGAGAGGTGGCATCAGGTAAGTACTTTTGTGGGTCTACAGGTTAGATTCCAATGTGTTTGAGGAGATTGTATTGATTGTTAAAAGGTACAGCGGGGTCATTACCCAGATCTCCCAGGGTGGGAACCAGGTGTGGGGATAGTGATAGCTACCTGTGTGAAGCAGAATGATAGAGATTGAGCACTCCAGATACCACTAGTAAGTGTAAACTACTCTGAAGATTACAGTGTCAACATCGACAGTCCTGGTTCTGCAGGGTCCAGGATGAAACAGCCCCACTTCTCGCAAGGCTTGCAAGACATTGCTGGGGTTTATGTCTGGGGCTCTCAACTCCAAAGGCTAAGAAGTGTGGAATGAACTTCCTCAGGTTGGGTACAGAGATTTCTGTGCTTCTATGGGTCCTAGCCTCAGGAAACTGAGGGGATGCCTCCAACTCAAGATTATATATATAGAGTGAGTAAGGGAAGCTCTGGGGCTCGTCCTCTACACTTCTCAGTTGCAGGATGCAGGAGATCTGTTCTCTGTCTGATAAGTAGCCCTGACTCCAGCTCTAATTTCTTCTGATAGAAGCAGAACAGAGAGAAGCTGCATGACCTTTCACAGGCAACTGATTCTGGCTGTATGCAAGGGGGCCAGAGGGAAGGGAGGTAATATGGCTTCTCTTCTTGGAGAAAGCAGTTGCTTGGGCCCCACTCAGTTCTCCAGGCTAGAGTTCAATTCAGTGGGTGACTGTGAAATTCTACCTAAGCTAAAGGTGCTGCTGGCAGGGCAGGTGGCGATTTTTTCTACCTTGACTTGGGGAAATGGCAGGTCCTAGCTGGCAGCTGGCTACATCATCCTGTTGGCTTCAGAAGTGTGTCTGTTCTCTCCTTGCTGTCCCATGAGGTATTTGTTCTCGTTCTGTCACTTCTCCACTGAAAATTTTTGTCAGTCAGCCCCCAAGACATGTGGTCGTTGCTTTGTTTTATTTGTATCCTTCTGTGGCTGAAGTCAGTGGGGCTTTTCACTAGTCAGCCATCTTGGATTACTCACTTTTTTTTCTGCTGAATTTTGAGAGTTATTTATAAACAGATACTGTATGTCATCTTGGTTTTTGCGTCTGCTGATTGTCTCTTTATATTTGCTGTGGATCCATCCTGATTCCTGGTATAATGAGTAGTTTTCAGTTAAAATAGTGTACAATTCTATGTCTTTTTAAAATAAGAGATGGGTTTCTCTGATGGTAGACAGGAGAGCACATGTTGTAACTAACAGATGGATGTGGCTGGTGCCATGGCTCAATAAGCTAATCCTCCGCCTGCGGCACCAGCACAACGGGTTCTAGTCGTGGTCAGGGTGCCGGATTCTGTCCCGGTTGCTTCTCTTCCAGGCCAGCTCTCTGCTATAGCCCGGGAGTGCAGTGGAGGACGTGGGAGACCAGGAGAAGCACCTGGCTCCTGGCTTCGGATCAGCGCAGTGTGCCGGCCATGGTGTGCCAGCCGCAGCAGCCATTGGAGGGTAAACCAACGGTGAAGGAAGATATTTCTCTCTGTCTCTCTCTCTCTCACTGTCCACTCTGCCTTTTCAAAAACAAAACAAAACAAACAAATAAATAAAAACAAAAAAACAACTAACAGATGGATGTAAAAGTTCAGGTTCCTCTTGTGGTCTCCCGTGATCCCAAGGCTCATCTCTAGGCAGAAGTGGGAGCCTCGCTCCCTTCATGATCCCCACTGACACTACAGTGTGGATGACTTCATGACTGCTGGGTAATCATGTATGTTCTGAATATTCACTAAGCTCTGACATTCTCCTAATGGTTAGGGTAATGGCAGGTTGAGGTGGAAGTCGAGACATTCCACATGGTCTCTAATGACACAAGTGCTGTGTCCAGCATAGCAGGGCGTCATGTTCCCTAAAGAGGAATGACA
Organism: Sylvilagus floridanus; assembly: GCA_949820135.1. Lineage (NCBI taxonomy): Eukaryota > Metazoa > Chordata > Mammalia > Lagomorpha > Leporidae > Sylvilagus > Sylvilagus floridanus. The sequence goes on from OX463243.1 coordinate 80,863,912, forward strand.
TGGCATAGAATAAAAAAGCGTAAGGGCTTCAGTGTGGGGAAAACAGGGGGCTCTCTGTCAAAAACCAAAGGCAGTGACAGAGACCCTAATGCTCGGTTATTCCCAGTTTTTATTATCAGCAGTGATGTAATTGATTATAAAAGTGTGCAGTTCTACAAAAACAGGGTCTTGTAACAAGGAAGTTTAAACACAGAAATACAAGGAATAATATTGCTTACAAGAAAGTGTAGGAAACCACGGGTTATACAAGATTACTTAAACACTGGTATCTACAATAACAATCCCAGTATCTGGAAATGCTGAAGGAAACACATTCTTGCCCACCAAGCACCAACCAGGATACAATGTTTCAATTGTTATTTCCCAGAGCCCACAGCATTTCCTCATCTGCCTCAGCATCAAGCAACTACCTCTGCCAATCTCACAACCTGACCGGTCACCTTTGCAACTCAGACAAGCATGTTTTCAGCAGAGTTCAGATCACGTGGTAATCTCCAACACAAAAGCATCATGGCTCGTCTGGCCAGTGCAGATGAATGTCTTCCTCCCAACATGGCCTTTTCTGACCACTTCAGTCTTGGGTATTGAGTACCTCATGATGTCTTATGCGAGTGAAAGGCTAGGCTGCTCCTCTCTTGGCATTTACCGGTGTGACTGTTGATTGGACAGAGTTTCCTGTGATGTTTGGCTATAGTAGATTGGTTATTGCTTGCATTTTTTAATGTATTCCTAGACTGTTTGTTTCCTGATGATTTATTAGAGAGAGGAAGCTGCAGTTGGAGATTCTTGTCTATGCCCACTGGTATTTCTTGGCTGCTGCTCCTTTCAATTCCCAGTCATGAATTTTTTTTTTATTTTGAGTCAAAACGAAAACAAGAACTGGCCATTCTACTTTTTTCTCAGATCTCAATTTTCCTGCTAGTCTCCCTTCATCTCTTCAACTTTATGAGTCAACTTTTGTGTGTTTTATATACAATGTCTAGAGATTTTAAACGCATGTATTAGAAGAGTCAGATAACCCCATCATCTTGGAGATGGAAGTCTTTATAAATGATGTTATTTTTTTTATTTTAATTTGAGAGGCAAAAAATGATGGAGATGGGAAGATAGATAGATAGATAGATAGATGATAGAAAGAATACCCTCATTCCTTGGTTTACTTTGTAAGTGCCTGCTATAGCCCCTGGCTGATTCCAAAGCAAGAATCCAGTCAGGAACTTTTTTTTAAAATCATTTTTTATTTAGTAAATATAAATTTCCAAAGTACAGTTTATAGATTAGAATGGCTTCCCCCCCCACAATTTCCCTCCCACTCATACCCTTCCCATCTCCCACTCCCTCTCCCATTCCATTCACATCAAGATTCGTTTTCAATTATCTTTATATACAGAAGATTGATTCAGTATATATTAAGTAAAGAGTTCATCAGTTTGCACCCACACAGAAACACAAAGTGTAAAATACTGTTTCAGTGCTAGTTATAGCATTACTTCACATTGGACAACACATTAAGGACAGATCCCACATGAGAAGTAAGTACACAGTGACTCCTGTTATTGACTTAACAATTGACACTCTTGTTTATGGCGTCAGTAATCTCCCTAGGCTCTAGTCATGAGTTGCCGAGGCTATGGAAGCCTTTTGAGTTCGCCAACTTCAATCTTATTCCGACAGGGTCATAGTCAAAGTGGAAGTTCTCTCCTCCCTTCAGAGAAAGACACCTCCTTCTTTGATGGCCCCGTTCTTTCCACAGGGATCTCACTCGCAGAGATCTTTTATTTAGGTCTTCTTCTTTTTTTTTTTTTTTTCCAGAATGTCTTGGCTTTCCATGCCTAAAATACTCTCATGGGCTCTTCAACCAGATCCAAATGCCTTAAGGGCTGATTCTGAGGCCAGAGTGCTATTTAGGACATCTGCCCTTCTATGAGTCTGCTGTGTATCCCACTTCCCATGTTGGATCATTCTTTCCCTTTTTTATTCTATCAGTTAGTATTAGCAGACACTAGTCTTGTTTGTGTGATCCCTTTGACTCTTAGATCCATCAGTGTGATCAATTGTGAACTGAAATTGATCACTTGGACTAGTGAGATGGCTGACTGTTGTTGTACAATGTAATACTTTATCCATTTTAGTATTTTTTATTCTAGTACTAGTGGTTGAACTCTGTAATTAACACACAATTATTCTTTGGTGTTTAAATTTTAACTGAAAAGTGATTCCTGTGAAATATAAGAGTTGGAATAAGAGAGGGAGGAGATGTACAATTTGGGACATGCTCAATCGGACCTGCCGCAAATGATGGAGTTAGAATCGTGCCAGGGAATTCCAATACAATCCCATCAAGGTGGCATGTACCAATGCCATCTCACTAGTCCAAGTGAAAATCAGAATTTAACTCAGATATCTTACATTCTTTTAACTAGTGTGCTGACTCACTCTAAATTTATGCTGTTGGGAGGTGATAGGCAGAGTGGTTAGGTGACTGCTTGGGATGCCCATATCCTGCATTGGAGGTCTGGTCTGAGTCCTTGTTCTCCCTTTGTGATTCAGCTTCTTGCTAATGTGTACTTTGCAAGGAAGCAGATGATAGCTCAAGTACATAGGTGCCTGAAACCCATTTGAGAGACCTGGCTGGAGTTCTGGACTCCTGTTTCAGCATGATCCAGCTCCAGCCATTGGCAGCAATTGGGGAGGGAAACAGCAGATGGAAGATCTATGTTTGTCTGTCTTTCTGTGCCTCACTGTGTCTCTTTGCTTTACAAATAAAAATGAAATTGTAAATAAATTAAAACTTAACTCATGGTAGTAATTTTATTCTATCTAGGACTATTCTATTACTGGAGGTTTTTTTGTTTTTTGATGGGAGTTGGATTCATGATAATCAAAAGAATTTCTGACAGCAAATAATAAGATTTAAAAAGATGCAGTAGTCAGAACATAGGAAGGATAAGGGCTTCAGTGTGGGGAAAACATAATTGAGGAAATAAAGACTGAAAAGACAAGATTCTTCATTCAATCTATACTTGAGTAACTCACAGCTGGATTACACATTGAAACTATGGTGATGCTCTCAAGAGAACAGGGCCAGGACTAATGAGTAAATGTTAGAAGGATATTGAGTTCTGTTTTGTTTTAAAGAAGAGCAATTGCATATGCATGAAAAGAATATAACTCTGATGGTGATGCACCCACCCATTGCTGAGTGGATCCAAGCAGAAGTTGAATGTCTTGTTTCTGGGAAGTATGTGGAAGTTTGGTAGATGAGACCAGAAAATCCCCTCTAATTCTTTTAGGCTTTAGTGAGGATTCCTCCAAATACCCGCTATGTAATGCTGGAAAAGTCATTCTTATTTTGCTTTGCTTTTCTATAGAATGGGACAATCATAACTCATAAAATGACCATTAGGGTTAGACGAGATCATGGTACAAAATATTTACAGTCATGCTTGCCAGGAAAGGAACATTAAATAAATGTTTTCAGTGGTAAGTATGGTAATACTATTCTAAAGTTGCTGCAGGATATTTAAAAAGATTCAGAGTGTCATGGGGAAGAGAGTTTGTGGGACTGATAATAGTCTTGAATAATAAAGACAGATAGAAATAAGTAATTAAAAATTGACTATATGCAACCTTTCCATAAAATATGACTTGAGCTGAGCTTATCATTGATATTTGGTATATGTAGCATTTGCAACACATCCCTGCATTGAGTAAGAAGAAAACAAACACATTCATTTATGGGCACCCAGGTATGCTAATTCAAGTCATTATAAATTATCATGTTGGTGGAAAGGTCCTTACCTCCAAATTTCTGTTTGACTTTTGGCAAGGATCTCAGTATCTTCTGTACTTCAATTTTCTCTTGTACAAGATTAGAATGGTTTATTTCCATGATGGGAATAGCTCTAAGATTTAGTTGTTTCCCATTTTAAAGTGGATATACATGTCTAAAGGAGACATAAAAAAAAACTGTATCACTGCAATTAACCATTTAAAAAAATTCATTATCATTCTGAGTCACTGATGAGGGAATTTCACATTATCAGAGAAAGACTGCAATCCAGGCAGACCCCCATCCTTATTTTGTTTCAGTTTTAGAAGCAGTAACCTCATGGACCAAGGCCATGCCTGTGGAGCCTCACTTTCTTATATGAATTAGCTATTCCCATCATTGCTTCTTGAAAAATTCCTGAACCGTGGGGGAGAAGTTTGTATTACTGTTTCATTTTTCTCATGAGAGAAAAAGGCTTTAAGTAGTTGGGAGTTGGAGCTTGTTCCAAATAGACACTTTCAATTAGATCACTTACAATGATGAAATATTTTCCAGACAATCTGTTGGAGCATTTTTAAAGGTTTTTTATTTATTTTAGAGGTAGAGTTATAGACAGTGAGAAGGAGACACATAGAGAGAGGTCTTTCGTCCACTGGTTCACTCCTCAAATGGCTACAATGGCCAGAGCTGTGCTGATCCAAAGCCAGGAGGCAGGAGCTTCTTCTGGGTCTCGCACGTGGGTGCAGGGATCCAAGGACTTGGGCCATCCTCTACTGCTTTCCCAGACCATAGCAGAAAGCTGGATCGGAAGAGGAGGAGCAGTGACTAGAACCGGTGCTCATATGGGATGCCAGCTCTGTGCTGGCATCTGTGCCACAGTGCCAGCCCCATGTTGGAGCATTTTTATTATCTATTTAAGCACTGTAGGCATCAAGGAGGTGCCTGATTCCTACATAGGAGTTCTATATAGAATTTTAGCCTTATAATGGCTGTGGGACTTGTCTAGTCTTAAGAACTGCTTCCAATCAACACTGCAGGTGGAAGATGTCTTTGGAGAAAAATTTCTCTCTATTCCTTCTCATGCAATTGGTAGTGCCAGTGTTTCCCAGGAACTCAACACAAATATTGAGAATTTACTTTAATCTTTCCCACTGTCCCAGTCCACATAACCAGATAATCAATTGATCTCCAGGTGCATTCTACTATACCATCTAAAATTTTCTTACATTCAGCTCCTCTTCACTATTAACAAGTCCAGTAGACTGGACAATTGTATAGGTTCAGTCCATCTGACTCGCAACTCAGTTTCACTGTGTTCTTCAGGATCTTTTACCTCCCTGCCATCACTGCTTGACCACTCTCTTATCTTCAGTTATATATCTGGGTATTAATTTGTTGTGCCAAGCTTTTCAGCTCTTTCTCATAACCCACAGTATGAAGTTAAATCTCATACACAGCATCCAGTGTTCTCAAGATTCTGTTCACTCACCTTTTCTAATTTTACTTTTCACCAAGAACCTTTTTGCATCCAAAATTCAAAGAGTTGAACTACTGACATCTTGCTAATATTTTAAACTCCTATTCTTTTGAAATATTGTGGTTCTGTTTGAATTGTGCATAGAATACCTTTCTTCAGAGTTCTATACCTAGAAAACTCATACTATCTCACACAAAGGATAAATTTAATTATGACCTCTTCTATAATATATATAATATTATATAGAAGATATATATTATTCTATAGAATATATTTCTATACATAGTATAGAGAGAATGGTTAAACAGAACAATAACTAGTAACTATAACTTATTCTCATTCATATATGGCAGCATTTTTTTTGACAGTTTTGACAGGCAGAGTGGACAGTGAGAGAGAGAGAGACAGAGAGAGAAAGGCCTTCCTTTGCCGTTGGTTCACCCTCCCATGGCCGCCACGGGCTAGCGCACTGAGGCCGGTGCACTGCGCTGATCCGAAGCCAGGAGCCAGGTGCTTCTCCTGGTCTCCCATGGGGTGCAGGACCCAAGCACTTGGGCTATCCTCCACTGCACTCCCTGGCCACAGCAGAGAGCTGGCCTGGAAGAAGGGCAACTGGGACAGAATCTGGCGCCCCGACCGGGACTAGAACCCGGTGTGCCGGCACCACAGGTGGAGGATTAGCCTATTGAGCCGTGGCACTGGCTTATGGCAGCATTTTGAAAGAAGGAGCTCTTGTCTTTTAAGAAGGCAACAGCTTCATGCTGCTGTCCATATGCGCTGTGAAAATCTATTCTTTCTGTTCTTCCATCCTTTCTTTGCTTTCACTCTCCCACCAGAAGTTTTTCATAATTTGTCAAGTCTCATGATAATCCCATCTTTTCTTTGATGTTTTCTTGATATTCTTATAAATACTAACCTACATCATTACACTGTCTGCATGTAGGTCATGGGGTATGCCTCTAGGAACATCTTACATATAACCTCTATTCCTTTGCTAATTACAGAAAACTGAAACTTTTGCTTGACTTCTCTGTATCACAAAAACACTAAGCCTTGTATCTATGAGAAAACTCTGACACTTAAAATCACGCAAAGATGCAATATATTTATATCATTGGGCTGGCATTGCGGTGTAGTGGATAAAACTGCCACTTGTGACGCTGGATTCCATATGGGCACTGGTTCATGTTCTGGCTGCTGCACTTTCAATCCAGCTCCCTGTTAATGGCCTGGGAAAAGAAGTAGAATACGGCCTAAGTGCTTGGACCCTTGACACCTAAATGGAGGATGCAGAAGAAACTCCTGGCTCCTGGCCCAGTACTGGCCAATGTGACCATTTGGGGAATGAACCAGAGGATGGAAGATCCCTCTCTCTCTCTCTCTGTCTCTACCCCCTCTCTCTATAACTCTGACTTTCAAAATATAGTAGTGAGTGTTTAAAATATTTAAAACTGGATCCTTTTCTTATGATTTCTGTGTTGGGGGGTTCCAAGCAAAAACATTTGGGCATCTGTTAAAGGTAGCAAGATACATAGAATGGAGAGGAAACAAAAGCAGACTATGGAGAAATAAAAAGGATAGACAAGAAAGAGACTGTGATGGGGGCTGTGTGGAAATGTAAATTTACAGGAGGGGAGTACGTGGAGAATGACTGAAAGTGGTATGCCAAAGTGGGTTGAGATTATAAACATTTTGTGGTTTGGTAAAGCTTGAATTTACTAGAGCAAAATCTCAGCATGGGAATTTAGGTCTCTTTAGCGACACAGTCTAATGCCAATGAAAGCCAGGCTCTCATTTGGTCAGATAAACATGTCTCAGTTGGATATTTGGACAAGATGTTTGTTCACAATTCATAGAAAATCTAGAATGGCAAAGGGCTGTAGAACGATGGGGAGTGTAATGGGCAGAATACTGGCTCCAAAGATGTCCACATGCTGGAACATGTGAACATGTTAACTTTCTGGGCAGAGGTGACTAAAGATGCTGCATTGATCATCCTTGATTATCCATTTGGGTCCAATGTAATCACAAAGGTCCTAGTAAAATGGAATGTCAGAGTTAGAGAAGTTGATGGGATGATAGATCAGAGGTTAGGGGGAGAAATCTGAAGATTTTATGCTGCCTTTGAAGGATAATTTTAAGCATTATCCTTTGAAGGATAATGCGACCTTGAAAATGGGGAAAGGCATACGGTCTTTCGGGGATAAAGGCAACCTCTAGAGGTTTGATGGATCAAGGCAATGATATCTCCCCTAGATCATCCAGAAAAAAACTTAGTCCTGTAGACACCTTGATGTTAGTCCTGGGAAATCCAATTCAAATGTCTGACATCCATAGCGGTAAGATAATGAGTTCATATTGTTTTTAAGCCACTAAGACTTGTTTGCGTTTGTGGTTACTTGTTGCAGCAGCAATGAGGACCATAGAGGACCATGACCCACAAGGTGCTGGTTTCATCCTTCTCCGCAGCCCTGCCACACACAGTGCCTGCACTGTCCTAGCACCAGAGCCTGAAATGGTAACATCCAGGGACTGAAGGATAATGCGTGTGCTGGAACTTGTTCCCAGAAGCACGATTTCTTGGTAGAGTAGGAACATAGTTGATATTCATTTCCCCAGGAATGTCATGACATTTGCTGTGTTACTTGTGGTTTTGATATTAATGTTAACAACTTAAAGCAGTCATTGTTTTATCATTTGATTGCATTTCCTTGGTGAATCAAATGACTCCCAAGAGAATTGACATTTACTGGCGAAATGCATGCTCTCTCGTTTGGTTTACTTAAGCAGGAAAAGGTTGGAGTGATTAGCACAGGCAAACACTCACTTCTACTTCAGTCGTCTTCTCACATCTGCCAATAATCTCTATTCCAAAAGCAGTATTGGCTAAGGCACTGGAAGAATGTGCTAGTATTTTCAGACAGACTGCAAACTACAAGTACAGTTTACTGAACAGCTCTGTTACTGAAGCCACAGGGATGAGAATTCTTTTTCTCCCAGGTAACCTTACGCTGTCCATTACTGTTACTCTTGCCTCTGCTGTGTTCTGCAGGGTACTGTGGTCAGTGCTCAGGATGAAATGTCCTAGAAATGTGGCACAGCATATTTTATCATTCTGTTCCCAACAAGATCCTATTATTATTTAACCACAGACAGGTTTTAGGTTAGACTTCAGAGAGCAAGTAACCACCATGAAAATTACAGCTACCAAGAATAAAGGGCATCTGATAACTGTGCTAGGCATTTTGTATTCATGACACTTATTCTGGGTTTCATGTATTCAGTGTGATATGGGTTACTGCTACTGTACTGTTGATTGGAGTAATAACTGGCTTGAGACACAGGGGGCTATAATTCCTAATACTAAAGGGCTTTCAGGGAATAATGTATAATTCTGTTCTCTTTACCTAACAAATAGGGACAGATAGTTACAGGCAGAGAAATGAATCATACCAATGTAAGCAACATATTCATCATTCATGTTTATGATTTATTTATTTATTTGAAAGGCAGAATGGCAGAGAGAGGGAAGGGGGGGCAGAGAGAGAGGGGTGAGAGAGAGTGTGTGAGAGAGAATATCTCTCATTTGCTGATTTACTCCCCAGATCCAGGAACTCTATTTGGGTCTCCCACATAGGTAGCAAGAAATCAAGTGTTTAAGCCTCCATCTGCTGCCATTCAAATGCATTAGCAGGAATGCTAGATTGGAACTGTGGAGTAGCTAGAACATGAACTCAAATTTTAATACATGAAGAGGGCATTCCTAGCAGCAGCTTCACCCACTGCACAACACCCATCTCAACATTAAATATTCTGAAGACTAGACTTTCAAACATCTAGCACATACATTCTGGAATCACACTATTTTGGATGTATCTCTATTATTTCATTTATTCATATATTCATTTTTTATCTCAATAAATATTTTGGGGGGACCTTGGGCACATTCCCAAGTATTAAGGATATAACTGAGCAAAACACATTGTTCTAGTGGAAGAAACAGGCAACAAAAACTAATAAAACCTTTATAAAATACAGATTGTGCATCCAAAATCTGTAAGTCTAAATGCTAAAACACTAATGTTGCAAATCCAAAATTGTTTGAACATTGATATGATGTCACAAAAAGGAAAATTCCACACCTGACTTCATATGACAGGTCACATTTAAAATGCAGACACATTAAAATTTTATGTAAAATGCCTCAGGCTATGTGTATAAGATTTATATGAAACATACATAAATTTCATGTTCAGGCATATCACTTTCTGGGTGTGCAAATATTCCAAAACCTGAAAAAAATCCAACATCTGAAAACTTCCACTCTCAAGCATTTCAGAGAAAGGATATTCAACTGTATCATGTCAGATGGTGATAATTGTTATCTGAGACATAGACCGGGTGTAATAGACCCACATTTCATCTTCAGAAGAGGCATATGTTGAGGCAGTGAATTTGTTTAGAGACTTAACTGATGTGAGAACAGGACATAGGATTCCTTTATGGAGAAGAGAGTTCCAGGCAAGGTAAAGAAAGTGCAAAGGCAATCTCACCTTAGGGAGTGTCTGAGGCCATTGCCTTAGGTTGGGCTATTTCTATTCCCTTGTTACGTTCTCATTAAGAGAGTGCTCAGTGAGGAACCTGGAAGAGGAGAGGAAAATGAGGAAAGGAAGCAATAAGAATTTAGAAAATGCATTTGCTATAGCTTGTTCATGGAGCTAATGCTATACCTCAATGGAATGAAGTTAACACCCCTGTACTCTGGGTAATTGTCAGGGCAGTCAAGAGGACCAGTCCAGACACCCAAGACACCCATATAGGACACAGAAAAAACAATGTTAAGAATGCATTGATGCCAGCGCTGCAGCTCAATAGGCTAATCCTCCACCTGCGGCACCAGCACACCGGGTTCTAGTCTCGGTCGGGCACCGGATTCTGTCCTGGTTGCCCCTCTTCCAGGCCAGCTCTCTGCTGTAGCCAGGGAGTGCGGTGGAGGATGGTCCAAATGCTTGGGCCCTGCACCCGCGTGGGAGACCAGGAGAAGCACCTGGCTCTTGGCTTCAGATCAGCGTGGTGCGCCGGCCTCAGCGTGCTGGCCGCAGCGGCCATTGGAAGGTGAACCAACAGCAAAAGGAAGACCTTTCTCTCTGTCTCTCTCTCTCTCTCACTGTCCACTCTGCCTGTCAAAATAAATAAATAAATAAATAAATAAATAAATAAATAAATAAAGAGAGCATTGATAACAATTAATACCAATATCAAGAAATTGGAAAAATATCAAATAAATTATCTAACAATGCATTTCAAGGACCTAGAAAAATCAGAACAAATCAAACCCCAAATTAGAAGAAACATAATAAAAATTAGAGAAGAAATTAACAGAATTGAAAAAAATAAAAAATCAGTGAAATTAAAAGCTGTTTTCTTGAAAAAAACAAAAACAAAGTTGACATGCCATCAACCCAACTAACCAAAAAAAGGGAGAAGATCCAAATGAATAAAATTAAAGATGAAAAAGGATATGTTACAGTGGATAACACAGAAACAAAAATAATCATCAGAAATTACTACAAACAGCTATATACCAATAAACTGGAAAATCTAAAAGAAATGGCAGCTATTAAGCTGTGGACAACTGAAATAGTTCAATAACCAAGATGGAGTAATAAGAACCTTACCAACAAAAAAAGTTTTGCTGCTGAATTCAACCAATTTTTTAAAGAAGAAATAATTCCAATTCTTCTTAAACTATTCAGAACAGTTGAGAGAGAATCTTCCCAAACTCCTTCTATGAAGCCACCATCACTTTAATTCAAAAACCAGAAAAAGATGAAATAAAGGCCATATGATTGTCTTAATAGATGCAGAAAAAGCATTTGATAAATTTTGACATATTTTCATGATAAAAACCTTAAGCAAATTGGGTATAGAAGGAACGTGCCTCAACAAACCTAGGCAATATATGACAAACCCCCAGCCAGTATCATATTGAATGGAGAAAAGTTGGAACCATTTCCAATAATATCCAAAACAGACAGAGATGCCAACTCCCACAATTACTATTTAATTTAGTTCTGGAAGTTTTAGCCAGAGCTATTATGCAAGAAAAATCAATCAAAGGGATATAAATGGGAAAAGAGGAAGTCAAATTATCCCTGTTTGCTAATGATATGATCCTATACACAGGGAAAGCAAAATGCTCCACTAAGATACTAATGGAAATCATAAGAAAGGTTGTCAGAGTTGCAGGTTATAAAGTCAACACACAAAAATCAATAGCATTTGTATACAAAAAAACATGCCAAGGCTGAGAAAGAACTTATAAAATCAATCCCATTCACAATCACTATAAAAAGTTTTCAATACCTTTAGTGTGGTGGAATGAGAAGGCCATGCCAAGGTGGCCACTTGCAAGCAAGCGTCAGTTACTCAGGAATGGCTTTGAAACCCACCTGGCAACAGAGCCTGCCTGGCAACAGGCTGTGATTGGATGGATTTGAAACTGCCTGGCAACAGGCTGTGATTGGTTGGGGCATAGACTGCCCCTTGACCAGATTAACTGGTCTTGGCTATATAAGATGTTGTACCAACTGAAATAAACAAGTCTGTGGGCTGCTCGCCTCAGGCCTGCTTTCACCCGACTCCCGGAGTCTGTGTGGTGACTCCACGCCTTTTGCCTCCATCACATTCTTCCTCTCAGAAAGGAATCCACTGCAACATTGTTGAGAAGTCAAATGCGACACCCTAGGATAAATTTAACTAAGGATGTGAAAGTTCTCTATAACGAAAATTACAAATCATTAGGATAGACAAAGACACACAAAAATACACACACACACACACACACATACACAAATGGAAAAATCTTCCATGGATTGAAAGAATATCACCAAAATATCTATATTACTGAAATCAACATATTCAACATCCCAATTAAAATACCAAGGACAAGTTTTCATATCTAGAAAAAATGATCCTAAAATTCTTATGGAAACCCAAGATACCCTGGATAGCAAAAACAATCTTAAACAATAAAATCAAAGCTGAAGGTATCACAATACTAGATTTCAAGATACATTACAGGGCAGTCATAATTAAAACAGCCTGGTATTGGCACAAAAGTAGATATGTGGATCAATATCCCAGAAATTAGTAAACACATCTACAGCAAATCTTTGACAAACTTGCTAAAATCAGTCTCTGAAGAAAGAACAATTTTGTCAACAAATGTTGGAAAAATTGAATCTTTGTATGCAGAAGTATGAAACAAGACCCCTACTTTATGCCCTATACAAAAGTCAATTCACAATGGATCAGGGATCTAAACCCTAGATACAAAAGCATAAAACTCTCAGAGGAAAACATAGGAGAAACATTAAAAGACATTGTCCTGGGCAAGAACTTCTTAAATAAGATCCCAGAGGCACAGACAAGAAAACAAAAATAGAGACACAGGATTACATCAAACTAAGAAACTTCTGCACAGCAAAGGGAAACACTCAACAAAGTGAAAAGGCAACCAATAAAATGGAAGAAAATATTTGCAAACTATACATCTTCTAAAGGATTAATATCTAGAATATATAAGGAGCTCAAGAAAGTCAACAATAACAAGACAAATAATCCAGTTAAGAAATGGGATAAGGGGGGCTGGCACTGTGGCATTGTGGGTAAAGCCACTTCCTGCAGTACCAGAATCCCATATGGGTGCTGGATTGTATCCCTGCTGCTCCACTTCTAATCCAGCTCTCTGCTATGGCTTAGGAAAGCAGTAGAGTATGGCCAGTAGTCCTTGGGACCCTACACCCTCATGGGAGACCTGGAGGAAGCTCTTGGCTCCTGGCTTCAGATTGGTGCAGCTCCGGCTGTTGTGGCCAATTGGGGAGTGAACCAATTGATGAAAGAGACCTCTCCCTCTGCCTCTCCTTCTCTCTCTGTGTAACTCTGACTTTCAAATAAATAAATAATCTTTAAAAAAAATAAATGGGATAAGGGTATGGAACAGGCATTTTTTGAAGGATTAAATAAAAATTGCCAATAGACAAATGAAAAGATGCTCAGGATCACTAGCCATCAGAGAAGTGCAAATAAAAACCAAAAAGAGGTTTCCTCACACCCCAGTTAGAATGGCTATCATCCAAAAAAAAATAGCAAATGCTGGTGAGGATGTGGAGAAAAAGACATCCTAAAACATTGTTGTAGACCAGTGCAAGCATTATGGAAGATGATATGGAGATTCCTCAGGAATCTTAAAATTGATCTCCCATATGACCCAGCCATCCCACTCTTGGGAATTAGCTAAGGTAAATGAAATCAGAATATGAAAGAGTTATTTTTACCCTCTGTGGTTATAACAGCTCAATTCATAATAACTATGATATGGAATGAACCCAGATGCTCATCAACCGATGACTGGATGATGAAAATGTGGTATATATACATGATGGAATACTATTCAGTCATAAAATAGAATAAATCCTGTCTTTCACAGTAAAATGGGTATAATTGGAGACCATTATGCTTAGTGAAATAAGCCATTCCCAAAAAGACAAATATCATATTTTCCCTGATGTGTGGTATCTAATATACAGAGTAAAAAATGTGATGTACATATATTGACATTTTGAGACTTGATTATTGTTTATATCCCTTGTCTATACTGCTGAGTAGCAGTGGTCTTTCTACCTACTACTTGTTGCATTCTTTATTTAGTGTAGAATCAAGCTTTCAATTAGAAAATAAATTGAAAGTATGTCATCACAAAAATTAAGAAAGGAAAGAGCAGTAATGGAGAGAGTGTGGGAAGTATCATTATGTTCTTAAAACTGTTTATATGAAATACATGAAATCTCTTCCCTCTATATAAATATATTTTATAAAATAAAATAGAGAGAGGGGGAAAGGGAGAGAGGGAGAAATGGAAAGAGGGAGAAATGGAAAGAGGGAGAAATGGAAAGAGGGAGAAAAGAAGGTCCTGGGTTCAGCCATTAGAGACTTTGTCTTGAGGAGGCTTAAGGATGAACACAAGGCCAAGAAAAAGATATAGGGTATCTTAGAGAAGCACCAATCAGGTCTCCTAGAGCCAGGATACTGAACTCAGCAAGAGCAGTGGGATAGACAGCAGTGCTAAGGAGATGATCAGGAACCAGGCTTTGGAATGAATTTGTATTTTCTAATTATAGGTACTGGGAAATTGGAGGTTTGTTGGGCAAGAGCATGACCTAATGTAATTTACCATTTAGTAATCATTCAGACTTTGTATAAATTACAGACTCAGTGGAATATATGTAGAAATATTGGGAGTCCATTGTCACATACTACAATAATTATGAATTGAACCTGTATTTTTCAATGTATAGTTCACTGACTAAATGTGGTTACTGAGTGTTGTTGTGGATTCATTCTGAGAGGAGGAGCGTGGTGAGGGCAAGAGGCACAGGGTCACCACATAGACCCCAGGAGTCGGGTGAAAGTGCGCCAGAGGCAAGCAGCCCACAGACTTGTTTGTTTCAGTTGGTACAGTAGCTTAAATAGCTAAGGCAGCCAATCTGGTCAAGGGGCAGTTTATGCCCTAACCAATCACAATCTGTTGCCAGGCAATATCTGAAGCCATCCAATCTCAGTCTGTTGCCAGGCAGGTTCCATTTGTCATGTGGTTTCCAAAGCCATCCAATCATAGCCTGTTGCCAGGCAGGCTCCATTGCCAGGTGGGTTTTGAAGCCATTCCTGAGTAACTGATGCTCGCTTGCCAGTGGCCATCTTGGCATGGTCTTCTCATTCCACCACAACTGAGCACTTGAGCAGTAGTACATTGACAATAAGATGTGCTGAAAGTTTATAATATACATCAATCCTCCAGAACATTTTAGTAAATAACACAGATTTTCTGGCTAATAATTATTATGTTTTATTTACATGTTAAAATATCATATTTTACAACCAGGTAATAAAAAGTACTTAGATTTGTGTATATTATGACAGTAGAGCAGACAAGATTTTCTGTTGGGTAGTTGTGGGGTGTGAATGGTAACCACTGAATAACAGTAAAATTATCTGAGATGCAAAGCACTGGGGAAAGGGTGGCGTATTGAGGAGGGTGGGGAATGGAATTTAGTGTTAGGTGCAAGCTGGAGATGTCTAATCAACCTTGAAAAGAAGGTGGTAAATGAGTCTGGGATTCTTTGGAAATACCATGCTTGGGAATTTTAGTCTGGAGATACTTAGTCTATAAAGAATCTTTCAAATTCTTAAATTGAATGATATCATCTATGTAGAAGCATGAGTAAAAGCTATTTGGACCAAAACTTAGAGGGGTCAGTTCAGTGGATAGCTAACAAATAGTTTTGCATCTTATGAATGAAATTTCATAGCTATTTGAACTTGGTCAAGTCCCTTAGTGTGGAAGACTTTCTTATGTTATATCTAAAAAAGGACTAATAATAATACAAACCTGATATAGTGGGTAGGGGAACTGGGATAATAAGTGATGACTTCAAAAAATTCACGGAAGAAAAGAACATAAAGATAATTTTGTTTTGCTACAAAATTTGGAATTTTTTTGGAAAAGCTTATTCTATCCTCGTGAAGGAATGTATCCGTACTTAGCAAATTTCTGGGAAAATGTAAGAACCAAGTAAATGCTAGCTATTGTGTTATTCTCCCCTCTGTAGGTTTCCTACTAAACCAATCACTAGACAAAAGGAAACCTCTAATTTTGTGGCATTTTCCTAGATTTTCTAGTATGGGAAAAATTAAAACTAGTTGTCTCCTTACTGTGGGGCAGTTCCAGAGTTTGACTCCAGGTTTACTCTTGCTTTGTCTCCATTTTGTACATTTCAGTTGTGGTTGTCTTTTCTGCATAGGCCTGGAAAGCATCCTAATGAGAAAAACTCTTTGGTTTCTCATAAGAACTGTAAGGAAACAGTTTATTTTGGAGCCTTGAACCAGGAGAGATAAGGGCCTCAAACCATTGGAGAGGTGGCAGAAGAGTCTTGCTTTTTGGCACAGTAGAAATGCCAGCCTAATCAAATTAGCATCCCAAAGGCCAGTCCATAGCCTGACAAGGTGGTTGGGTGGGCAAGAGAGAGTTCTTTGAAATGGAGACCACTTACACTAATTTTGAGTTCCTAACTATGGTGCGGGAATAAAGACCTCCTAAAGGTATTGACATTTTCATCTCTAAAACCTATGAAGATGATATCTTACATAGTGAAAGGGGATTTGTAGATGAGATTAAGTGAAGGCTCTTGAAACAGAAAAAGTATTCTGGTAGGTCTAATAATAATTAGATGGTTTATTATAAAACTGAGGCAGGAAAGTCAACAGTTAGAGTCAGAAAATGGAAACTGAGGTCAGAGGAAGATGGACAGGAAAGGGAAGGGAAGAGGGAAGGAGCCAGGAAGGGAGAGAAATATTCAAATATTTACACTGTTGACTTTGAAAATGAAGAGGGTATTGTGAACCAAGGACTGCAGCCAACCTACAGAAGTTAGAGATGGCCTCCCAAAGGAATACAGCCTTACCAATGCATTGATTTTATTCCAGTGGGACTCATTTCAAATGTCTGAGGTCTGTAGCCATAAGATGATAAATTTGTGCCTTAAACTACTAAGTCTGTGTTCATGTGTTCAGCAGCCATAAGAGACTGATACATTAACCCTTAACATCCATGGGATTTGATCAGTAATTATGGTGAAAATGTATCTATCTAGGATTAAACTCATAAATCTGAAGCACAGATTTAAACAGACACAATTTGGTGATTCATTGAAGCCCCAAACTTAATGAAAATTCTACCAACTTGGCCTGTCACAATGTAGAAGCAAAGAATTAAGAATAAGAAAAATATTGCTCAAGGAAAGAAGTTTGACTGTAGTGAAAGGTGGTATATCTCCCATCACATAATACGGTACAATGGGGATAGCAACAAAATTTCATAGAAGGCATTCATTCATGAATATTCAGTGTAGGACCAACAGTTGCCCTGCATTGATGGGCAGACAGTGTACTACATATACTAGACACCTGGCTAACAGGTATGCACAAAACCTGGATAATCAAATAGATTACTTTAGACTTGAAAAAGGACATCATTTGACTGATGAAAAAGCTGAAGACCAGATTTGAGCTTTAAGAAGTCACATGTCTAATTACAGTGAGGATTTTTGCTAAACCAAAGCAATATCACTTCATCTTACCTCTTTAAATGCTCAATTAAGGACCCTCTTAAAGTTTGGTTTTGTAAGGGGCTTAATTCATCCTACATGTCCATGTGAGCCAGGGACAGATATTTGTGCTTCATATGGGGTGTGTATAAGAAAACTCTTAGAAAAGAACTTCAAGAGAGCTCTAACCTGAGTCATTTGATTTGACCACTTTGCTTCCTGCGCTGAAGGAAATGGAATTGGTATCCAGGTATTCACAACTTTCATCCTACAGAGGACATGAGTCCATAATGAGCTGCTCTTATGGGAAGCACTTGTTTGCCTAGAGGGGTCTTTTCCCTTTGAACTTCCTTGGGGAATCTGCTCACATGTCAGGGAGTGCTGATCATTACAGTAAATGAGAACTCTGACAAGGGTTTCCAAAATTGCATTCAGATGTCTTCATTTCAAAGAACTGGAAACATAAATCCTGTTTGGATTGCTGTAGCAACAGGGGAAAAGACAAAACAACACATTGCAAGAAGCTGTCCTGTGGGGACTGATAACGATTAGGGGAATGGAGCTGGGGGCGTTGCAGAGTCTGGGCCAACATGTGTCTAAGCTGGGAATCCCGCTGTGGAACCTGGAGCTGTGTTCTGATGCAAACCACCAGTCTCCAGGGTGTATTTCCTTCAGTCTGAGCCCCAATGTGAGAATGTGCGAATGGGAAAGGCAGGGGTCCAAAAGTAAGGCTGGGACTGGAAATGCTGCCTTATTGGCTCAGTCTCCATCTGCCCAAACCAGTCCTCCAGATCCCAACCAGGAGAACACAACAATCACTTGTCCAGGACACTTTACACTCTGCAAAATACTGTCCTGAAACTACCATCTGAGTTGTTTGGTTCATCTTCTCAATTCAGAGAATGGGTAACCAGGTCTCAGGGGTGCAAACTTAGAACTGGGTTTTAATCCAATCCCCAGCTCTAAAACCTGGACACAAACAAAGCCATACAAACCAGAGAGCCTCTCAGCAACTTCATTGTTCCCAAAAGGTTTTTAAAATCACTTTACCATTACAATTTTGAATGACATATATACTTGGACATTTTTTTATGGAATATAGTGCAATATTTCAACACATATACATCCGTAAACCAGTCAAACCAGACAAGTTGCCTTTCATTCCCTTAACTTTTAAGTGTATTTGGAGCCTACCGCCTTCTCTCTTCCAGTTCCTAATAGAGTAGCTAACACTTTATTTCAACAGTAATCATCCCAGGGTACGTGGAAATTTTAACTATCTTTATACTTTAACTGTTGAGCTTCAGTTTCCCTCTAAGTGATGAATTTGTGCTGGTCAAAATGTCCAGCCTTTTCTTCTTTGCCTGAACTTCCAAGTTACAATTTGGAAACAGGATAGACTATACATTTCAGGACCAACCAGTTAGATGTGTGGCAGGACTTCAAAAAGATCATGGAAAAGTAGAATTAAAAATAGTTTATTTTGGTGTAAATTTTTTAAAAATTCCATGCATAGTTTTCTGACAATATACATTTTCCATAAAATTTTGGAAGACCCTCTTGCATATTGTGATAAGTTTCCAAAATCTGTCTTAACATTAAAGATTGTTTCAGACCTTCTCCTAAATTCCCTACTGAAGCATGATTCTTAGGCCAAACTCCCAAACAAGCAATCTACCGGTCATATCTTGATTTTTATGCACACAATTATAATTTTTATTCATGAAAAACATTAACAGAGGCAAAAACACTATACAATACAATGCAATAAAAACAAAAGTAAATGTGACTTGACCATGAGCCACTTGCTTCCAGAATCCAGAGCCTCTCTTTTGTGATGGCAGGCAGCAAAGCCCTTCAGGAGAAAGTTTATTATCCTCTTAGAGACCCTGTTGACCCTGGATCTAGCAGTATCCTCCTCTGGACACTTTGTTGGCCCTGGGTTTTTGATGTAGGGCATGGCTGAAATCCCAGCCAATTGGATACTCAGCCTAGATATCATTGTGGCCATATGTTGTATGGAAACAGTTCTTTTCCTCTATGTTATGAGCATTGCTACTGGTACAGAGGATGGAGAGAGCAGCTACTGAATCTTCTTGTGGGGAGGGGTGACCTGGGAGTAGAGGTTGATATCTACAGGCTGAGTAGGGACTGTCAGGCAAGGGGGCTCTTCTGCTTGCATTCTACCCTGGGTCCTCGTCCTCCTTAGGCAGCAGGTGTTGAGAGGGAAACAAGGTGAAGGTGGGGAGTGTAGATTCATTTGTCTTTTTCAGCTCAGGTGCACAGAGAAGCTCCATGGAACTTTGGGGCTGCCACGGATGGGACTTGCCTGAGCCCTGTGCTTTATCCTAATGGTGGAACCTTCTACTGGAATATGTCACAACACAGCATGAGATGTGTGATCATCGTCATGTTTATGTTTTGATAAGGGCTCTTGTATCTTCCCTGGGCTTGTAGCCTTGGCTGACTATGACTTCCATAATTTGCGGTTCCTGGTGACAATCCAGTGGCTCAAAATAGTGTGTTGGAGTTTCTTCCTGGCCCACATGAAGCCATCAGACACATGATATGGGGTGTGTAGTTTGGGCCTCTTTCTGGATTTAGATGTCTCAGTACAGTTTTATAAAGCATTTCTAGCTCTAGGCTGATATAAAAAGATTATTGTATTGTCTAGTGAGTGTGCATACCTACTTTTGCTCAGGGTCTCTCCATCTAGCAAGGTACTTGTGCACATGGCATCCAGATTCAACCCAATGATACACACATCATCTTTGAAATAATCATGTTCTTGGTACTAGAACATTTCTAGAACACAGTATTGGAAAGTACTACAAAATGTACTGAGATTTTTTCCATCAGGAACCCTGGATCCCAGGCCAAAGTCAGTCAGCTTAACGTTAAGGGCAGCATCCAGAATGACAGTGCCCAATTTCATTTTTCTGTACACAATGCCCTGTTGTTGACAATAGTATATAGCCAATACCATCCTTCTAAAAGTACTTTAGGATTCGTTTTCCTGGAAGCTTGCTTTACCATCCAGAGGAGTAGCTCTCCTCTGTTAGTGTACTCCATGACCACGTATTGTCTGTCTGCCATATTGAAGACTTCAAAGAGCTGTATTCTATAAGGATGATGTGTGCTCTTGGTTAAATCTATCTAGGGGCTAGAGGTATCCCCATAATATTTCCAGTTGACTTTCATAGCCACCTGGGTCTTGTTTAACAGATGGTAGCCTAATTTCACTTGGCCAAAGCTGTCCAAGACAATGGTCTGCAAGACCCTGCAATGATCAATAAAAAGTTCCTCACTGAAATGACAGACCACACTGATCACTTGAATAGAACTGGTTAATGCATCATGACTGTGGATTTCATGAAATTTTTATTGATATGAAGAGAGACAGAGAGAGGGCCTCCCTCTGCTATTCACTCGCCAAATGTCCACAACAGTCATGGATGGTCAAATTTGAAGCCAGGAGCTGGTAACTCTATTTATGTCTCCCATGTGAGTGACAGAAACCCGATCACCAGAGCCATCACTGCCATATCCCAGGGTCTGCATTAGTAGGGAGATGGACTCAGGAGCCGCGTTTGGGAACTAAACCCAATATGCAATATGAGAAGTGGGTATCTTAACTGCTAGAAGTGCTCCTCTCATGATTATGTTTTCAGCTTCATGATATTGCCTAGTGTGTTTTATGATATGATTTCCCATCATGGTGCTCAAGATAATGATAATATATGTACTATGCACAGAAATTAACAACAACACCAAAAAAACCTATGTTGAGGGTAGAAGTGACAAGACCAAGAGTTGTGGCTATAATAAGGTTTTAGGAGATCATTATCCCTGTAATCCCTGTGATAATAGCTCGTCAAATGGGAACTCAGCCTTAAATAAACAATGGCAATTTGAATATCTTTTCTGGGGACAGAGAATGTTTGATTGTGCCCTATGACTTAAAATTGCATTGATAGTTCTTATTTACTTTATATATTTGCAAGATACATTTGAGTAAACTGAAACCATTAAAAGTAAAGAGATTTACCACTTGTTACATAGAACAAAGACTTGGATTCCTACTTGTTTGAATTAAAGACTTTGACCTCTCCACCCAAGAAAAGCACACAGAAACAATATGGGTAATGGATTTTTTAATGAAAAAAAAAACCTGACATGTAATTTCTTATACTTAAACTATTAAAGAAGTCGAATAATTGCAAGTAAAACAGAGAACAGATTGTCAAAGGTAATGTGATTGACAGTTGGCAAAAGAAGGATAAAAGAGTATCAGGGCCACATTAAAATCATTTGTTTTGCTTTTCATTTGTTTATTTTTGTCTTACATTTGTTGTTACTATTTGCTTACTTAGTGTTTGCTCATTACCATTTGTTCACCCAGAGCCTCAGTGGAAAAAGTGTTTAATGATAAAATCAGCCACATGCTCTGTCCTCCTCTGGGACAGTTACCTTACGTTATCCTGATAGAGGCCTTCTTCAGTTAAAGAGTGGAGGTGGAGAGAATTATATTTGGTTTTACCCAATGTTTCTAAAATTTATTTAACTTTACCCTTTTATACAAAATAGCTATTAATTTTCCACGGAACTATGGTTCTCAGGATATCATTCTGGAGAGCCTTATGGTAGATGGTTGAAATAATTTCTCCAAGTTTTCTAAGAAACCCAAGTATAGATAGAAAAATTTAAATACTCCATACAAACATTTTCAAATCTGTCAATACCAGTCACTACATCCAGCAATTTCAAACATTGGGGCTATTACTAAGGCAGAGTGTAACTGTCTCCCATTTATTTTAGGCAAGTCAAATAGTGTTCCCATTAAAAACTGCTGGGATTTTAATGTTGAATTTTGAGTGATTAGTGTCAATGCCCTACTACATTCCTAAAGAGAGTGATGAAACCGATAGGAGGTTTTGATAGTCAAACATTTGAGCCATTGAGATGGGATGTGGACAAAGGGTATGAATCTTTCTTCCTTGAGTCTTTCTTTGCATATTTCTGGCAGCTGGTCAGGATTAAATCACAGCAGGAGACAGCAATGGGTGGAACCGTTGTTGGTACATGGTACATAAGAGTTCTGAGAACATCATGGATGGGTTTGGAGGATCAACATGGTATGGTTCTGCTGAGCCCAGTAGAACTTTTGCTGGTGAGGACATTTATGTATTTCAAAAATGCCAGGTAAATTCCCAGATGGAAGTTTTGGAATTTACATTTGGGTCTTCAGTATGTGGTATCTCCCACTGTCGCATGATAAATGAGGATCCTTTACCTTATGTCAATGAGTTCCTTGACGGAACTGGACGAGTTCCTTGCAACATCAAATATGAAGCCAGGTTCAGGGCAGGTGTCTTCACGCAAGATCAAAATGGAACTCAAAGTCAACTTTAAAGCCAGAGTGAAAAGAGAAACAGACTGGGACTTAGAAGATCTGGGCTGCAGTGTTTATTTTTAAGTGAATTGTTTATGACTTTGGCCAATTCAGCACAGATTTGTACAATGCTTACCAGTTTCAGTAACTGTAGAATTCATGAAGATTAAAAAAAAAGCCAAAATTCTTAGATTCTCAGTGATCACAATTTATGGAAAGGGAAAAGAAAGTATATGATTGTTGCCTCAAGTAGGATATAAACCAATCATTAAGGATAATAACGCAATCAACAAAATGAGCAATGAGAAGCTAAATGATCATTAAAAGATTTTGTCTAGTAGCACTACCCAGGCCATGGGAAGGACAAAATCAAAGGCACCGAGACCTGGCCACAGTTGTAAACCATTTTGGAGGCTGTAATTGGAAGATAGGGTGCTGTGGTTGCAAGTCAATAGTAAGCTAGGGTTGCTTATTCTTGTGATTGGAGCCAGCATCAAATGATGAGGAAAGGACAGCTTCTGAAGAGTTTTGAACAATTATAATTCATATTACATTTTAGGAAAAATAATGTATTTCATATCTCCAGCTCTGAGATGAATATCAAACATACATATGTTTAGTCCTGACTTTGTCACTTTAGCAAGCAGTGGGGCCTTACCCAGATGACCTGCTTTCTGTAGAATTTAGTCTGATATGAGAACATTTATACTTTGGCTCCTTTCAGATCAAAATCAAGACAGTGTGGTTTCTGATGTCATCAAGGAAATGGAGAAATGAGTAACTCCCTTCTCCATCTGTAATCTTGCCCCCAGGCCTCAAGACGAAAGATAATGTAAGAATGACGTGAGATCATCTTGCAGATGGATTGAGCAGGCTAAGGGTCTAGCTTTACACTTACCTCTATGTCACAGACAGTTCTTTGTGTCAAAGAGCTCTGTCTATGAGGTTGGTGTCATTGTTCCCACACCAGTTGAGTTCTGAGCAGAAACAACTCCTGACCAGCACCCCATTATAGCTTCAGTACAAAAATGCAAAGTGTATTTCAGTTGTTTCTGAGGACATATTCTTATCTAGAGTCAAGGTATGCACATTTGGACTTTGGGCTAAACATTAAATATTATGTAGGACTTACACCAATGTGTTATTATAGCAAGTCTTTTCAAAACAAAGAAGGAATCTGTTTACAATCTCTTAAAATGCTATCCCACATTAAAGACTAATCAGTGCTTTAAGAGCTCTCTGTTTAATTGGTTCCTCCAGGAATAATAAAAATAATAAATTTTCAGTCTAAGTTTCGTTCCAGGGCCCGAAAGCAAGAAAATTCATAAAAATTTAAAAAATCATTGAAATTCTATGAAAGTTTCAAAATTTCATATGGATCCAATAAATGTAGAAAGTTCAAAAACAATGGCAAATGTGTGAAGCACATACGTGCCTAATCACTGTACAGATGTAGGGAAATCTCTTTCTTTTCCTCTTGGTTTGAATGCAAGGTTATTACTGAAATGTGGGATTTCAACTGCGATCTATGCATTTTAAAATTGTATGTAATTTAGAGGCAGACACACAGAAGCAGAGAGAGGGAGAAAGAGTTGAGCTATAGAGAGCTCCCATCTGCTGATTCACTGCTCAGACACTTATGACCAGGGGCTGGTGCTGTGGCGCAGTACGTTAACGCCCTGGCCTGGAGTGCTGGCATCCCATATGGGCACCGGTTCAGGACCTGGCTGCTCCACTTCCCATCCAGCTCTCTGCTATGACCTGGAAAAGCAGTAGAAGATGGCCCAAGTCCTTGGGCCCCTGCACCCATATGGGAGACCCGGAAGAAGCTCCTGGCTCCTGGCTTTGGATCAGCACAGCTCCAGTCATTGAGGCCAATTGGGGAGTGAATGATCAGTTGGAAGACCTCTCTCTCTCTCTGCCCCTCCTCTTTTTTGTAACTCTGACTTTCAAATAAATTAAAAAAAAAAAAAAAACACTTATTACCACTGGGGCTGGGTCAAGGCAGAAGCCAGGAGCCAGGAACTCAATCTATGTCTCCTGTGTGGGAAGCAAGAACCCAATCACTTGAGCCATTATCACTGCCTCCTAGGGTCTGCATTGTCAGGAAACGGGAGTCAGAGCTGCAGCTGGTCATAAACCCTGATATGCTGCAATGGAATGTAAGCATCCCAACCTGACCTCTTAACCACTAGGCCAGAAGCCTGCTCTTAAACTAAGATATAAATATTGTTCTTGTATAGAGATAAATACTCAGGAACAGCAGATCTAATAGAACACATGTTATTTTGAAAGGTTAGAACAAGTCTCACCTATGTGTAGCATATGGAAGTGAGTAAATAATATGCAGATTTAATTAAAAGTGTGCATCCTGATTAAAAACATAACCTAAGTGCTATTTAAAAAGTCTTGAGTACCTGAATGTGTCACTTAGACTTTTTTATATAGCATAATTTTAGTATTTGATATTTCAGTTAAACATAAAAATAAACTTGGATATTTTGAAGAGTAATATCAGTTCATAGATTTTTGCACCAGAAATATGTACACATTCATCTACACATAGAACTCATATTGATTTTATGGGTTAAAATACCTTTTTTTTTTAAAAAAAAATGATTTATTTATTTGAGAGTCATAGTTACAGGCAGTGAGAGAGGGAGAGACAGAGAAAAATCTTCCATTCTCTAGTTCACTCCTCAAATGGCTGCAATGGCTTGAGCTGAGCCAACCCAAAGTCAGGAGCCAGAAGCCTCTTCCAGGTCTCCTACACAGGCTTTCCCAGGCCATAGCAGAGAACCAGATCAGAAGAAGAGCAGCTGAGACATGAGTCATCACCCATATGGGAACACTGGCGCTGAAGGCAGAGGCTTAATGCACTACGCCACAGCGCCAGTCCCTACACCTGAAAACTAATTTCAAGTTTAGATCTAACTGCTTAGGAAGTCCTTTGTATTTATTTTTTTATTTTTTAAAATCTTTCTGTTAGTGGTAATGTTTTAAAAAATATTTGTGTTCACTTCATAAATACAACTTTAGGAACGTAGTAATTCTTCCCACCATACCCTCCCACCCACACTCCTGTCCTTCTTCTCTTCCCTCTCCTGTTCTTATTCTTGTTTTTTACTAAGATCTATTTTCATTTCAACTTTTTTTTGCCAATTTTTCTTTTATTTTTATTTATTTTATTTTTTAGAAAGCTTTTATTTAATAAGTATAAATTTCATGAGTACATCTTCAGGAATACAGTGATTATTCCCACCATACCCGCCTTCCTCCCCACCCCTCTCCCCTTGCTCCTCCCTCTCCCATTCCCAGTCCCATTCTCTATTAAAGTTCATTTTTAATTAACTTTATACACAGAAGACCAATTCTGTACTAAGTAAAGGTTTCAACTATTTGCACACACTAAATATAACAATCCTTTTGACAACAAGTTTTATAATTGAATCTCATAATCTCATAGTACAACTTATTTAGGACGGAGGTCCTACATGGGGAGTAAGTGCACAATGACTCCTGCTGTTAATTTAACAATTGCCACTCTTATGTATGATGTCAGTGATCACCTGGGACTCTTGCCATGAGTTGCTTGGGCTATGGAAGCTTTTTGAGACCACAGTCTCGTCAATATTTAGGCAAGGCCAAAGGCAAAGTGGAGTTCTTTCCTCCCTTCAGAGAAAAGCACGTCCTTCTTTGATGGCCCCTCTTTCCACTGGGGTCTCACTCATGGAGATCCTTCATGTAGGATTTTTTTTTTTTTTTTTTGCCACAGTATCTTGGCTTTCCATGCCTGAAATGCTCTCATGGGCTTTTCAGCCAGACAGAATGCCTTAAGGACTGATTCTGAGGTCAGAGGAGTCACTTTGACTCTTACACTAGCTTTATTAAAGTCATTCCATGTTTATTAATGAGCTAACTTACACAAAATTGGAAGGGGAGGAAGTTTCTTGCCTAAGGTAAAGACAGAGACCCAGAGCTCTGAAAGATGAAGAGTTGTATCCAGGCAGTAGAAACTGGGAAAGGTGGAGCCAGGGCAGGTGCCCGGGCCTCTAGTCTCCAGGTATCTGGCCTCTTCAAACAGCAAGCAGCCTATGCAAGTTCTGCTTTCAATCATCTGACTACAGTCCCAACGTAAACAGACTTCGAAGCAACACTGAACTCCACAGAAATCCTGGCAAAATGTTCCCAGCGCTTCTCCATGTACACAAGATTGTTTCTGTAGAAGCAGTAAAAGTAGAAATAAAATAAATACAGACCCCAGCGAGTCCTTCCAAAAGACCACCTGAATTTCTGGATGGCTCTTGTATTTCCATTTGACATTTAAGAAAAGTTATATGGAGTTTTATGAGAGGAAATGCCCCTACGTTTGCTCAAAGACCGCCTCTTAATAGCTTCTCATTGTAAGAAAATGTACATGAAGACATGAAAATATTGATTATATGGAGACTTAAAATTATTTTTTGCCTTTGGTGCTCTTTTGTTAATGTAATTTACTTTTTTTTCATGGAGAGTTAAAATTGTATAGATGTATTATGTACAGTAAAATGTTTCAAAGTGATATGGATATTTTGGCTAATTAGCATATATATTTTCTCACCTTATTATTATCTTTGTGGAGAGAACATTTTACATCCTCTGTGTTAGCATTTTTCATGAATTCAACACTATTATCTATAGTAACCATATTGTGCAATAGATGTCTTAAAATTATTCCCTGTATGAAACTGAAACTTTATACCCTTTGACCAACACTTCCCAACATCCACTTCTAGCCCTTTGATCACCACAGTTTCTGGCAACTCCCATGCTAGTCTCTATTTATATGAGGTCTTAGTTTTTAGGTACCACACATGAATAAGATCATGTGTCAGTGATATTTCTGCGCCTAGATTATTTTACTTAATATAATGTCTTCTAGTGCGGGGCATGAGCACAGCCGTGGTACGGCCAGGCCAGGCCCGGCGGCTCCGCATGCGCAGGCGCCCCCACCCAAGCTGCGCGGAACGGAGCCACGTGGAACCGAGCCCGTGAACCAACCCGAGCCAGGGCCCGCCGAGCCGGCAGGTGTCCCGGGGATAGCAGCGCAGGGAGGGGCCCGGCGTGCGCGCACGTGGCCCCTGGACTGGGCGGTGCCAAGGAGGGGCAAAGAAGATGGCGCCCAGAGGAAGTAAGATGGGCGGGACTCAAGCTAATTGGCTACGCAACATCAGGGGAGGTAACAAGACTAGTATAGACATATGGCTAGTCCTATAGAAATGCCCCCGTAAAGTGACCTTTTAAGTGATTGGTTGGTCCTTAGCCCTGCCCCAATGACTCTGCAGTTTTGTGCTATAAAAGTTTCGGTTAGGCATGGAATAAATGAGTCCTCGCTAGACTTGACTCCCCGCTGCATCTGATTGTTTCCGGCGCACTCACCTTTCCTCGGACCCAGTCCATCCTTGTACGGGTGGACTCAGACCCTGCATTCTAGGTATATTTATTTTTTTTATTTTTTATAGATTTATTTATTTATTTATTTATTTGAAACAGTTGCACAGAGAGAGGCAAGGTGGAAAGAGAGAGAGGTCTTCCATCTGACATTTTTATAAAGACATGATTTCCTTAATTTCTGTGGCTAAATACTACTCTCTGGTGAATATGCACCACCTTTTCTTTATTTATTCTTTGATGGACACTAAGATACCTAGATTAATTCCATATCGTGTATATGGTAGTAATGTTGCACTAAATATGGGAGTGCAAATATCTCTTCAATATATTGATTTCATTTAATTTACATATATGTGTATACATACAGACAATAGTGGAGTGGTTGGATCATATGGTGGTTCTGTTTTTAATTTTTTGAGGAAACCAGTGACTGTACTAATTTGCATTCTCACCTTTTCTTTACATCTTCCACAACATTTATTTTTTTTGATAACAAACATTCTAACTGCGATGAAGTGATATTTCAATATGTTTTTAATTTGCATTTCCTTCAGGGTTAGTAATGTTGAGCACTTTTCTCATGTATATGTTGGCTGTTTGTACCTCTTTTCAAATAAATGTCTACTGAAGTTCTTTATTCATTTTAAAATCAGGTTATTTGTTCTCTTGCTACTTAATTGCTTATGTTTCTTATATATTTTTTATATAATTCTTTGAGGATCAAGTGAGGGTCAGGGAGTTGTTTGAAAAAAGAACTTAGATCATTTCATAAATAGTAAATGTGGAATTGAATTGTCTTGTAAGCACAAATGGAAGGACTTATCTATATCAATCTCTGCTAAGATTTAATTTGAAATCTGGTTTAACGCAGCTCCAGTATGTTACAGGAAGTAATGATTCTAAGCTGGACTACTACTTCTCTCTAGTTAATATATGACAAAGTTCATTCGCTCCATAGTACTCAGTATACTCTACAGTTATTTAAAGGCTTACTTGATTTTTGTACATTTCTCTGCCCTTTCCATGGCTAAAAGGCAAGAAAGCTCCATATTTGTAAATATTATGGTTGTTTTCTTCTCTAGTGAATTTTCTAAGCTGGAACAGAGACTTGATCTCTGAGGGTACTTGGTGAAGATTTGGTTAATTAATTATTTAACTTCTTGCATGCTTCAGGATTACAGTTGTGTGTGTCATACTGGCGTACTTTTGGTATTACCCTTACTCTAGATTCAGTTTATACTAGGTCTCAATCATCTCTGAAAAACCAATACTCAGCACATGACTTAGCTGAGAATAACCCCAATCAATTCACATTTGCTAATGAAGAAGCTGTTCCAAAGCATGTCAGTCCTTTCACACATCTGAAGATGTAAGAAAAGAGAATCAAGAGCCTTTCAATGAAGAGGGGGCTAAGATTCTTTTTATTTATTTATTTGAAAGTCGGAGTTACATAGAGAGAGAAGGAGAGGCAGAGAGAGAGAGAGAGAAAGAGAGAGAGAGAGTGCTTCCATCTGCTGGTTCACTCCACGATTGGCTGCAACCACTGGAGCTGAGCCTATCCAGAGCCAGGAGCCTCCTCTGGGTCTCACATGTGGGTGTAGGGGCTTCAACAGAAACAGTGGAAGGCAATGGTATAACACTGAAGGTATTATGAGAAAGAACATTATTGTTTTAGTCCATTTTATGCCACCATAACTGAATACCACTGGCTGAATTTTTTATAAACAATAGAAACTTACTTGTTTTAGTATTCTGTTAGCTGGGAAGTCCAAGAGCAGGGCATATGGCAAGTGCCGCTGTGCCCCATCATAAAATGGCAAAGGAGAAAGTAAAAACAAACAGGGCAGAGAAAACTGGGCCAAACACATCCCTTTATCAGTAACTCATTCCAACTAATGAACTTTTATGAAAACAGATTAATCAGATTGTAAAGACGGAGAGCTATTAAAATAATCACTTCTTAAGGTCTTACCTCTTAATAGTGTTACAGTGACAACTAAATTTCAACATGAGTTTCAGAGGTGACGTTTAGACAATAGTGATTGCCAACCAAGAATTCTACTTTCAGGAAAATTATTATTCAGAACTGAAGGGGAAATTGTGATGTATTTTCAGACCAAATGATGAGAGGGTTGAGAGAATTTTTTGTTAGTAGATTTTCCTTATAAAAATGCTAAAAGAGTGTCGATCAGGCGAAATGAATGGACACTAGACAATACAAGAATGAATGAATGAATGAATGAATGAAAGAGAGAGAGAAAGTGAAAGGCAGAAATAGCTACATAGATAAATGTAAAACAGTCCATTTCAGAGTCAGTGGTTATCTAGGATTCCTGCCACATTCCTTTCTTTCTTCGTTTTCATCCTTCCTTCCCTCCCTCCTTCCCTCGCCCTCCTTCCCTCCTTCTCTCCTTCCTTCCTTCTTTCCTTCCTTCCTCCCCTCTCTTTCTTTCTTCTTTCCTTCCTTACCTTACATAAAATTGGCCAAACTTGCTGTTTCTTTGTATGCTTTGTAACATTTTGTTGTTGAAAATTAGACATTTTGAGTATTGCTTATGTTAACTTTGTAAATTAGATTACCTCACCTTCCCTGAGTTTTGATGGAGCTGCATGGTGAGTGCTCCAAACATCCATTTGTCCTGTGACCATCCCAATGTCTTTTTTTTTCTTTGTGAAGAATGTATCCCCTGTCATATGTGGTCATTAAAGTCTTTGTTTCATTATTTCAGGAGTCAAATGGAGCCAAAAAGACACAAATGAAAGTATTGCTTCATCTGTGTAGACTGGCTCTAAAGCATAGAACTCTTTCAATATTTTGTCAGTGTGTTTACAATTCTGTCTTATTCTTCACCTCTTGTTTATGCAGAGTCCAAAGATAATCCAAAGTTATAAGACTAGGGTACTTGCTGTCAAGCTTTTTCTGAGCATGTATCCAGTCAATGCATGTTTCACTGTGGATTTCCTGGTGCACGTGCTTTTGAAACCTTGTCCCCATCCGAGAACCTCCTACCTCAATTTCTTATACTAAGCAAATATTTCATATCAAAACATAACAGCCTCTTAATTCATTAAACACTCCCCTGTCTATACATCTTTTTATTTGCTACCAAATTTCTGAAATAATTTATTCTGTCAAGTTTTTTTTTTTTACTAGTGTTTGCTTTTATTGGAAGGACCAATTCTTGGAGCTCTCTATTGTGTCATTAATCCCACCACTCACACATACTCTTGATTCATATATTTCTCTTCTAGAGATATTTCTAACTTATATACTTGCACACAGGGAAAGACAATGTTTATCCATGGTTATTAATTTTGTTACTCTTTGTAATAGTATTATAGGCAACTCCAGATCCACTAGTTAAATAAATTACGGCATATCTCTATATTAGAGCATAATCTGTACCTATTAGAAAACAAATCAAGATCTCCTTACACTTAACAGGCAAAGATGTCTAATGAAAAAGGACTGATAAAACCAGTGGTAGAACAATTTATCTAATATTTTATTTGGAATACAATTTCCATATTTTATTTGGAACACAATTAAGAATGTGTGTGTGTGTGCACATGTGTGTATTCTTGAATGTGTATAAAGCAAGTCTGGAAGAAGACAATAATGGTCAGTGAATGGCAGAGTTGGAGAGGAAAATGTGTGTATAGGAAGAGATAATAGGAAGACTTTCCATTATCTAAATTCATATATTTTGAAATGTGAGCCATAAATATGTACTAATTATTTAAAACTAACTTCGCAATCAAGTAACTTATCATTACCTTTAGAATAAAATCAAAACTGCTTTTCATCATCTCGAAGGACATGCTGATTCTACCTCAGCTTCTGCTCCCTGATCTTTCCTAGTTCCCTTAGGCAGCGTGCTCCAGGATCAGTTGTTTTTCCCCAAATTCTTTGCCCATTTCTTCTCCTTTGGAAATATTGTATATTGTGTTTCTCTGCCAGACATTTTTATTGCTATGAAAATCACGTGGATGACTTTTTCCCATCCTCTATCTTTCAGAAAGAGCTTCAGTTAGAAGCTTGTCAGGCAGATGTTCCTCATCCTTAATATTCTCGTCACACTGGCATTATTTGTCCTTCTTAGAGATTAAATTATCACTCATTTGTTGACCTATTTTGCTTATTTCCCCTACTACACTAAGACACATGCATAAGAATTGAGTGAGTCTTGGGAACTGTTGGATTTTAGCAGCAGCTGGATCAGTGCTTGGTCCACTCATATACACTGAATTGAGTAAATAAATGTGCTAATGAATGCTGGGAATTAAATTCTCATGTAGATTTATGGCTTTTTAAAAGATGTATTATTTATTTGAAAAGCAGAATGACAGAGGAAGGGGGAGAGAGAGAGAGAGAGAGAGAGAGAGAGAGAGAGAGAGAGATGTATCTTCCTTTCCCTGCTTTCCTCCTCAAATGCCTGCAAGAGCCAGAGCTGGGCCAGGTTCAGGGCAGGAGCCAGGAGCTCCATCTGGGTGTTCCATGTGGGTGTCAGGGGCCCAAGCACTTGGACCACCAGGTGTTGACTTCCCAGGCTCATTAGCAGGAAGCAGATCAGAAGCAGAGCAGATAGAACTCAAACCAGCATTCTGATATGGGATGTGGCTGTCCCAAGCAGCAGTTCAATTCACTGTCCCATAATGCCTGCCCTAGTGATTTTGTTGGATCACTTTTTTGTCTCTTGGTGTGGACTGTTAGTTGTTTCATCTATAAACTGTGATGTTGCATTTGCTGGTGTCTAAGGTCCCCAGAGATCCTTTTCACAACGTATTTTCACTTTCACCCCTGCAACTATCACACATGTCAGCTTGGCTTTACTCTTTTCCCTTGCAAGACCGTGAGCTCCTGTTTGCCAGTTAAATTGGACCAGCCTCTGATATTAAAGATATTTAGGGAATCTGCTTTCTTTAATAAGCATCTCCACTGACATGGTCAGTGTTGGTTCTGGGTACCTGCTTCATCTATTTGATCCACAGTACGATCTCTACCAATAGCAATAATATTTTATTTTGTCTTTACTATGCCTCTCATAAATTGTGTTCAGCTTTGAAAGCCCAGATTAAAAATCTTGGCCACACATGAAGCCTTTGGAGCTGTTTGACTCTGAACAAGTGTATATGAATTGTGCCGTGAACTGTTCAACCTGATGAATCTTATGTAAGGCAAAAAAAAAGTAAAACACACACCCTGGTTTGAAGTTAATACTCTTGTTCCAAAATCCACAGCTTGCATGTTTGTGGAAGGAGAATAAAGTGGACACCAGGCACAGATTCAATCCACTAGCAATCAAAACTATGAATAGATACCTGCCTTGTACCTCCTGATGAACTGCGCTCCAAAGAGTAGCAGTCAAAAGAACCCTTAGGTGTAGGTGAGCTTGTATCCACGAGCTTGCTGGATGGCACTATGACAGAGTGGGAGTTATGTGACAAGACAGTGTAAGGCAAATTAGCCTCCTTCACTGTCTAGAAGGACCCCTCCCACTTCCCCTGCCTCTGTACCTCCTGTGAGAACTGTCAATTAGCATGCTGTTCCCAGGATGGCTGTTAATTTCAGGCTTGATATACAATCATGTTTAGTGTCCATGGTGCCCAGTTGTCTTTTTGACAAGGTGGGGCATACCCATTCATCAAAGGGGTGGGAATATCATGAACCAGATAGGAATAGACCTCTGGACTTTGCCCAAGGGGCGTGCCTACTTAAGCAAGCAGATATCTGTCTTCGAACTGGCTGGCAACTTCTCTGCCTGAAAGTATTCATCTGAAAAATAACCCGACTTTCTGTCTCTGTATTGTCTTCTACAAGGAGCAACGAAGCAAGGTCCTTGAAAGAGCAGATGTCCTTGAGGAAGCTCATCATCAATGCCAGATTTTGTTAAGTGGCAAGATCATAGATTTTCAGATCTGCCATACAGACTCCAGAACAGTTATTTCAAGTCTATCATTTTTAATTCATCAAGTCTTTCTATATTAGTGAAAGCAGCAGTATCTCTCTCATGCATTATCAATAAAATTAAATTAGATCATACCTACAGACACCTGCTTCAATGCTTTACACAGTAATTTATCATCCTTTATATCATATGCATATTTTCATTGTTCACATTTCATGAAGTATGTCCACTATTTATAGCCTAGCATACATTTACCTAAAAGGAATTGTCCATAGAGCCTATTGTGTACTCTAAAACATAGATTGTCTCTCTAGTCTTAAGTATCTATCTTTACCTCTTTCACACTTTTCATTTCAAAATAGCTTTCCAATGTCCTTAGGCCACATGAACATCAATCATAGTTCTGTCATTTTTTATTTTGGATTTTTTATGTTTTGGCAGTTAGTATCATCAGATGACACAATATGAATAATATCAGAATTCTTTTTTTAAAAAACTTTCTTTTTTGTTTTTAAAAGATTTATTTATTAATTTAAAAGCCAGAGTTACACAGAGAGTGAAGGAGAGGGAGAAGGGGGTTGGTGGAGAGAGAGGTCTTCCATCTGCTGGTTCACTCCCCAATTGGCCACAATGGCCAGAGCTGCACCGATCTGAAACCAGGAGCCAGGAGCTTTTTCCAGGGCTCCCGCACTGGTGCCAGGGCCCAAGGACTTGGGCCGTTTCCTATTGCCTTCCCAGGCCATAGCAAAGAGCTGGATAGGAAGTGGAGCAACCAGCACTCAAACCAGTGCCCATATGGGATGCCGGCACTTGAGGCAGCGTCTTCACCTGTTATGCCACAGCACCAGCCCCTAATATCAGAATTCTAAGATTCCTTGGAGTAAAGGACTTTCCTTATACATGTTTTAGAAACTGACTCAGCCATGATTAGACAGTAATTTTAGTTTATCTTAACATACTAAGAACAAAAATGAGATTGATAATAAAAGTAGCAAATAATAAGAAACAGCTTTTCAGACAGAAAATAGCCCATGCAAAAGCCTATAGAATAGAAACTGCACCCGGGTATTTGTTCTGATTGGCTCCAGAGCTGGTCTATGTCAGGCCCTCATAATTGCTATCTACAATTATTTTCTACTCTCTCACCTGCCAAGTGAGATTGTGAGTCTGGAGTCATAGGATCATGATAAAGTAATTTAGGACCAGTTTCTTAGGTAAAAAGCTTGGATCTGCCTAGTGTTGATGATATTCCATCTGGAAAAAGTAGACTAAGGTCTTCCCTGGAGTCAGAAAGAGCATCTACATCAAGAAGCTATTTAAGCTTCTGTAAAATGTATCAGTCTGCCACAGAAGAGCAAAATCACCTACACACTGACTAGGAGCCAGAAGAGATTGAACAACTCTTGCACATATCATCTCATTGATTTGTGGGTTTCTCTATTTGCTTCTGCTTTTGTGTGTTTTTAGGGAGACTACTTCAGTGCTCAAGTCACTCTATAAACTACATTTTGGGGATTCACATTGTTAATGCTAGAGAGACTAGTAAAATAAAAGTGAATTTGAAATTATAGGATTGGAATTCCAGTTTTAATTCACAGCTGACTACTGAATAAATACTATAATTTATTTAGACCCTCCATTACTCCATGCAGTAAATGAGTATGATAAAAAATATCCATTTTATA
Organism: Sylvilagus floridanus; assembly: GCA_949820135.1. Lineage (NCBI taxonomy): Eukaryota > Metazoa > Chordata > Mammalia > Lagomorpha > Leporidae > Sylvilagus > Sylvilagus floridanus. The sequence goes on from OX463243.1 coordinate 80,899,744, forward strand.
AGATTTCCTGGGATTCATATAAGGCAGAGGGAAAGAAAATGTATTAGTGGAAAGGAATTTTAAATTATTTTAAAAATTGGTTCACTTAACACTTAAGATTTTGGGTTCTGATAGCTGTATCTTCATTTAGTCATTTCTTAGTTCTTTGCTTCGGATTAAGCTTTGGAAGAATATAAAAATCCATCCAAAAAGCATAGGGATTAATCCTCTGATATACTTTTGTGTACCCCCTGTTCATCCTTGTTTGAGCTCTAGCATTCAGCAACATGACTACTACATAACTGTTATTCAGCTCGTATCAAATCAACCAGTATATTGAAGATGGGCTGTCAAATGCATACCTCTAGTCCCCTCCAAACTATAATCCACAAAATTGCCAGACAAATGTCTGGCAGCTCAGCTCATCTATTCCTTCATTAAAGTCATTTAATGCCCCCTGTATTCCTAAGGATATAGTCTAGCTGTCCTAGTCTAGTCTCAAGATCCTAATTTTCCATCCAAATAGGCCTTTTCTTTTAAATACTTATTTATTTATTTGAAAGACACATTACAGAGGAAGGAAGGGAGGAGGGAGGAGGGAAAAGGGGGGAGATAGATGGAGAAAGAAGAGAGAGAGAGCGCGCGCGAGAGAAAGAGCACTTCCATCCATTGGTTCACTCTATGAATGGCTACCATGGCCAGGACTGGGTCAGGACAAAGCCAGGAGTCTGGAACCATCTGGGTCACCTGTAGGGTGGCAGATGCCCAAGCAGTTGGGTCATCTGCTGCTACTTTTTCCAGGTGCATTAATGTTTTCCTAGATCAGAAGTGGAGCAACCAGGACTCAGAATCAGTGGTCAAATGGGTTGCTGGCATCTTAGGTAGAGCCTTAACCCACTAAGCCACAACAGCAGCCCCCAACTAGACCACTTTATGACCATTGTGGATGTTTATGTAGAGTCAGACTGTTCCTGAATGTCAGGGCATTGGCCGATTCTCAATCTTTTCTCTTATATGTGTGTTTTTCTTCTCTACTTGCACAAATACATCACAGTATAGTTGAAATCATTACTTAATATATACTAAACTGATCTTCTGTATATAAGAGAAATGAAAAATGAATCTCGATGTGAATGGAAGGGGAGAAGGAGCGGGAAAGGGGAGGGTTGCGGGTGGGAGGGAAGTTATGGGGTGGAGGAAGCCATTGTAATCCATAAGCTGTACTTTGGAAATTTATATTCATTATAGTATAAAGGACCAGAAAATGACTACTTTTTCAAAAAAGTTCCCATGCTTTCTCTTCTGACCTTCTATAACCTTGATATTCTGGATGTAATAATTTAGTTCTCCATTATATAAGCCATTTGACTATAATTGGTCTCATTTTGGGTAGTTTGTAATTCATTTTCTTTCCACTAGTTAGGTAGCTGAATCAAACACATTACTAGGTGTGGAGGGAGAGTTTGAATGCAAGGCTTCTGACTCTTGGTCCAGAACTCTCTTTCTCCTATCCAGTGTAGGGCATCTTGGGATAAATAAGGAAGTTATGTTAGTCTCTTTACTCTGAGACTCATTCTTAATTACAGTGAGGCCACATGTTTTTTAACTGAACCCTGACAATCTTGAGACAAATCTATGTTTTCTTAAATCATCCAACAAAAATATAATAGCTTCACAAACAATGAATTTCATCTTCTAGATAAAAGTAATCATTCCAACACATGCTTTGAAGATCTACTGCAGGCTCACGTCTGTGTTTAGGAGACAATGTTTATTAGGATTTACTTAACTAGATATTAATTAAGTTCTTTCCATGTCTCTTCAGAGCTAGTTGGGGACATGTTGAATTATTTTGATATGAATCTAATGGAGACTCTCTCTTCCTAGAATTCTAGATGTTTAAAAGTAATTAGAGTGCAATGTAATAACTGTTATGATGAGGAGGAATCTGGTGATTGGTATGAAAACTCAATTAATAGATATCCTGGAGGGATTCTCTGGAAGAGTGAGCTGGGACCACTTTTCCAGAATATTCCAGAATGAGTAGTTGGTGAAGGGGTCTCCCTGGCAGGCGGAACAACCTGGGCAAAGGGAATTGAAGAATCCTAAGAGTAATGTTTTTACAAGGGCGTAAGGAACAGTTAAGGAGTCAGAGACAGTGGGATTGAGGGAAACAGTCACAACCATAATATAGGACACATGTATGAGCATTTTCCACACTCTCCCAATTGATCCATTGAGAAAGCAAGAGTTTCTTGCTACCTCAGGGAGCTAATTTCAGTGTGTGTTCAGTACTCCAAAAGGGTTTGATGATCTTGTAACTCAGGAATGAAGAAATGTTAGCAACCTTGCTACCTAGGTTTGTTGGAACTGAAACAGGATGTATTTTCCACATTTAGCAAGATAATTTTATAGCAAACTTCAAAGATAAATTGTTTCCACCCTTATATCATTAACCTTGTGCTTACTTTGGATACTTTTATTCAGATGGTAGAAAATGGGGGACTATGACAAACTGTTCATGTGGAACTGAGGAATTATTTTTAGAGTGCTAAAATATTAATAGTATTCAAATGGCAATTCCTCCATGAAATTGTAGAGAGGCTGCTTTGAAGCCTTATTTTATTTTTATTTTTATTTGGCCATAGAAGCCAAGATGGAAAACCATCCAAAGGAAAAAAAAAAAAAAACAAGAATGGGAATCTGTGCTAAAAGAAGTATGAAAGCTTTAAGAGTTAGAGAAGGGCAACATTGTTCTTTCCAAAGGAATCATAGTAAAGGTTGTGCAAACTTCTGACAAGCTCATATGTGGGTAATTAGCTCTTCCTTAGATCAAATTCCTGGAAAATATTTAAATTTTCACAACAAGTTGCAAGAAACTCTTTCTGCCAATAACATAAAACAAAATATTAAATTTAGGGCTGGGAGGAATCAAAAGCTAGCCAGACCAATCCCTTTCATTGGACAGATATGAAAATAAAATTTTTTTTAAAAAAGTGGTTAGATTAAGATCAACCAGGTTATCTCCAGAATTCTTAGCCTGAGCTCATCAAAGGTTAGAACTCAAAGGGAACTCTTAAAATTTGTGCACATGATAGATAAATTATTCATGCTCTCAGAGTTCTATTGTCTTTCAATAACTAGCTCAATAGGATTTTGAGGATGAAGTAGCTAATGTGAAAACAAAGGAGAGAGAGAAAAAGAAAAGTGAATACATTCAGATTTCCTACTTGCTTCAAATTAAATTTGCTCGAAAGAATGTTCTGAAATAATAGTAACTACAGCCAATGTTCATTAGAAAGTTAGAGATATTCCATGGTTTGTTCATGTCATAACAAACTCCAATGGACCTTCATTTTTCAAGGAGGGTGGTCTTGGACATCTCATGCCACCTGCAGTGACTAATTTTGCTTGAGATAACTGGAATGTTTATGGGAACAATGATCAACAATCAGATCTTGGAAAATAGCCTAAGCATGTAGAACAGAGCTCACAGTAGGGTAGTAGTTCAGCGATCTGACACCAGGAGGCTAGTTTCCTCACCCTTGCTGTGACTGTTGCCTTGAAGCATTAGGCAAGTACCCCACACTTGCATCACTTCTCTAGGGACCAATAATTCCATCTGTAAAAGAGGGGAGTTGATCTTGAAGAACCTTGAAGTATTCTGCTGTTTTATATAGGCATGCCTTTGTGCAAGGGATTCTTTATATCTGGTATATCATGCTCCATTTCTTTAATTTTCTTAACATTTATTTGCATGTACTTGAAAGCTGAGTGACAGGGAGAGCGCGAGTGAGTGAGAGCAAGAGAGAGCGAGAGAGAGCGAGAGAGAGCGAGAGAGCGAGAGAGAGAGCTTCTATCAGCTGCTTCACTCCCTAAATGCTTGTAAGGCCAGGGCTGGGCCAGGCCAAAGCTAGGAGCCTGGACCTCCATCCATGTCTCCCCTTCTGTGTGGCAGAGGCCCAAGCACTTGGGGCATCACATGCTGCCTCCCAGGATGCATTATCAGGAAGTTTAATTTGAAGCAGAGGTGTTGGGATTTGAACCAGCATTCCAATATGGGATGTGGGCACTGAAAATGGAGGCTTAAACTTGCTGTGCCACAACATGCACTCCACTTCATTCCCATTTTAAAGCCATCATTCACGAATCTTCAGGCATTCAGTAAGATTTACCAATCATTTCTCCTCATTGCTACTCTGCCTCAGACTGAATCAAAGGTTCTTATTCAGGGCCCTTTACTAAGTTATACTTATTATATCATGTTATAAAATATTTCAGATATAGGCACTTAGTGTAGCAGTTAAGACAACTCTTGGGTTGCTCATATCCCATATTACAGTGCCTGGGTTCCAGTCCTGGTATGCTCCTGACTCCATTGAGTTCCTGTCTCCTGGCATTGGCTTTCTGTATCCCTGACCACTGCATGCCTTTGGGGAATGATCCAGCAAATTGGAGAACTCTCATAGTCTCTACCTCTCCTTTTAAAAGAAATGAATAAATAAATAAATAAATAAATAAATAAAAGCTCTTAAAAATTTAAGAAATTCAAAAAGTCATTAGGATGATGGCAATCAACCAATTTGTCTCCATTCATTTAAAACATATTGAAGTTTCTTTCTGTCTCAGGATTCTAAAAAAATTATCTTTGCACTCAGTATCTTCAAGAAAATTTAGAACTCATATGAAACTTGCTTAAAGCTCTTGAAATAGGATAAATAAGACATATATCATTCAAACAATAAATTGCCTTTCAGTGAGTGAAGCAACAAAAAAAATGAGGATGTAGCAGTGGAGAGGAAAACTGAGGAGAGAAGGGAGAAGTATCAGGGGGAATACTTCATTCACTCTGAAATTATTAGCAGCCAACTCCATGCCTGGTTCAAGGTAAATATTAAATATGTCTTTCTGAGTGTAACTTGAACCGTAGTGCTAGTCAGATTATCTAAAGTAATGGAGTAATAATGAAGTCCAGTATCTCAAAAGTCCAAGATTAAGAGAATCCTTTTAAGTGCTCCTTTGCAATAACTTAAATGGAATTCTTTGCAGCAGCTCCATGTCAAAACCATGATGTCACCAGTGGGGTTTGTGTCATTCAATTGTGCTGTTCCTAAATTGTAGCCAAAACAAGCTGTCCTATTCCCTGAGGTAATGGCCAAAGCTTGGAAACTCCGAGTACACACACATACATAAAACTCAAGGGGGAAGAAACATGCTTAAACCTTGAAAGAACTTACACAAGTATGTATTTAGATCTTCAAGATTGTTGTTTTGTTTAATGATAAACAGGATCAGACTGTCTGGAGCAATTTGAACATCTTGATTCTATGAGAGAATCTGTAATCTACAAGCCAATGTAAACTACAGTGCAGAGCCAAGAGCCTTGGAGGAGTGTTTGATCTTTCCAATTGTCCCACCCACACTCTAGCCTTCTGTGTGACCCTGAGCAGGTCATTTTCCTCCTCCAAGCCTTGAATTCCTTATCCATGACTTCTCTGTAATTCAATTTTCATAATGATATAGAACGTACAATATGCAGGTATAATATATCAATAGGTGTGTTACTATTTTATATACATATATGTGTATGTAGTTGAAGGGTCTTCAAAGATTTAAAGTAAATGCATATTATTAAAAAAAACTGTACAGGGAGTTTGAAAATCTCTGTGAAAAAGTGAACTTATCTTATAATTCCATCTCTCCTTAGACTTTCTGAAGCGTCCTTGTTCAAGCCTGAGAGATGGACTAACACATCAGAGGTATTTAGCCAGCATATGTTTTCATCACTCCCTTATTTTTGACCCTAATGTATATCCCTATTCTCTTGTGATTTCTGGAGATTGAATTAGTTCAGCTTCCTGGTGAATTTCAGGTGGAACTGATCACCTAATGTTAGCTTGGAAACAAATACTTTCATTACTTCGCCCTTAAATATCTCCACAGCCTTATTATTTGTAACAATGCCATAGTTTGCTGATCACAAGTTCTCTGTGCATTGTCATGGCTCAAGGCCTTTATTTCTTCCTATCGTCTCTGCCTAAAGTATGGCCAGTAGAATACAGAGCTCCCAATATTATTTGAATTTCAAAAAGCAGATAATCCGCTCGTGTAAGAACATCTCGAACATTTGCTACTTCTGGCTCCTACATCGGCCTGGTTGACACTCATTCATCTTTTGAAACATAGGTCAAATATTCCATCATCGATGTTGTTTCTCTAATTCTGCCCTCTTCTTTCCCACAGAATTTAGCTATCCTTTTATCAGTTCACTGGTACTTTGTCCAGGTTTCCAAAACTGTACTTCCATGTAGCATTCAACATAGCAATATCTGAGGTTGTCTATGTCTTTATCATCTTTTTGTCTTTCCCTGCCTATCACCTGCATTCCAAAAACCCAAACATTCCATTTGTGCTCTGATTCTCATTCCCTTCACACACTTTTGATGATGCTACTCTGGTCTGGTTTCCCCTTTACCATTTTAACTGCTCCCTCTTGTCCTGTTTGTGAGCATACTTTGGCTTGTTTTAGGGACAGCAAGTCTTTTTCAGGGACTTTTTGTTCTTTTTGTGGTTAATTCCCTTTCTCTCTTCATATTTTTTTCCTCTTTATTCTCCTTTGTCTATTCTCCCCTTCTTATATTTCAGTCTATCTTTGTAAGATCTCATCCCCCAGTGAGCTAGTCTCACACTTGTCTTTCTAGCCTAGACTCTTGAGTTCCAGACTTTTATTTGATGGCCACGGACCTATGACATTTCTGCTGAACTGAGTTGAGAGAATTTATGGGTTAATATGCCAAGAAAGCGCTCTTTGATCACTTTCCTCTCTGCTGACTGTCCTGCTGCCACTTTAGTCATGTTTCCAATCTCAGTAGTGCAAGCTCCATTGACACTGTGATTCAGCCAGTGGAGGAATAACAATGTAATCACATTTCTCCTTCCTTAGGGTAAGTCCTTGGAGATCAGCATGCTCTTCAATTTCTCTTTCCCTGCTCGTACTCCAGGTTTCTTTCACTTCCTCACGGAGATCCTCTTCTGTCATACCAAATAAAGATCCCTTCCTTGTCTGCTCAGTAAGTATCTTATGTTCCTCCTTCTTGCCTGTTAGCACAAATCAAATAGTGTACTTAAGTGGTTATCGCCTCCATGTTTAAAGACTCTTGAAGTGATTATTTTGTTGATTCTACACACTGCACCTCCACTGCCTAAGGCAGTGTTGGACTTGCAACACATTCGCTGCATATAATTTTAATGTCTGAATGAGTGTAGTGGCACTTTACTTGCATTTTTCCTCCTTTTGGATGAGCCTTTCAAGATCAGTATGGGGTGAGCATTTGGCCTAATGGTTAAGGAACCGGTTGCAATACCTGCATCCCACTGCAAAGTGCCAACATTCATGTCCTGTTTCCACTCCTTATTCCATTTTCCTGCTGATGTGCACCAGGTTATGGCTCAAGCAGTTGAGTACCTGCCACCCACATGGGAGGATCAGATTGCATTCTTGGCTCCCAGATTTGGCCTGACCAAGTTGTAGCCACTGCAAGCATTTGGGTAGTGACACAGCAGATGGAAGCTCTCTATCTTTTGTTTCTATCAAACTGTCTTTCTTCCTCTTTGCTTGTCAAATGATAAATAAGCAAATAACTATGTAAATATATTAAAACAAAGATTATTTTATTTTCTTCGTATTTCCATGGTTCATCACAAGGTCTAGAGCCAAAATTTATCTTCATAACAATATATATAACTGCTATTTTATAGCTTAGATGTGATAATTGTTAAAAATATATGTTTGGGAATTCAACAGACATAATTCAAGTCAAATGCTGTGACCGATATAATTGTAGTCAGATTTCTTTACCTCTTTGAACCTCATTTTCTACACTTGTATATGAAGGACACCAATGCTTATTCCATAAGAGTATTATGAAGACAAAATAAGAAATTAAGTATTGAACATCTTGGTGCATAATACTCATTAAGTGTGAGGAAATGGAAGGAATTGCATTCTTTTGTTGTTGTTGTTGTTAAAGATTTTTAATTTATTTACTTGAGAGGTAGAATTACAGACATACTGAAGGAGAGAGACAGAAAGAAAGGGCTTCCATCTGCTGGTTCACTCCCCAAATGGCCATGATGGCCAGAGCTGAGCTGATCAAAATCCAGGGTCCAGTAGCTCCCTGCAGGCCTTCTATGCAGGTGTAAGGGCCCAAGCATTTGGGCTATCTTCCACTGCTTTCCCAGTGATAAGCAGAGAGCTGGATCAGAAGAGCAGACTAGACAGGAACCTGTGCCCATATGGGATGCTGGGGCTGCAGGAAGAAACTTAGCCTACTACACCATAGCGCTGGTCCCAGGACTTGCATTCCTTAAGAACTAATAATGTGTTGAGAGTTCAAGGAAAACAAATGATGTAACTTTTCCATAGTAACAAGTCACATTTCTCACATAACTTAAAATTTGTCAAAGGAAGAGAGCAGCCATTTATGGGCTTATTTGTTTAGAAGAGATACACACAGGGACAAGCTCAATATTAATTATTGATGGGTCATATTGCAGTGTTTGAATTCAGTGTATTTTTGAAATTCCTAAAAACTTCATCCTAGATAGTGATTCATGTGAACCCCAGCATCAACTATAAACACATGATAGATTTAATTGTATTTAAGAGTTCTGAGCTGGCCAAGACCAGCTTTTATTCAAGATGATTTTATGTTTCCACATTTGGATTCCACAACTCTGTGTAAACAAACAGAAGAAAAATAAAATCTGAATCATACAACTTCTTCTAAAAAAGAACAGTAACATTTGGGTCTAGAAATGAATCAACTAGAAAATCGATACTTGCTATTTATTTAGCAAACAGTGTGCCCTGATCTTATCAGGCACTAGCATACGTATTGTTACGGCCATGCCGGAGTAAAGAATACACCAAGAGGCAGTCTCTTATGCAAAACGCAAGAAGAGTATTTTATTGACCAGCATGCTGGGGTCGCAGCGTCACAAATGTGAGCGAGCGACCCTGAGTGCAAATCGCATCAGCTTTTTATAGTCACCCAAAGGCTTTGTAGAATCTGTAGAACATATTTCACATGGGAACCCAGGAAACAGGGAATCCCGTGAGCACAAAGTGTACAGGTGCAAGTACAGATAACATCAACTATTGGCCAGATTTACAACAGGTAAGGGTCACTTTTACCATACATTTCCTAAGGTTAAATAAAACCCTAAGTTCATCAGCTGGGTGCCTGTCAAGGTGAACAGGTTGGTCTGGGTCCTAGTTTCCGTGGGCCATTCCCCTAAGTTTACAAGGCCACATTCCGGTATTATCTCTTCCTGCCCCAGCATCACCTAGTCTATTTAGTAAAGACAGGCCTCAACCCCTCCCTGAGTCAGGAATCCAGAAAGTAGGTCAAAAGTCAATCTGGCAAGGGTCAGAAGAGAAGGGGGGGGGGTCCTGCTTAGTTTTAATATTCCTTTATTATCTCGCCTAACCTGCATTATAATCTACAACAGTAAATAGTGCTCTTTTATTTTTTTGAGATGGAGAAGGCAAACTTAACATTTAAGACTGGCCACATGATTTGTGGAGCCCAGTGAAAGGGGAAAATACATAATCCTTCTTAAAAATTTTCAGCATATGTTAGTAGTAGATATTTAAAACAAGCCTTGGACTTATGGGACTACACAGGTCACAAGCCCATGAAGCTTGCCTGGTCAACTCATTCCATGCCATAGAGTTAATAAATGGTAGTGTCTGGGATAAGTGTTCAACAATTTAAAGCTTATACCATGATTTCTACTCTTCTAAAGTTCCCAAACCTGTGAGTTTCGCCCTCCTTCCTATTTGTTTTCTGTTTGACTGCTTATTAATTGATCAAATTTTTCTTGTTCTGTTTGATGAAAGGTCTTTTTTAAAGATGTACAGTATGGTTTAAAATAATTTTTATTTGCATTTGTATTGAAATTTTTAATTGACACATATAATTATATATATATATATGTATATATATATTTATTTCTGGGATACCCTATGTTGTTTTGATTCTTATATAGAGAGAATAAGCTCCAATCAGGGTTAGTGTATCTATTTACTCAAACTTTCTCATACTTTTTTGAGGAAACATTCATAATCCTATCTTCTAGGATTTTTTTAGGATAAAGAAATATATACAATAGCATTATAGTCCCTCTATTGTGCAATAGAACTCCAAATTATCTTGCTTCTATCTCTACTTTAGTACTTATTAATCAGCCTTTCTGCATTCCATTCTTTCCCTTTCCCTTCCAAACTATGTACTTTTATACTCCACCAGTGGACTCTTAACTTCTATGGGTTCATCTGTATTTAAGATTCTACATATGAGTGAGATCACTTAACATAATGACCTCTAGCTCCATGCATAAGAAAAGGCAGATCCGATCCCTTTTATGACTAGTAGCATCCCATTGTGTATATGTACCACATTTTCTTTATACATTAGTCAGTGAATGGACCCTTAACTTGTTTCTATCTCATGGATGTTTTGAATAACACTGCAATAAATATGGGAGTGCTGAATCTTTAACAAAATGATTTCATTTCCCCTGGATGTATACCAACTAATGGGATTACTGGATGATATGATAGTTCTATTGTTAGTTTTTGAGGAAACTCAATATTATTTTCCACAATGGTTGTGCTAATTTACATACTCACTAACAATGTACAAGGGTTAGCCTTCCTCCACATCCTTGAAAACATTTGCTATCTTTTGTCTTTTTGATAGTAGTCCGTCATAATTAGAGTGTGGTAATATTCTCATTGTGGTTTTGATTTACATTTCCCTGATGATTAGTGGTGTTGGCATTTTTTCAGGTACATGTTGGCCAATTGTGATAGATCTCTTGAATTTTTTAAAATTATATTTATTTAATCATTTTTGCATGCAAATGCTTAGGAATGAAGAGTAAAAACTAAGCACTGATGATTGAGCTGAGAAATATCCTTCTTAAAAATTTTCAGCATGGACAATCCTCAAAGATTCATTTGCTACTAGCATGCTTGAAATCTTGGCTTTTGGCCGGCGCCGCGGCTCAATAGGATAATCCTTCGCCTGCAGCGCCAGCACACCGGGTTCTGGAACCGGTCGGGGCAACGGATTCTGTCCTGGTCACTCCTCTTCCTGTCCAGCTCTCTGCTGTGGCCCGGGAGTGCAGTGGAGGATGGCCCAAGTGCTTGGGCCCTGCACCCCATGGGAGACCAGGAGAAGCACCTGGCTCCTGCCATCGGATCAGCGCAGTGCACCGGCCCCAGCGCGCCTGCCGCGGCAGCCATTGGAGGGTGAACCAACGGAAAAGAAAGACCTTTCTCTCTGTCTCTCTCTCTCACTGTCCACTCTGCCTGTCAAAAAAAAAAAAAAAAAAAAGAGAGAGAGAGAAATCTTGGCTTTTGTGTTCTAAAACTTTGTACAGTTTTTCATGAGTTGGTATTTTTGAAGTTCTAGTTAACTGCTGTTTGGAAAGGCTTCAACTGCTACAAAATAAGCAATATCCAAAAAAGCAAGCAGTCCCTTGTTCCTGGGAAAGACTTACCATGCAGACAGCTCCTAACCCACAAGAGACTGTATAGTGCCAGGTAAAGGACGTCTTATTGGACTTCTGAACCTTTTCCTTATTGAGTAAGCAAGCACTAAGGATATTTAAGCTATATATTAGGTTTTTTGTAGTTGCAATATTTTACAGAGAAATATCTTTGCCCTTAATAGTTATATCATGAAATTCTGACTTCATTTCCATAAGCCACCTTGATACTAGTGAGTATTAACAGCAGCCATACAATAAGTGAATGTTGAGTTTCTCATAAGATGCCAATTGATCACTTAATTGTATCCAGCAACCCATAATTTATATAGTGAATTCCAAAGATTTATAACTCAGGCCAAACCTTTTCACAAGATTAATTAATTTCATAAAAAGTTACTGAGTTAATACTGTATCAGCCCCTGTCCTTGAATTCAGGTTGAGAATCCCCGGCAATTTAAAGCTGTCATGTTTTTTACTAGTTCAAGCATGTGAATTTACTGAAAACTCCCATTGCATCCAGGAAGACTTTTTTCTTCTCTGAATTCAAGATTAGTCTCTACCATTCACTGGACCATTGAATTCTAGGGTGGTTTGGGAGATGATCCTTCCCTGCGTTTCACAGAGTATGGAATGTGCATCATCAGTGATGTGCAAGGTGTTTTGGGGAAGTAAATCAATATGATTAAAATTAAGAAGTAAGTAGACACCAAACATGTAGTGTGATGATTATAAATATGCTGAAGATCTAAACCCTCTTTACCTATTGGATATTGTTGGAGATGCTACTGATAGATAACTCATTCGTTTGTGTTTGTAACACACTTCTCATAATCCAGAGGCTGTATGATTAGTGACCATAGGAATCAACACTAATTTCCAGGATTTTCTTAATTTCTTGATATCCTATTGTACCTTCTTTCCATGTTGTCCTCAAATTTCAGGTGTCAGGAGAGTTTAGTTTATAATCTAAATTGATAAATATAAAATACGTGTTTGAGAGGCAGATGTTTGGCCAAGTGTTTGATATACTCATGTCCCTGGGTTGCAGCTCCTGACTAGCTTTCTGGTAGTGCAGACCATGGGAGGTACTAGTGATGGCTCAAATAATTGTTTCATGTCACCCACATGGGAGACCTGGATTGGTTCCTGGTTTATAGCTTACCCCTGCCTCAGTGCTGGCTGTTACAGGCACTTGGAGTATTGATTCAATGGATGGGAGCTTTCTCCTTGTCTGACTCTAAATAAATAGATAAAATTTTAAAAATAGGATTCTAGGTAGAGCTGTGAATGCATGTCAAACCTCAGAAACTTATAGCAAATTTCTTCTCAGTGTGTCCACTTGGATATCTATTATACAAGTTTGCATTGTCTGCTACCTGCGCATGAGCAGCAGCTGATAATCTGAGCAGAGATTGACAAACAGACACATCCATCTGAATGAAGGAATAAAAGTCATTTCTTAAGTCAAGCCATGGGCCTTTGACAATCATACATGCAGAGGGGCTTCCTGTTTCTAATTCCACACAGAGATAGAGTCTTTTTCTAACTTGCACACATAAATTCTTGAAGTTAGTAATAGTGTTGTTCTTAAGCAAGAATTGTCATGGTGTTTTGGGAACTGAGAGGAACTTAACATTGATGAAGTAGTTGAAAACTTCTTTGAGAACATCTTCATAGTTTCAGCCCCTCATTTGTGTTGGACCTTAAGTAAAGGAGTCTTGAAGGCTGTTATATTACTTTATTCTTCACATGTGGTATAGAGATCAAGGACATTTTGATGAATTACAGAATACCTATGCTTCTGGAAAACCTCTTAAAAATGAAAGATGGTTGGATAGTAATATAAGTTGTAGGATGCGTGTATACATCTATATACATGTATACATATTAGTGATATATTAAGGTCATAAACCAAAATAGATACAAAAAAGTATTATTTTGCAAATATTATTTGAAAACAGTGGATAAATTACAACAGATTCTCTCCAAGAGCTTTCTGTTGAGTTAAAAGAAAGGTGTGTAAATAGAAAGGAAAAAGTTATACTCAGAGACATTGTGAAATAAATTGCTGCTGGCTATAACTGATGATGGGTTTAGCCAGGCTAGAGAAAAAGAAAGTATCCTTCAACACTTGGAATAACATAATGAATGAATAGGAGTGATGTTCTTCATCTGCTGGATGAAGTATTAAATGTTTACATTATACTTTTGGGAAATATTTAAATGCTTTTGGGAAAGTGTCTTTTTTCTAGAGTCATGTAGTGAGAACTGGTCGCCAATAGTTTGGATTTTAAAGGGCATAAATAGTGTCACAGGAGAGAAATACTGGGGCCAAATAAGTTAGAAGATCATATTGGAGACCTTTCCCAAATCTGGAATGTTCCAAATGTAGCACATCAATGTGGACTAGGGAACACTCTGCCTTTTAGAGGCATGCAACGGAGTTATTTGCCTCTCTTGGGCTGATTCTGAAATGACGGAAAAAGAAAAGTCCCTTCAAACAACGTCTAGATGGAAAGAGTGAACTTCATAGTTGTATTTCAGGGTCATCTAACTCAGATATAAACTAGAGAAGGCATTTACAGAGCAGTTATACTCATGCACAGATACAAAAATCTTTTTTTATTTTTATAGAAAGCTTTTATTTAATAAATAGAAATTTCAAACTTACAACTTCCAGATTACAGCAGTTCTTCCTCCCATACCTGCCCTCCCACCCCCAAACCGTCCCACAGCCTACTCTCTCTCCCATCCAATTCTTCATTAAGATTCATTTATAATTATCTTTATATACAGAAGATCAACTCTATACCGAGTAAATATTTCAACAGTTTGCACTCCCACAGACACACAAAGTATAGAGTACTGTTTATAGACTAGTTTTACCATTAATTCTCATAGTACAACACATTAAGGACAGAGGTCCCACCTGGGGAACAAGTGCACAGTGGCTCCTATTGTTGATTTAACAATTGAAACTCTTATTTATTACTTCAGTGATCACCCGAGGCCCTTGTCATGAGCTTACAAGGCTATGGAAGCCTCCTGTGTTCACAAACTCCAACATTATTTAGACAAGACCATAATCAAAGTGGAAGTTCTCACCTTCCTTCAGAGAAAGGTATCTCCTTCTTTGATGGCCCATTCTTTCCACTGGGATCTCGCTCAAAGAGATCTTTCATTTAGATCATTGTTTTTGCCACAGTGTCTTGGCTTTCCATGCCTGAAATGCTCTCATGCGCTTTGTAGCCAGTTCTGAATGCCTTAAAGATTGATTCTTAGGCCAGAGTGCTGTTTAGAGCATTAGTCGTTATATGAGTCTGCTGTGTGTCCTGCTTCCCATGTTGAATTGTTCTCTCCTTTTTAATTATATTAATTTTTATTAGCAGACACTGGTTTTATTTATGTGATCCCTTTGACACTTAATCCTATCTTTATGATCAGTTATGAACTTAAACCGATCACTGCCAACCTAATGAAATTTGGAGTCCCATGCAAGATTTTAGCTTTACCCTTAGTGGTAAGTCCAAGGGAACTTGTGCTGAACTATACATCTCCTCCCTCTCTTATTCCCACTATTTTTTTAACGGGTATAAATTTTCAACTGGAATAATGTCTGTGTTAATTAAAGGGTTAACCAATGGTATTAAGTAGAAAAAGAAAATACTAAAAAGGATAAAATCATAAGCTGTTCCTCAACAGTCAGGACAAGGGCTGATCAAGTCATTGCTTCTCATAGTGTCGGTCTCACTTCAACAGGTTTCCTTTAGGTGCTCAGTTAGTTGTCACCAATCAGGGAGAACATTTGATATTTGTCCCTTTGGGACTGGCTTATTTCACTCAGCATGATGTTTTCCAGATTCCTCCATTTTGTTGCAAATGACCAGATTTCTTTTTCTTTCTTTTTTTTTTTTTGCCACTGTTTAGTATTCCATATAGTGCATACCCCATAATTTCTTTATCCAGTCTTCTGTTGATGGGCATTTAGGTTGATTCCATGTCTTAGCACTTGTATATTGAACTGCAATAAAAATTGATGTACACATAGCTCTTTTGTTTGCCAATTTAATTTCCCTTGGGTAAATTCTGAGGAGTAGGTTGGCTGGGTCATGTGGTAGGCCTATATTCAGATTTCTGAGGAATCTCCAAACTGTCTTCCATAGTGGCTTTATCAGTTTGCATTCCCACTAACAGTGGATTAGTGTGCCTTTTTCCCCACATCCTTGCCAGCATCTGTTGTTTGTTGATTTCTGCATGAAAGCCATTCTAACTGGGGTGAGGTAAAAAACTCATTGTAGTTTTGATTCGAATTTCCCTGATGGCTAGTGATCCTGAACATTTCTTCATGTGTCTGTTGGCCGTTTGGATTTTCTCCTTTGAAAAATGTCTATTGAGGTCCTTGGCCCATCTATTGAGTGGGTTGTTTGTTTTGTTGTGGTGGAGTTTCTTAATCTCTTTGTAGACTCTGGTTATTAATCCTCTATCATTTGCATAGTTTGCAAATAATTTCTTCCATTCTGCAGATTACCGCTTCACTTTCCTGACTTTCTTTTGCAGTACAGAAGTTTCTCAATTTGATGTAATCTCATCATTGTTAATTTTAGCTTTGGCTGCCTGTGCCTCTGGGGTCTTTTCCAATACATCTTTGCCTGTGCAAATATCTTGCAGGTTTCTGTGATGTTCTCTAGTAGTTTGGAGGTGTTAGGTTGTAGATTTAGATCTTTAACCCATGTTGAGTGAATTTTTGTGTAAGGTGTAAGGTAGAGGTCTTGCTTCATTCTTCTGCATGTGGAAATCCAGTTTTCCCAGCACCATTTGTTGAATAGACTGTCCTTGCTCCAGGAATTGATTTTAGCTCCTTGATCAAATATAAGTTGGTTATACATGCTTAGATTTATTGCTGGTGTTTTTATTCTGTTCCATTGGTCTATCCATCTGTTTTTGTACCAGTACTAGGCTTTTTTGATTATAACTGCCCTGTAGTATGTCTTGAGATCTGGTATTGTGATGCCTATGGCTCTGTTTGTGTTGTATAAGATTAATTTAGACTTTATTCAGAGTCTCCTGTTCCTCCATATGGACCTCAGCATCATTTTTTTCCTTATCTGAGAAGAATGTCTTTGGTATTTTGATTGGTATCACATTGAATCTCTAAATTGCTTTTGGAAGAATGGACATTTTCAGGGTATTGATTGTTCTAATCCATGAACATGGAAGATTTTTCCAATTTTTGGTATCTTCTATTTCTTTCTTTAAAGTTTTGTAATCTCAACATAGAGATCTTTGACATCGTTGGTTAAGTTTATTCCAAGATATTTGGTTTTTTATGTAGTTATTGTGAATGGGATTGATCTTACAAGTTCTTTCTCAGCCATGGCATTGTCTGTGTACACAAAGGCTGTTGATTTTTGTGCATTGATTTTATATCCGGCTACATTAACAAACTCTTTTATGAGTTCCAATAGTCTCTTAGTAGAGTTCTTTGGATCCCCTAAATAATCATATTGTCTGAGAAGAAGGATAGTTTGAATTATTCCTTCACAATTTGTATTCCATTGATTACTTTTTCTTGCATGATGGCTCTGGCTAGAACTTCCAGTAGAGTGGGAATCTTTGTCTAGTATCAGATCTCAGTGAAAATGTCTCCACTTTTCCCCATTCAATAGGATGCTTGCCGTGGGTTTGTCATAAATTGGCATGATTGTGTTGTGGAATGTTCCTTCTTTACCCAAATTGCTTAGAGGCTTTATCATGAAAGAGCCTTGTATTTTATCAAATGCTTTCTCTGCATCTATTGAGGCAGTCATATGGTTTTCTTCTGCAGTATGTTAATATGATGTATCACATTGATTGATTTGCGAATGTTGAACCATCCCTGCGTACCAGAGATAAATCCCACTTGGTCTGGGTGGATGATCTTTCTGATGTATTGTTGGATTCTATTGGCTAGAATTTTATTGAGGATTTTTACATCTATGTTCATCAGAGAAATTGGTCTATAATTCTCTTTCTCTGCTGCATCTTTTTCAGATTTAGAAATTAAGGTGATGCTGGCATTGTAGAAAGAATTGTGAAGATTCCCTTTCTTTCAATTGTTCTGAATAGCTTGAGAAGAATTGGAGTTAGTTCTTCTTTAAATGTCTGGTAGAATTCAGCAGTGAATCCATCCAATCCTGGGCTTTTCTTTGTTGGGAGGACCTTTATTACTGATTCAATTTCTATATCAGTTATGGTTCTGTTTAGGTTTTTGATATCTTCCTGGCTCAATTTAGGTAGGTTGTATGTGTCCAGGAATCTATCCATTTCTGATAGATTTCCCAGTTTGTTGTCATATAACTCTTGGTAGTAATTTCTGATGACTCTTTTTATTTCTGTGGGGTCTGTTGTTATATTCCATTTTTCATCTCTAATTTTATTTATTTGGGTCTCTTCTTTTTTTAGTTAGTGGGGCCAATGGTTTGTCAATTTTGTTTATTTTTTCAAAAAAGCAGCTCTTCATTTTGTTGATCTTTTGTTATATATTTTTGGATTCAATTTTGTTGATTTCTTCTCTAATTTTAATTATTTATTTAATTTAATTTAATTTATTTAATTTAATTTAATTTAATTTAATTTATTTAATTTAATTTAATTTATTTAATTTATTTATTTTTTAATTATTTATTTTCTCCTATTAGTTTTGGGTTTGGTTTGCTGCAGTTTTTCTCTCCTTGAGATGCATTGATTTATTTGATGTCTTTCCAATTTCTTGAAGTAGGCACCAGTTGCTATAAACTTTCCTCTTAACACTGCTTTTGCTTTATCCCATAAGTTTTGATATATTGTGTTTTATCTTCATTTGGTACCAGAAAGTTTTTGATTTCTCTTTTGATTTCTTCTATGACCCATGGTACATGCAGGAGCATGTTGTTCAGTCTCCATGTGTTTGCATATGCTCTAGAGATTCCAGAGTTGCTGATTTCCAGCTTCATTCCATTGTGGTCCAAGAAGATGCATTGAATATTTTTGATTTTTTTTCAATTTGCTGAGACTTGCTTTATGGTCTAGTATGTGGTCAATCCTAGAGAAAGTTCCATGCACTGATGAGAAGAATGTGTATTCTTCAAGTGTAGGATGAAAAGTTGTGTAGATATCTGTTAGATCCATTTGGTCTATAGCATAGATTATATCTGCTGTTTCTTTTTTCATTTTCTCTCTAGTTGATTTGTCTATTGCTGAGAGTGGAGTATTGAAGTCCCCCAATACTATTGTATTGGAGTCTAAGTCTCCCTTTATATCTCTTGACATTTCTTTTAAATAGCCGGGCACCCTGTAATTAGGTGCATAGATGTTTATAATAGTTACATCTTCCCATTGAATTGATCCCTTAATCATTATACAGTGCCCCTCTTTGTCTCACTTAACAGTCTTTGTGTTAAAGTCTATTTTGTCTGGTATTAAGATGGCTATGCCAGTTCTTTTTTAGTTTCTGTTGGCATGAAATATCTTTTTTCAACCTTTCACTTTGACTTGCACCTTTGTTGTAAAGATATGTTTCTTGTAAGCAGCAAATACATGGGTTTTGGTTTTTGATCCATTCAGCCACTCTGTGTCTTTTAACTCCAGAGTTGACACCATTTACATTCAATGTGACTATTGATAAATAGTGACTTTTCTCTGCCATTTCCCCAAAGATATTCCTAATTTATATTTTGAACTTCCTAGGATCTTTTACTGATAGATTTTCTTTCATATTGATGACCATGTTTCTGTGTTTCTGTATGTCACACATTTTTAAGCATCTTTTGCAGGGCTGGACAAGTGGTGACAAATTCTTTCAATTTATGTTTGTTATGAAATGTGTTTATTTCACCTTCATTTACGAATGAGAGCTTTGCAGGGAATAATATTCTGAGATGACAATTTATTTCTCCTAGTACTTGGGCTATATCTTGCCATTCTCTCCTAGCCTACAGGGTTTCTTATGAGAAGTCTGCTATGAGTCTAATTGGAGATCATCTGAAAATAATTTGGAATTTCTCTGTTACACATTTTATTTAGTAAATATAAATTTCCAAATTATAGTTTATGGATTACAATGGCAACTCACCCACATAATTTCCCTCCCACTTGCACCCCTCCCATCTCCCGCTCCCTCTCCCATTCCATTCACATCAAGATTCATTTTCAATCATCTTTATATACAGAAGATCGATTTAGTATATACTAAGTAAAGATTTCATCAGTTTGCACCCACACAGAAACACAAAGTGTAAAATACTGTTTCAGTACTAGTTATAGCATTACTTCACATTGGACAACACATTAATGACAGATCCCACATGAGACATAAGTACACAGTGACTCCTGAAGTTGATTTAACAATTTGACACTCTTGTTTATGGTGTCAGTAATCTCCCTAGGGTCTAGTCATGAGTAGCCAAGGCTATGGAAGCCTTTAGGGTTCGCCGACTTCAATCTTATTCCGACAGGGTCATAGTCAAAGTGGAGGTTCTCTCCTCCCTTCAGAGAAAGGTACCTCCTTCTTTGGTGGCCCCGTTCTTTCCACTGGGATCTCACTCACAGAGATCTTTCATTTAGGTCTTCTTTTTTTTCCAGAGTGTCTTGGCTTTCCATGGCTAAAATACTCTCATGGGCTCTTCAGCCATATCCAAATGCCTTAAGGGCTGATTCTGAGGCCAGAGTCTATTGCACATTTTAGAATCTTATCTTTATGTCTCACAGTAGTGAGTTTGATTACAATGTGTCATGATGAGGATATTTTCTGGTCATGTCTATTGGGAGTTCTGTGTGCTTCCTGTATTTGGATGTCTCTTTCTTTCTCCAAACCCAGGATTTTTTTCTGCTAGTATTTCACTAAAAAGGCTTTCTAATCCTTTCTCTCCATGCCTTCAGGAACTCCTAGAACCTGAATGTTGTTTTTTTTTTATAGTATCCTGTATATTCCCAACAGTGCTATTTATATTTCTATTTTCCTCTTCTTGCTGTGGTTTGACTGTCTACTTTCCTGTGCTCTGTCTTCTGAGTCTAATATTCTCTCTTCTGCCTCACTGCTTCTATGTTAAGGCTCTCCACTGAATTTTTTATTTGTTCTATTTAATTCTTCATTTCATTTTGATTTTTCTTCAACATCTCCATTTCATGATTATTGAATTCATTTCATTTTGACTCCTCCTTAAGATTTCTTTTTTTTTCCATTACAGTGTTATAATTTTTTTACTTTTATTTAATAAATATAAATTTCCAAAGTACAGCTTATGGATTATAATGGCTTCCTCCCCCCCATAAATTCCCTCCCACCTACAACCCTCCCATCTCCCGCTCCCTCTCCTATCCCATTCACATCAAGAATCATTTTCAATTATCTTTATATACAGAAGATCATTTAGTATATATTCAGTAAAGATTTTATCAGTTTGCACCCACACAGAAACATAAAGTATAAAATACTGTTTGAGTACTAGTTATAGCATTAATTCACATTGAACAACACATTAAGCACAGAGATCCTACATGAGGAGTAAGTGCACAGTGACTCCTGTTGTTGACTTAACAAATTAACACTGCTCTAGAAGGAATGCACATTTTTCCACTCACTGTTTATTGTCCAGAGCTAGTCATATGCAAGAGGTGTCCAGGAAGTTTATTCCATCATGTACCCAGTATATGAAGAATTCTTGGTATTTAGAATCTTATACTGAAAGGGTCATAGTCAAAGTGGAAGTTCTCTCCTCCCTTCAGAGAAAGGTACCTCCTTCTTTGATGGCCCTGTTCTTTCCACTGGGATCTCACTCGTGGAGATCTTTCATCTAGGGTTTTTTTTTTTTTTTTGGCTGGAGTATTTTGGCTTTCCATGGCTAAAATACTCTCATGGGCTCATGGGCTCTTCAACCAGATCCAAATGCCTTAAGGGATGATTCTGAGGCCAGAGTGCTGTTTAGGACATCTGCCATTCTATGAGTCTGCTGTGTATCCCGCTTCCCCTGTTGGATCATACTCTCCTTTTTAATTATATCAGTTAGTATTAGCAGACACTAGTCTTGTTTGTGTGATCCCTTTGACTCTTAGACCTATCAGTGTGATCAATTGTGAACTGAAATTGATCACTTGGACTAGTAATATGGCATTGGTACATGCCAACTTGATGAGATTGATTTGGAATCCCCAGGTATGTTTCTAACTCTACCATTTGGGGCAAGTCAGTTTGAGCTTGTCCCGAATTGGACATCTCCTCCTTCTCTTATTCCCAATCTTATATTTAACAGGGATCACTTTTCAGTTAAATTTAAACACCTAAGAATAATTGTGTGTTAATTACAAAGTTCAACCAATAGTATTAAGTAGAACAAAAAAAATACTAAAAAGGATGAAGTATTAAGTTGTACATCAACATTCAGGAGAAGGGCTGATCAAGTCAATGTTTCTCATAGTGTCCATTTCACTTCAACAGATTTGTTTTTTGGTGTTCGGTTAGTTGTCACCAATCAGGGAGAGCATATGATATTTGTCCCTTTGGGACTGGCTTATTTCACTCAGCATGATGTTTTCCAGATTCCTCCATTTTGTTGCAATTGATCAAATCTATAAATATTATACAGTTATCTTGATTCTTATAGTAAAACATATGAGATTTTCCCCACAAAACCAAGGACCTGACATGGGTTCAATAATATAGCAGCTCAAAAAGGTAATATTAGTCAATTAATTAAACTGATAAATAAATAAAACATTCATTATATTCTCTGTGAAATCCAAAATAAGTAAACAGAAGAATGATCAAAATTAATAACAAAGTATAACAAGTTGGCTTAAGATCTACAAGAAATATTCAATTGTTTTTTTATACTAGGATAGTTGGATAATTAAGTTAAGAACATTATTTCCTAACAATAAATACATCAAGTATCTAAGATTGAATATAATACATGAGGCAGAATATCTGTGTAGAAATTAAAAATAAAGTAGTTTTTTAAAAAATTATGAAGAATGGAATAAAATGATTTATTCATAAACAGAAGCAATCTATTGAAGGTATTAATTTTCCCCAGATTGACAGAGAAATTCAATGTGCTACTAGTCCACGTCTCCAAGAGAAGCTGTCTTAGCTTTTCTTAACCTGACAAATAAGTCAGGGGAACTTACCCAGGCATATAGTGATGATGTGTTTAAAGCTATAATAATTAAGACACTTGAGATTCCTACAGGTATAGACACATAAACTAATGGAGTCAAAAGAAATCCAAGCAGTGGGACAGGTATTTACAAAAACAGTATATGCCAGAACCCACATTGCAGAGCAGTGCAGGAAAGGATGGATAATTCAATAAATGGAGCTGGTCTTTGGCCATCCATTTGGAAAAATGAAAGACTACAATTGTAATTCAAAAACTTCATGGTAAATTGATTTAAAAGGTAAGTTTATTTTGGGGCAAAAAGCTTGAAATTCATGCATAGTTTTTTATTTCATAATACACATTTTCCATGTCCTTTTTGAAAACCTCTTGAATGCCTATATTCAAAAAATTTGCACCAAAATAAACTTAACCTTTAAAAAAAATTAATTCTTTTTAGAATTATTTGAAAGTTAGAGAGAGATAGACAGGTGGAGAGAACTCCTATCTATTGGTAAATTGCCCAATGCCCACAACATACAGTGGTAGACCAGGCCAAGGCCAAGAGCCAAGAACTCAGTCCAGGTCTCCCACAAAGATAGAAGGGACCCAAATAGTTGGGCCATCATCTGCTGCATCCAAAGGTGGACATCAGCAGGAAAATGGAGTCAGAAGAAGAGCTGGGACTCAAATCTAGGCACTCTGTTATGAGATGCAAATTTTCCAAAAGCCAACTCCACAAACTCTACTTTTAATTCTACCCTATGAAGTTTTTTAAGTATTCTTTTCTGTTTCCTTATATGACATGCAAATATAAACTTAAAACTAAACTTCAAAAAGTATATATATATATATATATCATATATATGTCATATATATATGACATGTGTGTATGTATTACCTTGAGAAATGAAAATAAGTAAAAGACTGTAAATATGTCATGAAAGAAAAAATTAGTATATCTGAAAATTAAGAACTATTCATCAGCAGACATCATGAAGAAATTGAAAATACAGGTCATGTATTTGGCATGACCTGTATAATATGTAATGACAAAAATGTTAGTATAGTGAATATCAATCTAGTACAGTACAAATACAAAATTGTACAATGCATATAATTACATATCAAAGTCAAAAAACATTAGAAACTATGTAGCATGGTGGAGCAGGGGGAAAACATGTGGGGTAATTTGGCATGAAAATACAGTTGAGTGGGGTAGGATTAGTTCCAATATTCTGTAACCCAGTTGGGTAATTATAGTCTAGAATAATGTATTATATATTTCAAAATAACCAGAAGAAAAGATTTTGAAGTTTCCAACACATAGAGTTGGTAATTGAGGAGGTAGAAATTTTAATTACTATGATATGATTATTACACATTATATATACATTGAATTATAATACTGTGTTCCCTAAATAAGTAAAAATATTAAACCTAAAGACATTAAAAATGAAAAACCACACAGATCTTTCATTAAAACAGAATCATAAAGGACCAACAAACATTTAAATAAACATCATTCTCATCAGTTATATAAGGAAAATGTCAAATAAAGACATAAAATGCTCCTTTCCTTTAATACTGGAGGGAAAACATGGGTCTTCGTAAAGGGTATACAGCAATAACAATTCCCATCTGCTGCTGCTGGAATGTAAAATAACCTGAGCATATTAAAAAAATAAATTGGTATTAGCCATTAAATTTCAAAAACCAGAGAACCTGGCAAATATATTCCTGGAAATCGTCTAGAAAACCTTGTTCATGTATACCAGGAAATTTTCTATGAAAGATATTTCCAACATCGATTTTACCAGCAAAACCTGGAAATATCTTGAATTCTCATCATCAGCTACGAGCATATTAGTACATATTATTATACTAGTGTATTATACAGCACAAAGAAAACAGCAGAACTATAGTGAAAAATCATATCAAGTTAATTTCAAACCAAAGCATTGTTTGAAAATATAATTCATAAGGAAATACATATATATGATTCTATTGCTGTTTTATACCATAATATATATATATATATATATATATATATATATATATATATATGGAAAAGATCTATCCAGAAAAGTAAGGGATATTTAACATGGAATTCAGAGCAGTAGTTACTACAGGAGGTTGGGAGAATAATGAAATATACATGAGGAAGGACCCATAGGTGGATCCAAAGATTTTGTAATATTCTGTTCACTTTTATAATGTTCTATATCTTAAGTTTTATATATATACATATTTCTTTATTTTTTAGTATCTATCATCTATCTATCATACATTTGCCATCTTTCAATCATGTATCTATGTATCTATCTGCTTATCGACTATCTATCTAGTAATCTAAGTATACATCTCTCTAGCTATCCATATATCCATCCGTCATCTGTTTTAGTCCATTTGGATTGGTATAACAGAACACCAAAAATGGGATGACTTTGAAATAAAAAAAAATTATGTTTTACAATCCTGGGGGTTGGAGAGTCTGAAGTCAGGGCCCCAGTCAATCTGGTGCCTGAGGAAGGTCTGCTTTCTGGTTTATATGTGGCTGTGCTCCTTGTGTTCTCACGTGGTGGATAGGCAAGCAGCTCTCTGAGAACCTTTTTATAAGTGAACTAGCACAATTAATGAGGCCTATAATAACCTCCCAAAGGCTCCGTGCCCATGAACCATCACAGTAGATATTACATTTCATTGTATGCTTTTTGGAGAGACACACATACTCTCTTTGTAATATCAGCTACCTATTTTTTATCTCTCTATCCACATTAGATATATTTTTGTATATACGGTATACCATCCTTTATTATAAAAATGAATACATAATTTGACCAGGAGTTTGTCAGCAAATAGACAATAAAAGCAGAAAAATACAGAGACAGCATGGACAAAGGCACTGACATGTGACTACCATGTGTATGCTTTTGAAGAATGACTCCTAATTCAAGTATGTATTTTTGAGATTATGAAGTTTTAGAGAAAACTGGAAAGCAGTGTAAGCTTTGCTTCTCAGTTACATGCTTGCTTTGGGGTAGTTGATTTAATGAGTCTCCTTGTCTCATTTTACCTTTCCTGGACAGCATGCCATACATTAGATACTCCAGTTTTCTGGAGAGGTAGAAATGGGCTGAGACACCAGGAGCTGCAGCTTGGTTTGGAGAAGAGTGTGGAGCAGGATAAAGAAGTCCTAGTTCACGTTGGCACTAATAATGTGACCTAGTGCTTCCTGCAATGCCTGGCTCACAATTATGCTCAATAAATATTTCAGGGAATGAATAAATGAATGGAGCCTTTGACAATGAGGAGTCATGGGAACACGTCTCCTTTGTCAATGCTGTCTTGTTCTCTTTTCATTTTTTGGCTATTCTCACTATGGCGAGAGAAACTTTATAACTTTTTTCCCTTTTCCTTTTCAGTAGCGGGTAGGGGTGGGAAGACACAAGTAGGTCCAAGACAAACTGTGAATGGGCCTGATTTCCAATGGTCCTCGCAAAGTGCTGACAGATGTCTGACATGAGAACGAGATTGGAGAAGCTGCCAGGAGGGGACAGGAGCCAATCTCCTTTTTTGAGAAAATCTCCATAGATGGTCCTGGATCAAACCCCATTTGCTGCATGCACACTCGGCACTCTTTCCTCTCGGCTCTTTAACGCTCATCCCCTCATCTCATATTTCCTTCCACTGTTACAATTCTCCTTTGCCTATGCTTCTCAAGCAGACCTTTTGTATGCCTTCCCTTTGCTTAGTTTCTACTTTTGCTCTTAGGATCATTATTTTCCTTTTATCCAGTTTATGCATAAGAGACCAACAGAATGGCTGAGACAACAAGACTGGATTATAAATGTCATGTTTTTGAGAGTTAAGTTTTCCTCATAGTATAATTTCTTTCTAGAATTAGTTTCCTTTTATTTTCAAATTTATCATATTTTTATTTAACAGAAATATAATACAAATCCATTGTAAAGAAATTCAGGGAAGCATGAAAGAGAAAAAAACATGCTAGACAAATCATCCAGACATAGCAATTATCCTATGTGTCTTGGAAAATGATATTCTAGTCTTTCTCTCTTTTTTTTTTTACCATTATCTTTTCCTTCTGAAAATTAAGAGCTCTGATTATTTAATATTATTCATTTTCAAATTATATCTCAAATAGAGAGAAAGTAGAAGGAGGTATATATGGGGCCAACAATAATAGTGACTTCCTAATTTCGATTTGGGGGCCTGCTTCATTGAGTAGGATTGAGGAATGTGACTAAGAATTGATGTTAAACAGGGTGTTCTAATAGCCTGCCCACCAAATCTATGCCCCTAGACTTATAGTGGATTAGATCTGCTTATACTCACCTAAATAGTGGCATAGAAAATGTTCCACTGGTGCCTGCCTTCTAAACAAAATGGAAAGCAGAGAGACGTGAATAGTAGGACACTGGGCTCCCCTCTAGGAGGCTGACCTTAACCACTCTGCGGGTTCTTAGCTCTTGGAGGCAGGAAAACCAAAGAAGTACCAAAGTCTTTCTTTCAGATCTAAAAGATAGAGATAGGTGACTACCCATTGCCAAACATCAGTACAAAGTGGTACCTGCAATTACAAATTTCAGTTTGTTTCAGGAAAGATTCAATCAGGAAAAACAGAAACCAAAGTATTTAATCATTTAAAGAAATTTAATATAGGTAATTTGACAGAGGAAACTTAAAATAGGGAATTTAACATTGGAAAGGTAAAAAAAAAAGAGAGAGAGAAAAATGAGGTAAACAAACAAACAAAGAGTAACTGGAACCAGGATTCAGTCAAGAAAAAGGATTGAGTTTGCCCAAACCTGGAAGAAGAGAGGCATGAGCCGGTGGGGACTTCCTGGAGGGCATTTGGGTCTCAGGAGTTTGGAGGAAGGGCTTCAGGGAGCTACGGTGTAAATACAATTCTCATATTTTCTTTTGAGGTAAAGAGACCTTTTGAGACCTTACTCGATGCTAAAAATGGATTCCAGACAAACAAAACAGCTTCAGCTCTCCAAATTCTGGTGGCACCACTAACAGATCTGTATCGTTGTTCTCAGAGGCAGAAAAGACAACAGGGAGGCAGGGACCATAATTTCCCTTCTTTTTTACTTTTTTTTTTTCTAGTTTAACAATAAATCATGAATACACCCTACACCCTACAAGAATGTGTAGATGAAAAAAAAATGTAAATTTCATTTCATTCTCAATATTCTGGGTATGCATCTTTTTTGTGAAAAATGATATACATACAGACATATGCACATACAACCTACAGTAAGAAAAATACATGTTCATATGATTTGGAGATCTTCTAAGTGTTATTGGGAAGACAGAAAGTTAGAGGCATGGATTATAAACAGTTGTGGTACTTTGAATTTTTAGCAAATCATATTTCAGCAGTTATCTGTTTTTTGTTATGGCTTTTCTGTTTTTATAGGAAAAATTTGTCTAGATTTACCTACCTTTTCATTATTAATTTTCCATAATTACAAAAAATGGCATATGGATATACTTATATCTTTTTTATAGAAATGCATAAATAAATCTGATAGCAGTATCCTCAAAATAAAATAGTTTGATAAAGGGATAAATATAATTTTATAAATTTTTCCCAATAAAATACTGATCTAGATTCTCAGCAAGTACTATTCTTTCAAAATTATTTTGTTGTGTGTTTATTTTTCACATTACTTAAGCAATGCATTTTGATGGGCAAAATGTCTCATTACATTGTTTTCTTTGTACCTCTTTAAACACAGACTTTTAAAATCTAACATTTGTATTGTCTGTATATTAGAAAACTTGATGCATAAGCTGAAGAGTAACAGCATTTTATTTCTTTGACCTTCATTTTATATCAGGCAGAAGCTCTTTTACCACCTACTTTTAATGTTTTGTTTCTAGACAAAAACAGTTACTGATTTAAAGACTTTTCAAAAGATTATTTTTAAACCTGAGAGGGCAGTTTTGTTCAGTCATCTAATTAAGCAGAACACATGAATTAATTATAGACAATGTTTGTGTTTTCCAAGAGGAGAGACTCATGGAAAATCTGACAGTTTAGTGAAGGTTGCTTGACAGTTACCTAAAATGCGTTGGGAAGAGCTGACTGGGTTTCCACATTATCTGAGTGCCTTAGCTTTGCTATCATCTCTTATTGGCCCACACAGCAACTTGATGCATATTGTCTACTTTTTTTGAAATTCTTGAGGTATTTTGATTGTTTTCCAAATACAGTTTAATCTTCTGTTAAAGGATCTCATAGGATCTTGAATTCCTTCATAAGACATAACAACTTGCTTATTTTTTTTTTTAAATTCTGCTGTCTCTGCTACAACACAAGCCTAAATAAAAGCAGGACCATCTTTTCATTTCCACTGCTGTGTCCTTGGTAGCCCCCACAAGATGTGATGCATGTTTCCAAACATGTTATGGTGATTTAATCTTGAAAAATGAAACATGATTTTTCTCCTACTGAACCATGGAGGATCAATGAGCTATTTTATGTTTTGAAACATAAAACTATATTAAGAAGGTAGATCATTTTTTTAAAGATTCATTTATTTATTTGAGAGTCAGAGTAACACAGAGAGAGGAGAGGCAGAGAGCAAGAGGTCTTCCAACCACTGGTTCACTCCCCAGTTGGCCACAATGGCTGGAGCTGTGTCAATTCAATGCCATGAGCCAGAGCCAGGAGCCTCCTCCCAGTCTCTCACATGGGTGCAGGTGCCCAAGGACTTGGGCCATCTTCTACTGATTTCCCAGGCCACCGCAGAGAGCTGGATTGAAAGTGGTGCAGCCAGGACTTGAACCAGCATTCATATGGGATGCTGGCACTGCAGGTGGTGGCTTTACCCGCTATGCCAGAGAGCCAGCCCCAAGAAGGTAGATCTTATGTAATGTATTTTTACCTCAAAAGAAAAAAATATAGCACACACAAAAAGAAAACACACAATGAGGGTGAGAGCAACCTTTGGAATTCTTAGATAAATTTAAGGTATTTATTGTATAGGTAGTTTCAGTTAGATGCTCTATTTCTCAACACATTGAGTTGCATACTTTAAATATCTAGAGATTTTGATAGGTTAATCATACTGATATTATGGTGTAAAGCAAAACAACACAAGAGAATTGACTGCTATATTTATGTAACTCAGTTGTCATTTAGATTCTCTTACTGAGCCTCCTCCTCTGTCTCCACTGATGCCATGACCTACATGTCCGAAGCCTGTGGAAATCAGAGACCTGAGTTAACATTCAACACCTTGTTTCTCAGGGCCTTCTCTGCCTCATGGACCCCTCCACTCTGTTCCAGTTCTCTGTTAACATGCATGATGTTTCTTGTTTCTGTTTATTTGAGGGTCAGAGAGAGAAAGAGAGTGAGAGCTCCCTTTAACTGGTTCACAACACAAATACCTGTACTGGGCTGGGGCTCGAGCAAGGAGGAACTCAATCCTGGTCTCCCACAAAGATAGCAGGAATCCAATGACTTGAGCCATTATGCTGCCTCCCTGTGTTGTATCTATCTGTCTGTCTGTCTGTCTGTCTATCTATCTATCTATCTATCTAGTACAGAGACACACAGAGAGACAGACATGCTATTAAATCTAAAGTGAAACACAATTATCTTTTCAGGTTCCATAAAATCACATTCACCAAAGACAACCAATCGCTCTGTAGAGTTTAGAGCTAGAATTCATACTATGCCAACTCGAAATGAAACACAGCAGCATTTCCCTTTCAAAAATGCCCTTCCACATCAGTCTAGACTTCTGCTCTTCCATCTCCAGTCTTCACTCCCAAATCTTCCCTTTTTCCAAAGAACCACATTTATTTTATTTATTTACTTGAAAGGCAGAGAGAGAGAGAGAGAGAGAGACAGAGAGACAGAGATATTGAGATTACATTCTCTTGTTCATTCCCCAAAGGTCTATAACAGCTTGGGGTAAGCCAGGCAGGAACTAGGAACCCTATTTGGGTCTTCCACATAGGTGGCAGAAGCCCAAATACTTGGGCTATCATCTGCTGCCTCCCAGGTGCATTAGCAAGAAGGTGTATTGGCAGGACAGAGTAGCCTGGACTTGACCCAGGCACTCTGATGTGGGACGTGGGCTTCCCATGCAGTGTCTTAACCCGCAATGCCAAACCTCTGACTGCTTTCTCGCTTCTTCATAGATACTTTGCCTTTTATTTCTCTGAAGCTCTACAGTCAGGTAGTATCTAGAACCCTGGGACTTCAGTGTCTAGCACAGTCATGTGCAGGGGCATTTGACAAAGTTTGCTCCCAAAGAGAAACCTGGTGCTGGTTGTTAAACTGATCACATCAGTTATAGTTATCAGTAATAGTTATGCTCAGACACTTTGCATCTAAAATCTGGGAACATTTTACATATGCGCAGTTAGTTGGTTTATAAAAATAAAAGAACAACTCAGAAATTATTGCACTCTTCCTCTACAAACCACTGGGCATGCCTATGCTATCATCCACAAAAAGCAGAGCTGGCTTCTCTTCATCCTTTTAGGATATGAACTGTGTCAGGCCCAGAAAAACTAGACTCTCACACCACAGTGACTTGTGAGAAGGGTGGATTCAGAAACATTCTGGGGAGAGTTATAAAAAGAATAGTAAAAAAAGCAAGAGAGACTGCAGGTGTAAAAGTGATTAATATTCAAAGGAGTACAGACTAGTAAGGAATTTATAAAAGGAAGATGTGAGTTCTATCACATCAGTTTCATGGGTTATTTCTGAGTACACCATAATAACTTATTAATCTTTCTGGAACAGTTGATATCACTGATACAGGAGAAGTTTTGTCTAAAGATGTTTTTAACTCTCTCTCTCTCTCTCTCTCTCCACACACACACACACACACACACACACACGGTAGGAAGTGCACAAATCAAAAGTACGTGGTTTGAAAAATTTTCACAAATTGAACATATACCCATATCCAGTAGTCACATGAGAAACTTACCAATGTCAGTTCCCCAGAAACTCTTGTCTTATGCCCTTTGAGTTCTCTCCACTGAGGATAATCGTTCTACTAACTTTTGTCACCATGGCTTCTAATAGATGCTTTGCTTAGCTTATTGTTGAAATTTATATCAATGGAATCATAGAACCTGTGCTCTATTACTTAGCTGTGGGTTATGTACTCAGATTCCCCCTATTTTATTTAATATCATAATTATTATTTAATATTAATCTCATATTTGAAATAGTGTTTATTAAATAGAAACAATAAATTTCTTCTGCTGGAATATATTTATTTTATCTTTTCTTGTTCATATATTTTTCTTTTTATGTAGGAAAATATTTCAAAACAAAACCTAAGAAAGTAGAAATCATTTATAATGCCAACATGCACACACACACACACACACACATTGAGTCTTATTGAGGCTGGCGCTGCGGCTCAATAGGCTAATCCTCCGCCTATGGCACCAGCACACCAGGTTCTAATCCTGGTCGGGGCACCGGATTCTGTCCCAGTTGCCCCTCTTCCAGGCCAGCTCTCTGCTGTGGCCAGGGAGTGCAGTGGAGGATGGCCCAAGTGCTTGGGCCCTGCACCCTATGGGAGACCAGGAGAAGCACCTGGCTCCTGCCTTCGGATGAGCGTGGTGCACCGGCCATAGCGCGCAGGCCGTGGCAGCCATTAGAGGGTGAACCAACAGGCAAAGGAAGACCTTTCTCTCTGTCTCTCTCTCTCACTGTCCACTCTGCCTGTCAAAAAAAAAAAAAAAAGAGTATTATTGATAAGGGAGTGGAAGCTGTCTTCATTTGCGTTTGTTTCACATGGTTGCAAGTTTTTTAACAATCTCCTCCTGCTTCCCATTTCTTCTCTCCTCCTTTTTTTTCTTCTTTTACATTTCTCTCTCTCTCTCTCTCTCTCTCTCACTCTCTCGCTCTCTCGCTCTCTTTCTCTGTGTGTGTGTGTGAGAGAGAAAGAGAGAGAGTCACTTTCTCACCTTGGACCATACTTTCCATTCAATGAGATCTAGTATTATGAATGTGTCAATCTATAGCTCCCTGTGACTGAATAATTGAAAACCATAAGAATGAGGTTGCCTTACTCCAATGTATATACCAGGGCAGGGGGTAGGAGGAGTGATTTTACTATGGCAAAGAGTGCTATTACTAGACAAAGAGGGCTGTATAATAAATAAGAAAAGACAGGATAAAAATGGGAATACCACAGCACACCATGAACAGCATCTCTCATACCTCATTCATAGATAAGGTCTTTTTTTTTTTTTTTTTTTGCAGGCAGAGTGGACAGTGAGAGAGAGAGAGACAGACAGAAAGGTCTTCCTTTTTCCTTTGGTTCACCCTCCAATGGCCGCTGCGGCCGGCGCGCTGCGGCCGGCGCACTGCGCTCGTCCAATGGCAGGAGCCAGGAGCCAGGTGCTTTTTCCTGGTCTCCCCATGGGGTGCAGGGCCCAAGCACCTGGGCCATCCTCCACTGCACTCCCGGGCCACAGCAGAGGGCTGGCCTGGAAGAGGGGCAACCGGGATAGAATCCGGCGCCCCGACCGGGACTAGAACCCGGTGTGCCGGCGCCGCAAGGCGGAGGATTAGCCTGTTGAGCCATGGCGCCGGCCAGATAAGGTCTTAATTTATTTGGGTACAGCAATAGCTTGATGAGTTAGGAACAGACATTCCTAGTTAGTTCCACACCTGGAGGCTACATCTGAGGGATGTCTCTTGTTTGAGGTAAACACATTTTTAACAAGATTTACAGAAACATTGGCTTGGTTCCTTCTTTGGTTGGTTAAGAAGGAAATAATGGCCCATTTTTCTACAGAGAAGAGTGATGAGCTCTGTGCTGCTGGACTGAAGCCCAAGGGGCTTAGCCAACCCAGAGCAGTACCAACAGCATTGGCCCTAGACGAAACTCAATGCATGAATCATTCTCCTAGTGTACCTCTGGATGAAGGTGCTTCCAGCAGAGTGGGACGCCTGGACTTGTTGACTGGAGGTATGGACCACAGACTTTCCATCTGTTATTGAGGCTAAATGCACACATATCTGACTTGCCTATCTCATTAGAGCCTGCTGTCTCTGGAATACGATAGCCTTGGTTGAAGAGATGCAGAGAGGGAATGCATGATCAATAACAGAGTTTCTTTGGTATCAGTATTTCTGGAATGAAGATAGGCATTAATTGACACAGTTAGTGTACAAGCTGCTACTTGTCCATATTTTCAAACAACTAAGCTAAGTTTTTCTTTCAGTGGGTGTTCTGTATCTTAGAGATCAATAGAATTAGTAATATGTATATCCTTCTAATACTGAGGTCTTGGAGACATAAGTCACTATTGACTATACATAAAGAAAGATTAAAATGGGACAAAGATTCCTGATATTCTTTTAATTTTAGGAATTGTTGAATGATAGCATATTTAAAAGATGAGTAATCCTCCATTTATACATTTAACAAGACTGATGAATAGATACATGTATAGATAGAAAGATGGATAGATAGATGATATATAGATAGTAGATACACAAAGACTACTCTATAAGTTCAATTCATCAAAAGACCCAATGAGAGTAATTTCATCTTTAGAATTGTCTTAAGTGTTAGATGCTGATATAAATGAAATTTCAAATAACCTGGATGTAGAAACAGATAAATTCCTTACCCATTGTCGTACAGATAGTAGGAGAACTGCATTCTATACAAAGGATGTTTGCCTCTGTATTTAAGCTTATTTTTCTACATCACCCCATTGCCTTTGAGCAACTCAACACATACTTGACTCATTTATTTTCCTTTGCACCTGTCTACTGTGCTTGCTGACAGCAAGAGCAAATGGCAGTTGCTTTCCCCACATGTGTTCAGAGCAGCTCTGTTCACACCAGGGGCACGCTTCCCAGCTGAAACCCTGCACCAGAATCTGCTCACAGAGACTGGGACTAATAGAGATCCCAGAAGCTCCTGGCTTCATTGACAACACCAGAGGCAAAAGAATGCAAACTAGGAGCAGTGAATACTTTCCAGAGGAAAATGGGCTCCTCGCTATAGCAGACCTTGCCTGACCTCCCAAGCAAGGACAAAACGTGGAAATACAACTGCGAGAGACAGACACTTAGGAGTCCCAACCTGTCATGGAAACAATTGAACACGTGATGCACCAGAGCATTCTACTTCTTCATTTCACCTTTAAAATCTCTCATAATTTTTGCATGGATTGTTTCATTATTTATTCATTCAATCATTCTTTTGAGACTGCACTGCTTGTCAGATGTTATGCTTGGTTCTGAAGAGATTAAAAAAAAAAAAACACAACCTTGCTTCTTACTTGTTAAGAGTCTATTTCTGTGGTGGGAAAATAGGTAAAGAAACATTTCCAATATACACTAATAGAAGAATGCACAGGAAAGACAAAAATAGCTCTGTGTGAGTTAAGTCACAATAGGCCATCTGCAGGAGGCAACATATAAGCCAAGACCTGAAGGAAGGGTGGTAAATCTCCAGTAATATGGATGACAGTGTAAGGAACCATTTTCTGTGTAAATAGATGTGCTGAGAGCAGTGAGTTGGATTTGAGAGCTAGCATGACATATTCAAGGAATTCAGAGTCATTCAATGTGATTTTGGCTAAATATCAGGGTGATGGAAATGGATTGAGTATCAGAAAATGAAGGTAGAGAATGGGAGTAGGACTAGAGTGTGAGTGGCAGTCTAGCTCTCTCAAGGATTTGAACTTTTATGGTTCTCAAAACACTTAAGTGGGATATGCAAGTTTCAAAATTGAGTCTCAGATAATAAAACTAAATTGCTTGAAGCCAGATTCTGTAGCCAATCTGGGATAATAAAGCAATAATGAGAAAGAATGGGAAATATTGGGAAGAGAAGAATGTATTTTCTTTTACTCATTTGCAGCTGCTGCCTTAAGTTTGACTCCGGGCCCTCCTTAACAGGCATCTTCTGCTTGGAATCTAATCCCTCATTAGCCAAATAGCCCTGCTCTATGAACTTTACTTGAAGTTACAAGACCAAACTGAAAGTGACCAGGAAATGACTACGTGCTTCTGGATCCCCTCTCTCCTTATAGGTCTCCAGCTTGGGATGGATCTGGCAATCAGAGGCCCCTATACTTGGAGGTTTTATTTTTCGGAAGCCAAGAAAACCCTTAGATAGTGATTCTCATGGCCTAAACGATAATCTCTGACTCTTTAACCCAGTAAGCAAGGCCATTGTCCTCTTCTCTGTTCACTGTCTGTTCTTGAACTTAGTGCTCTAGCTATGTAGAATCTCACATTTATGTAATAAGAATAAAACTTAAATAAAAAGAAAAGAAGCAAAACAAAATAAAAACAAATTAGTGAAGTAAGATTCCCTCTGTTCTCTAGGTTTGATTCTCTACCTCCCTCTCCTCCCACCCCCAATAGAAGATTAATGCAAAAGACTTGCTATGATTCCAGGCATCTATGCTTTGCACATGCTGTTCTCACTACCCAAATACCCCTTTTGGTTTTTTCCCCCTTTTGGTTTGTTTTAAGATTTATTTATCCACTTGAAAAGCAGAGCTATAGAGAGGCAGAGACAGAAGGGAGTGGTATTCTATCCACTGGCTCACTCCCTAAAATTGCCTTCCACAGGGGTGCAGGGGCCCAAGAACTTGGACTGTTTTCCCAGGCCGTAGCAGAGAGCTGTTTCAGAAGTGGAACAGCTAGGACTCGAATAGGTTCCCATATGGGATGCAGGCACACACACACACACACACACACATATATTTATAATCATATATATATGATTTAGTTATTTATTTTAAAGTCAGAGTTACAAGAGAGGGAGACACTTATGCCATCCTCCACTGCCCTTCTTAGGTCATCACCAGAGAGCTGGATAGGAAGCCGAGAAGGGACATGAACCAGCACTCGCAAAGAATTCAGGCATTGCAGGTGGTAGCTCTTCCCACTATGTCAAAATGTCAGCCCCTCTTTTTCATCTTTCCAACTGCCTTGAACTTAGAGTAAAATGTAGTAGCAAGTGTTTGATGTGACTTATTAATCTATTAGTAATCCCACAAGCTCCATTCCTATGTGTGTTACTTCATTACATGACTTCATTACTGTACAGCACCAAACTTTTAGAGTCCCCTTCCTTCAAAAAACTTGTTAATGAGACAAAGCAAAAGCCACAAGAAATAAACAGAAGTTTATGAAATCCCAAAAGCTAAGTCAGAGCAATCTCTAAAATATAGCCTGAAGAGAGCATCAGATAAGAATTTTTCTGCCATTGCTTGTAGCTGTCGATCCCTTCCTTTGGAAACTGCCCATCTCTGCCCTGGCAGACCATTCTGGCTCATCTTGTCACAAAACCTCACTTGTCCAATCCCTGTGCCACCTACTATGTTCTTCAAGGAAGGAAAATACTCACATTCTTTTATACGAGTTAGACCAAGGTGCCCAATGTTGGGTTCTTTTGAAAACTCTTCTGATCAACTCTCCTCAAGTGCATTTCCACTGCTCTCAAGTTATCACCCAGACCCTGCAGTTCTGTCCAGGTTATTACAAAATCTACTCTGTCACCAACCTGCTAGTCCTTTCCTGGGAATCTACTTATGAGGAGAGGCAGATTTTTTTTAATACCTATAGGGTCAGACTATCTTTCTCTAGTATAATTAGTTCACAAGCCCATCCTTCCAAGAGATTTGCCCTTAGTTTCTCAGCTTCCTTTTGAGGAGTTCTGCTCTCAGTGAAGCAGGGGTGATCTTTCCGATTTAAATGTATTAAGTAATTATGAGATATCCACAAGTATATTCATAATTCCAAGATAGGTTAATCTCTCTCCTAAGAGAGGCTGCTCTTAGTAAGTCAAAAGTGATTTCTTGGCATGCGTGAAGAAAAGAATGAAAAAGAAAACTTAATCACTGGGATATATCCACTGTGATCAATTTTATGATATTGTGATACCCAGTTTATTGCCAACATGTGCCATTAGACTATGGATATGTTGAGAGTAGGAATTCTATCATTCTCTCTGACATCTACCCAGAAGACATGATATCTTCATGCCTTCAGTGTCTAAGACAGGCCCTGATGCAGAGTTAACGTCTAATGATTCAAATTATTTCATAAAGGAAAGAAGACTGAATGAATGTATTGACCTCCTAAGAGTCCTCTCTGGGTGTTATATTACCCCAATTTGGATATTACACATATGTACACTATATTGAAACATTACATGGTACCACAAAAATCTATACGATTTTTAGGTGTTATTTAAAATAAAATAAATACATTAGAAAAGTGAAAAAGGCCCTCTATTGGTGGTCACCAGAATTATATTCCTAAAATACACATTTAAGTTTTCCTTTGAAAAGTGCCTTTATATGTTACCTACCTTCTTGACTATTTTCTATTGAGATACAATGAGCCCAAGATTGTCTCATAACAGTATGTGTGCAATGTGTACAAAGGCTCCAGGATGGAAAGAAAAACTATGAAGCCAAATCACAGTCTCTTCTGTGAATACAATACAGTGAAGGAGAGATGTCAGTTCACACACACGCCCCTATTTTTGGTAGGTAAATCAGTATGAACATTTTATCTACAAGTTCTGATTCCAACTCTGCTCCCGGCTCACTGTGTGATCTTGGATAAACCTTTGTCCGTGTCTGTGTCTCTCTCTCTCCCTTTCTCTAAAAAGTAGTGGCAGGAATACATTATCTTCATATAACCTTTGAAATCCCACCCCTGCTTATTCAACTCCTGGAAACTTCTATGG
Source organism: Sylvilagus floridanus (assembly GCA_949820135.1). NCBI lineage: Eukaryota > Metazoa > Chordata > Mammalia > Lagomorpha > Leporidae > Sylvilagus > Sylvilagus floridanus. The sequence goes on from OX463243.1 coordinate 80,938,145, forward strand.
GCACCGTGCCTAATATCAGAGTTGACTTCTTGTTGTAGCTCAGAGACTCTTCAACTCTTACCTTCATCTGGCTAGTGAGCCAGCCAAGATTTACTCAATATTTTCCATCACATTGTATCCAGAAAGTTAGGCAGTGATAGGTGGTAGTCGGGGCTTGGAGTTTCCAAAATCCTAAATGATGGCTATTTAGTGCTCCCTGGTGGTGACAGAAAATCTCTGCACTTCTCTGGAGAAAATGCTTTCTGCCCTGAGAAGTAGACTCAGCCCTTACCTAACTGAAGGCTTAAGGAACTGATAGGTAACTTAGCAGCACAGTGTCTTCTACTGAGGAGGGGTTGAATAACTGCATTACTTGCCCCTTTCAAAAGAAGCTGCCTTTGGATTGTAATGTTTAGAAAATTACTCAAAAATAGTACGGTTGCAGAGTAAGAATTTACAGCATTAAATAAGTAACTAATGGGTACTTATAAAAGTTTGTGAAAAATGTGTATTATGAAAAAGCTATGCATGTTCTTAATGTTTTGCAACAAAATAGCCGACATTTCATTCCATTTTTCTACAAACACTTTGAAAGACCCTTATATTAGATAGCACCAAGAAACTAAAAGTGCTTCAAGCAGAAAAAGATATAAAGAAGTATTGAAAAGGGAATGGAAATTTGCAGATTCATTCTTTTATTCATAATTCATGGAGATGATAGGAATAGGGGAAAACTGATAGTCATTAGCTTTATATTGACTCATGATTTACTGATAAAAACCTAATCATGCAGGAAGTAGTGGTATCATTCTACAAAAGAGGGAACTGAGGTTCAAAGAGGCAAATAATGTGTCTGATGTGCTACAGGCAATGTGTGGCTGGCACCTAGAATTTATTCAGTTATGTCATGGCGTGGACCACTTCTGGCAGCAACCAGGCTTCTAGGGGCTTTACAATAATTTCAACTTTCTATCTCTGTTTCAGAAGGAGAATTATAACTGAGAGATGTTATTCCTTTTTAAATTTTGTTTTTATTCATTTGAGAGAAGAGAGAAGGAGAGAGAAAGGGAGAAGGAGAGAGAGAGAAAGAGCGAGAAAGAGCGAGAGAGAGAGAGAGCACTCCAATGCCTACAATGCCAAGGTCTGGCAGGGCTGAAGCCAGGAGCCAGGAATGCAATCCAAGTCTCCCACATGGATGGCAGGAGCGCAATCACTTGAGCCCTCACTGCTGCCTCAGTGTACGCATTGGTAGGAAGCTGGAGTCAGGAGATGGAGCCAGGCTCCCTAAGGTGGGATGCATGTGTCTTAACCACCAGGCCAAACATCTGCCCTGAGAGAAATACTATTTGTCCACTGATGTGGTAGTGATTATTTAATAACAAATTCAGGGTGATGGTGGTGGGTTTGGCTATTTTAGCCTCTGATTTCTCTCTTTTTCTACTGGCTCTGGCTTCATGCTATGAAGACACTGAGCACAAAGATAAGGGAGCAAGACATTTATGAGCACATAATTGTTCTCCATCAACATTATATGAGGGTCTTCATAAAGTTCATGAAAATCATGCACTATGAAAGAAGTAAGTATGGATTTTTAAATTTTTGCATCAAAATAAAACTGTTTCCTTTCATTTTTCTATGAGATTTTCAAAGTACCCTCAAAAATGGCCTTGCGTGTTATATTAAAGATATTGGGGGTTGTATCCCAAACACGAGACAAGTCCTTAGAAAGAAAGTGGAAGAATGATTTGATCAGATTTACTTTTTAAAAACCTATCTTTGTAACATTGAAAATGCAATAGAATAGAAATTGGAATAGAAATAGAATAGAAATTAGAGTAGGTAAAAGCCCATAAGTGCAGGGGAGAAATACCTTCTCTCCTGCTGTGGTGCCAGTCAACATTCACCTCTTTCCTGCAATGTACTTTGTCTCAATGCAGAGTATGATCCATGGATGCAGACTATCTGTCTTTTATACTCAGCTGTATCTCCAAAACATAGAGCAATGGACTACTCCTCAGGAGATTGATAATAAATACTGGTTGGTAGTTGTTGTATCAAAATTTCACTATTAACTTACATCCCTTGCTTATTATTCTGTGATATTAGAAGGATCATGCTACTGTGATTATTGCCATATGATTAAAGTATTAGATATTAAGAACATAGGAGATGATCAACAAAATAATTCTTCTTCCTTCATTTCTGCTCCCAGCCCTTCCTTGTTCTCCTCCTCTTCCTTTCTCTTACAAGACATTTCATTTTTAAGATAAATGTAAAGGAGGCTGATCCCAATACTTTATAGATTTGGCACAGAATTTCCCATTATGTATCTCAGCTGATACTCATAACCTCCCTCAACTAAGATGGGTATCAAGTAGATCAGTTTATGATGAAGCCTGAACAATTAGTATCTTCTGGCATTTTTTTTTCACAGAAATGCTTCTCTGTTTCAATACCTTTTTTTCTGGTTTATTTTAGAGCCAAGCTTGATGGACTTACTGTTTAAGGGTTCCCTGTGAACTGCCCTTAAGACACAATTCGCTGTTTCCCAGTCTGTGCTCCTGTGGCCTAGACTAACTGGCATCAGCCATAGCAGCCCTCTCTTGTTGTTCATTCTTCTTTGTATTAAAAAATCTATAGAGGCCGGCGCCGTGGCTCAACAGGCTAATCCTCCGCCTTGCGGCGCCGGCACACCGGGTTCTAGTCCCGGTCGGGGCGCCAGATTCTGTCCCGGTTGCCCCTCTTCCAGGCCAGCCTTCTGCTGTGGCCCAGGAGTGCAGTGGAGGATGGCCCAGGTGCTTGGGCCCTGCACCCCATGGGGAGACCAGGAAAAGCACCTGGCTCCTGGCTCCTGCCATCGGACGAGCGCGGTGCGCCGGCCGCAGCGCGCCGACCGCGGCGGCCATTGGAGGGTGAACCAACGGCAAAGGAAGACCTTTCTCTCTGTCTCTCTCTCTCACTGTCCACTCTGCCTGTTAAAAGAAAAAAAAAATCTATAGAGATGCTTCAGAAATCTGAAAATAGATCTGCCATATGACTCAGCCATCCTGCTACTGGGAATTTACCCAAAGAAAATGGAATCAACATACAAGAGTTATTGATACCCCCATGTTTACTGCAGCTCAATTCACAATAGCTAGGATATGGATATCCATATGATAAAGAAAATATGATATATATATATATATACATACACACATACAGTATGCAATACTACTTAGCTATAAAAAAGAATGCAGTCTGGTCTTTTGCAACAAAACGAATGAAACTGGAAACCATTATATTTAATGAAATAAGCCAGTCCCCCAAAACAAATATCATATGTTTTCCCTGATTGCAGCCACTAACATTACAAAAAATGTAATATATATGAACAAAATTGGCATTTTGAGATTTGATTATTGTTTACAGCCTTGTCTGTACTGTTGCAAATGGTGTTCTTTTTTTTTTTTAAAAAAACTATTTGTTGAATTTTTTACTAAGTGGAAGAGTTAGTCTTATAATTATAAAATAAGCTGAAAGTATGTCACTGTAGAAATTAAAAGAATAAGGAAGGAAGGAAGAGGCATGGTGAGAGCATGGGTGGGAAGGAGGATAGGCTGGGAAGCATCACTATGTTCCTAAATCTGTATATATGAAATACATTAAATTTATTCACCTTATATAAATAAAAATACTTTAAAATCCATTTACCGACAGCATTCTTGCTGTCAGGAATTTTGTACAGGTTTAGGGATATAATGGATAGGCAAAACAATTAGGCTTCCAGACGAAGAGTTCAGGTCTGGTGAAAGACATATATTAGTCAAATAATCATAAACATTTTATACATAAATAACTACGCAGTTGTAAGTAAGAAAGTAGTAGATGTCTCAAGATTAGATTAATATTTCCAAGTAGGGTCAATATCATACGTATATCTTCCAAAAGTCCATGGAAATTGTCTGTGAAACATGTAAGTATGAATTTAAAAATTTTCCATCAAAATAAACATCTTTTAATTTCATTTTTCTATGAGCTTTTCAAAGTATCCTTATATACAGCCTTGCATGTTATAGTAAAGATATTGTGGTTGTATCCCCAAAACAGGACAAGTCCTTAGAAGGATGTAAGTGGAATAATGATTTGATCAGATTTACTTTTAAAAGAAGTACCTTTTAAAATAGAGAATGCAGGTATTTTCCACACTGCATAAGAAGATCACATTCAGGAATCTTGTAGAATTTAACAATGTAGCTTGCTTAGACTCAGCATTGTTTGTTGTAACTATGAATGAAAACTGGCAACATCTAAGACTTATTGGACATCATATAATATGTGTGTGTGTGTGTGTGTGTGTGGACACATACATACAGACGTGCATACGTATTTTATAATCCTGTCAAATGACTCATGAAAGCAAACATTATTATGTCAATTGACAGTTAAGAGAGTATAATACAGATGGATTCTATCACTTGGAACCATTGGTAAATGGTGAAGCAAGGATTTAGGTCTGGTCTATGAGATTTGTCAGGATTTATATTCTTTCCACAACCATAGTCTCTGACCAATGCCTGTAAAGCCTCTCATAGAAGTTACACAACACTGTTGATTCTTGAGAGAATGAACGATTTCATCTAATATCTCATCTCTCCCAATTTCTTATATATTGGAGATTTTTCTCCTCCGATACCTCTTATGACATCATATATCCCAATCTGAGGATCCATCTTATTCTTGCATCTCCCCCAAGTCCCAGAGGACACTCTTCTTTCTAGCATCAATTACTACCCAGACATCACTCAGAGTCTATGTATCCTCTTCATTTCGTTGTTAAATCAGACTGGATCAAAGAATATTGGCTGCAGTTTTCTAGAAGATACTCCCAACTTGTACAGTGAATTCTGAAGGGTTTGCACTCAAAGTCTCATGGTGTTTTATGGCTCAGGTATCAAGAATTGCTTTGGCTCCTGGTATCAGAAGTATGAAGTTTTACAAACACATCAAGAATTTAATTATTCATATATAATTATCATGCTAGATGTAAGAACTTCAGAGCTTCCATATCTATTTCAAGATGTCAGTAGGGAACCAAGATGCTATTATCTTTTTTCATTGCCCTTATTTAGCCTGTATTTCCACCAAGATAACTGAACCACTTCCAGCAATATAGTCATGGTCTAGACAAGGAGAAGGGGAAGAATGTGGGATAAAGTTGTATGCTGGCTGTGTGGACTCCAGTTTAAAGATCCTTCTCCAAAGCCTTACCAACAGATCTCCTTTTGTGTAATTAGATGACCACTCCCAGCTAAAGTTTTTAGTTGCTGTATTAATTTTTGGTTTAAGTAGTAAGCATTTAGGTTGTCTTTTACTGAATGCCATTGGACTCTCTTGTTGTTATCTCATCTTCCCCACAGAATATTTCCCCAAAGGAATAAATTCTTAACTGGAGATATAAGAGTTCTACTTTCAAGAGCTATGACTCTGAGCTTGGGTCATGGGTTGGGACATGCATACTTCTGCCGGTTCTGGTGCTCTGTCAAGCAATGCCTTTTCCCTCTACCTAAGAAGTTCTGTCATGAATACAACATCACCATTTGAGATCAGCATTTCAAGTACTTTTTTTTTCCTGAGAAATTAAGTGGTTTTCATAAAAGTGAGAACTAAGGGAAGCAGAAAATAACCTAGAGGGCATGAGGAGGCCTCAAGGAAGCTGATGTTACAGCAGGCATTTGTAGACTCCTTTCCTCTTCCCATCTGGAGAGCCTCCACTTCAGGAGATAGGCTAGAAGGTACTGCTCTTCAGATAACTTTGGAGATCTCTGTGGGTTCTTGTGCTGGGAAATTTGCTTCTATTTTCTCAATACCAAACCGTTGTCAGGACTACTTTCTACACGCTTTGTGAACACAGCCTCAATGAAGCACAGTATTTGTGTACAATAGATAGCATCCAGGATTCCCCTTGCCAGAGTATACCCCTGAGGCTGAGGAGTTAAAACCACACGATTAAGGGAATCTAGTTAACTCTATAATATTTCCAGGATTCCAGCTCCGAAACCCATGGATTTTTCCATTTTGACATGTTTCCATGTCTGAGTCTGTCTAGCTAAAGAGAACATTCTTGAGACATGCCAGAGTCATTTCTCACCAGCCTCCCCCCAGACCCCATGCTGACTAATAAATGCTTACAAAAATCTTATATCATGGCTTCCCAGAAGTCTCTGCCTCCAGTTTCTTCAGAGCTGTTCTCAAGGCCCCAGAGGACTGACAAATGTCATCTGCCCAGACAAATTGGAAGCAATTGAACAAGGACTGAGAAATAGATGGAAATATAGAGCCAGTCTGGAAAGTTAACGTTCCAAGCAATTTTCTGTTGGCACAAAGTGATTTTTCCTTGGGCATTTTTCCCCTTTCGATTTTGTAATTCATGTTTATTTCAAGTGAAATTCGGTCCATCTGTGTCTGATTCTTTTACACTTAATTCATCAGATTACTCTGTCAGAGAAACAGATTCTGATGTGCCTCTGATGTTTTGTTGCAGATTCAAAGTCTGTCTGGAAGGCCAGGGCAAGGTGGTTTTGGGGAAAAATATAGATAAGCAGGTGAGGGTGCTTTCCTAACTCCATTCCAATAAGTACACCCTCTTGTTTTCTTTCTATCAATCTTACGTAGCTTTCATGGTCTTTAAAATGGTATTGTAATTAGGCTTATACACCAGCCTCTCCTCTCTGTTTCCTATGCATCCATAAACATGCTCCCATTTCTCTCATCTTAAAAATGAAAATAAACAAGTCCCCAAACAAAAAGAAAGCAAACCATTAACACCCTGCTCCACATCCTTTCACCCTCAAGTGCATTTACATAAAACTTTTTCAAATTGAACTTGTGACCTTCATTCTATTTTCCATTTTCCTGTCATGTACATCTGCCTCCACCAATCTGCGACTTTCTAATAAAAGCCATCTTATAACTGTCAAATTCAATGATTGTGATTTGGGTACTATTTGATTGTCTTTCTACTACACTTGATGTAATTGACTGTATTCTCCTTCCTCACACTGTCTGTTTTTGGTTACATGTTTTCCTGTTTTTCATTATTCAAAAGCAATTTGTTCAATCAGCCCATCAACTATTGACTTAAGGTCGTGGAGTCAGAATGTCTGGGATTAAAACTCATTCTACCACTTCCAAATAGTGTGACCTTGGACAAGTTTCTTAAATTTCTTTATGGCTGTATCTTCAGTAGAAACTGAGAGATATGTATAGTTCACATATCCTTTGGTTGGCATAGGAATTAAGTGTATTTATTAGTTGGAACAATCACTCAAATATCACCTACTCTCATAAATACTAACTGAGTCTGATGGAGCAGTATTAAACACACTAATGATCTGTAAATGCTTATGTGGTAGCATTGATGACAAATTGTAGTGCATTCTTGTTTTTAAGACTTATTTATTTGAAAGGCAAAGATATGGGGTGGGAGGAGAGAAAGAGAGAGAGAGAATATGAATGAATGAGAAAGAATTTTCCAACTGCTTGTTCACTCCCCAAATGGCTGCTATTTGGGCTAGGCCAAATAGAGTTTAATCCAGGTCTCCCACATGGGTGCAGGGAGCTGGGTTGAAAGTGGAGCAGCTGGGATTAGAACTGACATCCATATGGGATGCTGGCACTGCAGAAGGAGACTTAGCCTTCAATGCCACCACACTGGCCACACTGTAATGCATTCTTTTTTTTTTTTTTTTTTTGATGGGCAGAGTGGACAATGAGAGAGAGAGAGACAGAGAGAAAGGTCTTCCTTTTGCCGTTGGTTCACCCTCCAATGGCTGCTGCAGTCGGTGCTGCGCAGATCCGAAGGCAGGAGCCAGGTGCTTCTCCTGGTCTCCCATGGGGTGCAGGGCCCAGGACTTGGGCCATCCTCTATTGCCTTCCTGAGCCTTAGCAGAGAGCTGGCCTGGAAGAGGAGCAACTGGGACAGAATCCGGCACCCCGACTGGGACTAGAACCCAGGGTGCCGGCGCTGCATGTGGAGGATTAACCTAGTGAGCCGCAGTGCCGGCCTGTAATGCATTCTAATGAAATCATTGTCATTCTTTTAAAATTATATTAGATGCACATTTTACTTTGTAAGAGACAATTTTCAAGCCTACAGATGTAAAAACGTCCATGTGGTTTTATTCACGTGCATACATACCTAACATTGAAAGTAGGTAAAACCATAGCTTAATAATTCATAAAGCAAAAAAGGGGGAAAAGATTAACCTAGGTAGTAATGTTTATGGTTTAATTAGTGATTTGATTTTCTATGTGCCTTTATATTCTCATATCATAATTGAAGACATCAAAACACATATGGTGTACACTAAGGGTTCTAGAGTCTAAGTACACATCTATTTTTAGGAACAATTTTATGTATAGATATGTATATATATATATTTTTGCAATTAACTTTTTAATGAATACAAAATTGTGTGTACATTGTTATGGGTGTCATTTGATTATATTTGCATGTAGACCAAGACTGGAAGACAATATACACATTGAAGCTTGTCAGTGTGTTCGAGTAACAGGATTTTGATAGTTCATTTTATTATGCCTAAATATTATGGAGGTTTTCTTAATACAAAAATAGTATATATGGTAAATAGACAAGTATTTATATTTTATAAGCATTAATATATAATACGTATTTAATATATAGCCTGGGAAAAAGAAAAGGGGTGGAAAGAGACATAGAGAGAGAGAGAGGGGATGAAAACAAGAGCAAGAGTGAGAGAGATGGGTATTATAGGTTTGTTGATGACAGGTACGATTGGTCATTTTTGCATCTCCACGGATTAGCTGTGTGTCTAGTACTGGGCAGACAACAGGAATCTATGTTAAACAGAACTGGTGGTTTTAGAGTAGTAGGATAAATGTGATTTTGAAAAACAGTATCTAATGATAAAAGAATTATTTAATAAGTGAAACAAAAACAAAGTAATCGTGTCTTTAGGTGAAATCAGTATAAGCAGAAATAGCACTTTTAACACCACCCTAAGCAATGTTCTTTTGTATACATAATTATCTGAATAAAGATTGCTATACCAGAGAAGAAGTGTGTTATGGATATAATGAAAATTGAAGTTATTTTTTCCTCTGATTAAAATATTTTATAAAATAACTATTTGAAAATTTTAGAGATTAACTGACTCAGGAAGAAACAAGTAGAACTTGACATTTGGAATATAGGAAGAACATTAAATGAGATTCATATGATTTTTTTTTTTGTCTTAAGATATTTCCCAACCAGGTATCAGGTGAGACCAAAATTCAAAGAGAAATCATCACTATTTTCTTTTCTTTTTTTTTTTTTTTTTTTTACAGGCAGAGTGGACAGTGAGAGAGAGACAGAGAGAAAGGTCTTCCGTTGCCGTTGGTTCACCCTCCAATGGCCGCCGCGGTCGGCGCGCTGCGGCCGGCGCACCGCGCTCGTCCGATGGCAGGAGCCAGGAGCCAGGTGCTTTTCCTGGTCTCCCCATGGGGTGCAGGGCCCAAGCACCTGGGCCATCCTCCACTGCACTCCTGGGCCACAGCAGAGGGCTGGCCTGGAAGAGGGGCAACCGGGACAGAATCCGGCGCCCCGACCGGGACTAGAACCCGGTGTGCCGGCGCCGCAAGGCAGAGGATTAGCCTGTTGAGCCACGGCGCCGGCCATCACTATTTTCTTGAGGAGTGGATAAGCAGTCGTTGAGTCTAACAAAATGGCTTGGAAAGGAGGGGGAGGTCTATAAAGGAAAGCGACACAGAGGAACCCTTAAATCTGCTTAACTGCTGCGTGGGATTGGTTGACTGTAAAAGTATGAGGACCCCAAAGCACCTGGAGGATCACTACAGACACACATGAGAAAGACCTGAAAGAGTTCAATGGTTATCCAACGCTGGGAAAAAATGCACAGTTGGAGTTAAGTAACATTAATTATGTATTAGCATAAAAATCAACACCCTTTTAAAATGTTTATTAATTTTACTAATTTGGAAGACAAAATGACAGAAAGAGGGGAGTCTTCTATCACTCAGTATCCTCATAAACACCTGCAGTAGCTAGAACTGGTCAGGCTGGGGCCAGGAGCCTTAAAGCATCCATCCAGTTCTTTCTCTTGAATGGTAGGCAGCCAAGTAATCGAGCTGCCACCTGCTGCCACCCAGAAACATCAGCAGAAGCCGGATTGAGGCAGAGGCTAAATTTGATTCCAGCCACTTTACTATAGATGCGGGCATCCCAAGCAGTGGCTTCATCTACAGCGTCATAATTCCTGCCCCATAAATCAACACTCTTTTTTTTAATAGAAAGCTTTTATTTAATAAATATAAATTTCATAGGTACAACTTTTGGATTACAGCAGTTCTTCCCCCCATACCTGCCCTGCCACCCCAATCCATCCCACCTCCTATTCCCTCTCTCATCTGATCCTTCATTAGGATTCATTTTTATTTATATTTATATACAGAAGATAAACTCCATACCAAGTAAATATTTGAACAGTTTGCACCCATACAGACACACAAAGTATAAAGTACTGTGTGAAGACTATTTTACCATTAATTCTCATAGTACAACTCATTAAGGACAGAGGTCCTACATGGGAAGGAATTAGTGATTTGATTTTTTTTTTAATTTTTGACAGGCAGAGTGGACAGTGAGAGAGAGACAGAAAGGTCTTCCTTTTGCAGTTGGTTCACCCTCCAATGGCCGGCGCAGCCGGCGCATCATGCTGATCCGAAGGCAGGAGCCAGGTGCTTCTCCTGGTCTCCCATGCGTGTGCAGGGCCCAAGCACTTGGGCCATCCTCCACTGCACTCCCGGGGCCATAACAGAGAGCTGGCCTGGAAGAGGAGCAACTGGGACAGAATCCGGCGCCCTGACTGGGACTAGAACCTGGTGTGCCGGCACCGCAAGGCGGAGGATTAGCCTATTGAGCCATGGCGCCGGCGAGTGGTTTGATTTTCTATGTGCCTTTATATTCTCATATCATAATTGAATACATCAAAACACATATGTGACAGTGACTCCTGTTGTTGATTTAACAATTTACTCTCTTATTTATGATGTCAGTGATCACCCGAGGCTCTTGTCATGAGCTGCCAAGGTTATGGAAGCCTCTTGAGTCCACAAATTCCAACATTATTTAGACGTAAAGGCCATAATCAAAGTGGAAGTTCTCTCCTCCCTTCAGAGAAAGGTATCTGCTCTGATGGTCTCTTCTTTCCACTGGGATCTCACTCACAGAGAGCTTTCATGTAGGTCGTTTTTTGCCACAGTGTCTTGGCTTTCCTTGCCTGAAATGCTTCATCCAGGTCTCTCATGTAGGTGCAGGGGCCCAGGGACTTAGGCCATCTTCTGCTGCTTTCCCAGATGCGTTAGCAGGGAGATGGTAAAGAAGTGGGCAGCTGGGACTCAGATTGGTGCTCATATGGGGTGCCAGTGCTGCAGGCAGCAGTTTAACCCACTGTGCCACAGTGGTGGCCCCTGGGTAATGTTTTCTAAGAAACTGCCAAATTATTTTCCAAAATGGTTGTGGCATTTTGTGTTCCCATCAGCAATGTATTCTTGTAAGATGCACACTGTTGATTCTGGGGGAAGGCAATAGGTTTAGCCATATCCAAATGTCTTAAGTCCTGATTCTCAGGCCAGAGTGCTATTTAGGGTGTTTGTCATCCTATGAGTCTGCTGTGTGGCCAGCTTCCCGTATTGGACTGTTATCTCTTTTTTAATCCTATCTATTATTATCAGCAGACTCTTCGTCTTATTTAGGTGATCCCTTTGACATTTATTCCTATATTTATGATCAGTTATGGACTTAAACTGATCAATTTCAGTAGTAAGATGGCATTGGTACCTGCCAACCAACACTCTTAAGAGGAAAATAACAGAATACGTTATCTGTAATATATAATTCACAATGTTAAGCACATAATAAAAAAATTACTAAATAAAAAATTGACACCACTTGAGATCCCCACTTACCATATGGGAATTCCTAGGTTCAGATCTTGGCTCCATTTCCTGATTCTAGCTTCTGGCTAATGTTGACCTTGAAAATCAGTAGGTGATGGCTCAAGTATTTAAATCCTTACTATCTGCACTGGAGACATGGATTGAGTTCTTGTCTCCTCGCTTTGGTCTGACTCATTGCAAGCACTTGGGGAAAAAACTAACATGTAAAATCTATGTTTGTAGAACTTTTTTTTTTTTTTTGGACAGGCAGAGTGGACAGTGAGAGAGAAGCAGAGAGAAAGGTCTTCCTTCCGTTGGTTCACTCCCCAATGGCCACCATGGCTGGCGTGCTGCGGCCGGCACACCGCGCTGATCTGAAGCCAGGAGCCAGGTGCTTCTCCTGGTCTCCCATGGGGTGCAGAACCCAAGCACTTGGGCCTTCTTCCACTGTACTCCCGGGCCACAGCAGAGAGCTAGCCTGAAAGAGGGGCAACCAGGACAGAATCCGGCACCCTGCCCAGGACTAGAACCTGGTATGCTGGCACTGCAGGTGGAGGATTAGCTGATTGAGCCTTGGCGCCGGCTTTGTTTGTAGAACTTTTGAACTATACAAAGCAAAGTGTGGATAAATGTGACCGTGTAGAAAGAAAGAAAGAAATTCAGATGCAATGACCTGATCAGATCCATAGACCACCACAGGTGCTCAGGAGACACACCGAGGACAGGGTGAGACACGGAAGAGAGTCTTCCTTGGCGTTGCACACTTGGAGCAGTATCATGTTGATTTAGAATTTAGAGAAATTTGTGTACTCACATGAGAACATATTGCCTTCCCCCAGAATCAACAGTGTGCATCTTACAAGAATACATTGCTGATGGGAACACAAAATGCCACAACCATTTTGGAAAATAATTTGGCAGTTTCTTAGAAAACATTACCCAGGGGCCACCACTGTGGCACAGTGGGTTAAACTGCTGCCTGCAGCACTGGCACCCCATATGAGCACCAATCTGAGTCCCAGCTGCCCACTTCTTTACCATCTCCCTGCTAATGCATCTGGGAAAGCAGCAGAAGATGGCCTAAGTCCCTGGGCCCCTGCACCCACATGGGAGACCTGGATGCAGCTCCTGGCTCCTAGACTCAGCCTAGCCCAGCCCCAGTCAATATGGCCATTTGGGGGTAAACCAGCCAATTGAAGGTCTCATGATCTTGCGATCTCTTTCTTTCTGTCTGTCTCTCTCTCTCAAATAAATAAAATAAATCTTCAAAAGAAGAAAAAATATTACCCAAGTTCATTTCAAAGAATTTATGCAAAATGAATTAAACATATATATACAAAAAATGCTTGTGTATTAATTTTTTTGTATGTCTGTTCATAGTCATTAAAAACTGGAAAGTAAGGGCTGGCACCATGGCTCACTTGGTTAATCCTCCGCCTGCAGTGCTGGCATCCTATATGGGTGCCGAGTTCTGATCCCGGCTGCTCCTCTTCCAATCCATCTCTCTGCTATGGCCTGGGAAAGCAGTAGAAGATGGCCCAAGTGCTTAGGCCATTGCACCCGCATGGGAGACCAGCAAGAAGCACCTGACTCCTGGCTTCAGATCAATGCAGCGCCAGCTGTAGTGGCCATTTTGGGAGTGAACCAACGGAAGGAAGACCTTTCTCTCTGTCTCTCTCTCTCACTGTCTGTAACTACCTGTCCAAAAAAAAAAAAAAAAAAAAATTGGAAAGTATCTAAAGTGCTCTATAATTGAAAAAAACAAACATTCAGGCAGTAGAGGTTCCTTAGTAATAAGAAGTAAAAAATTGTAGATATCGGAAAAACATGGATAGATATCAAATGTATTATGCTCAAAATTTCTATACATTATCTGATTTTATTTCTATGATATCTTAAGAAAAGAAAACTAGGAAAAGGTTAGGGATAGAAAGGTTAGGGAATACTTATTTTTCTGGTAAAAAATAAGTAAAGAGAGAGGATCAGTAAAGTTATGAAAGATTTAATCATTGTCAGTCTCCACTAGTCTAGCTGACATTTATAGAAAAGTATATTCAATAACCACATAACGCTTGTTCTCTTCAACTTCACTTAGAGTGTTTACTGAAATAGTGTATGTTGGGAAGAGTCAGTGACCTAGGAAAATTTGTTCCCTTGCAGATTTCATTCAATGATTCAACAATATGAAATTTTAACTTGAGAAGAAAAAGGTATCCAGCCATAAATCTTATATATGACACATAAACTGTACTCTTCTAAATAATTTACTGGCTAACAGATAAATAAGAGGGAAGCATATGGTCAGAAAATATTATTAACAATTTAATGCTAGTAAGTACAAAAGCTTAATGAAATGCAGAAAAATTTCTCAGAAAAAATTCCCAACTTGGCCAGCGCCGCGGCTCACTTGGCTAATCCTCCGCCTGTGGTGCCGACACCCCGGGTTCTAGTCCCGGTTAGGAAGCTGGATTCTGTCCCAGTTGTTCCTCTTCCTGTCCAACTCTCTGTTGTGGCCCGAGAGTGCAGTGGAGGATGGCCGAGGTCCTTAGGCCCTGCACCCGCATGGGAGACTAGGAGGAGGCACCTGGCTCCTGGCTTCTGATTGGTGCAGCACCGGCCGTAGCTACCACTTAGGGGGTGAACCAACGGAAAAAGGAAGACCTTTCTCTTACTCTCTCTCTTACTCTATAACTCTGCCTGTCAAAGAAAAAAAAAATCCCAACTTAACTAATACTGACACAAAAAGAAATTCGAAACCTCAGTAGCTCTATATCTTTTAAAGCCATAGTTCCCAAACCCAGACTATCAGCACTATATGTTACCTTAATTAAGTGAAAATTCTGAGGCCAGTATTGTGATGCAATGGACTAAGTCTTCGCTTGCCACACAAGCACCCATATCAGAGTGTTAGTTTGAGTAGAGTCCCAGCTGCTCTGCTTCTGATCCAGCTCCCTGCTAGCATGCCAAGGAAAGAAACAGAAGATGACACAACTACTTGTGCCCCTGCCATCCACCTGGAAGACCCTGATGGAATTTCAAATTCCTGACCCTGGCCATTGCTGCCATTTAGTGGAATGAACCAGTGAAAGGTGGCAGCAACCCAGTTAGTTGAGCCATCACCACTGTCTCCCAGGTTCAGCATCAGCAGATAGCTGGAGTCAGGAACAAGATACAAGAATGAAATCCAGACACTCCTACATTGGATGTGGGCATCCTACCTGTTATATTAACTATTAGGCTAGATACTGGCCCTTAGTCAATATATCACTGGAAGTTCCAGTAAGTTGAATTAAATAAAAAGGAAAAGCATGAACATTAGAAAGAAAGAGTTGAAACTGTGTATTTTTCTAAAGACAGCCCGAAAATATATAATAAGCAGTTGTTGTAAGAAAATAAATAAAGTAGAGTGGGCAAGATGGCGGAATAGGAAGGCAGCACACTGATAGTCCGGGGAGAGACAGTTTAATAAAAGTGGAGATACTGCAGGTTCAAGGAAGAGTAGGGGAAGAAACAGAGGAAACTCTTCCAGAACTAGTGATTCACAGTGGACCTTCCAGGAGAGCATGGGAGCCCGCAGTTCGGGACACCAGCGGCAGACTCAACGCACCAACGCTGGAACGCTAGGTGAGCCAAACCTCAATAGCCCGAGACACCGGCAGGGAAGCGGAGAGAGGAGACTAGAGCAAACAAGGCTTGAAACCCTGTGGGGAAAATTTCACCAGGCTAACTAGAAGAGAGAGAGAAAGAAAAAAGTGACCGATACGGACACGAGTTTCTCTCTCTCTCCGCCCTCCTCTCAAAGGTGAGCAAGACAAAGAGCAGGCGCCATCTTGGACATAGGTCATAAGCAGGGCGACCTCAGGTCTGCACCGGCCCTGAGCCTAGCAGAAAAACCTGACTCTGGGCGTGGGGGTGAAATAACAGGAGATTAGAACCTAATGAATGTGTGGTGCTAATGAACTGAGACTGTGAAAAATGAGACTGTGGGGGAGAGAACTCACGGAATTCACCACGTGAGTACTCTCCAGAGACGCTACAGTTCGGTAGCCTTGGTAGCCCAGTGGTGAGACTGCAGGAGAATTTGAACCCACACTGAAGGCTGCAGAGATTCCCTCTGTGGTCCTTGGGAAAGAGCTTCCGACCTCTGGCTCCTGTGGGTATATCATTCGCCTGCTAACCACCCCCAATTCCATTCAGCTGTGTGGAATTACTTCCCTTTTGAACCAAAAAAAAAAAAAAAAAAAAAAGTAACAGAGAGAGATTTACCACGCCTAACCTGGGAGTGTCTCCTTTGACCCACCCTCAACCCTGAGGAACCAAACAGAGCTCTCAGGCCACACCCATCTCAAGCCTCTAAGACTCCATTTTTTTCTATTTTCATAAAACTTAAGCATATCTCTGATGTGTGGCCTGCATTTCCACTAAAAGGTGTTTAACCAAGAGAAATTAAAACGTATGTTTACCAAATTATTGGTAAAATGTGTTCGTAGGTGCTTGGCATCGTGGCAGAGCAAAGAAAGCTGCTGCCTGTGATGCCAGCACCCCGTATGGACACTGGTCCGAGCCCTGACTGCTCCACTTGCAATCCAGCTCCTGCTCATGTGTGTTGGAAGGCAGGGGATGATAGCCCAAATGCTTGAGCCCTGCACCCACCAGGGAGACCCAGATGAAGCCCCTGACTCCAGGCTTCCGACCTACCCAACTCCGGCTGTTGTGGCCATGTTGGGAGTGAATCAGTAGGTGGAAGATCTTCCCTCAATTTTTACCTCTCTCTCTCTCAAACTCTGACTTTAAAATAAATAAATATTTTTAAAAATAGGCTCACATAAGTGTTATTCATATTGACCTAAACTAGAATGAGTAAGTAAATTGTGGCATATTTATATAAAGTAATAATATTAAATAATATAAAAGAAAAACTTAGCAACATGATTGACACCATACACCAGACACTATAGGCTGGACTTTGTGGTTCCATTTATAGAAAATCGTAGTATAAGCAAACATAATCTATGTTGAAAAAAATGGAAAGAAATAGTACCTATTGGGGATGTTTTAATTGAGAAGGGACTAGAGGAAAAATTCTAGGCTGACAGTTACACTCTGAAGATAGAGTTGTGAATTACATGAGTGGATGTAGTTGTCAAAACTCATAGAATGGTAACTTGAAAACTGCATCTTTTATAATAGAATTTTATCTTTATATATATATAAATATGTATATAAATCTGTATGCCTCTTAAAATCAACAGTCAAATTACTGATTTGGTTGACCTTAAGCAGCAAAAATGTTAACAAAATATAGCCTAAATGGAAAGATACTGAATACAATAATGTAAGACTGCTCAAATTCTTCCATATGTCTATTATATTTGAGTTTATGTGCATGTTTTGCTGTCTTAAAGCCAATATCAATATTTGTCTGCAACTTGGGAAACCTTCTCTTGCCAGAAATGTGTAAATTCTCTTCCTCCTGCTATAAATTGGAGAAGTCCTACCAAACATATTTTTTTGAAAATAAATGAATGGAACATTAATTTCCCTATGGTTCAACTCTCTAGCTTTCCAACAGTGATAACTGTTTGCATGTGTTTAGTCTGCCACTGGTAAGGCTATGAATTTCTTAATTAAATTTTTTATTTTAAAAGTAAAGACATTTTTCTTGGTTTATATGTTATATAAACTTTTTGTTGCTATCTTGATGAATAACTTGGAGAGATACACACAATGAACATTATTATCTCCCTCTTATGGAAGTACTGAGCATATTGGGTAGCGGAAATAGATGAATAGTGACAAAAATTCTTTTGTAATGTTTGTCACTGATTTATGTTAAAATATTTTTATCATATGTTTTTATAAACTGAGATTTCATTACACATTGATATAGTCTCTATATACCTGGTATATATGTATTGAATCCATTGATGTTGTTAATAATATAAATTGTTCTTTTTTATTACTTAGCATATTCCATTATATGGATACCACAATTTGCTTACTCATTTTAGTTTTAGGTCATTATGGGTAAGATTTCTGTGAACACATTTTACAAGCAATTTTGTGAGCACAAATTTTCATTTCTCTTGGCTAAGCACCTAGAATTATTGTTCTACATGTTTGTATCACTCTGATAAAGATTTCTAAATCCTATTATGTACCAATTATTGAAAACATATTTGTATCTAAACATTCAGGCAATAGTACAAGAACAGAAAATCATGTTAGTAATCACAGTTATAGTCAGGTGTGGTAAGTGCTAGTCCATAAACCAGTATGCTTTGAATGTAATGATAGTAATGATGAGTGACAGCTAGTGTCATACAGAGGGAACTATATTAGACAAAATTACAGGATTTTTCTTCAATCTTTCTTCTCCTGCCCAAACTCTTTTTATCTTTACCTAGCTTGCTTAAATTTCTTCCAGACCTTAGATTAAACACGTTTTTAGGATACCTTTCCTAAACCTTCACATTATGAGATATCCTTGTTATATACTTTCATAGTTCTCAGTGATTTTCTTTATAGCTTTTAATCAATGTTGTAATGAAGTAATTTTGTGCAATTACTTGTCGAACATTGCTCTTTCCTGTTGGGCTGTAGGTGTCTTGTTTGTTTTATTATTTGCTATATTGCCACTGATTATCATGTTACATGGTACATATTGGCAGTCTAAAAATTCCTTATTGAGCAACAACTACAACAACAGCAAAAAGTGAATGCAAGAGCTAAATGCTGGGGGACCAATGGTTTACAGTGTAGAGCCCTCCATCATTCTTGTTCCCTATCACCTAAACAGATGTGCAGCTGGTCTGGCCACTCTTGTCAGCCTAGATACTGGTTGGACAAAGTCAGCAATAAGCATGCATGCGGTCTGAGCACAAGTAAATTCTGGTGTTGCCAGCAGCTGCAGTTTCAGAGCTGTTTATTATAGCAGCCTAACTTCACTAATGGAGACAGTGGTCATGGGCCAAGTTCACTTCTGCCCACTAATCCAGGATCAGCTATGTGCCAAACACTAAGGTGATAAATAAAGGCTAATTAGATGTGGGCCAATGAGATAGTGGAACTCACAATTTCCAATTAGGTATAGCACTGAGTTCAGAAAGAATGTTACATATGGATATAGTTATTAAATCTGCAATCGCAAAATTTAGATATAAGCAAGTTAATTAAGATGGGAATAACAATTACGTAGGAGTTAATTCATAATGTATTCATAGCAGAGCTGGCAGGAAGTGACAATTATCTATAATAAAATAATAAAGGAAGAACACAGTATTGTTATTGGAATGACATTAAGTTATCTTATATTAAATCATACTTGATTCTCCATTAGAGAAGACCTTTATATCTCGTTTGTCTTGTCATGTCAGCCCAGAGCTGAACACTCAGCACTTGATGAGTGAATGTTGACTAGAATTCTATGAGATTTAGAGGAGAAAGGAAGACGTTTCCAACCTGAAGATGTCAAAGCAAATTTCAGAATGTCAAGGAGTTTGAAATACTTGAACTGAACTTTTGCAGGCCTGGCAAAATTTTGTTACTCTAGAGATAGAACATGATTATTAGACAAAAAAGACATGAGTGAGGACTTTCTGGAGCTTGTGAAACAAATAGTGAGCATTACAGTGCTCCCATCCCATTCACATCACGATTCATTTTCAATTATTTTTATATATAGAAGATGAATTTAGTATATACTAAAGATTTCAACAGTTTGCACCCACACAGAAACACAAAGTGTAAAGTACTGCTTGAGTACTAGTTATACCTTTGATTCACATAGCACAACACATTAAAGACAGAGATCCTACATGAGAGTAAGTGCACAGTGACTCCTGTTGTTGATTTAATAATTGACACTCTTGTTTATGGCTTCAGTAATCACCCTAGGCTCTTGCCATGAGTTGCCAAGGCTATGGAGGCCTTTTGAGTTTGCTGAATCTGATCATTTTTAGACAAGGTCATAGTCAAAGTGGAAGTTCTCTCCTCCCTTCAGAGAACAGTACCTCCTTCTTTGATGGAGGGCCCTTCAATTCTGACATCCTGTGGTTCTGCCATTCACATCCAGTGCTTTCTCTTAGAATGGAAAGGGAGATGACTGCATTTGGGAACCAGTGAGTAAGCTTGTTCCAGTTGAGAATGAATTCATTGAAGTGTTGCCTTCTTGCTTCATGCTTTCCTTTTGTTCTGTGGTTCATGGCCAACCTTTCAGTCATACTCCTTGTCTTTCCTTGTGAAAGAGATGAGTACCCTGGAAATGGGAATTGAGTCATCATAAGAGCCATGATGGATAGTGTGAAGGTTTCTTGAAGTGCAGAATATCTCAGCATGAACATAAAGATGTGGAGAAATTGAATCTAGACTTACATGTCGCAGGTACCCGTGAAAACAACCCTGGGGCTTAGAAGACTGTTTCAGTCAGCCTCATAGGAAATTTAGCAATTTTTGCTTGCGGAAGCTAGTTCTATTTACCTAAAAGAATAAAGTAAGTTAAAAAAAAAAAAAACTTCAGTAAGAAATGTAGACTTTACTGATGGTCTCACTGTAGGATAGACAAAAAAAAAAATGCAAAAAGCATAAAATTATTACCAGACAGCTTTTCCTCTCCCAACGCATTTTCCTTCATGCCACTACTAAGAAAATTTTCTTTCCATAATATTTCCCATAAAACTTATAACTTTTCAGATTCTCTTCTCACCTAATTTTCCCAACCTCAGTCACAACTAAATGTTATTTTCCTCATCTGTGTGTTATTTAAAACAAATTCATATCTTCCCCAACTTTTTACCATCTTCCAAAACTATACAACTGGAATCACCAGGGAGCTTAAAATAAAAATGGAGTACTCACATCTTCACATGGCACATTGACATTACCTCTTCTTTGGTGTTTTATCATTTTTCCAAAGAAATACAATCCTTTAACTTAGAAAGAATTTGGTTAATACTACTGGCTACATTCAGATATAATGGATCTTTAATTGTTGGGCTGTCTTGTTAGTTATTCAGTAATATCAAAAATTCTTGGAAATGAGCAGTTTACATAAAGGAATCAACCTAGTTAGTATCACAGGTGAGAGTAGAAATCAGTTGGTTTGATGCCCTTTGGTCTCTCCCATATTCAGAATTATGAGGAAGATGGAGACTAGATTTTTAAAAAAAGGTAGACAAGGAAATATTGTCTACAGTTTATTCTGTTTTCTTATTTACCATATTAGGTGCTTGACAAGCATGCATTGTATTTCATTGCTCATCTTTGTACTGTGAGATAGATATTGGTCTCATTTCATAGATTAGGAACCTGAGGTTCAGAGTAATAAAGGCCCTTGCTTGCCTAGGACTGTCAGGAGATCTTAGGATTTCTCATTGTGTGTTTTCTGATAGTGTTTCTCAAATCCTAGTTTATGTGTCACAGGGAACTATCTTCTAGTGATTTGGGGAATTGCTTTAATTTGAATTATTTTAGAAAGATTATTAAATGCCTTGTAAGTCTGAGCTTTCATGCATTAGATTTGCTTAAAATGAAGGTGGTGAGGGGTGCTTTATTGACTTATTGGAGTTTATTTCAGAAATGTTAAAAATATAGGACTAAATTTTTCAATGCATAATTACATATCAAGCCATGGGAAATGGGTCTGCTGGGAGACTGATGCATTAGAGCAGTGCTTTTCTATGAGGGGATGCCTTGTTGTTAGGTCATGCCAGAGAGACATCTGGGGCCAAAGAACGTCAAAATGTAGTATTTGGAGGTGGAGGTTGCAGGATATTTCTTTATAATCATGTGTTCTGGAGTAACCTCAGAATGCTAAATCTGGCCCATTGCTGTCACTGCTAAGAGAAGCAGGCAAATGTGTTGTGGTAATCATCTCTGCGAGTATTTTTTTCATTCTATTTGAAAGAGAGAGAGAGTGAGAGAATGAGAATATGAGAATATGAATCTTTCATCCTTTGGTTCAACTACTTAAACACCTGCAACAGCCTAAGCTGGGCCAGGCCAAAGCCAAGTTTCAGGAACTCAGCCAAGTCTTCTACTTATGTGGAAGGAACCCAAGCACTTGAGCTATCACCTGCCTTCCAGGGTGTGCACCATAACTGCTGTTAAGAAAAATCACAATGAGAATCATTAATGCAAGATTACTTTGAAATTTCCTGGTGGGTTGGCATCTGGCACAGTGGTTAAGACAGCACTTGGGATGCCCACATTCTGCATTAGAGTGCCTGAGTTTGAGTCCCTGCTCTGCTCCCAGTTCTAACTGGCTGCTAACCCGTACCCTGGGTGGCAACTGATGATAGCTGTAGTAGTTGGATCCCTGCGACCCAATGGCAACCAGACTTCTTGCCTGAGCCTGGACAGCCCTGGATATTGCAGGATCTTGCTCTCTCTCTGTCTCTCAATATATTTTTAAGTTAATAAAAAACATAATTAAAAAATAAGTTTACTTTGGTACTTTTTTGAAATCCATGAAGTTTTTTAATAATACACATTTCCATGTACTTTTGGAACACCTGTTGTATATTGCTGAACATTGTTCTACCCAATGTGGTCAATGTAATTGAGATGCTAGGCTGCAGGTTTCTGGTGCACAGGTACTGAGCCTATTTATCTTGATTTTTCCTGCTCCCAACATATTATTTCTAGTTTGCCTGTAATTCAGTCCACCAAGCAATTCAGTATGGAAAGATAGTAAGGACTAGCAGGGAATACAGTGTTTAAATTAATCTTTGAGAAAGGATAAGAAGTAAGTGACAAGGGGGATTTGAGGACAGTCATGTAAGTGATAATCACAGAGGATGAGTGAAAGAACATGGCAGGTTTGCACCTGTGCCTGAAATGTGGATGAGGAAGGACCAGCAATGATACTGAGGAGCTGGCCAGAAACAACCTCATGAAAGGGCTCTTTAACTGAACAAGGGGATTTAGACTTTATCTTGAAGGCAAGGGTCAACCACTGAAGGATTTTAAGCTGAGGGTAGTTTATGTTTTGGATATTTGACTCTAAACAAAACAAAGACTATCCAAACACTGGCATGCAACAAATTGCATAAATGAAGAAGAGAGGCAAGTGAAATAAAGATTGGTAATACCAATAATAAACATCCCTAATAGGAACAGGAAATTCACAGAAGTGATCTCATTATATACTTAAGAAATCATACTCAATCACTAGTCATCAAGAAAATGTGAAACAGCAAGTAATAATTTGTGCTAATCTGAACTACACATTTTAAGGCATCACAAACACATCTGTTGTTGATAAAGGTATATATTCAGTGTTGGTAAAATTGCTACAGTTGTTTGGTCATGTTATTTGGTGTCATCTGCTAACATTTAAAACTACCAAAACCTTTTGAATTAATCATCCTACAATTAGCAATCTATCCTGCAGAATTAAAAGCCCAGTATACAAAGATATACATATGATGTTCATTATAGACCTGATTATAAAAACCCAAACAGAACAAAAATTGGGGTCAAAATCAGTGCTTATTAGTATCCTTTAACTTTCCAATGTCCATTTTCAGCCCCCTCTTACTACCACATGTGAACTCCTGGGTCTCTAGTTCTGTTGGCTTTAGCAGGTGATCAGAGAGTTCAGGATATTTATCCCTCACCCCACTCTCTGCTCCCTGCAGGTACTGGTCTTCATGGTGTTTATGTTTCCCTAACATGACCACAGCTTTATGACAACAGCTACCTCTTCAACAGTCTCAGCTGTTGCTAGGTTCAGGTAACTATGCTCTGCTTCTGTCCTCTTTTTTTTTTTTTTTTTGACAGGCAGAGTGGACAGTGAGAGAGAGAGACAGAGAGAAAAGTCTTCCTTTGCTATTGGTTCACCCTCCAATGGCCACCGCGGCCGGCATGCTGAGGCTGGCGCACCATGCTGATCCGAAGTCAGGAGCCAGGTGCTTCTCTTGGTCTCCCATGGGGTGCAGGGCACAAGTACTTGGGCCATCCTCCACTGCACTCCCTGGCCACAGCAGAGAGCTGGCCTGGAAGAGGGGCAACCAGGACCGAAGCCAGCGCCCCCAACTGGGACTAGAACCCAGTGTGCTGGCGCCGAAAGGGGGAGGATTAGACTATTGAGCCACGGCGCCGGCCCCTGCCTCTGTCCTCTTTTAGGCTATGGGGTGAAATGACTTCCCTTCCTAAGACTTTATTTTTTAAAACTCTCTTTACTTCTGCTTTTTGTAAAAAAAAAAAAATGATTTGTGCTTTGAGTGGCAGACAGAGAGACAGATACACATGAAGAAAAATCTCCTAAAATCTCCACAAAAGCAAAGACTAGGGCAGAGCAAAGCCAGAATCTTACATGAATGTAGACTAGATCTCCAATGTGGATGTCAGGAACCCAATTACTTGAGCTATAACTGCTCCCTCTGAGGGCCTCCATCAATCAGAAGATGCGCTCACGAGCCAGATCCAGGAACTGAACCCAGGAATTGAACCCAGACACTCTGATTTGGGATGCAGGCATCTTAACCACTAGACCAGATGCTCATTCCTTAACTCATGTTTTGAGTGTGGCACCTGTTCCCTACCAGAGCTTAGTCAGAGTAGAGGATGAATTGGAGGAGATAAGATTGAAGACAAGGAGACAAGAATGATCCTTAGGTGATTCCTGTATGACATGAGGGAGACAATAGTCACAAATACCTGTGATAAGACAGCAGTTTGTGTAATACATAAAGCGAATGTCTTCCTCAGGCACTCCAGATGAACTGCCAATTCACTGTTTAAGAAACTGGGGTCAGGATAGAAGAGTCAAAAGGAAGAAAGCATATTGTCCTGCCTGTAGGACACAGTCAAGGAAGACTTTTCTCAGATTTGTCCTGTGTCCTGCTCCAAGACTGTCTGGTAATTCTTTGCAAAATTCTGGAGGCAGTGGAGAGAGTTTGGATATTAAACATGCCGACTCTGGTAGATGGATTCCTTAGTGAATTTCCTGGCTTGTCATCGTCCAGTTGGGTGATCACAGCAAGTTACTTAATCTCCCCATCATCACTTTTGAAATGGAGATATTTCTACTACCTCCCTATTTAGTAGTTATGTGAAATAAATAAGTTATTACATGTATGGCTCTTGTAACCATTCCTAGTACATAATATAGACTTATTAAATATGGATAGTCATATTATCTATTCATCTGAGGTTAATGTAGGCAGAATGGTTACAGGGTCCTGATGCTTAGACAAAAATTAGAAAATGAGATGATGACCTCATTCTGTTTTTTTTGCCTGTGCTTGTGGTTTGGAACCTACATCACATGAAAAGAGAACATGTGGAAGCTGTTATTCAGTCTCATTTTCTTTTTTGGTAGGTTATAAGACTGGGGATTGCTTTAGAAGCTCAGAGTCTTGATTTTAGAAAGGCATTTAACTTGATTCTCTCCTGGCCCACTTCAAATTGCTCACTCTCCAGGAAGCTCCCAGACACCTGTAAGGGGTCATTCTCCCACTGCCTTACACACCAGGAACCCTGTGAAATTCTCCTCTGCAGCAGAGAGGTCATTATGTCTTGTGGCAGGATCATTAATGTGTGTCCCTAAGCTCTCTTAGATTGTGAGGGAGAGTGGGAAGGGTGACTACAGTGTTGTGCAGTAGACAATCAGCAGAGATTAACACAAGCAACTTGCTACTTGTTGCAAGACCACCATAACTTCAAATCCTGGTTCTCTGCCCTGCCCCCAACAGCGCTATGTTCTTCAACAGATGGTTTAGTGTCTCTGAGTTTTTGTTTCTTCACCTATGAACTTGAGCTGGTGACAACTTTCTTATTGAAATAGCTAACAGTCATGGACCACTGACTCTGCTTCATATGAAGCCTCACATCACTATCAGCACAAGGTACTTTCACTATCACCACTTATAGGAAATGACTAAATGGAGACAGAAAAGTGTGTGTTAAAGCTCTCCTAGATTTATAGAAAGTGATGCGCTCAGAATCTCACCCCAGGTAGTTAGAACTCCAAACCTGTGTTTCTAATCGTTGCACTGCACCATGTCACAGACAGCCTGTGCAGGGCTCCTCTCAGATGCTCAGCGAAGTTCTTGCCTGAACAAAGGCATACCGAGGGTGTGGCTGATACTATAAGCTTGACACAAACTAGTGATAAGACAGTGGAAGCCTGTTCTTACAGACATTATCTTCCAATGGAGAATATCGACAATAATCACATGAAATGAAATAATGTACAGCTTGTAAAATTATTGAACTGAAGGAAGAAAACAGGGAGATGAAGTGGAAATTACTGGGATAATAGAGAAGACCTAGCAGAATACTTTGGCTGTAGTGGACACTCAAAATATTTATAGACATTAAGTATGCATGAGAAAAATATACATGGAAAAGAGAAATGTGGGGGCAGCTTTTAAATGCTAATTAGATTTACAAAGGGTTAATTGACTTAATTAACACTTTTCCAAGAATGTTGATCAGTAATTTGCAGTCAGTTTGGAGAAAGTGCTTACTTTGACAAGCTCTTAAATCATTTATGAAAATGATTTCTGATTTAATACATTATAGAAATAGTAAGGTTGGATTTTTAAGATATGGGAAGACTTGGTTAGATAGAATGGAAGTTGTAGAGAAACATCCATTTTCCTTTTGCAAAATATTATGGAAGTCATTCATTTTAAACATCCATGAACATGGATTTTTATACTAAGTAATCTTAGTATTTCCAAACCTCACCTTCTGTTTTGAGTCTTCATATTTCAGTGATTAGCTAAGAACAAATGAAATTGCTCCGACCGGCCAAGTCTCCTTCTGGAGCCTCTATATTGGTTCCAAGGTAAGTAAAATGTTCCAAATGCTTTCAACAAATGATTTTTCATCCACTCACCAGATAATTTATGAAGAAGAAAGGACATAACATTCTATGTCATACAGTATTCATCTTAAACACGTTCTCCCCAGCTGTAGCATGCATTACTGAAGCTTCATTTTTCTATCTACTTAAACTTGGCCCAGGTTTCTTCGGCTCTGTATTCCCAAGTGAGGACACTCTCTTGATAAGAAATGACCTCAGAAATTTGACACCAGCTGATATCTCATGTAGTAAACCCTGATTCCAGTTACAGCCAGGGATTTTGTTGGGTTCTAAGTGTGTACCAAGATGAATAAATTTGGAAAACTGTCTTCATTGGCAGATAGACCCTTGACATATTTTTTAAAATGTTAGTACTTGTTCCAGATTTCAATATTTGAAATGATGTAGACTCAAGGATACCAGAGGAGAACAAAAAGAGGTTTGGTAATGCAACAAAGAATGCAGGGAAAGAGAGCTCAATGGGAGTCCAGAGGACTATTTGTCAGAGCCGGCTCTGCCAATGACTGGCCGGGCCATTTTGGACTAGATCTATACACATTCTGGACCTCTTATGGACTTCTGGTTTCAATTTTACTCTTCACAAAATGAGGACATCTTGGGTCTTACAGGAAACAATCCCAGCCTGTTGACTCGTATTATGGCCTTCGTTGTTATTGTTAATTGTAATTGTTTACTCTTTAATTTTTTTTAGAAAATTTACAAGGATAGTAATAAAAGGACTCCCAAATATGAGATTAATTTATGACTATGTTATCTCTCTGAATCATTTAAGTTGAAGATATTATGCTTTTCTTTACTATTTACTTCTTTGTATTTTCTCAGAACAAGAAAATCTGTAATATATAAACACAATATGCTCACTAAAATTTCACACTATTATTTTCATAAAAATTACATCTTTATATGTTATAAACCCATATAATTTTTGATTAATGTGGCTTTTTACAGCAAAATACTTATACAAGAAATTTATTTTACTGTCTTTTATATATTTTTCTGTAGTTACTTTTACCGATCATCTTTATTTCTTCCTACGTATTTATATTATTATTTAGTGCAGTTTTGGCTTGAAGGACTCGAGTTGTAGGGATAATCTGCCAAAGGTAGTTTGTCTCTTTTTGTTTGTCTGAGGGTTTCTTAATTTCTCCTTTGTTTTTGTAAATTTGTTTTTGATTGACAAAAATTGTAGACATTGACATTGTGGAATGTAATTTTGTTTAAATGTGTCATTGGTGTATTGGGAGAGCTAATGGCTATTACATCTCAGCAGGAGCATTATTGGGACCTCAAATTCTTCATTGGCAAGAAATTTGGTCTTCATTGTTTCTGATGTGAAATCATGAATTAATTTTATTGAAACCATTTAATAAACCTCCCTTCTACTGTTTTCAAAATCCTATCTTTGTGTTTGATATTAGTCAGTTTGACTATGTTGTGTCTATGAGGAATTCTCTTTGAATTTAATCTACTAGCAATTTCTTGAGCTTCTTGGTTGTGTAGACAAATATTTTTCTGCAAATTTGAGAGGTTTTGTCCTTTTTCTCTACAAAAAAATGTTCTCCTTTCCTTTTCTTTTGTGCTTATAGAATTCTCATTATGTGTATCTTTGAGATTTATTTATTTATTTGAAAGTCAGAGTTATGTGGGGGAGGGGGGAGATAACTTCAATTTGCTAGTTCACTCCCCAGTTGGCTGTAAAGGCTGCAACTGTGCCAATCCAAAGCCAGGAGCCAGGAGCTTCTTTTAATCCAGGAGCTAGATTGATTCGGAGCCAGGGCTTCTTCCAGGTCTCCCACAGGGGTGTAGGGGCCCAAGGACTTGGGCCATCTTCTACTACTTTTCTAGGTCATAGCAGAAAGGCTGGATTGAAGTAGAGAAGCCCGACTCACATCAGTGACCGTATGGGATGCAGGCACTGCAGACGGTGGCTTTACCCACTAAGCCACAGTGATGGCCCTCCATTTTGTGTATCTTTGTACACCTGATCATATCTTACACATAACATAAGCTCTATTCATTTTTGATAATGTTTTAACTGTAGTACTCATATTACATAATCATAATTGATTATCTTCAAGATTGCTTACTTCTTCTGTTTGCTCAGATATATTGTTACAGACCTTGAAATTCTGTAATTTCACCTAAATAATGTTCAGTGTTTTTCTGTGATTTTGATTAATTTCTAGAATTTTTAAATTAATAGTTTTAGTTGTTTACCTGTAGGACAGAAACTTCACAAGGGTTCTTACCTTGTCATTTCAAATGTTGATAGTTATATATTTCTTGTTGAGTGAGTTTTGGTGGTTTGTATCTTTCTATTAATCTATTCACTTCATTAAATTTTCAAATTTTTAAATTGTTGGTAATATTTATCTTTCATACCCTTAATATTTGTAATGTCCATAGAAACATCTCTTTCATTGTTGGTTTTTGTAATCTATGTTCTCTCTCTGTTAGTCTCGTTCTTTGAATCTAATTCTGGTTAGAGCTTTGTCTACAGTATCACTTTATTGTTTATTTTCTCTGTTTTCAATTTTCAATCTGTGAAAATTGCTTCAAGTCCTTCTGATTTTTGGTTTAATGTGTTCTTAATCCACGTCCTTAAGTTGGAAGTTTAGATAGTTGTTCTCTGACCTTTATTCTTTTCTAATTTTGTGCTATAAACGCTCTCCAAGTGAACCAGTCTTTTTTTTTTTTTTTAACTTTCAGTTACTACTTGTCTAAGTTATAGACTTTCCATTTGGTTAATCAATTCTGTTTCTCTGAGTATTCCCACCTTTTACTGCTTCTTTCTTATTTATCTATTTTTATTTCCCAAAGAAACCTTTTATTTAAGGAATACAAATTTCATATGTACAACTTCAGGAATATAGTGATTCTCCCCACCATACCCGCCCTCTCACCCACACTCCCACTCCTCCTCCTCCTCCCTCTCTCATTCCCAGTCTCATTCTCCATTAATACTCATTTTCACTTAACTTTGTACACAGAACACCAATTTCTTAAATTTTTTATTAATACAAGAGAAGTGCTTTCACATATTTCAGATACAATTCTAAGAAGAGAACCATATTTTTATCCTTCTCTCCCTGCATCAATCACTCCCCCTTCTTTTCTTCCTTCCTTTTTTTTCTTTAATTTTTTTCAATAATACCATTGCAATTAACTTTATAGTCACAGGCTTAATGCAATGAGCAAAGGACATGAACAGGTATTTTTCAAAGGATGAAATACAAATGGCCAAGAGACACATGAAAAAAAAATGCTCAGGATCACTGGCCATAAGGGAAACAGAAATAAAAACCATAGTGAGATTTCACCTCACCCCAGTTAGAATGCCTATCATCCAACATTTAAAAAAATAATAAATTCTGCTTCTTTGTATATAAAGTAATTTTGGATTTTTATCCTGGATATTGTGAGGGGTATATTCTAAATTCTTGGAATTGTATTCTATCACTACAAAGTTTTTGTTTTTGTTGTTGTGTGTTTTCAACTGGCAAAGTTTTTTCCCCTTGTAATTTTTATGGACAAATTTGGGATCTTCCTGGCCTAGGCAAAGTTCAGAAAGAAAACACCCAAAATTTTGGGCAAAATTTAAATAGAAAATATGATGCTTTCCTTTTCTAGATCTTTCAATTTTGGAAATTTCTATTTCATTTTATATCAGCTATGTTTGTTCCCAAATCTGTTCTCCTTTCTTAAAGGTTAAAGTCAGGAACTCACATGAGGACATTCAGGTTTTCTACTAAAAGATTCCCTTCCAAATTTGAGTGATTTTCCTCATCCTTAAGAACCTTAATATATTTTTTTCAGAGCTTGATCTTTTATCTATGGGAAGATTTATCTATGAGAAGCCATTTAGCCATTACTAAAAGGAGGATATCTTTCTTTTCTGCAATTGAGGTATTTTGAGACTATAAAAATATCTGATCTTCTAATAATTTCTCACTAGTTGTAATTCCCTCTGTTTTCAAATTCTATTAAAAACTTTATGATTCATAGCCTTGGCAGCTCATGACAAGAGCCTAGGGTGATTACTGATGTTATAAATAAGAGTGTCAATTGTTAAATCAATAACAGGAGTCTCTATGCACTTACTCCCCATGTAGGATCTCTGTCCTTAATGTGCTGTACTACATGAAGTAACGGTGGGTGAAACTAGCATTCAAACAGTACTTTATACTTTGTGTGTCTGTGTGGGTGCAAACTGTTGAAATCTTTACGTAGTATATACTAAGTTGATCTTCTGCATTTAAAGATAATTAAAAATGAATCTTAATGCAGAATGGGATGGGAGATGGGTGGGAGATAGGAGGGTTGCAGGTGGGAGGGTGGTTATTGGGGGAAAAACTATAATCCAAAAGTTGTATTTTTGAAATTTATAATTATTAAATACATTTTTCTAAAAAAATAAATAAACCTTATCATTATTAATGACATTGTACTGTAGGGAAGCAGTTTTTATTTTCCCTATTTATTATGCATTAATTTGTATTGGTATATATTCTTTGAATTTATTTTATTGATTAAGTTATAATTTTATATTAATGGTAAGTATCAAATATGTAAATATTTAAAAGATGTTTTCTTATTTTCAAAGTAGTTTTTAAGTTATTATCATTATATTTGAGATGCTAACTCCTATGTTTGTAAATGTCATCACTATCAAGTTAGTCTTTGTCTTCCTTTTGATAGAATCTGATCAGTCTATGAGAATTCTACTTTTTGGCACAATATAAGGTCCCAGATTTTTATTTTATCATTCATATGAATTTCTTTTATAGCTTTTAAATTGTATTTCCCATATGACAGGCAGCTCATTTCTTTTGAAAATTGAGAATGTATTTTATGATTTTTCCTCTGGGACAATTGACCTATTTATTTATTTATTTTAAATTTTTATTTAATAAATATAAATTTCAAAAGTACAGCTTTTGGATTATAGCGGCTTTCCCCCATAACCTCCCTCCCACTTGCAACCATCCCATCTCCCACTCCCTCTCCCATCCCATTCTTAAGATTCGTTTTCAATTATCTTTATATACAGAAGATCAAAACAGGACCTTGCCAGTTTATAGTTATTACTATCCACTCTATCTGCTTGCTTTCTGCCTGGTGTTTGAGGGGTTTTTTTGTTTGTTTTGTTTTGTTTTGTTTTTGACAGGCAGAGTGGACAGTGAGAGAGACAGAGAGAAAGGTCTTTCTTTGCCATTGGTTCACCCTCCAATGGCCGTCACAGCCAGCACGCTGTGGCCAGTGCACCACGCTGATCCGAAGCCAGAAGCCAGGTGCTTCTCCTGGTCTCCCATGGGGTGCAGGGCCCAAGCACTTGGGCCATCCTCCACTGCCCTCCCTGGCCACAGCAGAGAGCTGGCCTAGAAGAGGGGCAACCGGGACATAATCCGGCGCTCCGACTGGGACTCGAACCTAGGGTCCCAGCGCCACAGGTGGAGGATTAGCCTATTGAGCCGTGGCGCTGGCCGTGGTGTGTGAGTTTTGAAACATAAATATAGGAGAGTCAGATAATTTGTCATACAGACTAGAATGCTTTAGGGGTGGGTGTTTAGCCTAGCAGCTCAGGTGCCAATTCAGATGGCTACATCTCATATCAGAGTGCCCAGCTCGGGATCCTGACTCCTGCTCCCTGCAATTAAATGCTCTGAGAGGCAGAGGTGATGGCTCCAGTAACTGGGTTTCTTCCACCCCCGTGAAAGACCTGGATTAAATTTCTGGCTTCAGATATATCGGGAATGAAGCGGAAGATGATATTCTCTTTCTCATTCTCCCTCTTAGAGGGAGAGAGGGAGGGAGTGTGGGAACTGGGATGCTTTTTGAAGCGATTAAGCACTTAATTAAAAATTACTCTGAAGAGTGAATTCTTTCAACATGGTGCAATTAAGTTTTCCATGCGCAGTGCTGAGTTCCTGTTGCCTAAATTTGGCTACAAGTGGGATCTAGTTCTTTGCCACTGCCGTAGCATTTTTTGCTTCAGTTTGAAAACCCAGGAGATAATTTCTTTTTGAAACATGAAAACAGACTCGCAGAGGAAAAAATAATCCATCTTCTACCACCTTCGAGATGCATCAGCAGGAAGCTAGAACAGAAGCGGAGTAGCCAAGACATGAGCCAGCATGCCAATATGGGATTCTGTGTCACAAGTGGCAACCTAATCTACTGTAGCTCAACAGCAGTTCCAGCTAAGCATTTTTGAGTCCACAGATAAGTGCATGTATTGAATGAATATATTCTTTTCTTTGCCAACACTTTGCTAGATGCTAATGTCATAATAAGAAACATAGAAACATACAAAAAGTAGATAGACTCAATTGCTAATTTTGAGGGGTGCTAGTTCAAGTCCTGGCCACTTGATCCAGTTCCTTGCCAGTGTGCCTTGGAAAGAAGCAGAGGATGGCTCAGGTGTTTGGGTTTGCACCCACGTGGGAGACCAGAATGAAACTCTTGGCTCCTGGCTTTGACTTGGTCCAGCCCTGGCCATTTTGGCCATTTGGGAAGTGAACGAGAGGACAGAAGATTATTCTCTCTTGCTCTCTGTCTCCTTCTCTCTCTGTATTTCTCCTTTCTAATAAATAAAGAAATCTTTAAATATACATAAACAAATAAATAAATTTTGTAAATGGAAAAAGGAGGAACTTGATATTTGTTTATTTTTGTTTATGTTCTAGAGCTCTGTTTTATTATCATCTCTACTTTATCATCAGCAGAGTCAAAGACAAAGACAAGGATCTCACTCCTAGAATCACTCTGCCCACTGCCAATAGGGATAAAATGTGATTGCAGTGTTTTGGGCTTACGTTTCTCAGATCATTTCTGTTCTACCATGAGATTTCTTTTCTTTCCTTTTTTTTTTTTTTTTTTAAATCTTTTTTTTCTTTTTTTTTTCTTTTTTTTTTTTTTTTGACAGGCAGAGTGGACAGTGAGAGAGAGAGACAGAGAGAAAGGTCTTCCGTTGCCGTTGGTTCACCCTCCAATGGCCGCCGCAGACGGCGCGCTGCGGCCGGCGCACCGCGCTCGTCCGATGGCAGGAGCCAGGAGCCAGGTGCTTTTCCTGGTCTCCCCATGGGGTGCAGGGCCCAAGCACCTGGGCCATCCTCCACTGCACTCCCGGGCCACAGCAGAGGGCTGGCCTGGAAGAGGGGCAACCGGGACAGAATCCGGCGCCCCGACCGGGACTAGAACCCGGTGTGCCGGCGCCGCAAGGCGGAGGATTAGCCTGTTGAGCCACGGCGCCGGCCCTCTTTTTTTTTTTTTTTTTTTGACAGGCAGAGTGGACAGTGAGAGAGAGAGACAGAGAGAAAGGTCTTCCTTTGCCATTGGTTCACCCTCCAATGGCCGCCGCAGCCTGCGCGCTGCAGCCGGCGCACCACGCTGATCTGATGGCAGGAGCCAGGTGCTTCTCCTGGTCTCCCATGGGGTGCAGGGCCCAAGCACTTGGGCCATCCTCCACTGCACTCCTGGGCCACAGCAGAGAGCTGGCCTGGAAGAGGGGCAACCGGGACAGAATCCGGCGCCCCGACCTGAACTAGAACCCGGTGTGCCGGCGCCGCAAGACGGAGGATTAGCCTAGTGAGCTGAGGCGCTGGCCTACCATGAGATTTCAAGAAGAAACAACACACATGTACCTTTACCATGATCTCCAAACCAGATGAACCATATATACTGCCATATAAACCAGTTCCTCTACCATTTACACACTAGATCCTACCTATTCTCAACTACTTGACAGTGTCCCTTCAAAATGCTTCCTTTCCTTTCCTATAAATTTAACTCCTTTATATAAGGATAACTATCAGAATTCAAAGAGATATTTGCTTAATAACAAAACATAAGTAAAAATGGCATGGCATTTTCACCTCATTTCCCCTCACACTACTGCTTATCTCTGATCACCTACAGAACAAATCTCTTCAAGAGTTCTCTATAGGGGCCAGCATTGTGGTGAAGCAGCTTGGGCTGCTATCTCTGATGCTGGCATCACTCTGAGTACCAGTTGGAGTTCTGGCAGCTCCACTTCTGATCCAACTCCCTGCCAATGTACCTGGAAAGCAGTGGAAGGTGGATCGAGTATGTGTGCCTCTTCCACCTATGTGGGAGACCTGACTGGAGTCCTGGCTTCTGGTTGCCCTCACCCAAATCCAGCCTTTTAAGCCATTTGCAGAGTGAACCAGCAGATGGAATATCTCTTTCTTGCTCTATGCTTTCTTGTCTCTGAAAACTCTGTCTTTAAAACAAATAAATAAAACCTTTTAAAGGAGAGAACTTCTCTTTAAAAGAGTTACCTGGGGCTGGCACTGTGGTGTAGCAGGTAAAGCTGCTGCCTCCAGTGCCAGCATCCCATATGGGCAGCAGTTCAAGTCCTGGCTGCTCCACTTCCGATCCAGCTCTCTGCTATAGCCTGGGGAAGCAGAAGAGGATGTCCCAAGTCCTTGGATCCCTGCACCCATGTGGGAGGCCTGGAAGAAGCTCCTGGCTCCTGACGTCAGATTGGCACAGCTCCGTATGTTGTGGCCAATTGGGAAGTGAACCAGAGAATGGAAGACCTCTCTCTCTCTCTTTCTCTCTCTTTCTCTCTCCCCCCACCCTTCTCCTTCTGTGTAACTCTGACTTTCAAATAAATAAATCTTAAAAAAAACTAGTTATTTATAATTATTTACTCTAAATGTTCTCCCTCATTTCTCCTAAACCCTCTCAAATACTAAATTTTGCTCCCATTCCTCCATTGAAAATGCTTCTGTGGAGGTTGCCAATGACTTTGGTGCTACTAAATCCGAAGATTCGTACTCCTTGCTTCTGTACTCAATGTACTTGACTTGAGTACTGGATCAAGATATATGTCAGTCAGTTCATCACTGCTTTCTTCACAAAAAGTTTTAATTTAGTTATCAGGTACCCATGCTATTTTTTTCCATTAATGCTCCCTTTTAGCATTTTTTATTGGTTCACCAATTTATCCTAGTATCTTGAGGTGGAAATCCCTGGGACTCAGTTTGTGTTTTATTTCCTCTATCTATATGCACTTTGGTGGTATCTTCTGGTAGCTTTTCTTTAAGTAACACTTACATGCCAATAATCCTCAAATTTATTTCTCTTTCATATTTACTCTGAACTTTGTGTACATGTGTATTTGCTACTTCAAAATTTCCGTTTGAAAATTTAATAAACAATTGAAATTTAATTTACTTCCCACTTTCCTTATCATCCTCAATCCTGACATTTGTAATCTTCCACATTTCCTATGGCAACTATATTCTTCCACAACACAGGCTAAAATAAAAGGAAGCATTTTTTCCTTCTTCTCCTTCTCTTCCTTAGTATGTAATAATTGCCAGAAATTCTGTTCTCTCTGCCTTAAAAACATATTCAGAATTTCCCACTTTAATCTATTGAACTGCCACAATCTTTGCTCAAGCCACAGCAGTCCCTCACCTGAATCATTGTAATGGGTACATCATAACTGTTCTCTCTTCCGTCCTCGACCCTTCCCCAAAACTTCAGCAGAAATTGAGATGATTTAAGTGCAGAAACATTACTTCCATTTGGGTACTTTCACCTTCCCCACTTTTAAACATCAGCAGTATCTTGAGGATCATGTCAGTTAAACTTTTTGTTTCAATAAAAAATGTATCTTACGACCAGGAAAAAGCACCTGGCACCTGGCTCCTGCCATCGGATGAGCACGGTGCACCGGTCGCAGCACGCCGGCCGCGGCGGCCACTGGAGGGTGAACCAACAGCAAAGGAAGACCTTTCTCTCTGTCTCTCTCTCTCACTGTCCACTCTGCCTGTCAAAAAAAAAAAGAAAAAACTAGTAACTGTATAAAAAAAAATGTATCTTACAAAACCTATGAAGAGGAACAATTTCCATCGATCTTTCTAACTTTTCCTCCTTTCTGATGATCCAAGATTCCTTCTTTCATCATTTCCTTTCTGTTTGCTTTAGCCATTCTTTAAAGGGAAGGTTTGCTAGTGAGGTATTCTTTTACTTTTACTACACTTAAGACTGTCTATTTGCCCTTCCTTCCTGAAGGAGTAAATAACTTGTGATTGATAATTATTTTCTTTTATTGGATGAAAACTGTGTCACTTCACTTGTTTCTGTCAGCCATGGTTTCAGATGAATATATATAGTCAAAAGGTTTCCCTATAAGTAGCATATCATTTATTTCTGGCTATTTCAAGGACTTTTTATTTGTCTTTTGTTTTGGAAATTTATTTGTGATATATCTTCATGTGAATTTATTTGGATTTATCCTCTTTTGATTTTTTCATACTCTTGAATCTGTACATTATGTCTGCTCTCAAATTTGAAAAGTTTCAGCTTTTTTGCTAATACTGCTTCTCTCTCTATTTCTTTTTTCCTCCCTCCCTCCCTCTCTTCCTTCCTTCCTTTCTTTCTTTCTTTCTCTTTCTTTCTTTCTTTCTCTTTCTTTCTTTCTTTCTCTTTCTTTCTCCTTCCTTCCTTCCTTCCTTCCTTCCTTCCTTCCTTCCTTCCCTCCTTCCCTCCCTCCCCCCCTCCCTCCCTCCCTCTTTTCTTTCTTTTTTTATTCTTTCCTCATTTTTCTTTCTTCTTTGTTCTGGGACTCCAGTGATAAAGATACCCAATCTTTTCTTATTGATTCCCAAGTTCATGAGACTTCATTAAATTTTTCTTAGGTGCATTTACTCTGCTATTCAGATTATGTACATTCCATTGATTTGTCCTCAGGTTTACTGATTGTATCTTCTCTTGACTACACTCTGCTACTGAGTCCATCTAGTGAATTTTTGTATTTTATTATAGTTATCAGCTCCATGATTTCCATATGGTATTTTGTATAGTTTCTACTTCTTTGCTAAACTTTTCTGTCTTTTCTCTTTTTCTGACAATCTCTTTTTCAAACTTCAGATACTGTTTCCATGCATTAGGGCTTCCTTGGTGAGCAGGAGTGGGTTACAAAGGATAACAGTACTCTGTCAATTGATGTGTCATCGTTATTTACTTTTAAAAAAAATGTTTCAATGGAATTTAGTGTGTGTGTGTGTGTGTGTGTGTGTGAGAGAGAGAGAGAGAGAGAGAGCGAGCGAGAGAGCGAGAGCACACTTATATACCTGTTCATTCCTCAAATGCCCAAAATCAGTGGGGCTGGACCTAGCTGAAGTTGGGAGGTAGGAAATCAACCCAAGTCTCCCATGTAGGTGTCAGGAGCCCAATAAATTCAGTCATTGCCACTGCCTCTAGGGACCTTCATTGGCAGAAAGCTGAAATGAGAAGCTAGAGCTGGAGCTGGGAGTCAAACCCAGCCACTCTGATATAAGACTCCTGGCCTCTCAACTGTTAAGTTAAAAACTGACCTTCATTTATTTTTAATGATTGATTTATATTCTATTTTGAGATCATTTTAGGCATAGAAAACTCAAAAATAGTACAGATTGTTCTTACATACCATTCCCCCCATCTTCCCATTATGTTAGCATCTTACATATCATCATTGGCTATTGTAAACACAAAGAAATTGCTCGTCTTCTGATCCAACTTGTTGCTTATAGCCTGGTTAAACAGTATAAGATGGCCCAAGTGCTTGGGTCCCTGCACCTCCATGGGAGACCCTGAAGAAGCTCCTGGTTCCTGGCTTGGGATCAGCTCAGCTCCAGCCATTGTGGCATTTGGGTAGTGAATCAGTGGGATGACCTCTGTCACTTCCTCTCTCCTTTTGTAGCTTTGCCTCTCAAATGCATTAATAAAAATCTTTTTAAAAAAGAAATAAACCTCTCTATAATACTATTCACTAAAGTAACATGCACACTGGATTTCACCAGTTTTTTTTTTTTTTTTTTTTGACAGAGTTAGACAGTCAGAGAGACAGAGAGAAAGGTCTTCCTTACATTGATTCACCCCGCAAATGGACGCTATGGCCGGAGCTACGCCAATCCGAAGCCAGGAGCCAGGTGCCTCCTCCTGGTCTTCCATGCGGGCGCAAGGGCCCAGGCACTTGGGCCATCCTCCACTGCCTTCCTGGGCCACAGCAGAGAGCTGGATTGGAAGAAGTGCAACCGGGACTAGAACACGGCACCCAAATGGGATGCTGGTGCCACAGACGGAGGATTAAGCAAGTGTGCCACAGTGCCGGCCCCAGTTTTTTTGTTTTGTTTTGTTTTGTTTTGTTTTTTGGTTTGTTTGTTTTTTTATTAATGTTTTTCTTCTATTGTGGATTCCATTCCAGGATCCCAAATTGCATTCAATTTTTCTGTCACCATTATCTCCTCCAAAATGTGACAGTTCTTCAGTCTTTGTTAACTTTTATAGCTTGAAACTTCAGAAGTGTTGCAGTAACTTTATTGAACATCCCCCACTCTTGCTTTCTCCAGTTTGTACTGAGATTGTGCCTTCTTGCGAAGGTAACCACAGACACTGTGCCCCTTATTCAGTGTGCGTCTCTGTTTAGATTTATTCCTAATTAT
This sequence comes from Sylvilagus floridanus, assembly GCA_949820135.1. Taxonomy (NCBI): domain Eukaryota; kingdom Metazoa; phylum Chordata; class Mammalia; order Lagomorpha; family Leporidae; genus Sylvilagus; species Sylvilagus floridanus. The sequence continues at coordinate 80,977,379 of OX463243.1, forward strand.
TTAGCTCCTTTGAATGTTTCCAAGAGAGAACAAGAATGTTCTTTTCAAAATAAGTCATCTAAGCTTTGACTGAGACTTACCTCTGACCATATGGATTCTAGCTTGTAAGAATTAACTCAGGCTGCTCTACTCCTAGCAAAACTAATGGTTTAGACTCTTCGAGAGTCTTCGAACATCAGATCAGGAGATACAATGTCAGCATGTATAATAATGTCAATCTTGACTATTTGACTGAAACAGTGACTGATGGAATACTTCACTGTTGCCTAACTGATTTCCTCTGGGTAGTCATGTAATATTTTAGTAGATTTTTTGATGCTGTACAAGTACCTCATTTCTGCTCACCATTGTCGGACATAGATTAGCATTCTTTGATGGATTGTGGCTGCAGTAATTGCTCTGTGGTTTCAAATGATGATTTTCTATTTCTCTTCTGCTTTCTTCATTCTTAATTGAAGTGTTCCATTAGGAAATGTGTTTTATGTCTGTATGTCTGAAAAATGGGAAACCGGGGAAGTTCTTTCCTTCAATTGACTTTCAAAAGCAATAACGACCTTAAAAAACCTAAACACCAATATTTGGCAATGAGAATTAATTTCCAGGAAAATGTTTGACTCATTCTAGGCAAGAGAAGGGACAGAAGCACTTTCATTTGCGAGAAAGTCTTTCGAGCTGTGAGTGAGAGTTAACCACTGGTCATGCAGACGGGTTTCTAATGAAGTATGCTGTGGGAGGTTTCCTTTGCATAACTCTCCTGACAGCAGACAGAGGCATGTGGACTAGACCCATTAGGTCCCTGTAGGGATCTTTCTCCTTTTCTTAGCATCTTCTTCTGCTTGAGAACCAACCTTGCTCGGTTACACTAATGCATTCCAGATTCATTGTCTTAAGGTTTTTAATCTTTTTCTTTTTAAATGACCTTTGATGACAAAAAGTGACCTTAAAATTTGGGGAAAGTATAAGATTTTTTTTTTTTTTGTAAAAATTAGGAGTGGAAATGTGAGAGAGAGGAGGAGGAAGAGTTGGAGCCTGGGGAGGGAAAAACAAGTAGGGTGGGAAATATCACAATGTTCCTAAATCTGTATATATGAAATTCATGAAACTTGTATAACTTAAGTAAAATTTTAAAAGAAGAAAATAAGGAAGTTGAAAAAGAAAAAAGTAATTATATTTCTATACAGACAAAATGAACAACCCTGAAGATAAATCCTCCAAAAATTATTTATAATACTACCAAACAATGAAATACCTAGAAATAAACATAACTAACATGTTGATAGATCTAAACACTGAAAATTGAAAAACTTAGAATTATATGCAAAAAGTTTCTTAAAGACTTTCCAAAAGACAAAATAAATAGAAAGAACTTGTGCTTATAAATTAGAAGACAAAACACAATCTTTTCAAATGCATTTCCTATTAAAACTAACTTTTTTTTTAATAAATGGAAAAGCTGATCCTCAAAGTCATATGCTCTTACAATGAGCCCAGAACAGCCAAAAACATGTTGAAAAAGAACAAAGCAAATTGGAATTTTCACTTTCCAAAGCTACAGTGTTCAAAATTGTGAGGCTGGAATATACAGACTAAAGGAATTCAATTGAGAGCCCAGGCATAAATCCAAACATTGATGGCAATTGATTTTTACCAAGGATATTAATGTTATTAAATGGGAAAGAATGATCTCTTCAATAAATTATGTTGGTTAAATTAGATATTCACATTAAAAAATGAATTTGGACTTCTAATTCAAATCATAAAAGAGTATTTCTTTTTCTTTTTTTTTTTTAACAGGCAGAGTGGACAGTGAGAGAGAGAGAGACAGAGAGAAAGGTCTTCCTTTTGCCGTTGGTTCACCCTCCAACCCTCCAATGGCCGCCGCGGACGGCGCGCTGCGGCTGGCGCACCGCGCTCTTCCGATGGCAGGAGCCAGGAGCCAGGTGCTTTTCCTGGTCTCCCCCTGGGGTGCAGGGCCCAAGCACCTGGGCCATCCTCCACTGCACTCCTGGGCCACAGCAGAGGGCTGGCCTGGAAGAGGGGCAACCGGGACAGAATCCGGCGCCCCGACCGGGACTAGAACCCGGTGTGCCGGCGCCGCAAGGTGGAGGATTAGCCTGTAGAGCCACGACGCCGGCCAAAAGAGTATTTCAAAAAGTTCAAAGACAATGGAATTAAAATATAAGTTCATTTTGTTATAGAAACTTTCTGAAATTCATGCCTAATTTTGAAGTTTTCTCATACAAAAATTAATTCAAACTACATTTACATCCTAAATATGAGAGAAAACCTTTTTAAAGATCTTAGAAAGAAAAATAGGGGTAAGCCTTCTTGGCATTGGATTTGGCAATGGATTCTTAGGGAACAAAAGCATGAGCGATAAAATACAAAAATAAATAATTTAGACTCCATAAAATTTTAAAATTTCATGCACAAAAATACATTAATAAGGAAGTTAAAGTCTTTCTTTTTAATTTTAGCTTCCCCTTATAATGGAGAACGTGTAACATTTGTCTTTCTGTGTTTGACTTACTTCATTCAACATGATGTCCTTTAGTTCCAACCATTTTGCTGCAAATGATAAAATTCCATTTGTTTTTGAGCTGAATAATATTCTGTTACATATGTGTGTGGGTGTGTGTATCACATCTAAAAACAAAAGAAAGAAAGGCCCATGTCTATCAGTTCTGTTGTAAATACAGTGTTTTCAAAAGCTTTGCTTTAAATACTTGTTCAACAATTGATAGGAGATATATACTACTACAGTATTAATGATTCTGTGATTACTTTGAAGTTTTCTTTATATGGATGAATTTGAACATCCTTGTATTTGATAATCATTTATAGCCCTTATATATTCCTTCTGGTCTATGGTCTGGCTTGTCATTTCTTTTATTTTAATTAAGATTATTTATTTATTTGAACAAATTATGTAGAAGGAGGGAGAGATAAAGAGAGAGAGACAGATATATATATATATATAGAGAGAGAGAGAATCTTCCAAAACTTAGTTACTTCCTCAGATGTCTGCAATGGCCGGGGTCGATCCAGACCGAAGATAAGAGCCAGGAGCTTCATAGTTCTCCCATGTGTGTGGCAGGAGCCCAAGAACTTGGGCTATTTTCCCCTGGTTTTCCCTGCTTTTAGCAGGAAACTAGATCTGAAGTGATGCTGGCACAAGGGATGCTAGTATCTCAGGTGGTGGGTTTACCTGCTATGCCATAGCTCTGGCCCTGCTTTAAATTTCTTGAACTCTTTGTGTAGTAGTGCTGTTAAGCCTTTGACTATAATGTAAATTAATCATTTTTATCTAAAATAAACTATTAAGATATAAAATAGGGGCTGGCGCCGTGGCTCACTTGGCTAATCTTCTGCCTGCGGCGCCGGCATCCCATATGGGCGCCGGCTAGTCCTGGCTGCTGCTCTTCCAGTCCAGCTCTCTGCTGTGGGCTGGGAATGCAATGGATGGCCCAAGTGCTTGGAGCCTGCACCCATGTGGGAGACCAGGAGGAAGCACCTGGCTCCTGGCTTTGGATCAGCGCAGGGGCAGCCATAGCATCTATTTGGGTGGGTGAATCAACGGAAGGAAGACTTTTTTCTCTGTCTCTCTCTCTGATTGTCTAACTCTATCTGTCAAATAAATTTAAAAAAAAATATATAGTAAAGTGACATAAATAAAAGGAAGAAAGTTAAAGACAACCTAAACAAAAGGAAAACATATGTTCCAAATCATACATCTGATAAGAGACTAATCTCCAAAATGCACAAAGAACTCTTAAAACTTGACAACAACAACACAAAAGATAAGCCAATTGGGGCCTGCATTGTGGCACACTGAGTTAAGCTTCTGTCTGCAATGCCAACTTTCCACCTGAGCACTGGTTGTAGTCCCTGCTGCTCCACTTCCAATCTGGGTCTCTGTAATGTGCTTGAGAAAGCATCAGAAAATGACCCATGTTCTTGGGCCACTGCCACCTACTTAGGAGAACCAGATGGCCCAGCCAGCCCCACAGTTGCAGACATTTTTTGGGAGTGTACCAGCAGATGAAAGATATTCTCTCTCTCTCTGTCCTTTGCATTTCAAATAAATATACTTTTAAAAGATAATCCAATTAAAAATTGGCAGAGGACTTGGATAGCTGTTTCTCTAAAGAAGATATACAATCCAAACTACCAACAAACACATGAAGAGATCCTCTACATCATTAGTCATTAGGGAAATAGAAATAAAAACTGCCATTGGATTCCACTTTATATCTATTGCATAAGCACACAGTACCATCACAGCCACAACATCATCACCAACAACAACCACAATAGAAGAAAGAAAGAAGTTTTCCAGGAGTTGGACAATTTGGAACTCTTACTGTGGTTGAGAACATAATATTGTGCAGTGGCTGTAGAAAATTGTCAGTTCCTCAGAAACATCAACAATAGAAATACCATATGGTCTATCAATTCAACTACTAACTAAATAGCAAAAATAATTTAAAATGTGTACTTAAGAAAAATATTTGCACACAAATGTCCACATCAGTACTATTCACAGTAGCCAGTTGATGAAAACCACCGAAATGTCAATCGACTAAAGTATGAATTTTAAAAACAATATTATAGAAAAATAGAGAAATGTTATTTACCTATGAACAACAATTATTAATCATGCAGCAACATGGATGAACCATGAAAGCATCATACTAAGTGGAAGGAGCCAGACGTACAAGTCTCATATCACATTATTCTGTTATATGAACTGCCTAGTATGGCTAAATCCATAGAACAAAGAAGCAAACTGATGGTTTCCAGAAGCTGGAGGAGGAGGAATGGGAATGACTGCCCAGTGGATAAGTGTTTCCATTTGGGCTATGAAAATGTTCATAAAATTATAGAGGGAATGATGGTACAACTTTGTGAATTTACTAAATGTCACAGAAATTAACATGTTAAAATGGCTAATTTTCTTCAATCCAAATTTCACCTGAACTAAAAAGAAGTGTGTGTCTGTTGGGGAAGGTAGTATAACAAAAGAACTAGCTCACTTCTTCAAGTCTAATAAAAATTGCTTTTTTGTTCATTTGAACTTTTTAAACAAGAAAAATTACACACAACCATCTCACTGAATTTTTGTGAACTGGATATACTCAGGAACAAGTAGTCACTGGAAAATGAAGAACAAAGACACTTCAGACTCACTCCCTATATATCCCACCAGTCTGTCTCTTTCTCTCTATGACTTCTGATGGCAGTTTTATGATGTGGATTGCTGAATTTCATATAACTAGACTCATATCATATATGCCTTGTTGGCAGATTATTTTATTCTACTCTAAGATTCATTCTCATTATTGTATAGCAGTCCACTCTGTGAATATACCACAAAGCATTTGTCCATTCTATTATTTTTTTAGAAGATTTATTTATTTGTTTACTTATTTGTTTGAAAAGCAGAATTACAGAGAGGCCGAGAGGCCGAGAGGCCGAGAGGCCGAGAGAGAGAGAGAGAGAGAGAGAGAAAGAGAGAAAGAGAGAGAGAGAGAGAGAAAGAGAGAAAGAGAGAGAGAGAGAGAGAGACTTCCAACTGCTCCCTAGATAGGCCAGAGCTGTGCCTATATGGAACCAGGAGTCAGGAGCCAGGAGCTTCTGCTGGGTCTCCCACACAGGTGCAACCACTTGGACCACCTTCTACTGCTTTCCCAGACCATACCAGATAGCTGGATCATAAGTGGGGCAGTCAGGACTTGAATGAGCACCCACATGGGATGCTGGCACTGCAAGTGGTAGCTTTATCTGCTATTCCACAGTGCTGGCTCCTGTTCTGTTCTTCGTAGACATATCCTTTCAAACTTTAAGTGTTACAAATAATATTGTCATGGTAATGTAGAAAATGTTCATATTTGCCTAGCAAACATAATGAGGAGATGAATTTATGGGCCCTAAGTCATTCACATTTATATTTAATAGATATTTTAAAGTTGTTTTCAAAGAGTTTTCCTATTTATAACCTCAGTAGTAATGTATATCCATTCTACTCACTTTATTTTCTCACACACACTTGGTATATTAGTGAGGGCTCAGCTGCAGTCTTTGTTGTAATTCCATCCTGGCTCAACTTCTCCCTTAGCTCAGTCATGCCTCTCTCACTCTCTTGGAGGTGTTGTTGCTGAGATCTTCCCCCAACAATCTCCCCGCATTAAAATCTCTGTCTTGGAGGGTAGTCCATCTTGTTTTATCTACTTTTCAATGTATGCATATGTGTGTGTGTGTGTATCTCTACCTACCTACCTACCTACCTACCTTTCTTTACTCTCATACCCCCCACTATCCATCCATTCCTCTATCTGTGTACACAGTCATTCCTTTGTATCCACAGATAATACCAAAATCTGCAGGTTTTCAAGTCCCTTACACAAATTGGTATATTATTTGCATATAACCCACACATATCCCACTGCATACTTTAAATGATCTTTAAGTTACTTGTAATATTTAACACACTATAAGCACTATGAAATAGTTGTATATTTTATTACTTAGAGAATATTGAAATAAGTACATATTAAGTAAAAATGATATTAATGTTTTTCAAAGATTTCTATCTATGGTTAATTGGATCCAAGGATGTAGAACTCAGTAATACAGAGAGACAATTACATATAGTTATGTCTTCTGTCCATTTCTCTATTTAGTTGCTTAACATTAACATTTAATTACTGGACTGCTTTATATGGTATCAAAGAGTCTTCTATCTATAAATATCTTTTCTGAGTCTGTAAATGGTGCTTTGAAATTTTTACTAGTTTTTATTGTTAAACAGAAAATTTTAATGTATACTGATGCAGTCATGAATGTCACTTTATGATTAGAACTTTTGTGTCCTTTTGAATAAATATTTACCTATGTTAAGGCTGCAAAAATATTCTCCTATGCTCTCGTCTGCCAGTTTATTGGTTTTATTTTCCCATTTAGGTCTGTAATCCATCTGGAGTTTATTTTTGTGAATAGTGTGAAGTAGAGTTCAATATTATGTTTTCCATATGGATAACAAATGAATCTAGTACCTTTTATTGAAAATATAATACTTCCTCACTTCATTGTGATAACAACTTTATCATAAATCAAGTGACTGTTTGTAAAAGGACTCTGTCCTGTTCCATTATCTAGTATTTGTTTGGATGCCAGTGTCAGAATATCATCATTATTACAATTTTCAATTTTCAATGGAAATGATGATGATAGATATCCTGGTCTAAATCCAATTTCAGTAAAATGTACCTTGCTATTTCACCATTAATATGACATATAATGTCTCTTATTTCCTCATGTTATATACTGTAGGCATTGACTTTAAAATATTAATTGCATTTTTATATTCCTAAAATAACACATTGAGGCAGGTATGTTGTATTAAGTTTTTAGAATAGCCCATGATTTAATTTGTCAATTTTCATTTAGGATTTCTAAATCTATGAGCATGAGAAATATTATTTTATGTTTCTTCTTTTTTGTTGTATTTTTTTAAACTTTTATTTAATGAATATAAATTTCCAAAGTGCAGCTTATGGATTACAATGGCTCCCCCTCCCATAACTTCCCTCCCACCCGCAACCCTCCCATCTCCTACTCCCTCTTCCCTTCCATTCACATCAATATTCTTTTTCAATTCTCTTTATATACAGAAGATCAGTTTAGTATATATTAAGTAAAGATTTCAACAGTTTGCCCCCACATAGCAACACAAATTGAAAAATACTGTTGGAGTACTAGTTATAGCATTAAATCACAATGTACAGCACATTAAGGACAGAGATCCTACATGATTTTTTTAAAAAAATTGATTAATTTTCTATGCAATTTCCAATTTAACACCAAGATTTTTTAATCATTTTCAATTATCTTTATATACAGAAGATCGATTCAGTATATACTAAGTAAAGATTTCATCAGTTTGCACCCACACAGAACACAAAGTGTAAAAATACTGTTTCAGTGCTAGTTATAGCATTACTTCACATTGGATAACACATTAAGGACAGATCCCTCATGAGACATAAGTACACAGTGACTCCTGATGTTGATTTAACAATTTGACACTCCTGTTTATGGCGTCAATAATCTCCCTAGGCTCTAGTCATGAGTTGCCAAGGCTATGGAAGCCTTTAGTGTTCGCTGACTTCAATCTTATTCTAACAGGTCATAGTCAAAGTGGAAGTTCTCTCCTCCCTTTAGAGAAAGGTACCTCCTTCTTTGATGGCCCCGTTCTTTCCACTGGGATCTCACTCGCAGAGATCTTTCATTTAGGTCTTCTTCTTCTTCTTCTTCTTTTTTTTTTTCCAGAGTGTCTTGGCTTTCCATGCCTAAAATACTCTCATGGGCTATTGAGCTAGCCAGTCCCAAAGAGACAAATATCATTTGTTTTCCCTGATCAGCAACAACTAACTGAGCACCAAAGGGGAAACCTGTTGAAGTAAAATGGACACTATGAGAAACAGTGACTTGATCAGCTCTTGTCCTGACTGTTGATGTACAATGTAAATATCCATTTTAGTATATTTTTGGTTCTAGTACTATTGGTTGAACTCAGTAATTAACACACAATTATTCATAGGTGTTTGAATTTTAACTGAAAAGTGATCCCTATTAAATATAAGAGTGGGAAAAAGAGAGGGAGGAGATGTACAATTCGGGACATGCTCAATCAGACTTGCCCCAAATGATGGAGTTAGAAACGTGCCAGGGGATTCCAATACAATTCCATCAAGGTGGCATGTACCAAGGCCATCTCACTAGTCCAAGTGATCATTTTCAGTTCACAACTGATCACACTGATAGGTCTAAGAGTCAAAGGGATCACACAAACAAGACTAGTGTCTGCTCATACTAACTGATAGAATCAAAAACGGAGAGAACAATCCAACATGGGAAGTGGGAGACACAGCAGACTCATAGAATGGCAGATGTCCTATATTATATTTCTTCTAAGTAGTGGAAGTCAATTTAACTTCCATTTGTTCATTTTAGAATTTAATTCTATAATGCCTACTGGTTTTATTATAAAATATTATATTGTTATGTTTTAATATAAAATGTTATGATTTAGTCAAATAACACATATACTGTGGGTTTGCATAGTTATTATTTTTCGTAACCTATAGTACACCATTTGAGATTTTCAACATTCACAATATGTGATGAATATCTACGGTGCTTCTGCGTCTCAGACAAAGGCAAAATGACTGCCCCTGAGTTGGACAGGTCTTTTTGCAAACCCTAGTAGGGCCAATTTACGAGAATAGAAGTTCATTTTCAGTTGTGATAATTGTGGGTATCTGTAGAATGACAGTAGGGCTGCTAGGAGTTGGTCTCTGGACAACTGGGTGGGCAAACAACACTGGGACTCACTCATTATAGAAATAAATTTCAGCCGGTGCCGCGGCTCAATACGCTAATCCTCCGCCTTGTGGCACTGGCACACCGCGTTCTAGTCCTGGCCGGGGAACTGGATTGTCTCCCGGTTGCCCCTCTTCCAGGCCAGCTCTCTGCTGTGGCCAGGGAGTGCAGTGGAGGATGGCCCAAGTGCTTGGGCCCTGCACCCCATGGGAGACCAGGAGAGGCACCTGTCTCCTGCCATCAGATCAGCGTGGTGCGCTGGTTGCAGCGCGCCAGCCGCGGCGGCCATTGGAGGGTGAACCAACAGCAAAGGAAGACCTTTCTCTCTGTCTCTCTCTCTCACTGTCCACTCTGCCTATCAAAATAAATAAATAAATAAATAAATAAATAAATAAATAAATAAATAAATCTCTTACTTATCTCTCCGTGCCAGCCTACATGCAAGGAGTTAGAACACATATGAACATCCACAGTTAATGCATTTGAGACAGAAGGACGTAGTGGGAAAATAATATCTATGCATCAGTAAAATTACTTAAGTTTGAATGTTGGAAGAATGAGTTCTTCATTGGGTGGTATCCAGGGCTGGATACCTGGAAGAATTTTCCAATTATGAGCTGAAGATCTGAATAAATTAAATGGATACTTAAACACATCTATGTGCTTGCTAAAGAAAGGAAAATCTCCGAAGAAAAAGTTAAAATAAGGAAGGAGAGAGAAAAAGGGCAGGGGTGGGGAGAGGGAGGAGAAAGTGAAGGCTAGAGGGAGGGAGGGAGGGAGGGAGGGAAGAGGGAGGGAGGAAAGCAAAGACAGCTTAAGTAAGATAGTGGAGCAGGAAAAAATGGTGATTTGTCCATACAACTAGGGTTTCTCTGTGAACAAATGCCAGTGGCAGCATTACATCTGGAGACCAATACTGGACCCCCAAACAGTGGGGGCTTACATGTAAGATTCTCTCATTAAAGAAGGATCTCAAGAGGAAGAAAACAAAGTACAAAATTAGATGTTTCCTCTTACTTCCAGCAGGCACAAAAGGAAACCTTCTCTGGGGAAAAGCATCCCTAATTTTAAGTGCTCAGGACTTCCACAAATTATTTTCAACTAAATATCAGCTTGTGACCTAAATCACTATACACATAGGATCAAAAGCTTCTATGAGTGAGGATCAATGAAAACAATTAGAAATTTCTCATATTATAACTGTCAGTTATAGAATATGAAAGAATGCTCTATGGCATTTTAAAAAACAAAGTAAGAAACTGGAATTTTAAAAGTAAACAATGAAAATGACCAGCTGCCTCTTTTTTCTTTACTCAAATCATATAACAAAAAAAGTAAAAAGACTAGCTACATTAACAAATGCAGCCTATAAATTTAACTCTAAGAAATAATAAATAAAGCCATTAGAATTAAAATTTTTGTAGATGGATCAAACAGCAGATTGGGCTTAATTCAAGAACCTGTCATTTTAAGATGGTTCTGAAAATAATGCTGGAATTCAACACAAAGAATCTGCAAGATGAATCCTATCAGAAATAAGTTAATAAAGAAAGGGTGAAATGGAGTTGTCCAATACAGACTGTTTTACAACTGAAGACGATCACTACCACCATGACATAAACAACATCTGTAAAGAACCGTGAAGAAAAATACCTACAAAGGAAGACCAAATGGACTGAGTAGGCTTCTCAACAATAAAATCAAAGATTAATAACATATCTTCAAAATTGTGAGAAAAAAATGTGGACCTAGAATTGGGTGTTCACCAAATTATATTTCAAGAAACCAAAGATTATTTTCATGAAATAAAGATTTGTCACGTAAATATAAATGAATCATTAATACCAGCAGGTGTCACTATAGCAATGTCTGAAGGATTAACTCAAGGAAGAAGAAAAAATATTTCCAAAGTAAGGCTGAGATACAATTAAGCATTATCTGTAAATAATAATAATAATATGCATGTTACAACAAAGTATCAAAATTCACTTCAAAAACACGTAACTCAGGGATTGAGAGCCAGCTTGGTAGTGACCCAAAATCCTTGAATTCAGAATGCCAGTTAAGATACTGATTGGCTTTTAACTTCTTTATGCATAGTGTGTACTTCAGTAGTACAATAAGAAATTGGAAATAAAATAACATCCAGATGAAAGAGATTTTAAATATAGACAAGAAAAAAATATCAATTACTCCAAGAAAAAAAAAAGCAGAGAAATAGAAACTTAGACAACAAGAGAAAAAAGCATTCTGTAAAATGATGGAAGTATATACAACCATAGTAGTGATCACAAGGAATGCATATTCATAAGTTAAAGTCATCAGTTTTCAGGAGAATGAAAGCTACATGGTCTCTATACAAAGACACACCTAAAATCAAAGTAGTGTTGAAAGCAAAAGGGATGGGTAAAAAACAGTGTCCTTATCTCCACTGTTAAGGAACAGTTTTTATTTTTTCATATAGTTTGTTGAACTCTTTACTTAGTATAGAGTTAATGGTATATATATAAAGTTGATTTAAAATAGATCTTAGTCAAAAAATAAGAATGGGAATAGGAGAGGGAGGAGAAAGAGTGGTGGGAGTGTGGGTGGCAGGATGGGTATGATGGGAAGAATCACTGTTTTCCTAAAGTTGTATTTACGAGAAGCGTGAAGTTTGTATTCCTTATATAAAAGGTTTCTGGGGAAAATAAGCCAAAGAATGTTATGTTACCTTTACAGAATAGATTTTAAAAAGTTATTACTTAGTCATACATATATATGATACAAGGAAGATATTCTAAACTAAACTTTCATGAACCTAATAAAATATCATCAGAATATATAAAGTAAAATAATATCTGACAGAAACATAGAATTTTGAAAAAAAGTAAAAATTGATCTTATTTTCAATGAATTGTATTTTTCTCATTACATGTATACATCAAATGGACAAGAAAAGTAAGGATATAGAAGATTTGATCAATGAAACAAGTAAACTTGATTTAATTAGCATATGATGTTGGATGATGTTTACAAAGTGTCAGGCACTATTCTATGTGCTTCATAAATATGTAATTACTCATCAGTTTGTGAAAAATGGAATTAATTTTATTTAATTAAGTTTATTTTGGTGCAAATTTTTTTGAAATCCACAAATTGTTTTTTCAAAATATACTTTTCCATGAACTTTTTAAACCCTACTGTATGCATAGACTTCAAAATTTTTGCACCCACAGCAAACTTATTTTTTAACTACTTTTTCCATAAACTTTTGGAAGTCTCTTTATACTAATTTATTTATCTCAACAATAAGCTCAGTATGAGAACCTTCAATCTGCAGATGCCTAAACTGAATGACATAAAATTTACTTGTCCTACCCAGATTCCCTAGTTTGTAATGATGTGGCTAGTAGCAAAAGTGGAATTTGAAATCAAGCATTCTAGAGTCTTCACTTCTAGCTGTCAACCATATACACATTAGTCAAAGAGCATATATTTTTCAACTAGAGGTGAATAATATATACATACTAGTTTGTAAGTAATACTTAACACACTAGAAATACAGACATTATACAACACATGCTCTTTGACTACAAAGAATTAATTTAGTAATCAATACAAAATATAAACTAAACTATCATATGAATTTGGGAATTTACAAAATACTATAAATTATTAAGCAACAAATAATGGAAAGTTGTCTTATAATAAAACTATTACTATAACAAAATACTTGCATTCAACATTTAGAATATGTTGAAAACAGAACTTTAAGAGATATGTTAACCTCATATAAACATGTTAGAAAAGAAATATGGCTATAAATAATATAAGCATCTAATTTAATTAGTTAGAAACTAACAAGTCTAAAAGAAAGAGAATTATTGAGTTTATAAGAATGATATGAATAAAAAGTAATGAAATCTAAACAAACTTAAAAATAAAAGCCAACAAAGCCAAGAAGTGGCTAACAAATAAACAAACACCATTAAGATTTATTAAGTGAAAAAAAGATGACTCAAATAAATAATATTAGGAATGTAAAAGTAGACATGGCCATATGTACAGAAGGTATTAACATGATAATGGCATGATCAATTTTATACTAAATTAGTAAAATGAACACATTTCTAGATATAATTTACTAAAATGGAATCATTAAGAAAGAGAACATCTGAATTGCTCTGAACCATTAAGAAAAAATAATTATAGAAATAATCAAAAGTCTTCCAAAACACATCTTCAGGACACTGAAGGAGGCAAAGTTTAAACAGAATACCAATAGCACTAATAGACAAATTTTGAAAACACATGTCTAAATTGGACTGTAAACAAACTGTAAAACTTTCTTTGTATAGCTCTAGGCTCTCCTTGATCTGCTAGAGGCCCTCTGGGTTCTAGTGTAGGAATCAGCAAACTTTTTCACTAAAAGAGGACATAGCAGATATTTTAGGTTTGGGGTCATACTAGGGCATGTCATAAAATTTTGTGAAAAATTGAATTAAAATATAAATTTATTTGGGTTCAAACAATTTCTAAAATCCATACATGGTTTTTGTCATAATATGCATTTTCCATGAATTTTTAGTGGACATCCCCACCCCACCCCCATTAGTCTTTATTGCAGCCGCTCAGATCTGCCATTGCAGTGCAAAAGCAGCCAGATATGATGCCTAAATGAATGAGTTTGGATGAGTTCCAGTTAAAACTTAGTTTTAAAAATCAGGTAGTGGTCTGTTATAGGCATGTGGTACATGTTGAGTCCCACTTGGAATGTCTGCATCCCTAGTTGGAGTGCCTGATTCAGGTGGTGGCTACACTGCTTTTTACACAGCTTCCTACTGATATGCACACTGGGAGATGGTGGATGATAGCTTGTCTTAGTTCCTGCCAACTATGTGGGAGACCTGGATAGAGTTCTTGATTCTTGACTTCAAGCTGGTTCAGCCCTGGATTTTGCTGGTATTTGAGGAGTGTCCCTGTGAAGGCAGGACCCATATCCATATCTACATCTCTCTCCCTCTCTTCTCTCTCTCTCAAATGGGGTGAAAATAAATTTTGAAAAAATGTAAAAGAAAAAAAAACACAAAGGGCTGGATTTTACTTTGGCTATAGTCTTCTACTCCTGTTCTGTCACAATGATTTTAAATCTGTTGTCTACTGGAGAAATATGGATGTCTTTAAAACACACTAATACCTACTTCTTGATATGGTTATTTAAATTCTAAGGTATGGGAGCTTGACATCAGGACTTTAAAAGGTACTGAAATTATTCTAATATATAGTAAAATCTAGTTGGATAACAGAATCTCTAGAGAAAAGGAGAATGAGTCAGGTTAGTTTACTCCTTTTTGGAAGCTGAGACCATTTTGACAAAATGCATTGGATTATCATCTCAAAAAGTGATAAACTTTTATTGTGAAAAGCCTTTGGGACATTCAGATAGTTTGATGCAAAAATCAAATTACTCTGATAAATGAAATAATGAGTAGCAGAAAGGACAGTATTGCCACACAGAAAAAATGTGTGTCTTTGGTTTCATAATTGGTCTGCTAGGAAAGTGATAACAGAGAATGAACATCTGACAGACCATGTTCTGTAGTACAGATGCTCTGTAGCACAAGAATATTTAGTAAAATAGTCACACAATAATTTGTAACATAGATCATTTGCCTGGAGAAATATGTAAATTTAATGGATGTAATCATGAAGAAACAGAGTGAGTGTATTGACTTTTTTTGACTGACATTGGCAAGGGATAGTAAGAAAGAAATGAGTTCCCTAAAGAATGTTCAGGATTGGAAGTACAAATGAAAGGGATGCAAAAAGATTACAGAAATGTGAAGAATTAAACATTTCAAAAAAGGTCCTTATTTCTAGATCTAAGTGACAGATAAGAAATAATCTTTAAGTAGCAAAAGTACCATGAATATTATTAATTAACAGAAGATTAAGAGGTTTAAATGAGTGATCTGGCCATTTTAGCAAGCGTTATTTAGGAAAAATTAATGTGCTCTCTCAAGTATATTGTTCAAGATAACCTCAAAGTTGCTATCAACCCATGAAGAAGGGACATGAGGCAGTCTACAGGGAGAAAGCAGAGAAACATAGAAAAATTACAAACCATGTTTCAGACAAAACATTGGGTGTAGTCACTGGTACATGAAACTGGCTGGAATGAAATAAGTCATAAGCCCACAATGTTTTTGAGGGAACAATATTGCCAAGAAACCACCACCCTGATCCAAAACCCTGCAAGTGTCTGGCAAACCTTAAAACAACCTCTGTACTGGAAACAGGCTACAAAGTATGAGTAGCCCTCAAAGAGGGCATTCCCCAACACCCACTTCAAATGTGGCCAAGAGTTTAATGGATAGAAAAGAACCCCTGAGTTGAGAGCCAAAAGCCACAGAAAACGATGTCCAAGGAAGTCTTGCTTAGTGAACACAATTAGAGCCTGCCAATGAACTTTCTTGATTCTGCATTGACAGCCTTACCAATGTCTTTCTGGGGTTTCAAAGCTGACCTAGCCTAGGAACTGATTTGTGTCTGCAATTCACCCCTGTGCTAAATAGGTACCCGGAAATAAGAACTTACATACAGAACTGTTGGAGAAGGCTTATCTTGGACCTTGAGCTGGACAGAATGACTTGCTGAGACTTTTGACTTACTTGAATTGGGAAGATGCTGAGGAGGGTATTCTAGGTCTGAGAAAGATAGCAAAGTGGATATTTAGTAACCTGTGTTGAAGACTGAAACAGAAACAATGTGATATGTTGTCTAACACATGCTTCTTTTCCCTCTGGGAATGCAAGGTGACTACATTCTCAACCTTCATTGTTGTCAGAATCACCTAAGGAATGTGGGTGGAGCTTATGAGTGCTAACTTCCTGTGTGATCTTTCAAACACTCTCTTTCATGCTCTACAGCTCAATGCAATGAGTCCAGAAGAGGCTCCGAGAGACCTGAGGAATGCTAGAGCCATTATGTGGAAGGTACACTGATCCTTGAATGACAGCTTGAAGTCATTTCCCAGTGCCAATTTATAGGGGTGGTGATGTGAATGAGAACCAAATTCATGCGGAGTCGAAGACAGTGAGAACTGGAGGCTGACTGCTTTATCAGTTGGCCAACCTAGTATGTAGAACCGTGCACTGTCTTGTGACCCTGAGCTAGTAGCAGGATCTTTAGAGAGATCAGCTGAAGACCTCTGACATTCACTTCCTGCCAGTCGGAGATCCAGAAGACCACATGTGGGCCATGTCTGCGAAGTCTAAAGCTGCTTGCAGGTGAAGGCTTGGCTTCAGTAGATAAGAAGGGACTGCTGACTAATTCTTCAGAAAAAGAGCCAGGAGAGCCTGTACATTGTGGCTGACCCGCAGTTACAGAGTTGGGGAGAGCAAGGAACTCATGATTGTTTCCCAGGGAATATACATGGGCCAGCTGAGATGAGGAGTTAAGTGCGGTCTTGGTAGGTGCTGTCCCATAGATGTGCCTTGAGGAACACGGGGAACTCAGCGCATTCAGGCAGTGCAGCTACACAAGCCCAAGAATGAGGATCGATCCCTGGAGGCCTCCCAGAACAAAGGTGGAGAAGACCAGACTCAAGGACACTCCAGGGAAATGGTGGCTGGCATGGAAACTCTGAGACTATAAAAAAGTGCCTCAAGAGAAACAAAAAATCAGCCTTAATCATCCAGCAGTACTAGATAGTGGAAAATCAACCAGGAATGAGAAATGGTTTATTATCTCATCTCCTGTGCCTTGTATTTATTTTTAAAATATTTATTTATTTACTTGAGAGAGAGAGTAAGAGAGAGCTATATCTTCCATCTACTGGTTCACTCCCTATATGGCTGCAACAGCCAAGGCTGGGGCAGTCCAAAGCCAGGAGTCAAGGGTTACTTCTGGAACTCTGTTGTTGGTGGCAGGGGCCCAAGCATCTTCCACTGCTTTCCCAAGTGCATTACCAGGAAGCAATAGCAGATCTGAAGCAGCCATAATGAACAGGTGCCCTTACAGGATGCCAATGTCATAGGTGGCACCTATACATGCTATGCCACAAGACTGCACCCACTCCACACCTTTTAATCCAGAGAGGAGCCAAATAGCAGCTAGCTACTGAAAGTGAGTTTATGCTACTATGGCAATAAATAAAAGAGCTTGATGATTTAAAATATGTTTACTTTTTGTTTATATTACAGTCTGTCATGGGCTGTCATGGGTCTCTGCTTGTCACAGTTCATGTAGGCACACAGCCTGGTGGAGATGCTGTTTTGATGGATTCTTCTAATGACACTGCCATTGCTATAAGCACTACAATGTATCACTGTATGATGAGTGTCCTATGGGGCTTGATTTTCTCATCCTTAAAGTGGGAGTCAATATTAGAAGCAGAAAAAAATTTTATCAACCTTTATCAAACTATGTTCCAAGGTGTGCACTTACATGTATCCAGATTAGAGCATTGTAATTTAATTTTGATCCTGTAGAACATTTCACACAGCACACCTTCACAGACTAGAATACATAGAATACTTCTCAGTATTTCATGTTGTGGTTACCATTTTACTTCCCTTGAAGGCTCCTGGCTTCCCATAGCAGATTTGCTTGTTCAAACCATGTGCTGTTTATATCTGCATTTTTAATCCAAGGATCAATCACAAGTACCTCCTTATTTGAAGGCAAAATGGCCTGAGAATTTCTCTATAAGACCCTTCAGTCTTGAGTTTTAAGTGCAATGGTTGAGTGGCAGCCCCTTGATAAGCACAGAACTGACCTCTCTAAGCAACCAGCTTGTCCTACTACCTCTTCTTCAAGCTGAAGGGCAACTCAAAGACAATGTCGGGCACCAACAATAACCTGGCATATCCCAGTGGGCCGAGAAACAGATCACAGCCAGATGACCCTTAATAAATGCAGAGGTCTTTATTTAAATCAACAGGTCACTCTTGTGCTGCAAATGTAAATAAAAGCATACCTCACACTTAGAGATGCATGATGAGTGAATATATCAGTGTAGACGGATGAAAGCAGTAGTCTGTAATCTCAGAAAGAGTCCAAATACCAGCCCTCTCAGTGGTCATGATTTTTAGTAGATTATTCCATTTCTGTGGACTTCAGCCCTTCTCCCTATTCAAAGAAAGCAAAAATACCTAAGAGTGGGCCTTCAGAAATTTCATGGAAAATTTGTTTATAAACTATGTGCTTGGAAACTGTACATAGATTTTAAATCTTTTCACCTAGATAAGCTTCTTAATTATTTTTCTCCGATAGCTTTTTGAAATACTCTGTTATTTTAAAGTTGAAGAAAACAGTGTGTACACAAAGCTAGGTACCTTGTAGCACCTAAACGTACATCTGAAGAAAAACATGAAGAAAAGAAAAATGGAGGGAAAAGAAAAAGAGCAAACTTTATGTGTGTTGACGTGGTACCATGTAGTAAACCAGAACTTGGGAACATAGCAAACTTGAATTCAGATTCCAATCTGCCCCCTCTCAGCAGTGTGACCTGAGCTTGGCCACTAATTCACAGCAAAATTCAGTTTCTTATTTGGAAATCTAGGTACCAGTGGCTACTTCTGTTGAGACCAAAGAGGTGTGGTGGGGGGTGTGATTGAGCTGGCATCAAGTTGTTAACTATCCGTGGTTTTCTAGCCATATCAGATAGAGAAAAAACTCTCAATTTCATCACCAACCCTCTAAAGCAGACGTTACTATAAAAAGCTGAGTGAAAGAGTTTAAGTGACTTGCTATGGCAGGCTTTCAAACTAGGCAGTGTCTTGTTTCTGAAAGGATTGTTTCCTTTAACTGATGAGCTGGGGTACAGATGTGCAGACCCGTGTGAACCTCACACCTTTGAGGATGCCCACATCCTCTGCCCTGTCTCTACTCCATACCCTGACTGAAGAGCCCCACTAGATGGTGCTAGTATCCTAGATTTGATTTGTTTTGGAGGCTATTGTATGAATTAAAAATTCATCTGCTACATCAAGAGACCTAAATCTCTACAAAAAATCCCAGCTTGTGAGAATGTACTTGAAAAGATTTTTTTTTTTAATATTCAGGGTGAACTCTGGAGGCTCAGTTGTCTTGGTTACAAATACAGACCTGACCTCTATAAATTCACCAGTGGAGGCCCCTCTATGGCCATGGGCAATCATAGTGCTGTGTGTGTCTCTGCTCTGAGGTGAGTTGGAAATTCTTATTAGTTTATTTCTCTGGGTGTGTAGATCGATGGGCTTGGGAGAGCCCACCAGTACTCCATAGACTCTGCATACTGCTCTCTGGAAGGGGATGTGGAATACAGAGCAGGCTCATAGCTGAGGTGAGGAAAGGACAGGGTATTCCAGCAGATTTTATGATTCCTTGACTTCAAATTCTTCCCTGCCAAGCCTGACACAAATGTCTCCAGTAGCATTTATTAAGGCATCATACCCCTTTATAACAATAGCAGCATTTACAAATGATTATAATAGCATGAATAAGGCATGCTATCCCTCTATAACAATACTGATAGCTGAATTCTATATAGCTTTTAGCAGTTTATAAAGCATGTGTGCCTCTCAAATATTTTGCTTGGTACACAGGGATTAGCAGGACCAGGTTTCTTCCCACCAGTTTACAGTGGAGAAATGGAGGCACAAGAGAAAGTGAGCTCCTTAGAGTTTACAAGCTACTCAGTTAAAATGTCAGAATTTGAACTCCAATCTTCTGATTACAAGTAAGGCTAATGTTATCACATGATGTAAAAACCTGTAAAATGCAAGGTTGAACAAGAAGAGCTTAAAGCCCCATCTAGAACTCTGAAAATTACAGACCTTTATCTCCACCAAGCCAGAGGACTAGTCAGGCTTTCTTATCACTTTCACTCCTTCCTGCTGGAGGGATCCCTATATGCCTGTCCAAATCCTGCCCACTGTTCAAGATCTGGTTTTATGCATCCTCCTCCAGGTAGTATTCCCTGATATATTCTAACCAATATATTTGTAATGACAAACTCTCTTCTGTTACTCCTGCTCTTCCTTATCACCTCTGCATTTCACAGTTCTAATGATTCAGAGTCCCTGGAGGGGGAAAAAGAAAAAAGCCAGGCTGCCTCTCTCCTTATTCCTTTCCTCCCTTCCTTCTTCACTTCTTCTGCCCAGCCCAGCAGTAAATGTTGTGGGAGGCAACAGAGAAGACACTGTCTGTGTTCCATGTAGCCACAGAACACCAGAGTTGGAAGGACTCCCTGCGATTATCTCATCCAACCACCCCTTCTACATCTAAGGAAACCAAGCCAGGAGGGAGGAGAAATATTCCTATATGTGATGCCATGAGATTGTCTCAAATGACCTACTTTTCATTAAAGTGATCTACACTTGGAGATCCATTGGTCTAGAAACTATGTGCATACCAACTGCTTTTCCTTTAAAACAGTCTCTAATTAAATTTTTTCACCAATATAGCAACCCTGCTTTTGGTCCCCATTCATTTACTCATGCACAACAAACTTGAGCTCTTTAAACTTTGCACTATGAAATCATCAGATTTGAGACATCTATATCATAACTTTGTTACTCTAGGATCTAAGGTAAAACAAATTCACCTGAAACCTGAGCTGTAATTTGTCTCTTTGTTTTATTTGCCTTGTACCTCCTAGTTGTCTTAGACACACTCTGTTATGGAACTAATCTGGTCCTTCTCCTGGTCTGACTCTTCTGTGGAGCAGAAGATCTCAAGGAAAAGAACTATATCTGAGGAATCTTTGTTACACAGAGCATACTATAGTTTTTGGCAAAGAGCAGGTGATCAATAATTAAGTTCAATGGCAGTGCATTGAACTTGACCTACATGTGAAGAACCACCTCCCTGGACATATCTTATCAGGATTTAAAAATCTAGATGGATATAGAAACAGCAACTATTAATGGGCATTACAGGTTTAAGTTATATTAAGATATTTGTGGTTTAAAAAGCACTTTCCTAATCCTTCCCTTAAGGTCCTTACTGCCTCCCTGGAGAAATGAAGGCAAGTGAATCAAAGATTGACTTATACAGAATCTGCTAATTTAGTAAATATTTATTTAGTTTATTCCATGTAGAAAAGTAAGCAATCAAGAGTTCTTGGGACTACACAATTTTTGTGGCATAACAAAGCAGGGAATACTACCTGGAGGAGGATGCATAAAACCAGATCTTGAACAGTGGGCAGGATTTGGACAGGCATATAGGGATCCCTCCAGCAGGAAGGAGTGAAAGTGATAAGAAAGCCTGACTAGTCCTCTGGCTTGGTGGAGATAGAGGTCTGTAATTTTCAGAGTTCTAGATGGGGCTTTAAGCTCTTCTTGTTCAACCTTGCATTTTATATAGTTGGGGAGACTTCAACCGAGAAAGAGGAAGCGAATTGGCTGATGTCTTCCAGCAAGTGAGTGACAAAGCAGGGATCGGAGCCCAGGTCTCCTGACTTCCAGCCCAGTGTGCTTCTCACCACATTGCTTGAATAATCCACTATGCACCTGGTGATGCTTTCCTTTCAGAATCCAGCCACTGCTCTGTTTTCTCTACATGGCAGGCAGCCAAGAGCCTTGAACTTCTCCATGTTCCCATTTTGCCCTCTGCAGAATGGGATATTAAAGTATTCACTTGGGGGATGGGTCATGGGGTTCCGTCAATAAATGTTTGTGAATTGCTGTGAGCTATTTGGGCCAGAGGGACTCCAGAAATGGGAGACCCCAGTGGCTGCGGTGGTAGTATATGAGCCTTTTTTGAGGTCTTGCCTTTACTCTGCAGAATTAAAGAGATGGTTTAAGTGATAAACTATTCCTTATGAGCTGTATTTGTGTTGAAAGCACAGCATGAGTTCCCTGCACGCTTCCTCTCGCACAACCACAGCTATGCGCCAATCCTCCTGGGTTCAGAGATGGAACTTTGGTTAAATGCGTGGAATTTATGCTTAGTCCTTTTCTTAATTACGACTTTATTTTTGTTTCTCTGGCATTCTCTAGGGGAGGAGTTAGAGAAGAGAGGAAAAGGAAGGAAGGAGGCAGGGACTAGTTATAGTTTCAAGGCTTTTGTCTTGTTTTGTTTTGTTTCTGAGCTGCTTGCTATCAGCAAAGTAGAGAGATTTAATGGATCTTGTAAAGATGCAAACCTCATTTCAATGAAACCGGAACTTAGAAGACACGTAACAAATGCAATGAAAACATAACTTGAGGTGAGGGCAATCATTCTTAGACTAATAAGTCCCTTAAGCTGATAGGAAAACAATCTTTTTTTCCAATATTTAACTTAATAAGCAGAGAGGGTGGACTCTCAGGGTAAGAGAGCTATGTAGGCACACTGAGGATGTTTAGCAAATTGCTGTAGAGTAGCCCACACTGTTGCTACTCTGAAGTCTCTATGTAGATTTCCCTCCTGCATTCAATCTGGCATCTCAAAACTCTGAGATCCCTGCTTACTCTCATGCAATGGTTCTTCTGTCTCCAAATCCAAGCCAGCCAAGTGAATCCTGAATGTTTGTATCATTGGCTCATCTTAGTGAGCACCTCTCAGTATTGGAAGGTTTCATTAGTGTATCCAAGAACATGACTCCCTCCCTCCTCTCCCCTGCTTCCTCCTCTCCTTCTGCATCTTTTCTTTCTTCTTCCTCTTTGTGGTTTTCATGTTCTTTTTCACAGCAATCGTTCTGCCGTCTGCTGTAGGTTGTTCTTCAGTCCATAGCGGGAAGAATTAACAAGAAATTTGGCTTTGTGGGTACATGTGTGACTTGTGAATGCTGCTAGGATAGTAGGGACCGACCTACTATCTACTAATGTGAGACATTAATCAAACACAGAAATGTGTCTCCTCGTATCATAGGCTAAGATGGTAGTGACTGGGAGTTCTGTCTCATACAAGCATATTTCATGGAATACATATGTATTGTATGGGGCCAAGGGAGAATCTCCAGAGGTATTTCCAATAGACCCTTGCTTCCTTGACTTTTTTTTTTTTTTTTTTTTTTTGGTGTCTGGAGCAATTAAATCATTTGACTGAGGAGGGGTTTAAGGAGGCAGGTTAAGAAGTAAGGAAGAACTAGGTGGGAATCCAATTGTGGTTAGCTGCTCTGGCATTGAACGGAGCAATGGAAACTATTGTGTAGCTTCTAGTTTTCACACTCACAAAATGAGGATAACAGCTACCACATATACCTCTATGCTAAGGAACTAGTAAGTGTAAAGCACACAATAAATATGACTACTCTTACTATTTTTTTTTAAGTGACCTCATGGCTGTGGGACTTTATTGGATCAAGAGGGTGTAGTGAGCTGGTGGAGACCATGCTATTCTGGCTCAGTTGGCTCCCCACTGTCTCCCTCATGTATGACTGATTATGTTTGCATTCACAGTTTTGACTCAAGCGTCATCTGCTCTAAGAAGCCTTTCCAAATCCAGCTCCTTCCTCTTGTCCACCTTTCCTCTGAGATGCTCGAGCACTGTATGTCCTTTTTCTGTTTCTGGGAGATTGTTCCATCTGGTGCCTTACAGAAGGATACTCAAGCTTCATTTTTCATGCCAAGGCATGA
Source organism: Sylvilagus floridanus (assembly GCA_949820135.1). Taxonomy (NCBI): domain Eukaryota; kingdom Metazoa; phylum Chordata; class Mammalia; order Lagomorpha; family Leporidae; genus Sylvilagus; species Sylvilagus floridanus. Next base: position 81,001,294 of record OX463243.1, read on the forward strand.
GCCCCCCAGAGGGCACAAACAATGCTTTCACCTCTTAATCTACTCTTGGCACATGTTAATTTGTTTAATGTTTGTGAGATAAACAGATTGGCAAATGAATGACCTACTAATCATAGTCATATATCTTCATATGATGATATTTTCAAAGTTGTGTGAGTATCCTAAGAGATATAGGTAACTGATTTTGCCTATTCAGTACACACAATAAGATATTTTAGTAGTGCTTTTGAACTTGCTTGGTTCAACCATTCAGAAGGAAGTAAGATTATTGAATTGTATCAGGCCTTGCTGAATGCTTAAATGGCAAAATTATATCCTAAGAGGCTTGATCACATCCTGGATTAGTTATCAAAGTTGCCAAAGTAACTTGATGTTGTTGAATGCTGTCAAAAAATACACTGAAAGAAAAAAAAAAAACCTATATCTCAAATGCCCAGCAACTGCATGGTTAGAGAGGTTCATTGAGCTGGTCATAAATACTTTCACAAAGTTAGAGTGCTTACTTGAACCCTACTTGAACTAGCTGGAGCTGGTGCATCCACTATTTAGAGAAGAATTTCTTACAGACTTTGGGTTGCTCCCACTTCTTGTCACGGAGTGAGCCAATTTTTATGTCTGTTTATTACTTTGTAGCCCAGCTGGACCCCAGAAGGATGGGGCTGTTGCGACCATGGAAAATATCACAAATGCACACAGACACCAAAATGAGTCCAGAGATCTTCTGGAGGCTTAGATAAACATTTAGTCTCGTAAATAAATACATTATCAGACCACACAAAGCACTTCCTACCCTGTCTCTTCCACAGAAGTCACACTCAAAATAACTTCTTTAAATTGACCAAGTTCATACGATGAAGGCATATTTATTGATTACATTTTATTCCAAGACTCGTAGTTACATGGTCTCTTGCTTCAATTTGTAGGTGCTGTGACAAAACACACATATTTAAATTAATTAGTTGCAAATACAATCCAGGATGAATAACAATTTGAGATATATATTGGGAAAGAAATGCAAAAGTAAGAGATCTGAATTTCATCACTACTGCTGACATGCTGGATGAACATTCATTCATTCATTCATTCATTTGATAAACAAACACACAAACATCTGAACACTTAAAATGGAATAAACACTGTGAGAAGCACTGAATATCTTCAACTGCTTTAAGTAGCTTATTCATTCACTATTTAATAAAAAGTAAATGAGTTTATAAAAGGTAAGGCACAGTGCCATCTGGTGGAAAAGGAGAGGGCATAGTCCCTTCCATCTGGGGGTCAGGCACCTCTTAGGCACAATGGCATGCATTGGGTGGAGGAGAGAATTCATTGGTTTCCAATGCCTTTCCTGCCAAGAATATAATAAGTAGTAGATAGGGGGATTTTGTGGTTCATTGGCTAAGAGTCATGTCAAGAAGATGAATAGTCATTTGTAAAAATTGAATAAACTACTGGACTTTGAATTGCAGAATTTTGGATAGGAGTCCTCAGAGAATCTCAAAACACAGCACTTGGATGCCTATGCATTCCTTTAAGAATACAAGTCAATTTTATTCATATATATATATATATATATATATCTTTATAGTTTACAAGGCACTTTCATGTGGACAGTTTTATTTGATCTACATAACAACCTTATGAAGTCAGAGGTTTAACATCCTCTTCTTAAAGAAACTGAGGCCATAAGTAGTTGAATTCACTTCCTAGTGTCTGTGAGTAGAGCTGGGACCAGAGCCCAGGATCTGACTTCCCAGTGTGTTGCTTCTGCAATAACTGCAGTATTCATTTGTTTAGTGCTTAGTTTTGAGGCTCAGTCACGAGCCATCATTTTGTGAAGTCCAGGGGAGGGCATGAAGTGCCAGGCAGTCATCTCAATGATAGTACAGTTAATTCTCTCATTCTTGCTCAAAATTAATAGAAAGTAATACTACATTATAGTTTGTATTATAGTTTTCTAAATTAATTAGCAATAATTGTGCATATTTATGGGCCACAGAATGACATTTAAACACATGTACACAATGTGTTTTGATCAAAACAGGTTATATACTAGTTTTATGTACAACTTGAAGAACTACTAGATTCTAAACTCCTTGATATCAGGTGCCAGGTAAAACAAACATCACCTGGGAAAGCATTTTATAAAGGATTTCCATGACGTCATTTGAATTCAGTTGATACTTTGATACAACTAACCACCCTATAGTGCATTTACTATTTCTATTTATTGACAATGAGATGAAAATTCTGAAAGATCCAAAATAATACACATTTTATTAGAGAATCTAGAGTTTAATCCTAAGATATCTGAGTCTCTTTGTCAGTCACTATTGTTAACATCCACTTTGTAAGTAATATCCCATCACTGTGCACCATAGTGCCTAGGAGAATGTTTTACATAGAATAGCAGTTAAATATTTATACAATTAATAAACTGGGAATGAAATAATTTGTCTTTGAATTAACTACACACACAAACACACACATGCAAAACCAGCCTCTATCATCTGACTGGTATCAGGGCTAGGAGATAGCTTTACTTCTGAGCAAGAACACAGTGAGAATTTGAGATATTGGAAAAGACTGATAAGAAAGGGTTAAAGATGAGGGAATTACACAGAAAGAGAGGACAAAATATTAAGGACTTTGGGGTCAAACAGACTTGACTTTTATCTTAGTATTTCCGTTTACTTATGTATACCTTAAGGCAAACATTTTACCTCTCAGGATTTTTAGGCTGGTTAAGAGAATAAAAGATAATAATATATGATAAACATATAGAATACTGCCTATTCTATAATAAATACTCCATAAACTTCTTTTACTGTTCCAAGTTTAGAGAACTGCATGACTGAATACAGAGTTGTAAGAAAGTGCATCATGTATTTTGGGGGAACTTTAAGGAATAAAATATGGAACATACATAGGAAAATAGGAAGGAATGAAATTGAAAGAATAATTTAGGCCCAAATTTTAAAGGGCCATCAATGCCAATCTTAGTCTATCCTGTTGTTACAAGGAGGACATAATCAGTTGAGTGTTTCATATAAACATCCTTGTGGAAATGGACTAGAGCAGGGGAGAAACTATACAAAGAGAAATATTGAGAAGTGAGAGCCAACTTGAGAAGCATTCACAAAACTCCTTTCTGCCTGACTTGCGTTTAATGATGGCTGATATCAAAAGTTCCTGGTGCCTAACTGTATAAACTTGAACCACTCTCTGTTAGTCTGAGACACAATTCTTTATCCACTGCATGTTTGGAAAAAGATATATGCATATATTTCATGATGGATTAGCCTTTTTGGACTCTGGCCATACCATAGAGGGTTTTCTAATCTATTTTGAGTTCTAATTGATTACAGCAGTTGGAAAAATGTACAGCAAATTGCTCCGTTAATCAAGGTAAATCAAGCTGATGTCATAGATGCTAAATATATGTCTTTGCAGTAATACTATTTGCAAGGCTGGAGCTAAGGCCAATGTCAGTGTTTCCAGTTGACAGCTGCTTTCTTTTCAGAAGGGGAGCATGCTTATCTCTAAAAGCCCTTGGTGGTTCATCTCCAAGGCTAGGTTCCTGGGTCCTTCTACTCAGATCAAAGGAAGGGGTCTTAGGAGAGGGTGAGGCGGCTTCCATATGTACAGAATCAGAAGTAGTGTGCAGGAGGCCATTCCACAAAGGCTAGAAACTCAGAGGCGGATATAGGAAAGGTAGATGGCTTTCTGAATGCAGAAGGACCCTGGAGTGTCACACTCCTAGCCTACACTGTGCGATATGTGGAGAATTGTGCTAACACAGAGACAGTTACAGCGCAGGAGAAGACTCAAACTCATTAAGTGCTCCAGATGAGACGTCTGGAGCATATAGATGAAAGACAATTTGTCAGATATCACATAGAAAGTTCATTTCAGAGGGAAAATCAGAAAATCAGGTGTTCTGACTACTCATGCATTGCTCTTTCTACATGACAGAAAACATTATTGTCCTGTTCTTTTTAACATAGTCTTCTCCTTTCTCAGCCATAATCGCTAAGAGTTATCATTTTCTCTAATATGCTCTTGTAGTTCCAGTTGTATGGTAAGTACTCAATAGTAATGTAACCATGTAAGGATAATGATACTTTAATTATCTTTTTTTTCAGTGACAAAGGAGGTGAGAGGAGAGGGAGAGGGAGAAGGGGAGAAGGAGGGTTGGAGGGAGAGAGGGAGGGAGGGAGGGAGGAAGAGAGGAAGAGAGAAAGAGAGAGAGAGAGCGAGAGAGAGCAATTGATTGATTTCATTTGCTTGTTCACTCCCCTAATTCCCTTCAGCAGACCAGTATGAGTCAGGCAATGCCAGGAACCAGGGACTCTTTCTGGGTCTCCCAAGTGCACATCAGAAATCTACATAGTTGGGCCATCACTTCTTCCCAGATGCATTAATAGGAAGCTGGATTGGAAAGGGAGTAGTCAGGATTCAAACCAGGTACTCAGATATGGGATGCAGGTGTCACAAGTGATGGGCTAAGCTGCTGAACCACAGCTTCTGCTCCTATTTTCATTTTAAAATTGAGTAAGTGGAGATTCAAAGAGGCAAAGCAACTTGACCCCAGAAATTTTCATGAGTAAATATTGCATGGATTCAAAGTTGGAAATAGCTAACTCTTATGCCTATGAGATTAATAATCATGCTAGACATCCTCATCAATTTTTCAGCATGTTTGGATACCTTAAAAAAAACTATTTAACACTATGCTATGGGCTGACGCCATGGCACAGCAGGTTAATGCTTCGCTTGTGGACGCCGGTTCCAATCCCGGCTACTCCTCTTCCAATCCAGCTCTCTGCTGTGGCCTGGGAAAGCAGTAGAAGATGGCCCAAGTGCTTGGTCCCCTGCACCCATGTGGGATTCCGGGAAGAAGCACCTGGCTCCTGGCTTTGGATTGGCACAGCTCCAGCCAGTGCAGCCATTTGGGGAGTGAACCAATGGAAGGAAGACCTTTCTCTCTGTCTCTCCCTCTTGCTGTCTATAACTCTACCTCTCAAATAAATAAATAATATCTTTAAGAAAAACACTATGCTATGAACTTCATATATAATATTTGTACATTTCACTCATTGAGGAAAAGTAAACTATTGAAGGCCAAGCAGCTAAGATGTTTCAGAACCAGCCACAGAAATTAAGAATATTTTTGTAATCTGAGTAGAAGTGTAGGGTATAGAAGACCTAGAACTCAACTCTGTCCCTGAAAGGCTGGCTTCTAATTATGACCAGGGACATTTCCCCGTTGAATCTCAGCATATGAAGATAGAGAAGCTCCCATAATGTGCTATTATTCTAAGAGGAAGATCGATAGCCATAATAACAACTACGAAAATAAAACAGGAGAAGGAGAATGGAGTAGACATGAGTAGAACTCCTAAAGACAGTAAACATGATTGAAAGAAAGGGGAAGGGATGAGAAAAGGGGATCAGATAGCTGATCCTCAGGTCAGTTTTGGAACATCAACCATAGTCTGGGTGGTGCCCCATCAGGACAAGATCAAAAGCAGAACAGTGATGCAATCAGCTATTTGTATACAGTTGATGGCCTCCAAATTCCCACATGGGAACATCTGCTGGGGCAGCCACTTGACAAATAAGCAGGCAATTAGGTAGCAGCTCCATCTGTGCCAAGAACATAGGACCACCAGCGACGGGGAGGCTGTAGTAAGGGGAAGAGGGCCATGCTGGGAAAGATGCTGCTATTGCTAATTTGAGAGTAAGACTATCTAAGGCAGGAGAGTGTAGAAAGGATCAGGGATAGTGTTTAACAGAGATCATTGGCCACTTGCTTATGGCCTAGCTTCATGCTTACAAGTCTTGGTTATATACTGTAAGCACCTGGAGACTATAATTATCCTGAAGCCTAGGCTGTGAACTAAACAAATTCAACCGGAGTCTCTGGAGTTTGGAATCAGTATAACTGACTTTTAAAAAAGTTACCTGGGTAATTCCAATGAGCAACTAAAATTGAAAAACACTGAACTGGATATGTCTAAACTTAATTACTGGGGCTGGTGACACAAGGACAGTGGTTGTTATAAAGCTGCTCATCTTTCCCCACTGCGTTTCTCTTTGGAGTAATTCCAAGTAAGCATTTTGAGTTTCTAAAATCCTCATTTTAATGGTCTATGGATCAAGCAAATCCATCTGTTTTTTGGACAAACAGTAACTACTCCCATTTCTGCTACTAGCTGACCTTAAATAAGTTGATTATCTTGCCAAGATCCCACTAACCTTATCTGTTGTCTCACAGAGTTGTTTGCTGTGTACAAGATGCTTATTATATGTATCTTGAGCTCCAATGTTATTCACAAGAAAAAAAGAAAGAAAAAATAAAACAAAGAAAAGAAGGCAGGCAGGCAGGCAGATGGAAGAATATTTGAGAACATCAGCTTGGTCATTGTTATTGGTCTTATTTTCTCTATGAAACAAGAAAAAGAAAGATGGAAGAAATAAAGGAAGGAAGGATGCAAGGAATGAAAAGAAGATAGAGGAGAAAGAAGAAAGAAAGGAAAGGAAGGAAGGAAGGAAGGAAGGAAGAAAGAAAGAGAGATTCAGCTTTTACTTGACACTGTTTTCTCTATGTGACACCATAGATAATCTTTGATCAATCACGCAAACAGTGCACTAGGAATGTTTCTTTTTTTTTTTTTTTTTTTTTTTTTGACAGGCAGAGTGGACAGTGAGAGAGAGAGACAGAGAGAAAGGTCTTCCTTTGCCGTTGGTTCACCCTCCAATGGCCGCCGCGGTCGGCGCGCTGCGGCCGGCGCACCGCGCTCGTCTGATGGCAGGAGCCAGGTAGGAATGTTTCTAAGCAGGGTTATTTTTTTTTCCTTAAGATACTAGAGTTCACATTCTCATCACCTCTTCCTTGAACCAAAGCAGCAGCCAAGACTGATCTTTACTTCTAGCCTTGAAGTGTTGGATGTGTCATGTGAACCACAAAGGAATTCACCATAAACAATTTTCACCTATTTCTCCTCAACTCCAAATCTTTCAGAGATTCTATATTGTCCATAAGAAAAAGTCTATGCTTTCAATGTAGCATGTAAGACTCTCTATGATCTGGTTCATACTGATCTTCCATACTCACCTGTTTGCATTGTTCTGCCTCTCTCTTCCTCTCCTGTAATAATCAAGTCTGTGACCTAACATGATCAATTGACTTGCATTTTCCTCTGCATGCATTTCACTGCCTTATGTATCAGATCCTTTTCTTATATTGTTTGCTAATCTCCTAAAACCTTTATGATCTCCAGTTAGCTAGCACTCATTGAATCTTTAAACTTTAATTCAGAACTACTGTCTGCAAGAAGCCATCCTTGAAATCCTTTGCCTCAGTTTACCTTAGGTGGGATACTTTGCCTTTCCCAACACATTTTTTTTCCCCTCTGGAATTGTAAAAGCTCATTTCTGTACCTCAGATATTAGGCCATTACTTCTTTAAGGCAAAGCCTTCTCTTGCCCTCTAATACAAAAGAACTTAAAAAGTTCATGGATCCTCCACCTTGCAGCGCCGGCACACTGGGTTCTAGTCCCAGTCGGGGCACCGGATTCTGTCCTGGTTGCCCCTCTTCCAGGCCAGCTCTCTGCTGTGGCCAGGGAGTGCAGTGGAGGATGGCCCAAGTGCTTGGGCCCTGCACCCCATGGGAGACCAGGAGAAGCACCTGGCTCCTGCCTTCGGATCAGCACAGCGTGCTGGCCGCAGCGGCCATTGGGGAGTGAACCAACGGAAAAGGAAGACCTTTCCCTTTCTCTCTGTGTGTGTGTCTCTCTCTCACTGTCCATTCTGCCTGTCAAAAAAAAAAAAGTTCATGGAAATGAAATTAAAATGTAATCTTATTTTGATACATTTTTAAAACATCCTTGCATATTATGTCTTCAAAAAGTTAAAGAAAATGCATATTATACAATGTATGCATATGTATACTATTTTTTTGCAACAAAATAATCTTACTTTCAATTCCAATTTTATACTGAAGTACCCTAGTGTATATGTGTGTGTGTTATAGAGTATATGGAGGATATAAGTATAGATACACACTTGACCCTTGGTAAATTTTTAATTTATAAAATTTCTAGCCAGGGGAGATTGAAACACTGCAGTGACCTTTGTCCCCAAGGAAAAGGTTTCTTACTCTCATGTTTTTATCTTATGCATGCCCATTGACGAACACCAATACCAGGAAATCTGTGTTCAAATTCTGCCTATCAGTTTGATCCTAAGTAAGTAAGGTCACGGTCTTTTTTTTAAGACTTATTTATTTATCTATTTGAAAGCTGAGTTACACCAACAGAGGGAGATACACACACACACACACACACACACACACACACACACACAGAGAGAGAGAGAGAGAGAGAGAGAGAGAGGGAGGGAGAGGGAGGGAGGGAGGGAGGAAGGGAGAAAGAGATCATCCATTTGCTGGTTCACTCCTCAAATGGCCACAGCAGCCAGCCAGGGATGGGCCAAGCAGAAGCTGGGAGTCAGGAGCTTTTTCCAGATTTCCCACATGGGTGCAGGGGCCATCCCAAGAGCATCAGCAAGGAGCTAGCTCAGAAGTGGAGCAGCCAGGCCTCAAACTGGTGCCCATATGGCATGCTGGTGTTGCAGGCAGCTTTCCTGCTATACCACAACACAAACCCAAGGTCCAGGTCTTACAGATGGTACTCTGGGAAGTTTTGCAGACAGGAATGGAGCCATTTCAAGACTCAGCCTGATTGCTTGCCTCTGAACCAAACTGACTATGAGTAATGCCTCTGTGATCCTGACCACACTTCCTTTTCTATTGCTAAAAAGAAGGAGCTAGAGATAAACCATGGCTCCTACTCTAAAACTTTGAGGAAGGTGACTTGCTAGCTGGGTCAGGGCCACATTTAAAGAAGACTTCTTCCATTCTCTTGCGCCCTAGACTAGATATTCTCCTCCCAGTCCTAAAAAAAAAAAAGGACTGTCAACAGTCAGACAATATTAATGAGGTAGGCAAGAGATGCCCTCCAAAGAAAAAAGATAACAAAAATTGCTGAGTAAACACTCAAGCAGGTGATATTTCCAAAGAATTTGCTTCATATGTCTGCTCACTTTCATACACAGTTACTGCTGATTTCCTCAACAGCACTGGAAATACTTAAATTCCATATTTTATTTTATAAATTTAAGCTTGAGCTGAATTGGAAAAGATGCAAGAGATAATCTGGGCCAATCTCACAATTTTTGATATTTGAAGAAAAGTAGGGAAATTTTTGTTTAGTTTTTTTTTTTTTTTTGACTTCCCAACCTTCAATATCCTCTTGTTTGTTAGAATTCTGCATTTCTTTGGGCAGTGGGGGGTTCTGTGATAGATAGAATCTAAGAAGACCCTAGGATTCCCACTCTTCCCAGTAGTCACTCAATAATCCCCTCCACTTGAGTAGGAGCAGAATTAGTGGAATACAACAAAGTATCACTCCCATAATTGGGCTACTAATGGGTCAATTCTGACTTAATCTAAAGGGGTATTAACCTCCAAAGGCCAGGTCTTCTCAGACAGAAGAAAGTAAAGGGTTATGTCAGAAAAACACTCTCCTGCTGACTTTGAGAACAAAGGAAGTTTTCCATTATGAGTAAAAGGGTCATGTGGCCAAGACCTGAGGGTAGCCTTTGGAGCTTACAAGGAGCTGAGTCTTCCAACAAGTGTATGAGGTTGGAAGAGGACTCTGAGCTTCAGGTGACACCTCAGCCCTGACTGACATGAATTTCAGTCTTGTGAGATCCTGAGGTCTGAATACAGTTATGCCATGCCTTGATTTTTGAGTCACAGAAATTTTGAGATGATAAAATTGTTTTTCTTTCAGTGACTTGAATTTGAGGTAATTTGTAATACAGTAAAAGAAGATGGGGGCTGGCACTGTGGCCTAGAGGGAAAAGACGCTGCCTGTAGCGCCGGCATCCTATATGAATGCTGGTTCAAGTCCTGGCTGCTCCACTTCCAATCCAGCTCTCTGCAATGCCTGGGAAAGCAGTAGAGGATGGCCCAAGTGTTTGGGACTCTGCACCCACGTGGGAGACCTGGAAGAAGCTCCTGGCTTCAGCTCAATCCAGCTTCAGCTGTTACAGCAATATGAGGAGTGAACTAGCAATGGAAGTTCTTTCTCTCTTCCTCTGCCTCCGCCTCTCTGTAACTCTGCCTTTCAAATAAATAAATCAATCTTACATTCCTTTTCTGTTAACTATGTGAACAGGACTACTCATCCTCATCCCCAGGAATAAAAACTTCTATCCTCCTGCTATAATGACTGGGTCAGAGATGAGCATGGAGCCTGCTAGAGCCCAGCCTAAGGCTTTTGTAGAATCTGTACAGGAAATAAAAGAAAGAACTCTGCTTTCAAAGCAATGGAAGTTGAGGGGCCTGTGCTGTGGCACAGTGGGTAAAGCCGCTGCCTGCAATGCTAGCATCCCATATGGGCATTCGTTCAAGTCCCCAGCTGCTCCACTTCCAATCCAGCTCTCTGCTGTGGCCTAGGAAAGCAGTGAAAGATGGCCCAAGTCCTTGGGCCTCTGGACCTGTATGAGAGACCCAGAAGAAGCTCCAGGTTCCTGACTTCAGATCAGCACAGCTCTGGCCATTGCAGCCAATTAGGGAGTGAACCAGTGGATGGAAGACCTCTCTCTGCCTCTCCTTCCTTCTTTGTGTAACTCTGACTTTCAAATAAATAAATAAATCTTTAAAAAATGAAGAGGAAGTGGAGGCTGAGGACTTTGAGTTCTTAAGGTGTCAACCAGGTTGTCACCACTTGGAGGTTGGAAATGAAGCCAACATTGAAGAGCAGATTTGAGCAATGGAAACACATAGTATTTTTCACACATTATGAGTGATTCTACCTGAACTTAAAGGAGAGATTACCTATAGAGATTCCAATTATCTAAATCTATAGCTCTCACATTTAGTATAAGAGTATGTGGAGTCCTGTTTTTGTCACATATAGCAGAAAAAGCTCTATAGGAGACACAAATATAGTTAATAAGTTGCAAGCATGACACAAACTTATTCAGGTCTCCTGAAATCCACTCAAAATGACACAACATGGCCTTATTACTATGCTAAATGCCTCTCTGGAAACCACAAAATATTAGTTTGCCAAAAAGAGAATACAATGATAATAGCAACAACTATAGTTCAATGAATGTTTATGATGTGCCTAGGTTTTGTTATGAAAGTTATACATAGCATTTAATTTTATATTCTCATAAACCTTATGAATTTTGTATCTTAATCATCTCTATTATAAAAATGACAAAAGTGAAGCTCAGAATATTTACTATGGTGAACAAGGTCACATAACTAGTAAGTGGAGGAGCCAGGATTTAATCCTTATCTGTCTGGCTCCAAAATCCTAACCATCATGTTAATTGTTGCTAGGATAAGATAGAAACAAAACAAATGGGATATTTCATTATTACTTCACATTTATTGCAAGTGTATGTCATAAAGGAATCTTTTCTGATCAACACAGATCCACAAATAGCAGTGTATATTTCTTAATCAGTAATCATATACTTGAAGAAGTCATTTTTCCCTAGCATTGCAATATTTTTTAAAAGATTATTTATTAGAAAGACAGAGTTTCAGAGAGGCAGAAGCAGAGAGAGAGAGAGAGAGAGAGAGAGAGAGAGAGAAAGAAAGAAAGAATGAGAATCTTCTATCCTCTGATTCACTCCCCAAATGACCACAGTGGCCAGAACTGAGCTGATCCAAAGCCAGGAGCCAGGAGCTTCTTCCGGGTCTCCCACATGGGTGCAAGAGCCCAAGGACTTGGACCATCTTCTACTGCTTTCCCAGGCCACAGCAGAGAGCTGAATTGGAAATGGAGCAGCCAGAACTCAAACTGGTGCCCATGTGGAATGCTGGTACTGCAGGCAATGGCTTTACTCACTGTGCCACATTGCAATATTAAATTGCACATCTTTTGTCTCTACTTTATTTTTCAGAGTATCCAAGAGGGCAAGCATTTGGATTAAAGTTTGTCACCACTCTGAATGCCTGAATCTTAGAGTGCCTGGTTTGAGTCCCAGTTACTCCACTTTGAATGTAGCTGGATGTTAAGGTGTACCCTTGGAGACAGCAGTGCTGTCTCAAACACTTTAATTCTTGCCATTCATGTTGGCTACCTGGATTTAGTTTCCAGCTGCCTGGCTTTGGCCTGGCCCAGCCCTCACTGCTGCAGGCATTTAGGAAGTGAACCAACAGATTTTCCTTAAATAAATCTGCTGCTTTACTCTCCAAATGGCTGCAATGGCTGGGATTGAGCCAGGCTGAAATCAGCAGCCCTGAGCTCTATACAGGTCTCCTACATGGGCAGAAGGGGCTCAAGTACTTGTGTGTTCCTCCCTGCTTTCCGAGGCACATTACCAGGGAGCTGCTTTGGAGGTAGAGCAGCTGGAACAGGAACTAGCACTTCAATATATGATGCCAGCCTTAAAAATAGCATCCTAGCCCACTGTGTTAGAACGCCAGCTCTGTGATGGAGAAGTTTATATGTGGAGAAAAATGTTTTCCTTTATGAAGGCATTTGGTGAAACTCCAAACCAAATATATCAGACAGGTCTCTGGCTAATTAAACATTTTCTTAAATTCAGATCCCTTGGTGGGGTCCTGAAACATCTCTGAGATTTATGTGCATTCAAATGCTATCATGCCAAACTACAAAACTATGGCATATCTGTTAAACACTTCTCTGTTGAAGTACTTGTAGCATTACACAGATAATCTTGGGTACTTCAATAAATGCACATCACAAAGCCACATGAAGGGTAAGTATATTACCGTGGAACAGAGAGTAAGCAGGTCCACCTGACTCCAAAGCTTGCCTCTGGCCAAAGGGCTCCCCACCCAACTCCTGCCCCATAACAGCCTCTCAAGTTTTAATTTTTATGTCTTCTTGTTAAGACACCTGGAGTACTTTCTGGATCAAGACAAGGCACAAATCAGAATGAAGTAAATTCTCTCCGTTTCCAGAGACAACAAGGCACAACAGAGCTTATAACAATCTTGAGATAGTTGATTATTCTTATATCAATCTTTGCTTTTACTTTTTGTCTTCTATTTTTCCTTTGAGCAGCAATACAACCTTTTTAAAAAGTAGGTGAACTTGATTTTCAGAACCATTTTAGGTTTATGGAATAACTGGAAAGATAGCAGAGTCCATGTATGTGAGACATCCAGTTTCCCCTGTTACTAGTATCTTCCATTTAGTGAGCAACATTTGTTGCAGTTAATTAATCAGTACTGATGCTTTGTTATCACTAAAACTTCAATCTTTATTAATATGGCCTTAATTTTTATACAGTTTCCCTTTTCTGTTCTAGCAGGAGCAACTAATACATTCTTTTTTTAAAAAAAGATTTATTTTATTCATCTGAAAAGCAGAGTTACAGAGAGGCAGAGGAAGAGAGAGTGAGCAAGAGCAAGAGAGAGAGAGTGAGATAGAGGTCTTCTATCCTCTGGTTCACTCCCCAGATGGCTGCAACAGCCGGAGCTGCACGGATCCAAAGGCAGGAGCCAAGATCTTCTTCCAGGTCTCCCATGGAAGTGCAGGAGCCCAAGGACTTGGGCCGTCTTCCACTGCTTTCCCAGGCCACAGCAAAGACCTGGATCAGAAGTAGAGCAGCTTGGACTCTAATTGGCACCCAAATGGGATGCTGGCACTGCAGGTGGCAGCTTTATCTGCTACGTCACTGCGCCAGCCCTCAATGAATCCATTCTTCATGTGGCTCCTAAAAATAATACCTGAGGTCATCAGTTGACATGAGAAGAGATGAGCTGTGTAGTATATCACATCACCCCTTACCAAGAGTATTGGCACACTGGAGGACAATCCAAAAATAAGAGTCGCATGGCCTTGTTAGTGGCAGCATGATCAATCGTCATGTCACCTGAGTCATCTCTTGGCAGTGACAACCTCTCAGACTTCTCTAGTTTTTGAAAATCTTTACAGTTTTGATGAGGATTAGTCAGACATTTTGGGAATGTTGGGAATGTCTCTGCACTGGGATTTGTCTGACATTTTTCTCTGACTAGACTGGAATGATGTGTTTTGGGGGCATAAGGGCCCATTCTAATGACATCCTGTTACAAGTACCTGTGAGCAGCATGATTTAGCACAGTTGGTGTGGACCCTGACTCAGGTACAACAGTAATTTTTACATTTTTATTTTTATTTGTTTCAAATGCAGAGAGACAAGGAGAGATCTTCCATCTGCTGTTTCACTTCCCAAATGCCCCCAGCAGCTAGGGCTGAGCTACATGGAAGCCAGGAGTTTGGACTGAAGCCAGATGTCACACATGTATGGCAGGGACTCAGCTGCCTGGGCCATGGTCTACTAATCTGTATTAGCTTGGAGCTGGAATCAGGAGTGGAACCAGTTCTCAAACTCAGTCTCTGACATGAGGTAGAGGTTTTCCAATGGATAGCTTAACAGTTGTGCCAAACGCCCATCTGACCATAGTACTATTTAAAACCTAAATTTTACGCTCTCTTTGATTTCCTACATTTTGTTCCTAAAGGCTATATTTGAACTCTGCCTCTTCATAAACCTACATGAAATGCCTGGGAGATATTACATTAACTAGCAGCAATTTTATTTTATTTATTTATTTTTTGCTGTCATAGAATTGACTCTTGAGGCTACACTTTGAATCTGTTTGAAGAGTCACTGGATTTAAGATGGATTCTATGAGGGGGAGTCTTCATTCTTGGAAAATTGATTTAAAAAGTAATATACTGTTTTGATGAATTTTTTGATACCCCTGGAATTATCTATTGTCTTTCTATGTCTCATTGATTCACATAGCATTATATATTTCAAATTCATTCATGTTGTTGCATATAGGAGGATTTCTTTCTTTTTAAAGACTGAATAATAGTTGATTATATATGCACACATGCATGCACATATACACATATTTACAATTGTTCTTTACCAATTCATCCATAAATTTACTGATTCCATGTTTGGTATCATAATAATGCAATGAATTTGAGAGTCCAGATATATTTCAACATACTAATTTCATTTTCTTTGGAGATATATAGATATAGATATACATTTACATATATGTAATCTCCAATAGTGCGATTGCTCCATCATATGAGAGTTCTACTTTTAATTTTTTGGGGACCCACCCATTCTGTTTTCTATCATGGTTGCAAAAGCTGGATTCATAGAAGTAGAGAGGTGCCACCATTGTGGCAGAGCAGGTTAAGCTGCTGCCACTTGTGATGCAGGAATCCCATCTTGGAATGCTGACAGGAATCCCAGCAATTCTGCTTCTAATCCAGTTTTCTACTGAAGGCCTACTAATGCTTGGGCCCATGCTGCACATGTGGGAAACCCAGATAGAGTTCCTGGTTCCTGGCTTTCGCCAGGCCCAACCCCAGCCACAGATTTTGTGGTACTTTGTAGAGTGAACCAGCACTTACACAGTCTCTCTCTTGCTTTGTCTGTGAGTCTTTGTTTCAAATGAATGAATGAATGAATATGTGAGTAAATAAATATTAACAGAGGAGAGGTAACAATGGTTACAAGGGGCCTAGAGGAGGTAGGAAATGGGGAGATATTGATCAAAGGGTTTTAAAAGGTACACACTTTCAGTTATAAAATGTTCTGAGGCTCTAAGGTGCCACATAGTGACAGTAGTTAATGATATTGTATTATATATTGGGAATTAGGAATTAAGAGTTCTTATCATATGAAAAATAGCAGGTAACTATGCAAGAGGATGTGTTAATTTCACTGCGATAATCATTTCAGATTGTGTACATGGATCATCACATGATTTACCTTAAATATATACAATAAAAATTTATTAACAATAATTGTATATATTACAAGGTACAGTATAGCACTTTAACACATTGTCAATTATACCTCAGTAAAACTGGGAGAACAGATGAATTCTATTAGCAGTGTGTTGTAGCATTTGTTTCATTTTGTGTTTGCCTAGGATGAGGCATCAGGCGATGTGGATTTTGCTCCCCATTCATAACAAGAGGAACAATATACAGGTTTCCAGCCCCTTGTTATAGTACGTCATGTTTACATAGGACTTAAGTTTTAAAGTGCTTTCATAAGTAAAATGACCCTGTCCCCAAAACAAAACGTTGCTTAATTAATGAAAGAGGGAGTGAGTAAATGTATATTTTCCCAGCTCAGGGCAATGCAATGAAGTTGAAAAGGTGAAGATTTTTAGATTCAGAATGAACTGTTTTGATTCTTTTATCTACAGTTTGCTGACTCTGGTATCTTAAGTTTGTGAGTTAATTTTCATGGGATCTGTTTCATGTTGGGTGGCCAGTATAAGGGATTGAGCTCAAGGCAATAGTGGCTGTAGTAAAAAAAATAATGCTGAGGTGACATTCTATACTTTGTTTTTTAAATTTTTGTTTATTTACTTTCATTTTATTTGGAAAATGGAAAGGGAGAGGGAGAGAGAGACAGAGATCCTCCATCCACTGATTCTCCACTTATATCCTTGCAGCAGTCATATCTGGACCAGATAAAAGCAAGAGTCTGGGACTTCACCCAGGTTCATTACATAGGTAGTTGGAACTCAGGTACTTAATGACATCACTTGCTGCCTTCCAGGGTGCATATTAGCAAGAAGCTGGAACAGAAGTGAAGTAGCCAGACCAGGGCATTCGAAGATGTGACTTAAATCAATATAACAATTACCTACCCTGATATTCTGTACCTTTGTCTGTATATCAAATTGGAGTATTAAAACATAGAATACTATATGCCTACATGGATGCGGTAAATGAGTGATTGCAATTCCCTTTAAAATACCATTAACACTAAATTCTGAAAAGGAACTATGTATCATCATCATCACCATCATCATCATCATCATCATCATCACCATCACCACCACCACTTGACAAAGGAGAGAACTGAGGCACACGGTTTCGGTAAATTGCCGCGGGGAGGACCTGGGATGTTCGGTCAGTTTTATCTGAATTTTGAACCTGTACACACAGCGTTTTGTTATAATCATGCACCTTTTCCTTTTCTGGGGGAGAATTCCCTGTTTCATGTAGCTGAAGTGCTCAGCTTGGAGACTGCTTTGAATATGAAACAAAGCTATCACTTTTAATGACTCAGCTGACTCTAGTCTGAAGTATACCAGATCCTTTCTAGAAGAGCTGAGGGGAACTAAAAATTCCCTAAAAATGGAGATCACTTTGTTCTTCTAAAGAAAAGCTCACTTTATAGCCACACTGTGGAATCCCACTGGGGTTTGTTTTACTTCCTCTGCCCTTTATTTCTTACATTAAGGGAAAGACATAATTGCTACGATTTATGCATGAAATGTTTCCTCAGAGATTTCAAACAATTTTGCAGACTTTCTTAACCTCCCAAGCTACCCTTTGGGGTCCCTCCAGGTTGTGTCTCATGACAGAAGGAGTTTGCTACGCAGCCTGTAGAAACACATTCAGCCATTGCTCCACTATATCATGTATATAGAAACACATTCAGCCATTGCTCCACTGTATCATGTATGTAGAAATATATTCAGCCATTGCTCCACTGTACCATATACATAAGAGATTGGGGGTGGTGGTGAAAGGATCTTCAGCTATTAGATCATCTGGTTTGTCCCAACATAAGATTGTTCCAAGGTGGGTATCTCAAGTGTTATGAATGACCACCAACTTGGAGAACTCCCCAACTGCTCCCTTGTACAGCAAGAGCTATCAATGGAATAGGTATTGTTTCCTTTTTTAGAACAACCATGGCAAACTTGCTGGATGAGGATAAGAAAAACAGAGATTACCACTCTGTGCACTTTGTTAAGACTGAGTTCTGCTGATTTTATTATCTAGTGCTAGAGTAGGTGCAGACACCTCATCTCCTAGCCAGTAGAGGGAGGGCAGAGTTGAAGAAAGAAGAAAAATTAGTAAGAGACATGTGAAAACATGGACAAGGATCCCATTCACCCTTTCTGCTTTATGTTCAGTGTTACCCTCATCCATCTCCTAACACAACTCTCATTCCTTTGCTTGTACTTTATTGTAACTGAAGATTTAGTCCATTCAGACAGTGGTAAAATTGGTTGCATTTTCTCTTTTATTGCATTTGCAGTGGGTGTACAACATATCTTCATTAACTCTCTGTGACATTCAGAATAGCTTGAGATAAAAAACACACTCAATCAAACAGGAGAAACAATCCCCCTCCCTCCCATTTCCAATCCCAAGCATACCCTAGGGCATGTATTAATTACAGAAGATGAATGCTGGACCTTCATTCTCAGCAGGGGACTTGGAATTGTATTGCTCTGTTGAGTCAGAAGATGGTGTTCCATCTTGCAAAATGGTGATGGAGTCTCCATTTCTTGGAGAAGTTCCAGCAAGCATTGCATTCTGTTACTGAGTGCCTATGCTGTATCTAAGATCCTTAGAAGTTTTGCATGACCCTAACCTCATAATGTACACACTTACCCTACAAAAGGCATTACTGGCCCCCATTGCTGAGTGAAGAAACTGATAAAACACAATTATATCCCCGGCACAATAGGTGGCTTCCCACATTCCAACACTGTGAGGGGATGGTCTCAGTGTTCAAAGTGATCTTGTGTCTAGAAAGACACTGCCTTGATTCTCCAGTGTTGAAGCCTACTGGAAAATAAGAAGAGGATTCTTTTAAACCCTGTTTGTGTACCAACACTTGGAGCAAGAGTCCCAGACTACAAACAGGACAGAGCTTGTTTGGCTCCTCATACCAAGTGAGGATTGTTGCTGGCTATCCAGAGAGGAGCCAATGCTCAGGGGCAGTTAACCTTTTTTGCTTACCTGTCAAGTTGCACAAGTATCCACCACAGGTGTCCTTTTCCTCTCACTCTTGTCCTGCCTCATCTGAGCATGTATCACCATTTCATAGGTTAAGCTGATGAGATAGGAAGAGTGCAGAAGAGCAACTAACATTTACCAATGAATTTTCTTGGGAATACTAGTCTTAGTGCTTGGTTTCCAAATAACACATTTAAAAAATTAAAAATATCCTCCCCCTCCTCAGTTCCACTAAATATTTCAAGAAGCATATGCTTTTTGAAGGTTTTAAGATGTTGTGCTGAAAAAAATAGAGCAAGAATTAAAGAGAAAAACATGTTTACTTGCACCATATTGTCTTCCACCACCACCACCACCACCACCCTTCTTCTTATTATTATTTTATTTTTGCCCTAGAAACACCTGCTCACATCCTTTGGAACTATAGCTTTCCAGTGAGCACCCTGGGAATCTCTACACCAATGACTTTTCTAAGCTACCTACAAAAACTTACAGATTTGCCAGAGATATATACTTTCTTCCTCTTGGGAACCCTGTATCTCTATCTTTATTGCTGTTTTGGCTTTTAGATTAAAGATAATAAACAAATGGAGGAAGATATATAAACAAATAAAAGTAAGAAATATTTCCTACCTTATTCTTTTCACCAGTCTCACTTATCTTCTCTTATTACAAATAAATATAAGCTCTTATATACAATTCAAATGCAACACAAATGTAGAACCATATGACCTGTGTTGTGTTGTAACAGGACTCAGTTTTCTCAGTGCAGTGTGCACTCTCTTGTAAGAGGCAAATAGCCCAATTACTTTCACATTGTAAATCTTTAGGGAAGGTGGGTTGAATGTGTGATGAATTCTATCATAATTAATTTTATCCATTCAACTATGAGTTTCCTATGGACACAGACCCAAATATTGCTCATCTTCATTCCACCACATGTAGCATAGCGTAGAGTGCATTGTAGACATTCAAGCAATATTTGTTTGTTACAAGAACTCATCTTTTATTGACACTGCTGGATAGCCCTTGAGGAATGTATCTTCTCTTCAGCCAGCAGCTGTGTTTATGTGCCTCTGTTGCCATGTACTCACTATTACTTAATAAAGAACTCGGTATCTGTATCTATTAAATGGCACTAATAATGCTACTTTCCAGGGATGTTCTTAGGCTCACATTAGGAATGTTTGTATATGTGCTTTGTAAATTCTAGAGGACTACTCATGTTGGTTATTTTCCTGATTAGATAAAGGTATCTATTTTTTAGGTGAGCCAAACTTATTTTAGTGAGGAAGCATTAACTAAGCATTTTCCTATTCCCGGCTAGTAGGAGATAAAGCCATAATGATGAATGATGTGGTGCATGGTGAGGGTCATGAGTGGGTAAGCACAGGATGCTTTTGGATCACAGGAGAGGGACGCTTTCCAGTGGCACTGATGTTGCAGGTGCAAGAGATAAAGGTGCATGTTTAAAGGAAGGGCCATTCTAGGCAGAAAGAATTTAATAAAAATACATAGGGATGGATGGTAATGGGAAATACATACACATGTAGGGAATTAACCAATTCCAATAAGGGTGCTGTAAACACAGTCCTGTGATAAACTAACCATTACTTACATTACATAAAGTCATGCACATTTGGAGAGAAGAAAACAGAGGACACTCTGCCTCCTGTCTGTCATGTGACAGAGCGTGCACCCTTTCCCACTGACTCCATGTGTCTTCCTGGTAATCAGAGAATGGAAGTCATCTGATGAGGAACTCATAGCTAGTGAAGGCCAGGACCAGGATTACCATGGCAATGTAGACCAAATGAACCTGTTGATCATACTTCCCACCTTTACACATTTCTCCTCATGTACCATGAACTGAACAAAGGGAAGTGATGGGAATGTTTTACCTGCCAGAAACCCTTCTTATGTGGTAGGTTAGTAAAAGGGCCAAGTTAAGTCTATTGTGGCTGCTGTGGAAGTAGGGTCTGAAGCCTAGCTGACTGGCTGCAATTAATCACAAGGCAGCAAAGAAAGAGCCCATGCTGCTAGAACACCCAAGAGACAGAGGTTTAGATGTTCTAGCAACTCACATTTGCAACTCGGTGTCTCTGAAGGAGTTTTGGAAACTCCAGAGCTCAGCAAAGATTCTGAGGCTTGGGAGCTTTGTCCTTTTGGACACCTTACCCCAAAGAGCTCTCCAAGCCCCTGACATTTGGGGGATTGTCAGAGCTTTGGGCTGCCAGAGAAAGGCCTTGTCTCAGAAGCCAAAGTCATCAACAGAAAGTGAATTGAATGAGCAGGTTTTGCAGTGCCTGGAAGAAAAACTGTTTCAAAAATCTGTTTTGACTTTTGTAGTCATTGCCTTTCCCTCTGGCCCCATAATTGAGTGGGGCTGGCGATACTTATTCACCTCTTAGTCTATGGTTGAGTCACCCCCTCCTTCTCACCAAGTGTTATGAGTATGCAGAGGGAAGGTGTTTATTGAGCAGTCACACACCATTTGAGGGTGGTAGTAGTGTTGGGGGTTACAGTTATTCTCCCCAAGCAAATTCCAGAAAGGTCTTATTCTTAGCAACTAAGAAGGGAAACAACAGCCCATATGTAACCTACGTAGGTGACTTAGTCTTGCATTTGGTGGGGAAGAATGTGGGGGTCCTATCTGCACAGCAACTACGTTAGCCAGTCTCCTTCCATTTATTGAGATTTCTTTGATAGTTTAGCAAATAATATGTCTATGAAAGTACCCAGCAAATGCTTGCCAGAGCCTGTCACTCTATTATTTTCATGCTTGTAAGTTCTGTATTTTCTCTTACATCCTCCCTCTCTTTCTCTTTACCTCATTCCTTTCCTCTGTTTGCAAAAGCTACATTCCAAAGAGGCTCTTTCATGCAAGGATCATATGTGAGAATAGTGATGTTTGTGGATGATGCAATGAATCTAATCAAATTATTATTTCCTAGGCATTACACAGTTAATAAGAAACACCTTGGAATTTCATAGTTACCATACACTTTCCCCACTCTCTTCAGGTTCAGTACCTGAGTCTATCCTTACTCCACTTTTGTGAAATAGGTAAATATTATCCCCATTTTACTGAAGCTAAGATCCAAGAACAGATACAAACTGAAAATACCCCTCATGTTTTCTTCTGGCTCCTTTTAAAAAACTTATGTGGTCCTTGAATTTAATTTAAAGTACATTCACCTGTTTACCTGGCACCACTACTGTGATATTACACAGGTCCTTCAAACACAGCGTATCCCAAACAGACATTATCACCTTATCTCTCTAGAGTTTTGCTGGGTACATTTATTCCGTGGAAAACCCCTGCTATTCATAGAATCATCCAAGCCATCCAGCCTTTTCTTTCCATCTGTATTCCCACATCCAATCAGGTCCCACTCTCTACTTATGATCCTTATAATAAATACGGATCACTCTCACTAGGCATGCTCCTAGCACTGCCTTGTGAAGGCCTTTAGTTCCAAATGGACAAAGAAATTAGTTCTCATTCTTTCTTTAAAGCCAATGATTTAGGGCAGTGCTCAATACTCTTCTCCATCATATGCCTCCACCAATGATTGCCTCATTAAAAGTGTTCATGTAACTCAAGCAACTCCCATCACTCTAGGGAGGACTGCAGAGTTTACAAGGTACATCACTGTCTCATTTCTTTAAGAGGGAAACAGAGGCCAGAGGGTGAAAGTATATGCCTAAAGCCACTCAGCCAGAAAACTACAGAACAGGAGTCCATGTCTCTGGATTCACCATTCTTTTCTCTATTAATTTTTCCTTTTACAAAAAAAGATATATTTTATTTATTTTAAAGACAGAGTTACAGAGAGAGGTTGATCCAGAGAGAGAGAGAGAGTTCTTCCATCTACTAGTTCACACCCCAAATGGCCACAATGGCCAAAGCTGAACAGATCTGAAGTGTACAGCAAGGAGCTCCTTCCAGGTCTCCTATGCGGCTACAGGGACCCAAGGCCTTGGGCCATCTTATACTGCTTTCCCAGGCCATAGCAGAGAGCTGGATTAGAGGTGGAGCAGCCAGGATGCCAGAGCTGCTAGCCAGGGATTTAACCAGCTGCACCACAACACCGGCCCCTCTATTAACTTTCCTAACTTATCTGTGTATATTCAAGGTTGAAAGGCAAAAAAAAAAAAAAAATGAATTCCATCTATTCTGGATTCAGAGGCTGTTAGTACCTCAATAAGCTTTTGAGGAGCCTGGAAATTTGTGCATTTTAAAGGATGGGATGTTCCATTAATTGTGGAAACAACAGTATGCTTTTCATTTGACTTGTTTTTGCAGTCAATGTTGAATGTCCACTTTTTTCCATTACATTTGTAATCTCCCCGTCAGAGAAGAAAAAAACCTAAAAGAAAATAAAAGAGAAAAAAAGGAATGAAAGACATCAGGATAACCCCATTGATGTTGGTGTGGTAGATGGTTGGGTTTAAACTTGTCACTTGTTGACTCAGGCTTCCAGTGTCCTGTCTCTGAAGCATGTTGCTATTGCATTTTAAATGGTAGGAAAATTAGAGCTCTACATAAGATTGTTCATACTTTTATTTCCTTGGGTGTTCCTGAATGGCACACAAGGTTGGAAAGCAATGCTGTGCATTTGACCCTACTGAAAGGCCTTTATGCTCTGAAGAAGAAATTACTCACTGCCATCATGTTATGAGTCTAAATCTGGCTGTGCAGTTATAAATCTCAGACATTTGGAGGCCATAAAACATATCAAGGAAGAATACTGAGTTTACAAGAAATCCACATACCAATTTAGCGCAACTTCTTCTTTTCATAAAGGAGAAAATGGGAGGGCAGAATAGGAAAGTGATATGTCCCAAGGTTATAAACTGAGTTTTTGACAACACAAGAATGGGTATCTCTGTTTCCTAGTTAGATTTTAATGATAATGTGAGCCTTCAGAGGGATTCAGTGTCATCATGGTTGATTACAGAGGCTCCACCATGGACAGGATAGGACTTGGTCCTTTCTTTTCTATTGTTTTCCATGTGAAAATGTAATGTAGGAGTCCTTGCCTGACATCCTATCATTTCTGTGGATAGTGTCGCTTCTCAAGACTTACTCTGCCTCACTTCCATTGTCTTACTCTGTCTTTGCCTCTTCCTTCATTATGACTGTAACTTCCCCTTTATACTGGATTTTCTTAATGGAGCTGCACTAGTTGCATCATTAAAATTCAACATCATTCAAAATCAAGGGCCTGAGAAATTTCACATATTTATACATTTTTGGAATTTCTATCCCAGGGGATGAGGAAGGAGAGAAAAGGAGATATAGGTGGGGAAATAGGAAAAGTAAATATAAGATGGTGATTTCTGACCTATCCACCACTTCACAAGAATGTCCATTTTATCACTAGTTTATGAGTTTATGGAGGATGCCTTAAAGAACTTAGACAGAGCACCTATATATCAGAGTAGTTATTCAAGGTTGAGATAGTAGGAAAGGTGTCTGATCTTGATGTGTGTAGTCTTTCCCTTTCACTGTATTATACTGGTTGTAGTGTTCTCCAAAGGGAGCTAATTAACTCTACAACATTCCCAGTTAGTATCACCGGACACCTCCAGAAACCCCTGCAGCAGGAGAGCAGGATCTGACAGAGGTAATTCATCCTAGCCCGTGCCCTTGGGAAGGTCCAGAGAGTAGGCTATCTGCTGTTTCAAGCCACTGTATTCTAGGGCAATTAGTAATGCAGCAAGTCAGGAGATGATATGATTGAAAGGTCCTGGAACTACTAGCCCAGATCATCATCTTAAACAGATCTGAGATATGTCAATTATAATGGGAAGCTTTTTACATATCCCAAATGCAAAATCACAGAGCTGTTAAGTGAAACCCCTGAAGAATAACTTTAACAGCTCTTACATTTAAATTCTGTGTGTTGTCAAAACATTAATGTGTCTGCTCCTCTATTCAACTGTTGTTCTTTCTCTAATTTTCTACTTTTTCCTCTCCCTCCCCTATATTTCTACAAAACTTCTTAATCTTGATCATTGATAATGGATTGACCCACATCTCTCACCTTCATTGCCAAAACTAAGAAAATGTTTGGAAAGAAATATTGGAAGCAGCTTATAATGCTTTGAAAACTAAGCGTAAAAGCTTGAATGTCTCTAGTGAAGAGTAATACCATACTTTTGCCCAAAACAATCCTCACCCTACCGTCCATACTACAGTTTCTCATTTTTCTACCTTTCGCTATTTATTTTGTTGTTTTTTTTAAGATTTATTTATTTATTTGAAAGTCAGAGTTATACAGAGAGAGAAGGAGAGGCAGAGAGAGAAGTCTTTCATCCACTGGTTCACTCCCCAAATGGCTACAATGGCCGGACCTGCACTGATCCAAAGCCAGGAGACAGGAGCTTCTTCTGGGTCTCCCACGAAGGACTTGGGTCATCTTCTACTGCTTTTTCAGGCCATAGCAGAGAGCCATATTGGAAGTGAAGCAGCCAGGACTCGAACTGGCGCCCATATGGAATGCTGACACTGCAGGCGACAGCTTTACGCTCTATGCTACAGCACTGGCCCCAACTTATGCTATTTAAATCTAGCAGGAAGAACAGTTAAAACAGAAAATATAGTCTATGGTTAAAGTGCTTAGATGAGGGAGAGAGTGTTTATATATACGAGAGGCCTTTGCATTTCTTGAGAATGGTTCAGGAAAGACTCCTCAGAAAATGGCATCTTAGATATGGAAGATGAGAAGGGCAATACAGGAAAGGAAGATGAGATGATCTCTGCAGAAGAAGCCAAATACAATGGCTAGCAGGCAAGAGAGAATCTTGTGCTCCTTAGAAGTCAATATGAGTTGATAAATAAAGCACTTAGAATATAGCATAGTACAGTAGTCATCATCTAAGTTAATCCAACATGATTCTAGTCTCCTAGTATTTATTAACATACTTGCATAGTTTCCTCCTGCACTAAATAGTGGAATCTGTGTAACCAGTTTATGTTGGAAATAATAATATATGATTTTCAAGGCTAGGTCAAAAAAGACATGCAGAATGGGCCATGTGCTTTTTGGATCACTCACTCTGGGGACACTGGTTGCCAAGTCACAGAGATACTCAAGTAGTCTTATGGGCAGGATCATATAGGGGAGAACTGAGACCTACTGCCAATAATGAGTACTCACTTGACAGTTGTGTGAGTCAGCTACATTGGATAAAGATCTCCCAGCTCCAGTCAAACCTTCAGATGACTTCAGCCCAAGATACAACTTCATGAGAGAATTTGAACCTGAACTCCCTTTTGCAAGCCACTCCTGGATTCCTAACCTGCAGAAACTTATGTGCGATGATAAATATCTGTTGTTTCAAGTCACTGTATTCTAGGACAATTTGTTATGCAGCAATATGTAGCTGACACAAGTAGAAACAGGGCATGCACTAAGGCTCGATCAGTTTGCATGAGGTAAACCACATAGGTAATTGTAGGTCCTGTTAGTACTTTAGCTCAAGAACAACAGTGAGTTGTTAAAGGGTGTCCAGCAGAGGAAAGATGACGTTAACTGTGTTCTTAAACTTCTTTCTCTTGCACAGTGCTGAACACAGAGTTTTACACTAGGTAGACTAGTGTGGGATCTCAGTAGAAGAACAAAAAGAAGATTTGAGACTTCCAGACTAAGTTAAATGGATGGAGTGCAGCAAGTCCCTACTCTATACCAAATCCATATTTATGGATAAATAAAATGAAGTGCCTGTTGTCAAGCACGTTCAATACAATCTCTTTATAATGTGAGTGTATGGGAGAGGTAGAACATCTGCCTAACAGACCTGTCATAATATAACATAATTTTTCCATATATATATATATGTATATATATATATATATATATATATATATATATATATATATATGTTCTTGGTGTGGGAGTTGGAGTAATGATTTGACCCCAAAATGTCAAAATATGTGAAGTAAAAACTGTATAATTATATGATCTTAGAGGCAGGAGAAGCAATTTAGTCTCCAATGCTGGCTTCATCTATTTAGAAGCTAATGACAGTAACAACAAATTTCTTAGTATTAATTGTTTTAGGCAATTTGGGAGCACCTTTATTTATATAATCTGACTTGTTCTTAAAGCAGGTCTTATTATCATTACTTTTTTCATAAATAACAAAATCGAGGTTTAGAAAACCTGCTTTACTGTTGACAGATTCTACTGTGAATAAGAATGCCTGGCAGACTTTGTCACAATAAAGATTTTTGAATTGGTAAGTCCAGGGCAGGGCCCACACATTTGCATTTCTAGCAAGTTCTCAATATGACCTAGGTAAACAATCTAAATCTCAAGGTAGGAATGTTTCAAATAAATATTTTAAAAAAGAAATCAGCCTGGGAGTCAGAAATCTGCATTTTAATATTGCTTCTGCAAGTAATCCTTTTGTGTCTTTATCACCATCTGCAAAAAGGAGAATGTGGAATGACCAAATATTATCCTTGTTCTCTTTCAAATTATAAATTATAATGATTAACTTCAGAAGGTGCAAGTAAAACCTTGGATTCCAAAGGAGACAGGCACCAAGTATCTCACATCCAAGAACCAAACTGGCAATTACGTTTCTTTCTACGAGCAACAGTAGGGAAACCATAATCAGGGGTGTTAGAAAGAGAACCAGAGGTGATGACAGAGGATTCTAATTTGTTACTCACTTTTCTAGGGCAGGATGTATTTTTCTCAAAAGCCAGCAGAGATGAAAGATTCACAGATGGATGGTGGCAATTCATGCCACCTTGCCATTCAGTTCAGAATGTACTGAGTTAATACTCTTGGCCAACTCTTACAGTCCCATATTCCTGATTCACAAATATGAATTATAGGATCTCTGCTGTCCTGCTGATATTATATTCTTTCTCATGTTCTTTGGGTAAATTTGTTTGTGCCTGTGTTCTCAGCTGAGATGGTATCCCATAATTTTTTCCACCAATAATCCTTAGTGATTTGTAGAAGATGGGCCCTAAAATGCTGCCATCTATCACATGGAGACCAAGTTTCCATTTTGATGATAAACCACAAGAATTTTAGAAGCAATGGGCCAATGTTTATGGAGGTTTCTTGTTAATATTACTCATGATATATTTTCCCCCTGTTACTCCAAATCCGTATCCCTTGCAATGACTGGAAAGAGTGTGTATTGTCTGAGTGGAGTGGAGTGGAGTTTCTGTAAAGGAAGAGCCATGGGTAAATGAGGCATCCTGGGTCTGTACGCAGCACTAGGAATGTATTCAGATTATAAAACTACAGGATCAGCAATCCTGCAGAGGCAATCACTCTAATATCAGACTTTAGAGCTAAGAGAAAGGGGGAGAGTGTCTTATGCTTATCAAACACCAACTATGTGTCATGTACAAGTTCTCAAGTAATCATTGACTATCCTTAAATTAGAGAAGCTATTATTAACTCCTCTGTAGGGAAATTAAATTAGACTCTAAGAGTGTAAGTAACTAGCCCAAACACAGGCAGCAAGTATTGTGGGACCAGTAGTTCAATGAGGCTTTGAGATCTAGAGTGTTTCACCACTGCTGGTTTGGCTACTTATTTGCTAAGTGACAATCTTATTTAGTTAACCTGATGGAGCTTCCACTTCTTTATGTATTAAAAAAAAAAGAAGCATAGGATTGTTCTAGTGTATTATCTTTGAGTAAACGGTGTATTTGGCAAATAAATAAGAACTTTAAAAACTGTAACTTTTAAAGTTGTCAGCTTACTTGACACATTGATCAAAATACTACTTGTGTTACCCGCGTCCCATACCAGAGTACCTGGGTTCAAGTCCCAGCTCTTCTCCATATTCCAGCTTACTGATAATGTGCACACCATGAGGCAGCAGGTAAAGGTTCAAGTGCTATCCACTTATGTGAGAAATTTGGATTGAATTTCCAGCTCCACATTTCTGCCTGGCCCAGCCTCAGCTGTTATGGGCATTTGGAGAATGAACCAGTAGATGGGAATTGTCTCTCTCTTTCTCTCTCTCTTCCTTTCAAATACATAAATAATTATTTAAAGTTATCAACATCATCATTAGTACAGCATGTTCCTACCTTTAAACAAATGAATAAATATATGAAATATTACAACAGTGCCAACATAGAGGAAGATAGAATGCCTGAATTTTATGCTGAGATATGTTTTGAACCTGATCATTGAGTTGGCCCTCAAACCTTCACATGCTCCTCAGAACATAGTGGACACCTTTCTCCTCATTCTCCATTACTCTTTCCTTCAGTAGGTTTGCATAAAGCATCCTTGCCTTCTCTTTTCTCTGAATATATCTTTCTCTAGAGAAGAGTGATCTGCAGAGACAAGAGGCATGGTGAGGAGGTTGTACACAGCTGATCAGATTCATGGAAGAATGTGAGGGCATGCGTAGTTTAAAATACTGCCCAGAATTATCTAAATTTGGTTTCTTGAGCTGCTAGTGTTGAATAAACTTGAATTCTGCAAAGCTGAACCATATAGGGTAAGAGTTCCCATGGAGATCATCTAGTATCCTTGGTTGATTTTACAGATGAATCTTAGACATAGGGAAAAGGACTTCCACCAACCAGAGAGTGGAGGCATGGCTGTTCTCTGGACTGTCAGACTTGTTCTGACACACTGTTACCTCAGTCCCTATTTTGTCTTCTGCTTTAAGATTCATCATAGTGACCTCAAGGATTTTAACTTGTCACTTTTGTCTTTGTGCTCTTTACCTCCTAGTTCCTGCCTTAATAGTTCCAAAGTACAGTCACATTTTTAAATCCACTTCGAAGCCTTCTAACATTTCCCCAAAGCAGGTTACTCTGTTTTTCCAATCTTGAATTTCAACCCTGGAACATTCTCTAATAAGAACTCCACTGAGTGAAGTCAAGCAAAAACAAATATGTTCCAGACTTATAAAATTAATATCTCTGTGTGTGCTTTTAAAGTGTGTGTTATTGTATGTACACACATGCACACACACACACACACACACACACACACCACAGAAATGTACTGCTTACCAGCCACTGACTTGCTTTCTAATAGTGGGCAAATGGGGCAATATTTACCATATCAAATTTTAAGATCTTAAAAATGAGCTTAGTGAGATTATCCCAAATTTTCTTCTTACACTACAATTCAAGATGCTTTCAAGTTAGTTACTGTATTTGTGATTCGCTATTTCTAACTCATTATTTCGGTTGTCTGTTGTATCAGCCAATTTGGCTACCATATGCAGCTTAACCAAATAGTCTACACTTTAGGGAGTCCCATTTTTTGTAGAATTATGTTTTTTGGGGGGGAATAACTTTAGAAGTCTCGTGATCAAATGCCTTGGATAAATAGAAATCAATACATAATAAAGCAAATGAATTAATGCTGCATCTTATTTGGAAACCTTTATATTTTCACTGGTGGTGTAGCTCACCCACCCCATTTCTGGAGATCAAAAGCTCCTTCTTTGTACCAAGGGGAAAATCAGGTTTTAGAAATCGCCACACTTTCCCCACCCTCCCTCAGAATAGGCAGCTGCTTCGGCTTCTTGGATCTCGGCAATTGCATTCTCTCTTTGTCCCTGAGGTGGTCCATGGGAGGACCCAGGCTATTGTCTGAGGCGCCAATCTTTGTTGGGTTCTGGAGAAAGGGCTGCTAAGGCAGACATGAGGCCGGCTTTTAAGTTTTCCCGCCTAGAAAACTCTATTGAAGCGTTTTGTGTGGTTACTTGTGGGGGTCAGGCTTCTGATCTGACCCCTCTCATCCCTGGGTAATTAGGGCATGCAGAACAGCACCTCCTCCCTGGCTAATTGGCTGTCTCAATGAACCTTTCAGAGAGGAAGTTTGTCTATGACTCACTTGCCCTCTGTGGCAAACTTCAGGCCCCAACACATTCATCTCTGTCTATGTGATGGGATGGAGCCTTAGGAAGTGATTAGAACTAGATTCAAACACACCCCTGATTGCCCCATTAGGAATGAGGCCATTAACTCTTTGAGAGCTGTTTACCACCCTGGTGGGAAAACGATTGCAACCAAGGATGAATTTTCAGACTTGGTGACACTAACATATTTACAACTAATTCTTAGGAAGTATGGTAGTTTCTGGTCTATACCTAGGAATCAGTTAGTATGGTAAAAAATAACACAGAGTCTGGTCTGAACACCTGACGAAACGATGGGAAGATGCCAGAGAAAGGAGTTGAAGTAGAAAATAGCTCTTTTAATAAATCATGCTACAATAGTGGTGGATTTAGGGAAAAGGGAGGCAATAGGAATTCAGCTCTACGTCTGTCATTATGGTCACATAGTGCTTACTGAACTTTGTGTAGTTTAATTCAAGGAAGCAAGTGTGAATGCTGCTAAATAGCCCCAGACATAAGAACTCCCTAGACACGATCATGCATACTTCCCTCAAGCCAGAACACTCCATCTGGAAATGGCCACACTACATTTCCTGCTGGGGAGAGTAAGAAGGATTTGTAGCAGCATCCAGTGCCGACAAATTAGGTCTTGGTTTTGTAGGTCATCACTTGTTTTTCATGAATGATTTACCTCCCAGTTTCCTGGCCAATGCCCAGGTCACTCATGGTTTCTCGCTTGAATCTTCCCTGACAGGTTGTGACTTTTAGGAGTTCTTAAGTGGTGACTTGTGTTAGCAAGGAACACTAAATGTTAAAAAATATAGGCAAACTTTAGGCTGTTGGTGCTGGCTACTTCAGGGTAGCTGGGGCGGGGAGAGGGGGGAAGAAAGCGTAAGAAAGTGGAAGAACACTTAGAGTTCGTGGCAATGCAAGAAGTTTTTAATTTTGAAAATGTGAAAAACACTTTTAAAAGGAAAAATGTGTTTATATGTTTTTCATAAAGAGAACATGCAGCTTAGCTTTTGTTTGTCTTGGCTTTTTTACTCAATACATCTTGTGTCACATGGACTAATAAGCCTGAGATTTTGTTAATGAAAACAACTTTTGTTTAAGGGCTGATATAAATAAACCTTTTTATTTTTCATATTGAATCTCAGCTCTACCAATTATCAGCCATATCATTTGGGGCAACTTGTTTATTAAATTTCATCAAAGATCCAAGATCTTGGTCTGATAAATGGAGAAAATATTAGTAAATAACAGTGTTTTGTCATGTGGATTTTCAATGGACAAGACATGTCCACTGTCCTGCATAGCACAAAGCATCAACTGATAACGTTGTCAGTCAAGGTATTGTTGGTGTGAGAGAGAGTTAGTAGCCCAAAGCCAGTGACTCAAAGCCTACTGCCCTCAGATAGGAGCCTTTCATCTGGTACTATCACTGATCATCACAGCCATCTCAGGCATTAAACAAGGCATATTTGCTTTAATTTCTTTATTTTAGATAGCAAGAATTAAATATTTTAACATTGGTTTGAAGGCCAGCGCCGCAGCTCAATAGGCTAATCCTCTACCTTGAGGCGCCGGCACACCAGGTTCTAGTCCCGGTCGGGGCACCGGATTCTGTCCTGGTTGCCCCTCTTCCAGGCCAGCTCTCTGCTGTGGCCAGGGAGTGCAGTGGAGGATGGCCCAAGTGCTTGGGCCCTGCACCCCATGGGAGACCAGGAGAAGCACCTGGCTCCTGCCATCGGATGAGCGCGGTGCGCCGGCCGCAGCGCGCTGGCCGCGGCGGCCATTGGAGGGTGAACCAACGGCAAAGGCAGACCTTTCTCTCTGTCTCTCTCTGTCACTGTCCACTCTGCCTGCCAAAAAAAAAAAAAAACCAAACAAACAAAAAAACAAACAAAAACATTGGTTTGAATAGTTCACAATTCTCCACAGCCTAACTAATGTTATGTATTCTCTAGAATCCTGCTACTTTTCTCAAGTGAAACAAAAAAATGATGATTGTGGGGTTGCACAGATGATTTTTTCTTCTAAAGGTGTAAGCATTAGGATTTTTCACACTATGGGGCTTTACCAAATTGGATCCACTGGTGGAAGAGGGATTTGATCTCTTCTAGATCAGAAGCTCCTTGAGGGCATATACTGGGGACTTACAAATGCTCGTGGAACAAGGGAGTTAAAACAAAACTGTTTTGGTGCAAAAAATTTTGAAATCCATGCAGTTTTTTCATAGTGTGCATTTCCAGAAGCTTTTAAAGACTGATCCCCCAGTATTGCTTATCTATTTTACAGAGTTTTCAAATGAGAAATAAAGACTGTTTGAATAGTGAAAACAATATTGTAAACATTAATATAGAGGGTTGTCCCACGTAGATTTTAAATGTCAATGGTGAGACAATCTCAGTTGATTCTTACAGCCCTAGCAACTATATGCTGTGACTGGGACATAAAAGAAACTCAATAAATGCATGTTGAATGAGTGGTAGCTATGGTTTGGAAAGTACATATGAAGGCATCAAGGAACCCACCACTTCATTCATTTGCTGAATGCAAGACATGACTTTGGGTAATGGTCCAAAGAGAAATAGTGTCAGGTTTTAAATACGTAAGAAGCAAGGCAGGGGAAAAAGGAGGGAGGTGGGGAGGTGATAGAAAGAAAGGAGGAGGGGAATTTCTGAAAGAGGTAGAGAAAGAAAGAGGAAGGAAGGAATAGAGCACAAAAAATAAAAAGGTTTGTAACCCTAAATCATGTCTTAAAGCTCTGCAAGTACAGGAGAGGAGCTGTCATGCAAATGACCTGTGAAAGGAACAAGACAAATGGTAAGGACTTTCTGCATTGACAATAGAGATGTTTGTAATTCGCTGCGTGAGTCCATGTCACAGTGTGACAAGGATGGTTGTTTTCAGGGTTAATTGTGGATTTGTTCACACTTTACACAGGTGTACCCATTTCCTTGCTGTTTTCTCTGCACACCACATACCCGTGTCTTACCTTCACATAGGTATACTTTAGATTAGTGTTGTCTGCAGATGTCTGTTCTTGTAGCTTACAGTTAAGTCCATGGTTGGGAAAACTATTAGTACTACAAATGGCATCAGTTTCATCCCAACCACTTATCAATGGTTGTGTTGTCTGTAGGTTCTTAGAAGACAAAATCTGTGCTAGAAAGTGTGTTGATCCCATATCAAGAGACCGAGTATCCATTCATTTAACTTCTGTTGCCAATTACTTGTGGACTTTGACCTAGAATATGTTTTTTTCTTAAAGCATCTGTTTTCTACTTGTAAAAGGAAGAATTAAGGATAAAAATAAAGCTTCAAAATATCTTCTGTTTTGAAGTCTTCTATGCTGTCTCTTTCTGTGATCACTAAGGCTAATACTCTGGAAGAAATATGTGCTATGTGTTGATTGTTGCTGCTTATTGAGTGCTCATTGCAGTATCCAAGTGTGAAGTTTTGTGTACAATATTTCATTTGATCCTCAGTGCAACCTTGCAAGAAAGTGTGACCCTTGCATTTTTTCAAATGAGTGGCAGGAGTTCCTAGAAATAAAGTTCCAGCCATGTTCCTTAATTACAGTTCTGGGGTGGCCCTTCTTATGGTTCAGTAGGGCTTGCACAGGTGTGAATTCTACAGGGATATCAGCTGACTGGCTCACTTCTTTTTTTTTATAAAATTTTTTATAAAATTTTTATAAATTTTTTTATAAAATTTAAAAACATTGATTTTAGAGAGAGGAAGGGAAAGAGGGAAGAAGGGAGAGAGGAAGGGAGGGAGCATGGGAGGGAGAGAGAGAGAGAAAAAGAGAGAGAGAGCCACTTCATCAACTGGTTCTCTTCCCAAAGGCTTGCAACAGCTGGTATAGGGTTAATCCAGAAATAAAACCAGGAGCAAGGATGCTGTGTAGACATGCAACACAGCTCTCCTATATGGATTGCAGGAACCCAGTTTCTTGAGCCATCACTGCTGCCTACTAAGGTCCACATTATTAGGAAATTGAGATCAGGAGCTTTAACCATGATCTGAACCCAGGTACCCCAAAGTGGGCATGACATCTTAACTACTAGACTAAATGGAAGCTCCTGTCTCTCTTTCAAGTTCTCTACTGTATGGAGAACTTAGCTACATAAATAATAATGATGTAAATGTAATGCTCAATGAGTCATCATTAGTTTCCTTTCTTACAGAGACTGTCAAATGGGAAATCCATAGATTGGAAAGTAAGGGACACAGATTTTGCTTATTTTCACCATAAGATCACTGTATGGACATGAAAAGTGTTTTCATTCTCTTTGGCTTAGTTATCTCAACCTTAAATGGAGGAGGTGATGGCATTAATATAAGACATTATTTCACATTTGATAAGATTATTCAACATTTATGGAGCTAAGTTTAAGTGGTAGGCCTTCTCTTTTCTGGGTGTGTGCTTTTTTTGCAAGTTATTCAACTCACTAACTCTCAGTTAATCTATTTATAAAATATGAAGACTATGTGTTCCATGGAGGTCTTTTATGAGTATTGAATGTCTGATGCATAGGAAGAGGTTAGCCTAGTTTTTAGAGTCAGGTGAAGTATTAGCAGAGTATTATTACTATTCTCTTGATGTAGTTAGTTGAGAATAACATGTGTAGACCAGATGGTTTCTAAACACTCTGAAATCACCTATGAATGGATTCTGTTTTAAGATTTTGGACTCTGAGCCATGAATCTAATCATAAAGTAGGGAAGAACGTTCTAGGAGGAGGGCACAGAATATATAAAAGACAGAAACAAGAGAGCAACTTATACTTGGGAAACAAAAAGTAGTCTATGCATATGGAGAACTACCTGTGGGTATATGGAATGATGTGAGTTCACTGCCAGCATTAGACTGGAAAAACCAGAACTTGGAACTTGTCAAATAACAGAGGCAGGACTGAATCATGTGGATGATGGGGACCAGAAGGGTGTCACAGTCAGGTTTTTGCTGTAAAATAAGGAGCACTGGAGATGTCTGCGTTTTCACAGAGCAGCCTGTTCAGTTAAGGAGCTGGTTTTGTTTAGATCTGTGTACTGAAGTTGGTTTCATTAGATTGTATATTGATTTGAAGATGATTTCAGAGGCTGCGTTCAAATAAAGTGATGAGATCTCCTGAGGGCTCTCCTCAAACCACCTCTGGCTCTAGTTGAACTCAAAGTATAAAGGAATGTAGACAGTGAGAGACTTACAAGGAGGTGGTACTCCCTGAAGACATGCTGAGAGCTGGACAAGAGCAGTCAGTGTTCAAGACAGATAGAGGAACGTATCCCAGCCCACTCTGTGGTTGGAAAGGCAGACCCTCTCTAACTTTGCTGTCAGGTAGCCTTCGTCCTTTGGTTCAGAAATTCGACTGCTGCAATATTAGCCCACCCCAGTATCCCAGGCTGAGCACAGCATGAAGAACAGTGGACTCAGCTCTCAGTACCCTGAGGATCGCTGCTTACAGAAGGCCAACAGACACGCCAGGTGGGAGTTTCTCACTCTTCCTTCTCCACCCCTCGATTTCAGGAATGCATAGAGAACCACTGTGGTTTGGATGTGAGACTTGGAACGCGGCAGCCAAATGAAGTCAGGCTGTCCGTCTGTTCTAAATTTAACTCCTTAACCACGTTTGGACGCAGTACCTTGTCTGAGGTTGTTTTCTAACCAAAATGTATAATGTTAGGGTGTGCCAGGGAGGGATGAGGGTGATGACGGCAAAGAGCCTAGCAGAAAATATGAGCAGTGCCTACAGCCGATCTGATTAGCACATGAACTCCTCACTCTGCCCTCCACCCTGAAACCTCGGTCAACAATGACTGACTGCAGACAAGCTGCCTTCTTTAAACAGATTTCAGCAAAATTACCATTTTATAGCCTCTGTGCATAAGTGCGGTTCAGTATGCATTTCCATATTGCTTTAGGAGTACAAAATTTGGAACATATTAATAATTGCCATTTTAGGCATTCCCCATGTAGAAGGTACTGGGCTAAGCATTTTCCATTTGTTATCTCTATTTAATTTTCTCTGTGAATTAAGGACTATTACTAGCTTCTTTCTAAAAACTGGGAAAATTATCCTTAGTGCAATTAAATAACTCTCCTAAGGGTTTAAAATTAGCAAATAAAAGAGGCTAGACTTGGATTCAGTATTATTTCAGACTACACAGTACTACATAGATGTGCAAGTGCAGGAAAGTACCTCTCTGAAACACCTGAGCCACCTGCACACCTAGGCAGAGGTGAAATATTACCATACATTTACCAAGAGAGGGAAAATGGAAGACTTCTTAGTGCATCATATCACTGAGTTTATAACTTTATGTGTTTTATTGTTGAAAATGTCTCTTTTAGGCCGGCGCCGTGGCTCAACAGGCTAATCCTCCGCCCTGCGGTGCCAGCACACTGGGTTCTAGTCCCGGTTGGGGCGCCGGATTCTGTGCCGGTTGCCCCTCTTCCAGGCCAGCTCTCTGCTGTGGCCCGGGAGTGCAGTGGAGGATGGCCCAAGTGCTTGGGCCCTGCACCCCATGGGAGACCAGGAAAAGCACCTGGCACCTGGCTCCTGCCATTGGATGAGCGCGGTGCGCCGGCCGCAGCGCGCTGGCCGCGGCGGCCATTGGAGGGTGAACCAACGGCCAAGGCAGACCTTTCTCTCTGTCTCTCTCTCTCACTGTCCACTCTGCCTGTCAAAAATAAAAATAAAAAAATAGAAAATGTCTCTTTTGATCACTTGAAAAAGTATTATCTGCTGAATTTCTTTGCTAGGATTGTTTTATCTTTGGTTTTTCCATGTGGTTAGCAAATATTTTGAATGACAGAGATACTTTGAGACTATGTAATACCCATTTATCGTTAAACTTACACCTTCTGTTTTAGCATCCACTAGTAATTCTTATTGGCAACAATGTTCTCTATAGTGTTTGCTAACAGTTAATATTCAATATTTCTTTCTACTTGTATTAACATGAATTCTATTATAGGCAAGGACCTTCCATTCACTCCTACCTATCTAATTAACTGTGCTATATACTCATGAATATTGGTTCTATTCTATGGGTTATACTCCAATATTAGCATTGTTTATTTTCTTGCTCAAAATGTTCAGTTTCCACCGTTGGTGATTCCCTCATGTTTGTTATCATGTGTCATTGTGACACTCTTCACATTCCTTTTCATTAAACACAACAGACACCTAAACAGAAATAGAGGCCCTTTTTATTATTATTTTCTCTTATTAACTATTTACATCATTGTTTCCAGAAATCTGTTAGTTCCGTCTCCAAGCTGTCTCTCCAGTCTCCCCCCCACCGAGATATCTTCCTACCTTGAGCTATTTCATTTCTCATCTAAACCACTACTGATGAAGTAATGTTCTGAACACAAGATCAGAGCATCCCCTTCAAAGCTGCCTGCTCACACTCCAGGAGACAATGTTCCTCACCTTGGCTTGTAAGAGCAGCCATAATTAGTCACAATCAGCTGTGTCACTCCCTCCATCTGCTTTGTGTTCCTGCCCCTATATTCTTCACCTTGCCCACAGTGTGCTTTACTGTATAATCCTTTCATGCCCCTATGCATACTATTGGCTTTTTTTACACTACCCTGAATCTTGAGTGGTAGGTATCAAAGGAGTTTTCTGGCTGAGTTTATTGAATTAGTACTTCTCTGTTACTCTTGCACATATAGTAATATACAATCTCAGAGCTGTTTTCAGTTTATAGAATCAATAAAGGTCGATAGCCTTCTGTTGATAGGCATTTCCTTAGGGAGTCTAACTTATTTTCACATTTGGGGGACACCTAATTTACTTTTTGGTAGGAGAGAGTAGGGGTTTTTGTGGAATATCCTGAAATATTCTATTTGCGTTCCAAGCTGTGGCAAAGGCATTAGAATTGTGGACTGTATGGGAAGGTAAATAAATCCATTTTTAATTGATTGCCTGTTCTAGGTAACATCATGATGACTGTCATTATCACCTCATCATTGTCATCACTACTCATCATCATTACCAAGAATAAAATCTCAACACATCACAAAAATGGTCACTCTCACTAATAAAACTTGTACTACCATTATGTCTGCCATCACCAATACCATAAAATATAATACCAAAATGAAATCATTTTCACCTCCCTAACACTCTTACCATCAGCTCTTATACCTACCACATCTTTAAACCATCAAGAATTAAACTTATTTTTATGCAACAAGTATGTTAAGCACCTTGCATCATTTAATCTTTCACTTCTAACACACCTCTTTTACATATGAAGAAACTGAGGCATGGGTAAATTAAATAATTTCCATAAGATTACATAGTTGTGCCAAGTGTTGGGAAAATATGAATGCTGAATAAAAATACTGAGTGAATTTTGATGCATGTTTAGTCAATTCTTATACATATGGAAAGCAGCTGCGTACATGAGAGGTAGGGGATGATACAACTTTGTGCTATTCTGACTCTTAACCTAGAACTATGTTATCTCTGCTTCAAAGACCCATCTTCCTCCTTGTGCTTTTCTATTATCTTTAGACTTCTCTCATTGTACCATTAGTATCTCATATAAGCATATATTGGATAAAATCTTAGATCAAAAATATATGAAAATAGACCCCAGAAAGAAGACTTAAAATAAGGGAATACGTTTCCTTCTTCCTCAAACCCCCAAACTAGACCTGACAAGCAATGAATTTATTTTTATTCACTTGAATTCACCCCATTAACACTGCACGGATTTAATGCTCTGTCTCAGAATGAACATGGAGGCTTCATTTCGTTTTCCAGACCGCAGCTCAGCAGCCAAGAAAGAATTCTGAGACCATGCCTAGGGATAAAAGGTGAAGTCTTCCAACATGATTTACACAGATGGAGAGGCAATGAAGCAGAGACGTGAAGCACAACAGCGCCAGAGGGCAGGGCAGGATCTGGAGAGTACCTTTTAATCTCAGTGGTGGGAAAAGGTTTGAGCTTGAGTGACATGGATTAGTTTCATATTTGAGGGATGAAATGGTTTATAGCTTGTGAATAGTCTTCTTCCTCAGGTGAGGCATAGCAGATCTATAGGAGGTAGAAACAGAGCTGCCACAAATTGGAATAAGTTTAGAACTGGGGCTTCCAGTATTGGAGAGAGAGTGTGGCTAGGTCTGTGAGATTCTTTGTTGGGCAGTTTATAAAATTCTGATAACATACTAACTTTTATTCCTTCTTTAAATTATGAATGATGCTTACCCCCTTCTGTACTCAGTTTTTCTTCTGTGCCCATCTTTTCAGGACACTGGTGTCCCATTTGAGGCCAAAGTCCATAACTAACAGTGTACTGTCACTGCAGACACTTAATCTACCTTGTACTGATATCTTATTTCTAGATAGACTTTTATTAGAATATTGTGGAAGCAGGAGATAATACAAAGACAAACACAGAGCCAGAGAGTATGACTTGGTTTCAGAGATTTTTGGAATTAAGCAACCAAGAATCTACCCACAAGACATCAAATTGATTTTGAGTCTTATCAACAGTTTCAGTTTACCCTTGATCAGCTGCACTTATGCCTCTTTGACAATGTTTTTCTATGCGATTCAACATCTTCTCGAGGATACATTTCAAGTCATTCACCTCAGCATCACTTTTAAATCCTGCCTCTGTCTCTTGCTCTGGATCAAACTTTGTAGTGTCATATTGAATCTGTCATTCATATTATCAAGAAGCATTTTTATGGATGTACTATGACATAAAACAGAGGAAGGGGGAAGGAAAGAGAAAGGGAAGGAAGCAGGGAGGGAGAGGAACTGGGGGAGAGGAGCAGAGGTCATGGAGCATGCTCTCTGTGAAGTTTAAGTGAAAAGGGGAAGTCAGATAATAATCAATTTTTTCAAAGCAGTCAAAATGCCCATATGCTATGAATGGGAAGCAGAGACAGGGATCTAACCTGGTCAGGAGAATCAGGGTGATTCTTTGGTGAAGTCATGTTTAAATTGAAATAAATGATGAATAGACTTCAGAAAAGGAAAAAAAAAAACTTGTATTAGGAAAAGAAAAAAACAATCATTGATAAACCTTAACCTTGTTTGTGCAGAAGAACATTGGAGAAACTTTAGTTATGGTTGTAGTGGATATCAGAGTGGGAGTTGGGAATGATGAGGTTTCAAATAGGACAAGCAGGCAAGGGATGGATTGAGCAAGATTTTACTGGATAAAGGATGCTTAACTCTAATCTGGTGATACAGTTATGCTTATGGATCCAGTACTTAGTAGAGTCTTGCACAAAATGGCTTCTTATAAATAAAAAGTTAAATGTGCTGTGTGAAGCAGCAATTGACCCAAAGAATCCACGGAAGCATTGTACTATGTTCATTTCACACAAATCTTGCTCTAGCGATTTTACAGCATATGAGAATTTCATATTCCCAATCCTTGGTTTACTCATTGGTTAAATGGTCATTATCATAATCACATGAGACAGTATATGAAAAACATCTAGTTCCTGATAGTTATTGAGTAAAATTTTTAACTATTGCCTCCCTTTCTTACTCTTCAATTTAGATAATCACTGATGTTTTCACATAAAGTTAAAAAAATCTCAAATGTTGGATAAAAATCCTCAGAAAGAATGTTAAAATTAAATAGCAATGTTACTAATAATTACATGAATTCTGTAGCCTCTCAGTTGCAAAGCACACTGATATTAGAAAGCTGAGACTTAGAAAGTTTAAGAGATTTGCATAATCATTCATCTATTTAGTAGAAATACTGAGACAAGAATCAAGGTCTCTTTCTGGTCTACACCTCTTCATTTCTACTCTTTGCACCACAAACTCCTAAACTCACATTGCCTACATACCCACATTTACACCAAAGCTGATTTCTATTTCTTCCTTCAAATAGGTGACCCAAGGCTAGTCATATGATTTATTTTTGTGCATCTCAGCTTTGTCTTACACATAGTAGGCAGGAAGACCTGTTCTCTTGTCGTAGTGGCTAACATGTGCTCACTGGAAACAAGGCAAGTGTTCTCAAGTGAGGCAGCAAGCCAGACTCTTAGTCCAGTGTAATCCCCTCCTGGTGGGTTCTTGTGTTGTCTATATCTTGTATCTATAGCAATAGAGAATTTTGTACTGCAAATTGCTGAAGGAAATGAAGTAAAGAAGAAGAGATAAGAAATTAAACATTCAATCCTATAGGCTTCTTGCAGTTGAAATATTTTATCTCTATTTGATCTATAAAATCTGGAGTTCTCTATATCCAGTCCCTCAGAAAATCATTCTAATCTTGTCCTTTGGATATTTCTCATATAAGTTTTTATCTTCTCCATTTATTCATTGTTGTCATGAGCCAGGGTCTCATTACCTCTCACTGTATCTCTCTCTGTTGTTTTTGCTCTCTCAAGCTATGGCTGTACTTTGGTAGGTAAAACATTTTATTCAAGTTTTGGTCATTTCTTAATGAAGACTGGTCTGTGTCTCACACTCAACTATGGAAGAGTCTAGAAATGCCTCAGTTTGAAGTTCCAGATCATTTACAATTGTTCATGATTTCCCTTGCCAACCTTATCACACTAGTTTCCTTTACTTGACCTACACCTGGCCCAAAGCATTGTCTTTGCTTCTTGGCACCCCCCTTTTGATAAAACAGTTCCCTCTACCTGAAATTTTCCCTGCTGCAATTCTCAGACTCTGCTTGTTTCTACACTCAGTTCAAATGTCTGCTCTCTGTTATCTCCAATCTCAATGCCAAACATCAGCTTTCAACTTTCCAGCTAGAAATGCCCTCCAGTGTCTTCAGATTCTATTTTCCTTTTTCTTCCCATCAAAATATTGATGTGTTCAGGCATTAATAATTTAATTTGTGACATTCATTATCTCTGATTTTGTGCTGTGATCTGCTTGAAGGCAGGTATGATATATGAGTCTTCACACCATGCTTTGGTGCCTGGCATGGTGCTTGACACACAGGAGCCTGATGAACCTCACTTGAGTAAATAAAAATTGGCTATTCTGAGCTCTTCTGCAAACTTCAGCAAAGAGGAAGTCTGTCAAGAGAATTGAAGGTATGTCTGGTAGAAACAAGAATAATTATTAAAAAAAGACTTCTTGAATAATGGCAATTTATGATGTAATTTAGACAGAGAAAGACAAACCTAGAAAGGTTTTCTCCTTTAATGTTTATCTTCGGAGGCCTCATACACATCACAGTTATGAGAGTCTTAGTCTTGCTCAAAATTGTTTTGTTTTTCTTCTTTCTCCTGGCCCTCCCCCACCTCACTTTCATTTTACAATGTTCTTAAAAAGTTGAGAATGGTTTATCTTAGCATTTGTAAGTTTATTTGTGGATGCAATTGTGAAGCTCATCATGTCAGTTTTATGAGAAGTCTGAGTCCATTGTCCTTAGAAAACGAAAATGATTAACATTGATTTGTTTTGTTACCCAATTGTTTAAATTATAATAACTTTCCATCAGGGTTTTTTAAGTACAGCTGTGTTTATGGATTAAGATCTACTGACTCAAATATTTACAGTGTTCCAAAAATTACGAGAACATACAGTGTCAGGAATTTTCCATAGGCTGCTCCTTTGGGCTGGAGTGGGTTTCTGCTCAACTTGAAGAGAAGGCTTTAGGGCATTTTCAAAGGGCATGGGCAGGTCTCTGAGACTGTATTCCCAGACAGACACCAAATGGAATAGCTCTGAAGAAGGAAAGCTTTGGCTACAATTGCCATATTAATATGCAATCCATGACTGCTTTAAAGGAGCAGACATAGATTACTTGACTGTGAAGGACAGACACTCCTACCTTATAAAATCCAGCTCATTTGATCTCATTTTGTTCTCATTCACTGTATCTCCCTCTCTCTTACTTAAAAATGCCGTATTTAGAGTTCAACTGGCCTGGCATGGAAACAAATCCATCATTTTCCAGTTTTATTACCTGCACAAGTATTTCTTATCTTTGTATCTTTTTTCTTTATCTGTGGAATGAAAGTAGTTGGGGGACAAGAAAATACATCATGATGTTCTGCATGTATAAACATTCAATAATAGTCATTGGTCTTCTTCTCCTTTAAGCAAAATTCTGCCTTGGAAACACTTCCCTACAAATGGCAACGTTCCAAGAGGAAACTTGTCAAATGGAAGGACGAATGCCGTCTTGGGACTATAAAAGGACGGCTACCAGCTTGTCTTTGCAATTCCCTTTCCATGGGCTTTAGTTAATCCTCTTCTCTCCTTGTGATCCAATCATTTGTCTGTTGACTTCTTCAATGGCTTTCTCACAGCAGGGACTATTCCTTATTTGACATCTTTGATGTGACAAGTTCATGTGAAGACATAAAATGTGTTGATATTTTTAAGAATGGAAAGAAGGAGGAGAGGAAGTAGGAAAGGAGGAACATGGAAGTAAATAATATGGAGAAAGGAAAAA
This sequence comes from Sylvilagus floridanus, assembly GCA_949820135.1. NCBI lineage: Eukaryota > Metazoa > Chordata > Mammalia > Lagomorpha > Leporidae > Sylvilagus > Sylvilagus floridanus. The sequence continues at coordinate 81,045,424 of OX463243.1, forward strand.
TCTATGAGTATGGAATAAGCAAAATTTTCCTACCTAATTCATAGGACAAATAGGAGAGTTACAGGAGACTTTAAATATATTAAATATATTTATCATATATTATGGTAAATGGTACAATCACAAGAATAACCCACCGACCTAGTACATCTCTATTGTGCCCTATAGTTTGAAAAATATTTCACATTCATTACCTATTTTGATTTGATAAACTCCATTGAGCTAGGTTGGACGGGGATAATTATCCATACTTGGTGGTTGTTAAAACAAATACTCAGATTATTAAAATTACTCACCCCGGGTTATATGGGTAAATTGTGGGTTGGACTCTGGCCTCTGTATTCTAGTTTAAATGCAGAGTTCTAGTCTGTATAACATGCAAGTTTAGACATACTTTTAGAGCTAAAAAAGAGAAAACACAGATTTGAATTAAAATAATGAGAAAGAAGAGAGTGAGCTAAAGTGAACCACCTATCAAGGTGTTTATTGTCCAGGAAAGGAATTAAGTTCACACAAGAATTTTGAAATTAATTGGGGGGCCAGCGCCACGACTCAATAGGCTAATCCTCCGCCTTGCGGCACTGGCACACCGGTCAGGGCGCTGGATTCTGTCCAGGTTGCCCCTCTTCCAGGCCAGCTCTCTGCTGTGGCCAGGGAGTGCAGTGGAGGATGGCCCAAGTGCTTGGGCTCTGCACCCCATGGGAGACTAGGAGAAGCACCTGGCTCCTGGCTTCAGATCAGCGCGGTGCGCTGGCCACGGCAGCCATTGGAGGGTGAACCAACGGCAAAAGGAAGACCTTTCTCTCTGTCTCTCTCTCTCTCACTGTCCACTCTGCCTGTCAAAAAAAAAAAAAAAGAAATTAATTGGGAGAACATAATGTCTGCCCTAAAATACTCTCTGAGTTCACTTTAGTTTTACTACTGTTTGTGGTGTTTTGATAGGATGAAGAGCAAGGCATTTGAAGTCAGATAAACTTGCTTTTCAGTATCAGTTTAGCTACTTATTTTGTGATCATGAATAATGAAAGCCATTTAAATCTTAGTTTTTCAGTCTTTAACTGGGGTTAATAATATATACTTCATAGAACAGTTAGGAGGCTTAAATACAATGAACTATGGAAGGCATAATATTTATTAATAATATGGCTCTTGGTAAGAAAGGGAGAAACACTATATTGGAGAATCTCAATCTCTGCATTTCTGAGGTGAAATCAAATTTTCCTGTGTCACGCAATCATACCAGGTGAAAGCTGTGTTTTGCCTTGTCATTCTGTCTATAGTCCTATATAACAACCATGTAATCCCTGGCAATCCACCCAACAATAGAAGTAATCCCTAAGTATTCAGAAACATGGGTAATTTCCGACTTGGGAACAGTCTGTGCCTGGCAATAAGAAAGGGTTTTCAAGGTGGCAGTGAAGACTTGTTGAACCCTGCTTGTATCAAGAACCTCAACTTCCTGGAGACACTCTTGCTCAGTAGTTTTAACCAATATTTTAGCACCTGCGGTTGGCAAACTTGTTTCAGTCTGCCCCACCCTATGATTTTTTGTTTGTTTCTTCAGTTATCCATTGTTCCATTCATTCATTCATTCATTTAGCCCAAATATCTTGATCACTCTTAGGTTCCTAGTCCTGTGGTGATTCTCTACTTCTATGATGAATTTAAGGCAAGGGTCCATCACTCACTGTAATAGCTGAGACCTTTAAACCAGCCTGGCTACGCTGTGGGGCAGTAGGTTAAACCCCGCCTGGAGTGCCGGCATCCCGTTAGTCCCCGCTGCTCCTCTTCCAGGTCAGCTCTTTGTTATGGCCTAGGAAAGCAGTAGAAAATGGGCCAAGTCCTTGGGCCCCTGCACCCATGTGGGAGACCAGGAAGAAGCTCCTGGCTCCTGGCTTCAGATCAGCTCAGCTCTGGCTTTTGGGGCCATTTTGGGAGTCAATCACCAATGGAAGAGCTTTCTCTTTGCCTCTCCCTCTCATTGTCTGTGGGTCTACCTCTCAAATAAATAAATAAAAACATTTTTTAAAAACCCTAGCTAAAGAAAATTTTTCAGACTTTGTTTAAACAAAAAAGATCTAGATCTGAATTCTCATGGATTTGGGAAATAAATTATTATATCTCTATGAATCTCTATTTCCTTATCTGATAAATAAAATAATCTTTCTCTTTATGGTTCCTGGAAGGATTATTGAGAAGATGTGGATCATGTACCCAGCAGATAATAAATCTTCATTAAATGTTTTTTCTTCATTGATATAATATTTTAGAAGAGAAGAACATTAGGTATAACAAAGAAGGTGATGAGAAGACAAAAGAACTAGTGAAGGCAGTTATCTCTTAGTCCAAAGTGCCCAAATGATTATTGTTAAATGAGTAATTGAAATAGTGAGGATCTAAAATGTGCTTATTATATCTTTACTTCTTTGTACGCATCAACACTTCCATACAAGTAATCAGCTGAATAAATTTGGAGTCATAGAGAGTTGAAAAATTTGGGGAGGCAAGCAAGTAAAATATTTTAGATAGGTAAGGATTCACAGAATTGGTCTAATAATAGCCCATTTTTTTCAGGCAGTGTCAGTACAGTACATCTACAAGAAATTATTGAGGAAAACTTAATAAGGAAATGATATATGGAGGCATGATCATGGCCAAAGGAACCAACCAAAGATGACGCAGGACTGAAATGTTAGCAATAAAGGGAAGTTTTAACACCTGTAGGCCTGAGGGGCAAGTAGAGGGAACAATCTTACTGGAATCTGGAGAAGACAAACTATGGTCTCAGGAGATATCTTCTGACACAGACAGTGGCCTTAGGTGAACTAGCCATTGATAACACACGGCCTAGCAGGGAACAAAAGAATAAAAATACCAGTTCCAGGCTTCTCCCAACCATCACTCTCTTGTCAGTGCCTCTTATTGCCCAGACTCAATAGAACATCAGTGGGCAAGAAGCCTACCTAATACTGTGAATAGATGCCAGCTTCTTAGGTTAGAACGCAGAGAGGAGTCAGAAAAAAAGAGAGTGGTGCCAAAGGATGGTGGTACAAATGAACAATCGTCAGTGTACATATCATAACTGAGGGAAAAGGAGACCCCGGGAGGAATGATGACTTGGCCAGATGAAGGCTCATTAACATAACTGACATGACAATTACCACTTTTATACAGCAGGCACTTTACAGCAAATGCCATCCCTCAAGCTTTTACCTGTAGCAACTAACTTACTGAATTATTGCGATAGTGCTATAAGGTAGCACTCTTACAATCACCAAGTTAAACTAAGACATTCAGAGTAAGTTGTTCTTAAGCTGGTTATATAATATCAGACATATTTAACCAGAGTTGACAAAACATTGACAGAAGACAAAAACTGAAGCCAAATGTGAATGAGAACCAGAATTCCAAACCTCTTTATCTACCAGAAGTCTGGGGCTTAGTTATAATATCAGACTGCGGTAGGCAAAATCATGACTGCCCAAAGATGTCTATGTCTTAATCTTTGGAATTTGTGAATATGTTGTATTACATGGCAATTAAGACCTCGAAGATGTGGTTAAGGTGATAGATTTTAAGTTAGAGAAATTGTTCTGGGTTACATGGATGGGTTCTAATCAAATGAGCTCTAAAATCAAGACATTTCTTCACCTGAAGATAGAACAATTGTGGCCGAAGGCTAATTGAGAGAGTTCAGACATGAGAAAGACCCAACATTTCATTACTGGCTCTGTATGGAGGAGTCATGTATAAGGACTAGAAAGAGGCCCCTGGAGGCTAAAGGTAATCTATAACTGACAGACAGGAAAGAAACAGGGACTTCAGTTTTACCACCTCAAGGGGCTGAGCTCTGCAAATAGCCTGAATGACCTACCTGTCCTTGTGCCTCTCTAAGTGTGCTCCTCTGCTCATCAGCAGCATAGACATCACTTTGAATCTTGTTAAAAATGCAGAATCTCAGGATACATCCCATACCTACTGATTCAGGGTCCACAATTTAACAAGACGCCCAGCCAGTAAGGATGCAAGTAAGCATCTGATGAATAAGCTAGGATATAAAGCAAAAACCAGATAGAGTCTGCTGATACACAGTGGCATCAGGGAGAAAGTGAATTCAAAAGAACAGAGACATACTAAGAAGAGACAATTTACAGAATTAGATTAATTGAGCGATAATGAGGAGGGATTAGGAGGGAGTCAAAGATGATCCAGAAGTCTACAGTGGAGGTGAATAAGAGGAGATCTGGGCCCATGGTAGCTATGGCATCCACCATCGTAGCTAACATGGATACAATGCCGGACCGGTGGTAGCATGGCAGTACTTAGCTTACGCACTTCCTGAGCTTTACTTTGATATCTACCCATGCATAAAACCTGCTTTCCCCAGTCTGGTTCATCTATCAGTGACACTCCTGGGGCTTCTCTGCCATGAGTTTGCCTTTGTTTCCTCATCCAGAGGCACTTTCTGAAAGAATAACATGATCTCCCTTCCACTTTCTGCCGCCTTCTCCAAATTACATAAACAATTGTGGTTTAAGCATTGAAAGAGAAAGTATAGATCAATTTGTCAATATTTCTAAGTGACGCTCTTGCAAGACAGAATGTCTGCCCAGGCACTAGAGCTGTGCTTTCTTTTTTTTCTTTTTTTTCTTTTTTTTTTTATTTTTGATAGGCAGAGTGGACAGAGAAAGAGAGAGAGACAGAGAGAAAGGTATTCCTTTGCCGTTGGTTCACCCTCCAATGGCCGCCGCAGCTGGCGCGCCGCGGCCGGCGCACCACGCTCATCCGATGGCAGGAGCCAGGTGCCAGGTGCTTTTCCTGGTCTCCCATGGGGTGCAGGGCCCAAGCACTTGGGCCATCCTCCACTGCAGAGAGCCACAGCAGAGAGCTGGCCTGGAAGAGGGGCAACTGGGATAGTATCTGGCGCCCCGACCGGGACTAGAACCCGGTGTGCCGGCGTCGCAAGGCGGAGGATTAGCCTGTTGAGCCACGGCGCCGGCCTTAGTGCTGTGCTTTCTTAATATGGATGCCCTTAGTTACCAAGATTTCCTGAAGAGTCTTTTGTTTTGTTTTTCTCTTAATAAACATGCTATATCACTTTCAGCCCAGAGCAAATAGCCAGGAACATCTCCTATCATCACCCTTCATGAGCCCTTCACTGGTTTTCAAACTTCTTTTAGCTCTAGTGGTCTTTTCTGGTAATGAACATTCCCCTCTGGGCTTGCTGGTAGCTCCCCTAACTGGTTCTACCTCACTGTGCCCTAAAATAGAACTGGGGAGAAGGGCGGACTTGGGCTGAATACCGGGTTAGTTGTCTCATCCTTCGGTGTTCATTTGAAATGATATATGTTTTGGGAAGTCCTTTCCAACTTCCCTATCTGCCTCTAAATATGGGTCACTTAGTTGTTTTCTACATATTTCTGCTTTGATTTTAGAGGCAAGAGATATATACACTAACCTGCCAGCTAGCATGAACATTATTTCCAGGTTGAGAAATGTTTTGTCCATCAAACTACCTTGATTAACTTATTTTGGTGAAAGGAGAGCTTTAGGGCATGGTTAGTGTCAAGAAATTAAACATACATGGCCGGCGCCGTGGCTCAACAGGCTAATCCTCCGCCTTGCGGCGCCGGCACACCAGGTTCTAGTCCCAGTTGGGGCGCCGGATTCTGTCCCGGTTGCCCCTCTTCCAGGACAGCTCTCTGCTGTGGCCAGGGAGTGCAGTGGAGGATGGCCCAAGTGCTTGGGCCCTGCACCCCATGGGAGACCAGGAAAAGCACCTGGCACCTGGCTCCTGCCATCGGATGAGTGCGGTGCACCGGCCGTGGCGCGCCGGCTGCGGCGGCCATTGGAGGGTGAACCAACGGCAAAAGGAAGACCTTTCTCTCTGTCTCTCTCTCTCACTGTCCACTCTGCCTGTCAAAAATAAAAAAAAAGAAATTAAACATACATAAAATAGCTCAGCATTGAAAAGTAGTGAAATTGAGGATTGGAAACAACAAAACAGTGAAGAGAAATGAGCAACATAGTTAGGCTCTTGAGCCTGAATCTCAGAGACATTTGAAGCCTAAAACTTGAACCTATATTATCTGAATACACAGTAATAGATGGCATAGCTACAGTTTTTTGCCTGGCCCTGGGAAAGAAAGTGCATGGAAGTCATCATGTAATGACACTGTGAACATATGACAAGTTTATAAACATGGGAATACCTCACTTCTTTGAAGGCAAGAGTTTCACACAGTCCATGACCTAAGGTTAGAAATGAAAGCCCTCCCAGTGGCTGAAATAAGAATATAAAGAGTGGGGCTGGCATTATAGCACAGAGTGTTAAGATACCACCTGCAATGCTGGCATCTCATATGGGTGATTATTCATGTCCCAGCTGCTATACTTCTGATTCAGCTCCCTACTAATGTTCCTGGGAAATTAGAAGATGGCCCAAGTACTGGAGCCTTTGCCATCCATTTGGGACACCCAGATGAATAGCCTAGCTCCTAGTTTAAGCTTGGCCTAGCCCTGACCACAGGGGACATTTGGGGAGTCAACAGATGGAAGATCTCTCTCTCTCTCTCAGGCAGATGGAAGATCTCTCGCTCTCTCTTGCTCTCTGTCTCTTTCTCTCTCTGTAACTCTGCCTTTCCAATAAATAATTTAATCTCTAAAGAAAACTTGAACTCTCAGATTAAAAAAGAATATAAATGTTAAAGCCCAATATTAATTCACTGCTATCATTTATGGAGCTTGCATTAGGTATAGCCACTATGCTGTTTTTCTCATACCTAATGTATCATATTTGAAAAATTGTACATATTTCCAATTTTGCTGATAAAGAAACTGAGGTTTGGAAAGGCTAATTAAATTCCTGAGATCTCTGAATTACACGACAATGACATAGGCAATAAAAGCAGAAATAGACAAATGAGATTAAACCAAGTTAAGAAGACTCTGCACTGCAAAGGAAACACTTAACAAAGTGAAGAGACAACTCATAGCATGAGAGAAAATATTTGCGAAGTATGAAACTGATAAACAATTAATATTCAGGATTTATAAAGAGCTCTAGAAAGACAAGTAACAAAGCAATCAATCCCGTTAAGAAATGGGTGAGGAACTTGAGCAGACATCTTTCAAAAGATGAAATTCAAATTGCCAACAGACACATGAAAAATGCTCAGGATCAGTAGCCGTCAAGGAAATGTGGATAAAAACCACAATGATGTTTCACCTCACCCAAGTCAGAATGACTGTTATCCAAAAATGTTTTAAAAATCCAGTAAATGTTGGTAAGGATATGAGGGAAAATGTACCCTAACACACTACTGGGAGGGAATGTAACTAATATAGCCATTATCTAAAACAGTAGGGAGATTCCTGAGAAATATGAAAATAGATCTTCCTTATAACCCAGTCATCTCACTTCTGGGAATTTACCCAAAGGAAATGAAATCAGCATAAGAAAGACTTATCTGTATCCCATGTTTATTGCAGCTCAATTCCAAGATATGGAACAACCCAGATATCCATCAACAGATGACTAGATAAAGAAAATGTGATATATATGTGCTATGGAATACTACTTAGCTATAAAAATAATGAAATCCTATCTTTCACAACAAAATGGATGCAACTGGAAATCATGCTTAGTGATATAAGCAGTCTCCAAATGACAAATATCATGTCTTCCCTGATTTGTGGTAACTAATATATATTGTACAAAAATATAATGTATATGAGCAAAATTAATATTCTAAGATTTGACTATTATTTACACCTTTGTCTATACTCGAGGAACAGTGGTTTTTCTACTTATTACTTGTTGGATTCTTTATATAGTGGACAGTTAATCTTGTGATTATAAAATAAACTGGAGATACATCTATATAAAAATGAAAAGAGGGGCTAGCACTATGGAATAGTAAGTTAAGCCTTTGCCTGTAGATCCATCATCCCATATGGATGCCTGTTCAAGTCCTGGCTGCTCCACTTATGATCCAACTCTGCACTAATACCTGGGAAATCATTGGGAAATGGCCCAAGTGCTTGAGCCCCTGCACCCATGTAGAAGACCCAGAAGAAACTCCTGGATCCTGGTTTTAGATCAGCCCAGCTCTAGTCACTGGCCATTTGGGGACTGAGCCAGCAGATGGAATACCTCTCTCTCTCTCTCTGTCTGTCTGTAACTCTGTCTCTCAAATAAATAAATAAATCTTATAAAAATTAAAATAAAAAATATGAAATGAAGGAGGAAGGAGGGTTGAAGTTTGGGTAGGAGGTTTGATAGGGTGGGTATCATTATGCTCTTAAATCTTCACATATGAAATACATGAAATTTGTTCAACTTATATAAAAAAAATTTTTTGACAGGCAGAGTTAGTGAGAAAGAGAGAGAGAGAGAGAGAGAAAGGTCTTCCTTTTCCGTTGGTTCACCTCCCAAATGGCCACTACGGCTGGCGCACTGCACCGATCCGAAGCCAGGAGCCAGGTGCTTCTCCTGGTTTCCCATGAGGGTGCAGGGCCCAAGCACTTGGGCCATCCTCCACTGCCTTCCCGGGCCACAGCAGAGAGCTAGACTGGAAGAGGAGCAACTGGGACAGAACCGGCGCCCCAACTGGGACTATAACCCGGGGTGCTGGTGCTGCAGGCAGATTAGCCAAGTGAGCTGCGGCGCCGACCCATTATATAAAAAAATTTAAAAAATAAGACAATGAACTAGCACTAGCACTTTGATTTTTAAAAGAGCCTCTTCTTTACCAATTATTCTTAACCAAAGGCATCTTCCTGTGGATAACCAGAAATGCATATTAATCCAAGTTTCTGTCTTTTAGTCTTAAAATATAGCACCTTGTGTTCTAGAGTAGAGCTCATTTATTGTTTCTTTATATAATAATTTAGTGATGTATGGTAATCTTTTTTTCTAAGACATTCAGGACCAAAAATTTAGTGAGTGGTAGTGACGAGGGAATCCTAGATGTGGATCCACTGAAGACGTCAGTGAGTGTTGGGAAATTGAATACTAGTGGATGAATACACAAAAGAACAAGGACAGAAATAAAATATGCAACTCAGAGAGAGACCATGCATGTGAGAAAATTGAATGCTAGGTCAATGAGGCTAAGTTGTCACTCTGTACTGAACCAGATGTTGCTGTGAAGAAAGAGAATCCTGTATTAAAAAAGAAAGCTTGTTATTCCATTTCCCACTTTTAAGTAACATAAAAGAATAAAATGTATTTCCAGGGAAAATAATCCAACATCAGGGTTAAAATTAGCAGTGGTATGACAAATGGCTTGAGTTGTACATTGAAGAGGTTTTGTTATCCACCTGGGCCTTGCATATATTAGTTTTGTGATTGGGACTCCATCACTTTGCCTCATTCTTTATACTCTCTACTGTGGGGATTCTCATCTTGTTTGTTTCCAAGGGTCCTTGTAATGAGGAAAATAGATGACCTATATAAAATGCTTGGCACATAGATTGTGTTCAATAAAGCTATATTAAATCACATTTAAGGACAGTTTTGGCATCCAAATGAGAAAGTCCTGGCAATTGGAAGGAATTTCCAACATGGAGCAGGTCTTGTCTGAAAATAGTATGTGCGTGGAATATTCACTCATCATTCAGAGGAAAAAACTGGAGGGGGATGTTCTCTCTCCTGTGCTATCTATCTCCACTTTGTGGAGAGAGCCATGACGTGTCAGATACACAAGCTCTTGTTCTTCATATCCCAGCCAGCATTGCCCAGGAGACAGAAATAGCATTCATCGAAAGCCGCAATTACCTCACTTCACTGGCCCGTTTGTGTGAGATGTGCTTTGCCTCACAGTGACTGCACAGGGCCAAAAGTCCAGCAAACAGAGCCACTGCTTGTCCAAGAAATGGCCTTGCAAACAGAAGAGGACAGCATGTTCCCTGAGCAGATTGGGACCCTTGGCTGTTTCACGGGTGTTTTGTTTTCAAGGCCAGAAACAGTGTCTGAACACTCCTGGGGATTTCCCAAGCCCCATTCGTCAGGCGTCCAGGCTTCCTCTGACATCATCTAAGTGATGGGGTGCAGAGAGGGGGTCACACACGATGCAGGCCAAGGGCAGCTTTAGCACGATTACAGGAAATCAGAGAGCAAGTGTCAAAGTGGTCAGAAAAACAGGGAGAGCTCTCTGGAACAGTGCCTGTCACACGGTGGGCATTCAAGACGGAGTTCCTGAATTAAACACGGGGGATTAAAAGGCTGGACTCCCCACTCACGTAGGCACTGAATGGCAGAGAAGAGGTTTTCACCAGGGTGACCAAGCGGCCCAGATTTCCCAGGCCTTAGCAGTTTCTGTGGATGTGAGACTTTGCGTTCTAACATCAGGATGGCCTTGGGCAAGTTGGGATGTGTTTGTCACCAGATGTGTCTTGTCTCAGGGCTCATGCCTTTCTTCATACAACAAAAGCCTGTTCTGAAGGAGACTTGAGTTGAATAAGGGAAACAAGACATGGGAGTGGATGAGTATCATATAAACTTGAAGGACGTGCTTGTTTGAGAAAAGGCATTAGAAGCTTAACCAATCGCCATTCACGGATTCCTATGATTCCTCTTTGGTTAAGAGCTCTTCAATTATTTTGTTCACAGAATGCTTCCATTAAATATGAACCTGTTGGGCAGTTTGACTCATCATTTAACACGCCATTTAGGGAGCCCACATCCCATATTAGAGTACTAGGATTTGATTCCAGCTTCCTACTAATAGTCATCCTGAGAGGCAAGGGTGAGAGTTCAAGTTTAGTTTTTGTCACACACATGGGAGATAACGATTGAGTTCCTCCGTCCTGATTTTGACCCTACCTGGTCCCAGTGCTGCAGGAATTGGGGGAGTGAATCAAGTGAATCGTCGATGGGAGCTCTGCTTGTTTGTCTCTGTCTTGGTCACTGAATCAATCAATCAACCTCTCTCTCTCTCTCTCTCTCTCTCTCTCTCTCTCTCATTCTCCTCCTTCCCCTGGCTTTCTACCTCTCAAATAAATTAAATAAACAAATATTCTTAAAAAGAAAATGAATATGCACTTCAATGAGCTAATTATGGCATCTGAACTCATCTTGCCAATGAATACTTTAGGAATAAGCATGTGACATATTTTGGGCCTATGAAACATTAGAGAAGTTCTGATAGGCAGATTCTTGGAAACATTTCCTTTTTCTTAAAAAAAAAAGCACCAATAAAACTTTTCACCACCCACTGGATCTACTGTGGAAGCATGTGACCCTTGGGATTATGGTGGGTGTTTTAAGGGAACTCAAGCTAGGTTTCAGGCTGGGGAAGGAGGAAAGGACCTACATCTTTCATAAAATTCTTGTGCTGTTAAATTAACTGATTTTATATCTGTCTTATCCCAACGTTGCCTGCAAGTGGTATACATTGTGAGATAATACATTGTCTTTATCATTTATTATATTTGAAACCAGGAATTCTCTTATGCAGTCAATAATATTCTAGTGGAAACTATATAAAAATGTGATATGATACCATAGAGAGAAGCTTACAAGTTGATGGGATTAGAGATTTCATGAAGGAACTAACATTTGACTTACGTTACGGAGGAAGCACCTACTTTCATTAGCCCCAACATGGCATAGGAAACAACACTAGAGAACCTACAAAGAATGTGGAGCTCTATGTGTCTTGAGAAGAACAGGGAGTCCTTTTTGGCTAAGCTAGAGTTCAGAGGAGTATATAATGGAACGGGAAGGAGGCAATGTGTTTTCTCTTTAGATGATGGAGAGTCACTGAAGATAGATGGCTAAAATATTACCCTTCCTCCTCAGGGAATTACAACTGACCATAGTGATCTCACCTTCATTTGAATTTATTTAAAACTTAGAATGATAGGTTTCAACTTTATAAATCTATTAGTCAACTGAAGTGTGTGTGTGTGTGTGTGTGTGTGTGTAAGTGCACATGTGTGTCTGGGAAGTGAGCAAAATATATTGTTCTGAAAAGAGGCACATATACACCTTAAAATTTTATATTACTTCCCTAGATGATTTTGAAATATAATCATGTTCAAGAACTATAAATATGGCCATCTATAACTTTGAATATTTTCAGCTTACTTGTATGCAAAATCCTACAGTGCCAATCTGTAAGGAGTAATGAAGATTTATAATCAACTGCCTCCATTTGTGGCTAATCACTTTGCCACCCATCTCTAAAACAATGAGAAGGCATTGTAAACTTTACAGGGGGGTGCAAATGTGGTAGTTATTACCACCATCGCCATTGTTACTGTGATTGATGAGCAATAGGAAGCATAGAAGTTAAGTGGTTTGTTTAAAGCTAACCTGCAAATTGGTATCAGACATAAAACTAGAAATAAAATTCAACATCACATATCTAGCATTCTCTTCATTAAACCAGGTTGCCAGTATTTCAGCACTATGTATTTCCCTAAATACTCTGTAATCACTTTTTGTAGGAGATGCGTTATATATTTTTCATTCTCCATACTCCTAACTAGAACCTGTATGCATAATGGAATCCAATATGATTAATTAAATCTCTTTTATCTAGTGATCTTGTCTTAGTAGCATAAATGTGGATCAACTGTTAAGACAGAGATTTCTGGCCCATCCCCAGGATTTCTGATTGAACAGATTTGAATCATGATTCTGATCATTCATATTCATAAAACATTTTTATGCAAGGTCTATGCTGCTAGAACAGGGACCACACTTGAGAATTAATATATTATTCCCAATCTGGAATTCGGATTTTTTTTTGTCTGGAAATAGCCATTTTTAGTCAACTAGAGCTAGTTTTTGTGTGATTCTGGCCCTTTGCAACTCTTGATTTTGAGCAATTAATATGCTCTGAGTCTCAGTTTTCAAATCTATAAAATGGACCTGCAAGTAAATACCTAGAACATTTACTAAACCATACATTTTCTTTAGTAAAATGCTTGGCTTGTAGAAAAGACTTCCATTCCCTAAATTTCTTTCCCATAGGTTGGCTTACCCTAAAAGATTTTCCTTTTCTAAAAAAAGATGTGTTTCCTGGCTCAAGCTGAAGATTCATGGCTCTTCTTGTCATTGGCTCTCCTTCAATGAGCTCTAGTTTACACCATTTCCACAAACTTACTACAGCGCATATGGAGCCTATTTCTAGGAAATGCTATGCAAATCATTTCAAAGGAGGAAATATGATAGTCAAATTATATCAATATTATCCTCAAAGCAGTGTTTTGAAGATAAACCTACCCCATATGTTCTGTTTCATTTCCTTTGGCATTTTTAACAGTTTAACCATAGCAGCTGCTCCTGCTCACTAATTGCCTGCAACGTTAAACAATGGGTGCACATCAGTTCCCAGACTTTTCTTCAGTTTCAACCTCAGAGCCCCTAGATATTTGCAAGTTTCCCCAGGTTGCTTCATTCTTCTGCTAAACCCTGTCAACATAGGACTGAGTGAAAGATCAAGGTGACCTTCGGCATGAGCCTTGGTGTAACCAGAGCAGTAACAGATGGGGTACCAGACCCTGAGACAATCTGGCCCTGGACATAATCTTCCTGTGACTCAAAGGACTCTACCTTTCCATCACCACTCATTGTTGACGGGTGATTTTCCATGTGAGTTTACTAGGTCTTTCTTCATCAAAATCTACATATAGCCTTGCATGTTGTTGTCCAAACTGGCAAGTTGAAATTTATTGTTCATTCTTTTCTTCTGATCTTCTATTTTAAGTCTTTCCAAGTCCTATCAGTGTTTCCACTTGTTCCCTCGAGCTCCACTTCTCCTTCACAAGTTACTGTCTTTTATGCCTAGTATTATTGCCACAGCCTCACAACTAATATTTCCCAACTTCGGTTTAACCCCACTCTGTGAATATCTCACCCCATCTGGATTATTCAGAGGGACACAAATATGTCATACCATTCTTCTGAACTCTTTCCCAGTGCCTCCCCACTGGTCTCGGAAACAAACTCTGATCTTATCATCCTTGTTGACTCTAAATGTGCACTGTCCAATATGGCAGTACTAGCCACATGTGATTATTTAAATTATTTTTAAATTTATTAAAATTAAAAATTAAAATTCTCTAGTCATACTAGCCACTTTCAATGTGGTCAGTGACCAGTGTCATTAGTAGCTAGCATTTTGGAGAATGAAGTAATGGGAGACTCCCTGCATCAGGAAAGTTTCTATTGCATAGTCCTGCTTTAAATATTTAAAAATGGTTAATATTATTCACCATAGTGTATTGATATAAACGACCATCATATTAGGGCAACGTTGCCTGCAAGTGGTATTGAAGAGAACATAAACTGATATAAGCAGTCTAGACCAAAACAGTTCTTCATACAATTAAGAATGTTGATATCATCTAGAGAACCCTCACATAGATATCAAGGGAGAATGCATTCAAACATGCTCATTGAAGCAGTATTTTGTGCTACCAGGAGGTGGAGGACAACTTAAGTGTTTGTGACACAGAATCTGGATAAGTAAAACATAGTAGAAGATTCACACTGCATAATACTATAAAGTCATCAGAAGCAAGAAATTAGACGCATATGTGTTTTTCTTGAAAACATAATGGGAGGCTGGAGCTGTGGTGCAGTGGCATCCCATATGGGCGCTGGTTCGAGACCTGGCTGCTCCACTTCAGATCCAGCTCTTTGCTATGACCTGGGAAAGCAGTAGAAGGTGGCCCAAGTCTTTGGGCCCCTGCACCAGTGTAGGAGACCTGGAAGAAGCTCCTGGCTCCTGGCTTTGGACTGGCTCGGCTCTGGCCGTTGGCAGCCATTTGGCGAGTGAACCATCAGAAGGAAGACTAACTCTCTCTCTTTCTCTCTCTCTCTCTTTCTCTTCTCTCTCTCTCTTTGCCTCTCCTCTCTCTGTGTAACTATGACTTTCAAATAAACAAATAAATCTTAAAAAAAAAATAATAGGATAAAACCAGTTCAGATTGGAGCCAGGGAAGGAAACATCACTGTTGGGGCAAAGTGTCTCCTACTCCTTCTTTGTGCAGTTGTGCCAGGATAAACATAAAAAGAAACACCCAGACTGTTCTGTCAATATCACTGAATTCTCCAAGAAATGCTCAGGGACATGGAAGACCATTTCTGTGAAGGAGAAATCAAAGTTTAAAGGTATGGCAAAAAGTGATCAAGCTTGCCAAGACATGCAGATAAAAAAATCACATTTCTCCCAAAGGTGATAATAAGGGAAAGAAAAAAGATCCTAATGATCCTAAAACACCACCATCTCTCTTCTTCCTTTTTGGTTCTGAACATTGCCCAAGATCAAATGTGAATACCAAGGCCTGTGCAATGGGGATATTGCAAAAATATTTGGTCAAATGTGATATGCACAAGGCTGAACAACCATACAAACAGCAGCTAAGCAAAAGGAGAAATAGAAAAGGATATTACTGCAATCCATGCCAAGGACAAAAGTGAATAAAGAAGGACCCTGGTGGACACACAGGCTCAAAGTAGAAGAATGAACCCAAAGATGAAAAGGAGAAAGAAGAAGAGGAAGACGATGAAGAAGAAGAATCAATGGCTATCTTCTAATGATGCACATGGAGTGTTCATGTGTACTCAGGAAACTGAATGTGAACTCAAATGCAGTTCAATATTATTTTCAGTATAAAAACTACACTGTATCGATTTTTGTCTATATGATAAGATTCTCTGTGGAGAAATTTTTTAAAAAAACGCAGGTTGGAGCTTTTTGAGGGGCTAAAACATACAGTTAGATTTTAAAGCTCCTGATGTTGAATGTTTCTACACATTTAATGGTTTATTTAATCACTTGACATGTTTATGGTAGCACAGCAAATTTATAGGAATTAGTATCAATAATAAATTTGGGTTTTTACAATGTTGCACTTTTTAAAAAATTTGTAACAAAATTATGTATTTTTAAAACAAAAAATATAATTTTACTATGAAATATTACTCAACAGTAAAATAATAATTTGGAAATTACTGATAAATGCAAAAGTTTGGGTGAATCTCACTTATACCATTTGTGTAAAAGAAGGCAAACATAAAAGACATGCTGCTTGACTTCATGCTTATCAAATTTTTAGAAAATGCAAATTAATCTATGGCAATAAGAATCAGATCAATACTTGCATCTAATTGGGTGGTTTACACAAGGAAACTTACCATGTTGATGGAAATATTTTGCATTATGATTTGAATGCCCATTACTTGGGAAAGTATGCTTGTCATATTCAGCCTTCTTCTCATGGAGTCATCTTGACTATGGAAAGGGAAAAAGAGGTAGAAACAAGGAATGAAGTGGAGCATGGAGAACAGAGGGGGGATGGAAGAAACAGAAGAGATGGAGCTAGAAGGAAGAGAAATGAGAAAAATGGAAGGGCTGGCATTGTGCCACGAGAGAGAGAGAGAGAGAGACAGAAAGGGCTTATGCACCTGAGCTTATTTATAATTTATTTGTTGGAGAAACTTGATTAATTGTCCTGCAGAATTTTTCTTATTCTAGATTTTTAGACTACATCTTTGTTTAACAAGTTACTTTGGTCCTGCATTTTCTATGAATTGATAAGGTTTAGTTCATTTTGAGGGAAAGAATACTTTATAGTAGGTATTCTATAGTTCCTGTTGCATCACATTAGAAGATAATTAATATGTGACTACATATCTCCTTGTAATAATAAGATTAACCAGGAGATTCAGATGTTTTCAGTCTGGTGTGTCCATTCCTTGTTAACATTTTACCTGAGGATCAAAAAACCATGGATGATTGTTATGTATATTCATTGTTTCATTAGGAATGTCAGTATTTTAATATTCTATTACTACTCCAGTTTAACAGCTGAAATCATCCATTAAGGAGGATTTTCCTGCTACAGATATTTGTGTATAGGTCTCATAGGAAGCTTCAATTAATGATGGGGTCTTCTTTCTTATTTAAAAGTTTTAAATTAAATTATCTTCTATAAAGATGAGAAATTACAGTTTGGAATTATCTACTGGCATCTTTATGAACTCCAGGATTATACAATATTTAATATATTTTAATTTACTTCAATGAATGGTCTCTTTTGGCTCAAATAATTTCATGATTGGCCAGTGGGAGTCCCTGAGTCCTTTTGATTCAAACTCATGTTTTAGTAGGCTTGCTTTAAGTATGATAAGATGTCCTGGTTCATCTTATGTGTTTCTGGCCCCAGATCTTGAGTTTACTAATTATTTCTTCAAAGTGCCTTTGTTAGTTTTTCATTGACAAAGTTAGGAAACTTGTACTTTTTAGAGGAAAATATATCACAAATTCATATGCTTTCCAATTCAAATTTTGGCTTAATAACTTGAATTTAAATTATCTAGTTTGCTGAAAAAAATGAATGCTAGTTTATTTTCCTTTATTCAGTTATAATATAGTGAATATTATTAGAATAACAAAACCCATATTATTATTATTATTATTATTATTATTATTATCAATTAGTTTGTTGAAAGCCCATCAAGGATTTTTGGTTGCTTGGTTGGTTTGGTTAGGTTAGTTTCTTTCTTTCTTATTTGAAATTTTTCCTTGGCATACATTTCTAATTTATTGTGCTTTATAGTCAATTTTTTAAAGTTTTATTTATTCATTTGAAAGACAAAGTTACAGAGAGAGAGTGAGAGAAATAGTGAGGGGAGAGAGAGAGAGGTTTTCCATCCACTGGTTCACTCCCCAGATGGCAGCATATGTCAGAGCTGAGCTGATCCAAAGCCAGGAGCCAGGAGCTTCTTCTGGGTCTCCCACGTGGGAGCAGGGGCCCAAGGACTTGGGCCATCCTCTACTGCTTTCCCAGGCCATAGCAGATAGCTGGATCAGAAGTGCAGCAACCAGGATTTGAACCGGCACCCATGTGGGATGCCAGCACTGCAGGGGGCGGCTTTACCTGCTATGCCACAGCACCAACCCCTATAGTCAATTTAAGTAAGTCTTCTGGAGCAGGCATTTTAGTAGTTGAGCTGCCCATGTGTGCCTGTGTTCCTTTTCCAGCTTTAACTCCTGACTCCAGCTTCCTGTAATGCACCATTGATTAACAATGATTGGGTTCCTGCCATCCACATTCATTGGAGACCTGGATTGCATTCTAGGCATCTTGGTCTGACCCCAGTCCTGACTGTTGAGGGCAGTTGGCAAGTGGGTCAGTGGGTGGGAGCGTGCCTTCTCGCTCTATCACATAAATAAATAAAAATTTAAAAATAAACAAAAAAATAAGTCTTCCTGTGTGAGTAAATAAGTAACTTAATACACAATTAGATCGATTTGTTACAATTGCTTTATAGGCTTATGGATTGTCATTTTATTTACTTATTTATTTTTGGGGGGGGTGATTTAAAATATTTATAAGCCTCTACATGTTCAGGAAATTATGGATATTATTTGTAACTTCTATCTGTCCCTTCCCTCCTATCAGTAACCACTTAATTTGTTACTTTTTTCCTTTCTCTTCTATTTTTTATAATTGTGCATTGTTAATTTTAGATATATTTTATGCTACAGTCATGTGAATTTATCACTGACCCTTATCATTCAGTAAAAAAAAAAAGAGGAATCCTGTCTGAAACATTATACTTTTCATAACTTACTTCAGTTATTTTTTAAGTAACAGTTAGAGGTTTATGTAGAGCAAGTTTGTGTACACAAAGCATTTTCATTCTGTAAGCCCTGTGAAAGGGACTTAAATGTTAAGAGAGTTCTTTTGAAGGTTTAATGTCTGTAACTATTAAGATTCATAGCAGAGTTCCTTTCCTCTATGGAGTTGAACAGAGTTTTGATAAGGAAAGTATAGGTTTTACTAATGTAAATGGCCTTGTATGTGTGTGTACAAAAGTGAGGATCTGAGTTTGTGGACATTAATAGCTGTTTGACATGCATGGTCTTTTTACTGGTAAAAATTTGGGAATAGCAATTTCTTTACTGCTTCTTTGATCTCTTCCCAAATCCCATGGAGTTATATTATGGCTGCAGAGAACTGTAAATGTTAGTGAGCAGCAATTTCAAAGCCCTAAAAACTGTAGTTGCAAAGGCAATTCAAACATCAGGTGTCCTCATCATGCAGACTCTGGTTTTAGAGCTATTGAGGGAGTTCTGTCAAATCTCAAACTGCATTGTATTGCTGATCTGGTATGAATACTCACGTTATGTTGCATATCTGCATTTTCAATGCTGGAGAGCAGCTGTTCTTTTCTTCAGTTATTTTCTTTTAAAAATATACATACACAAATATATACATGTATATATATACACACATACATATACACGTACACATATGTGTTCACGCACATTGCATAAAAAGATATTTCTTCCTAAAGACAAACAAGCAAATTTAAAGTGTTACAATTTCTATCCAATTTAGGTATCTATCTGCCCCCAGATGTTCTCTTACTGAGGTGCCTTTTCATATTGACTTGCAGTTGAGAATCCAGCTTGGTAAACATGTTTGAGGAGGTTGTTGATGGGGGAGGGAGACACTATATAGCCACTGCTACAGTAATAGTGATTAGACTGAAGGATGATACAAAAGACAGTGAAATACATCAAAAATCCTAGGCTGTCTTTCTCCTTCCCCGGAAAGCAGTATAGAAAACAAATGCAAAGTTTATATTTAGCTGTGTAAAATATATTTTGATTCACTAATATTGTTCACATTCAAACACATATGCATTGTACATTTAGGATTGCTAATTCTGTCAATGATTTTCACGGGAGTTTCCAATCTTCTGCCATCTGGAATTGCGAAAACACAGTCTGTGTCTATAAAAATGGAAGCTGCTTGCCTCAAGAATGAGGAATGAGAGAGAGGGTGGTGGAAAGAATTTACTTTTTCTTAAAAATCTCTGTCACTAACACTTATGAACTTTCTTGGCCCTAAAACCCCTTAGTATCAGTCACCATTCTTCTGAGATAGATAAAACAATGATTGGATTCGAACTGAATGACTGCCTTCATGGACCTACATCTCCAGAATTAAGGGAGATCTACTCAGGAGAGAACACTGTACTGAAAAACTAGGAGCTACACAAAGTTCTTGCTCAACTAACAACATGTTGTGTGACCTCATGTCAGTGTGTTCCCTCTCAGTATTTCCTTCTTTTGCACCATAAAATAAGAACCTTGAAATAGTGATCTCTGTGGCTGCTTTCAACTCTGACATTTGGGGAATCTACAAAACTGCTCTAAGATATTAGAAAACTCTCATTTAAACACCTGGCCACTTTAGAAAGGCTTTGCATATATATTGTATTTCACTTGCTAAATCGCCAAATAAACCTGACACAGTGAGCCCCAGAGGACTCAAGACCAAATTGCAAATGTCTGTTTGTGATGATGGAGGTCTTGTAATCTGATCATCGATTCTAGAAAGCTGTTCTGTGCTTCTCAGAGTAACCTAAGATTATAAAGTGATGTATTACCCACGAGAAATCCTTTCCCATTTACATTTCATTTTCCTCTGTGGTATTTAACTTATTTTTGTTATATGCAGTCATCATAAATATTTATACTGCAATGTATGATTTGTCAATAGAGAAAAATCAATACTGGGTTTTTTGCTGGCCAGGAAAAAGGTTATGCTTTACCTGATTCTAATTAAGAATCACAAAAAGTACAGGGAGGATAGGGACCTTAAGAGATATTTATTTTATAATTTGTTTCATATTTTATACCATGCATATTGTACTTACAGAGATATGTTCCTCTGCAAAAAGGCCTTCTGTTTAAAACTGCATTCATTTTATTGTGAGCCTTCAACGCAACCAAAATGTCATCTAACAACAGCTGTACATTACAGGAAGCGATGAGCTTTAAAGAACACAGCACTCTAACCCATCGTGGTTATCCTGCACCTCTATGACAGCATCTGCCAGTAACCAGAAGGAAAATGGACTTAAAAGTCAGAGAAAAATAATTTACCTACCCTGGGCCAGATAACCTGTTGAGGATTGCTGCTCCTGTGTCATGTAGTGTATGGACACACAGAACATAAATCCTGTACAGGTAGTTAAACAAGCCTATAAGATAGTCATTGAGTGCCTAAATTGAGCAGGGAGGTTCCTGAGAATGGATTTTTGAAGGTGCAATCACATTGCCAGGAAAATGTACCCTAATTAAGACATACAAGCAAGGAATTTTAATACAAGGAAAGAAGGGGCCAGTGCTCCCAAACTGTTGCCACACTCAGTGGATGGTTTGTAGAATAAAGGCATCAATATCACGCGGGATCTTGATAATTATGCAGGATCTGAGGTCCACCCAAGACCTACTGCATTACAACATATTTTCCAGGTAATTTGTATGCACATGAATCTTGGAGCAACACCAGTCTGAAATGGGAAATTCAGGGGAAAAAGGAACCACATTCAGCTTGTGGTGGGAAGGTTCTTAGAGAAAAAAAAAATCAAGGCAGTGTAAGAAGATGGATAAGATGCAGACATTTTTGTTTGCTGTTGCTTCTCTGCATCCTTCAAAGAGCCCTCACAGCTAAGCCACACAATGAGGCTCCTTGGGAGAGAAGAGGCTCATTCTTACAAATCACAAATTACTTCAATACTTGGAAAGGGTCACAAATTTAAAAGATACGCTTTGTGTATGCCGTTCTTTTGGATGTGTGATCCTGGAAAGACTCAATATCAATGAACCATTTTTCATGTTCCATTTTATGCTAAGTCAGAAGAACTTCAGTGGAAAATATAAAGGGGCACATATAAAATCTGTAACTGTGTATGTGTGTGTGTGTGTGTATGTGTGTACACCATGGCTTAGCAGAAAATAAAAACAGAATTGGAAACCTAGATCTGATTAAAATACTTTCATTTGTTTTAAAAATTTTTATTTATCTGAAAGGTAAAACACAGAGAGAGAAGGAGAGAGGGGGGAGGGAAGGAGAGAGAGAGAGAGAGAGAGAATGAATCTTAAATATGCTGGTTCACTCCCCAAATGGTGCAGATGACCAAAACAGACGGGGCTGGGCCAGGCCAAAGCCAGGAGCCAGGAGTCCTGTCCAGGTCTCTTATGTGTGTGCGGGGGTCCAAGGACTCTGGTCATCCTCTGCTGCCTTTTCAGGTGCACCAGCAGGGATCTGGATCAGAATTTGAGCAACCAGGACCTGAACTGGCAACCATATAATATGACAGAGATGAAGGCCCAGCTCTCCATGCCATAGCATCAGCCCCAATAATTTTATTTCTCTCTATGCCTTAGAGTTCCCATTCAAAAACAGGATTAATAAAATATACTTCAGAACTAAATGAGATCAAGTAAAAAGACCTAGTTTCATACCTGGCACTGTATATGTACTCAACAAACACTACTTATCTTCCATTTAATAAAAACAATATATTTTCTAGACCTCATAGTGTATGAAAAAATAGTAATATTATCTCTATAACCAGGCATTACTTACAAGCATTTAACAACCTATTATAAAGAAGAAGTAAAATTTCAAGACAATGCTAAATAAAACAATTACAGCAGCTCTTATCACTGTAAAAAATTGGATACCTATGTGAAATGATGGATATGTTAATTTGCACCTTTATAGTAACCATTTTAATATTTTTATAATAATATGGTAAATATCTTAAATACATACAACAAAATTTTATTTAGAAGAATGATATTGACATTATGATCATTGGAGTACCATATTACATTTGAACAAATGTATGGTATAAATAGTAAATGCATGGAATTAATATACACCAATTGAGAAAATCAACAGATCTCTTGGGCTTCCCTTGTTATTGTGACACAACTCTGCTTGAGAAAGGAACACAAGGAGTAATGCTATGTCATTCCCTAGGCTAATTACTAGTCATCATGTTGGCTGTTTTATGAGTAAAACAGGTATTGCAATTGTCACATGTTCAAATCTAAATTTGCTAATTAGGTCTTTATTAAATACCTAATTTGTCTGGCAAATTAGGCTGATTTAAGACCCCAATATGCCTGCTACTTTCTCCCTATAGTTTAATTTTTTTCAGATTGTCTGTAAAGATATTATCAGCTTTAGTTTTCCATTAAGGAAGTAAAATTCATTATTACAATCAATCCTGTCTTCCATCCCAATTCATGAATTACATTTGATGAGATCCCACAAATGGTAGGACTTTGGAGAGGGCCACCAGGGGCTAGGCTGATTAGATGTTGCTATTAAAACAAAGAAACCATAAGTCTTAGAGGAATTAAAATTCAGTGTAGAGAAAGTAACAACTGTAATGAGGATAGCCAAGAATAAGGGTGGAAAATGAGAAAATAATTGAAGGTACATTCAAATGTTGATCACCCAGGACAAACTTAAGCACTGTTACTTACTTGCCCTCATCTAGCAAGTGTCATCTTAGATTTCAGAGAGAAGATCTTTATGAACAAAACCAAAAGACAAGTGGAAAGTCTCTCACCTGATGTGAATAGTTGCTGAAAGGGAGGGTCATGAATTGAAAGACATCCTAGGATCTCTTTTACTTTTTTTCTTTCTCTCCCACCCCTACATGGTGAGATAGCAGCATCTTGAAGTGGTTTCTCAGGTGACACTTCCTTATAGGAAAGAAACAAAAGTTTGCCTGAGTTATGACAGAAATGCATATCAGTCTCCTTTCTCATCAGCCACCTTCTCACTGGAACATTTAAAGCACATGTTCATCTTAGCCAGTCCTCTCTTCAGCTACAGTAGAATAAAATCGAGGAGACCAGAAGAGAAAGATTTCTCGCTACGGAAGAGAACAAGATAGGAACTGTAGACTGGGACCTGGCTCACCATGAAATTGCTGATTTTCTTTTTTGCTGTAGTGTCCTTGTCTGAGAAATGAAGTGGTGGATAAGTGTCTAAGAGCTGTTTGAGCTGCCATGTGATAAACCTACAAAACAAGACTGTTGCCTGGATTTCAGTATAGGGGGATGATAGCTTTTAGCAAGGCAAGTTGTGTAGTACTGTATTGGCTACAGGTCCACCCTTTGGAATAGCTTATACCTAAGTTTTAACACTATGCTCATACCTTGTACAAACTGAATAACTCTCTGAATGTCTTAGCTGCAAGATGTTGATAATGTTATGAATATCCTCAAAGTTATTTTACTGAAAATTAAATAAGAAAAATTTTTGTGCAGAGTATTTCTGAATAAAAAGACAGAACCTTTTATAGAATACATTTGCCCTGCCTTAGGATACAAATATGAGCTTTAGAGGGCTGCCAATACAGCAGTGATTTTAATCACCATTAGATATCAAATATATAGATAAAAATCCAGGTCCTTGATAGCATCCTTGAGCAGTGGAACAAGCTCTGGAATTGTCAACTGCCAGCATTCTTGATAGAAACATTTAATAGACATGTATTTTGTTTTAACTACACTCAGGAAGAACATTGTTGCTCCTAATTGGCATCTTAAATGGTGTCTAGTAGTGTCTACTTGTACAGAACTCATGGTAAAGGTTCAGGTGTGGACTTCTATGATTGTAATGTTCAGATTGGTACCTGTATTGTAGTTGGTATGCAGAGGCTTTTTTCTGCTTTTTCCCAACCTGGGCATTAGCTTTTCAGAGGCCATTAATCATCTCTGTCACCAATGTCCAGCCCTCCAGATGACACTTTGTAAAACCTCCTTTCCACTGTTAGGAATCAAACTGGCATTGCAATGGATTTCCTTATGGAGTCTGATAGGAGAAAAGAAGGTGTGCAGATCCCAGAGAAGGATCCCAATCACTAAGTCCTTCTTGTTTTGTCACCATGAGGATGTGACTAGAGTCATTGGAACCTAAGTTTCCTCATCTGTAAAATGGTGACCTTCTACATCTTAAAGATAGCAGGAAAGGAAAAGACAGGACAAATGCTACAAACTTGTAAAATGTAGCCCCCTCCTCTCACAAATACACACACAAAGATACACCCACTCACTCACATTTTAATTATTTCCATGACTAACACCTTTGAAACAAACTAGAAAAGTGAAGTTCTGAATGTGGCTGAGTTGTGGACATCCCGGCACATCCTCACAGCCTCCAAAATATCTGATTGCTTTATGAACTTAATCCTCATTTTGAATCGCAAAATTCCTCACACAATAATTTTGCTTTATCTGGAAAATGCATTGAACAAGACCAGAGAGCAAAAGCAAGAGCCTGGGGTGTAATCCTCCCAGTTGTCTTTTGGACCTTTTCTCTGATTCTACTAAGATGAGTCCAACAGAAAATTTGCTTCTTACTGAGACAAGTGATTTTGCCATAAAAGGCCAGTGAGTACTTTAATTCCTATTGGTAAAAGGATTTTAGAAAGTGAGCTGGTTGTAGTTCCCTATTCCGATACATACCAACTATGATACTCTGCACAGGTACTACACTGATCCACTGTCTCCATTTCAACAAGGTAATAAGAAAAGCATAGACTGGTGATGGCACAAAATGAGATTGTGCATGTGAGATAAAAGTTCTTGTGAACAAAGAAGTTCTGTACAACATCAACAGTATCAAAACCACATGACTTATGAATCATTTCAGTGGCCAGTGCCTTTGTTCTTATAGATTTATTATTATGAATTAGAACTGGAGCAATGGTTTTCAATTCACTGTGGGTGCCTTCTCTTATATTCCCAAGGAAATTCATATAATAACTCTTGTTTCTCTAATGGGATCAACAGATCCATAAATGGCTTTCAAACTAAATCAAATCAGATTGAGCTGTGTTTTTTTTAAATTCTTTTTTCATCCATGATCTATAGAATCTCCTTGTTGAGGTGAACCTGAAGGCTAGGAGGTAAGCTAAAAAAAAAAATGCACATGGAAGCTCTAAGATATGGAAAAATCACAGATGTTAGTTTCCAGAGCTGCCGTAACAAATCAGCACAAACTTGGTGGGTTAAACCAACAGAAATGTATTCTCTCACAGATCTGAAATCAAGGCATGAGCAGGGTTGAAACTTCAGGAGGCTAGGAGGAAGATTTACTTCTTGCCTTTCTCCCACTTCTAGCTGTGCACAAATCTTGCTGTTCATTGGCTTAAGGACCAATCACTCCAATCTCTGCCTTTTTCTTCACATCATTTTCTTCTCTCCCACACTCCATGCTGTGTCTCCATCATTTCTTTTGACTCCTGTAAGGCCCCTTTTTTATTAACTTTAATATCCACCAGAGTAATCTAGGATTGCCTCATATCAAGATTCCTAATTACATCTGCGAATAACTTCTTTCCAAATAAGGTAATATTTGTGGGTTCCAGGGGGGCTTAACTTTTGGGCTTCACTCAACCACCATAGTGGGTTTAGAGTGACACTAACCAGGGTTTGAATCCCAGTACATAGAGTAACTGCAGTATGCACTCTCTGTGCCTTCACATCCTCACTTGTAAAACAGGGTCATGATAATGTCTTATACAATTATTGTACAGGACAAGAAATCATGCATGCTGAGTGTCTGCCAAGTAGTAGATACTCCATACATGGTAACAATTTTTCAAATTAAGTGCTGGCCTTGGCACATTTGATATTTATGAAAATGAATGCAAACCCAAAAGAAGAAACACTTACATTTAGCAGAAATTGCCCCAGACTGGATTTCAAACGTTCTTTTCCAAGTTCTCCCACTTACTAACTTATTTTAACATCTTTGAGTGATTTTCTTGTCCCTCTTAGCAATGGTGCAGTCTTATGCCCCCTCATCTGTCAGTTGTGTGGGGTAAACTATGGAATGTTTGAATTTTACAAAGACAAAATTTAAGGTCATCTTAGGAGTAATTGGACATGAATAAAACCACCTAAAAACTAAAAATTCAATAAGAAACAACTTCTAGCCACTCATTTGACTTTGCATAATTCTAGAGCTTCTGCCATCCATTTCTAGAAAATGTAATGGGCAGGCTAGGCCCATTTGGAGACAGTGCTCAACTTCAGAGTTTCAACCAAGTCCCATCTTATTCCTGCCTTACCCTGCCACATACTAAGGAAACTTATCAACCACTGCTCTTTTCTGTCCTGGCACTACCTTTAAGAAATGTCTCCACCTGCCTTCTCGGGCAGATAAAGTCTTGAGTGAGGCCAGAAGGCAGGAATCGACACAAAAACTCTTGAGCAGCTGATGCTGGCTTTATTATTTTGTGTGGCTTCTTAGCCAAAAAGCATGAAAACTTTGTCATTAAATTAACAAATATATTATTTTCCTTTCCTCAGTAGTGTCCCCCCAAAATTGTTTTGTATTCGTGATTCAATGCCATCTCTCTGATAGAAGGATACCTACAGAACAAGTGTGCAACCTCTCAGATTCCCAAAGCCTAGACCCAAAATTAGTTGCATGTATTTGTCCTGCCATAATCCCCTTCTTATTAGACTAACATGATGTGGAATGCCCTGACTTTCAGCTAAGAATCCAGTTTATCCTTTCCAGGGCTTACTCTTTCAACTCACTGGGACAAGCATCATTAAAGAATTGCATGCTGGTACACACTTGATACTTTGTTCACTCTCAATAATGGCTCATCTGAGGCCAAATCACTGCCAACCTGATTCAGGGAATCCTGCCACCATGTACCTTCTTGAGATAACATAGCATACCCCAATGTGCTCACCCTGGACTGCATTTAGACCCCCACAGAAGTGCAAAAGAGCAGTGCATGGGTCTCTCAGCATTGTCAATATCACTGGGATCATCATAATCCTCGAGGGAAGGCTTGCTGGGGGGAGGACAGCTATGGTACTGGACACTAGGTAGTGGAGAATGGGCATCTGAAAACTCATGCCAGGAAGATGGGGAGATAGTACATGGTAGTATCCTTACAGCCAATCCTTGGCACATGCTCCATTATCCAATTGCATTCAACATAAGTTCAAACAAAAAAATAACTTTTTCAAAATAGTGATTGAGGATTATTAAAATCAAATTATGAGAATCTTCTGAGTGGCTGCATTGTCCCCACACTAATGCAGTTGGCCCAATGTATAGAATAAGCATAGAAATGGGTCAGTCAATTGACATTTTCCTGTATGTATGCCATGGACTTGATCTTCCCTTCTAGACTGAAGATGCATTTTTCCAGTAGAAGTTTCCAGAAGCCTCCTTTCTTCCCATGTAGAGTCAGTCTTTCAGAAAGATGTAACTATTTTCCAAAATGGAGATTGAAAATCAAAACCGTTGTGCCTCTCTCACAGTGGGGCATAAGAAGGAGCTTGTGGTCTGAGTGACACAAAAAGAAGTCACTCCAACCATGAGCTACCTGAGGGCAGCTCTCTGTCTCCTCATTCCTGTGTGAGTTATTTGCCTCTGGACAAGTTTTTCATGATTACAAAGTAGGTCACATTTCCTTTTATAGAAAAATTATCATTGCATCAACTTCAACCAGCCTAATTGCCAAAAACGGTGCTCCACCCCACCCACTGCCTTTTGGACATTCGGAGACTTTTCCAGGTTACACTCCAACACGTGTAGGCACAGCAATTTCCTTATTTCCTCCACACCATCTGCCTCTTGGTTGTGACATCATCTAACTTCATAGGTTGCCAATGGTAGACAATCTCCAATCTTTGATACATTTTTGTGATTTGGTAAATAGTACAAAGTGAAAAACATTCTCATCTATGTTCTTTCTACCTTGAGTTCTGGTTATTCTTCTTTTCCTTCTTTAAGTTTATAAGTTTGCTTCCAGATTGAAATGTTGAACATATCAGATCTGCATATCTCTGTTTATAATTCCTTTCCATCTACTCCCTTCTCCTGTATGTAGCTGCTCATATTTCCACCAGAACACTCCACAATTCATAACCCTAGGCCATTAAAAATCCATATTTAGGAAAGCATTTTATGAGGAAAGCAATTCTTTGAAACATGATGACTTACTTAAAAAATATCCTCAATTTATATCACTAAAGATAATTTATAATCTAAATATAAGAAACTTACTATAGGTTCTTTCAGTGAACTCAGATCCTTTTGCATTACTTGAGGTGGATTCTGGTGAGTTTTGTTTGTATCTAAAAGACACAATTGGAGCTGATGTTGAAGTCCAACAGGTAAAACTGCCACTTAAGATACCCACAGCCCATAATGGAGGGCCAGATTGAGTTCTGGCTCCATGCTTCTGATCCAGCTCCCTGCTAATGCACCAGAGAAGCAGCAGACAATGGCTGAAGTGCTTGAGTCCTGACATCCATTTGGGAAACCCTAATGAATTTCCTGGCTCCTTCCTTTACCCTGACCCAGCTTTGGCTCTTGTGACCATTTGTGGTGTGAACTGATAGATGGATGAGGTCTCTCTCTCTCTTTGTCTCTCCTTTTCTCTCTGTAACTCTGCCTTTCAAATAAATAAACAAATAATCTTAAAAAAACGAAAGATGCAATCAGGTGATTTTGCAGATAAAAGTAACCACTTCATCCACTCTAATATTAATTGTAGACCAGATGTTTTTTCCATTTATGTGTCATGACTCACTTATAGGTAACATGTGGTAGGGGTAAAAGTAGGAAGAACCAAAGATGACCCCTATGGTTTTGATTTGAGCAATTGGGTAAATGTCATCTTCTGTCATGGAAAAACTAGAGGAGGAAGGAGTTTTTTTTATAGATTATGAACAAGTAACTACCTTATAAAGTGAGTTCCAACTTACCTTTAAAGAATAAGGGAAACTATTTAAGCTTTTAAAAGTATCAACATTTGGGGTGGATCATTAACCTAGCAATTCAGATGCCATTTGAGACTCCCATGTCCTATATTAGGTTGCCTTGGTTCAACTCTGTACTCTGGCTCCTTATTCCAGCATCCAG
Source organism: Sylvilagus floridanus (assembly GCA_949820135.1). Taxonomy (NCBI): domain Eukaryota; kingdom Metazoa; phylum Chordata; class Mammalia; order Lagomorpha; family Leporidae; genus Sylvilagus; species Sylvilagus floridanus. Next base: position 81,075,172 of record OX463243.1, read on the forward strand.
CTAGTGTAGACCTTGTGGGGCAGAAGTGATGATATAAGTATTTGGATTCCTAGAGAAGCATCAAGATAATGGAATAGGGATGGTGTTTATTGCTCTAATCTAGGAGAAGATAGTTTAAAAAAAAGTGGAGAGTGTGCAATCACTGGGAAGAGTTATGGAGAAAACGGCAGAGGGAACTCTACACAAATTTGAGGGACACTATGGACCTACACGGAAGGTGTAGATGTGCACAACATAGGACCCCAGCAGCTGAGAACCTCAGCATCAGCTTTGGCGAATGAGGTGAGATCAGACTGCAGCAGCCCAAGCCACTGGCAATAAAGCTGTGGGAAGAACCTGGCTTGAGTCTGGCTTGGAGCCATGTGGGAGACCATATACATGCCAACCTAGAGTAAAAAAAAAAGGAGGCACGTTTCTCTCTCCCAACCACCTGGCACTCATGTTCCATAACTAGCCAATAGCAGGCGGTGCCATTTTGGACATTCGTAGCAGCTGTGCCAGCTTGTGTCCATGTGCCCAGCAATGAGCTGGAAGGAGATGCCAGAGACTGGCTGGCAGAATTGACAGGGGCCTGGAGGCTCATGACTGTAGAAGCCTTGTGTGCTGGGACTGTGAAAACACTGTGGCTGTGTGGGAGGGTTCAGGGTGTGGTTGGGTCTTTGGGCAGTTCCACATGCTCAGGGCTCTCTGATTCCCTGTTTAGGGTCATTGATGTGGGATCTGTGCTCACACCAAGAACTTCACGGATCCTTTGTGTGGTTCTTGTGGCAACACGGATGAATATTGTACCCAGTGGGGCTAGCGCCTAGGCATTGGTCACTTTGGAGGAGAAGAGGTGAATTTGGGACTACACCAACAGAGTTGAACAAACCTGCCTTCTGATAAAAGAGAGAGTAGAGACTTACCATGCCCAATTTGAGAGTCACCTTGGACATTCCCCTCACCCTGGAGCACTGAACAGAGCTCCCTGGCCACACCCAGCACATGCATCAGGATATTCAGTGAAAGAGTAGACACTCCACTAATCCGCAAGGGGCATAGTCTGAAGATAAAAGCCATCACAAGGAATAAAATATAAAACAACCAGTATCTCCACAAATGCCTAAAAATAAATTCAGCAGTTCAATAAACAAGAATAAGGAAGACAACCTGATGCCCCCAAAGGAACACAATAACACTTCAATACTAGAATGTGAAAATGAAGATACTGAAGAAATGCCAGAAACAGAACTCAAAATATTGATCATGGGATTACTGAGAAGTAATCAGACACAAATCCATCAACTAAAGAAATCCGTACTTGACATGAAAGAAAATTTTTCTCATGAAATTGAGATTTTAAGGAAAATCAAAATGAAGTATAGGAAATGAAGAATTCAATAGAACAAATAAAAAATGTGGTGGAAAGCCTTAACAACAGAATTGGTGTGGCAGAAGAAAGAACAAAGAACAAACAAATCTCTGTAAACTTTATAGTCAGACCAAAAAAAGGAAAACTAAGAAACAGTGTTGGAGATTTATGGGATACTATCTAATGACCCAACATTCAGATCTTGGGATTTACTGGAGGCATGGAAGGAGAGAATGGATTAGAAGCCCTTTTCAGTGAAATAATTACAGAAAACTCCTCTAATTTGGAGAAAGAATGGGACATCCAAATACAGGAAGAACATAGAATTCCTAATAGATACGACCATAGAAGATCTTCACCATAACGCATTGTAGTCAAACTCTCCACAGTGCAACATAAAGAAATGATTCTAAAATGTGCACGAGAAATGCCAGATTACTCTCAGAGTATCTCCAATTAGATTCACAGCTGACTTTTCATCAGAAGCCCTACAGACTATGAGAGAATGGGGAGATATATTCCAAGTCTTAAGAAAAAGTATTTGGGTTCCTGCCATCCACATGAGAGAACTGGATTGAGTTCTCAGGTTCAGCCTGCCACAGGTCCAGCTGTTACAAACATTTATAGAAAACCAGCAACTGAGAGTTCTCTTTCTCTCCTCTCTCATTCTTCATCTCAAGCACATACATTAAAAACATTAAAATACCAATATTTTTACTTTTACAAGCTACATTATTTTAGGTTTCTGTCTCTCTATTATGCATGCCATTGTGGAGAAATACACTGACCAAGGACACAGACAGACATAAAGTGGATCTTCAATATAAATATTAAGTGAATGGTATGAGAATAAAACAAATTTATGCTTATAATAGTTTTGGAGTTTACAAAGTACCTTTTCATCTATTATATCCCCTGATTCTCATATTAACTTTACAGAGGAAATAATATTATCCCAATGTTACAAAAGAGAAAACTGACCCAAAGCAAAAAATTAACCAGCTCAACCTTGCATGATCCTACAGGTGGGCTAATTCTGAATGCCAGGTATTCTGACTCTCTAGCCCAGTCTTTGTGGGTGGGGGGTCACATCCTGGAAACTTTGCTTGTGTATAAACCTCTAGGGGCTTTTTCCTCCATCATTTCACATTAACCAGCCTCTGACTCACAGCTGGAGAATCGGGCTCTTTATTACGTAGCAAATTCCATGAGCACACACTAAGTGTTGTTTTCTGTAACAGGCTGAAGTAGCTTCCTTTCTCAGTCTCCTTCTTCCATCAAAGTTTAGAGTATTTTTTCCTTGGAAAACTGTGCGCAGGTTAAGGGGACTTCTCCCTGGTTTTGTGTAGAGTCTTTGATAGGCTCCAAACTCAACGACTTTCATTCAGTCCCTGGAGCCTTAGGAACAGCCAACCGACATGTGGTGGGAAGTGAGGCGAGAGGGAAAGAGGAATGTGCGGGAGACACAAACACAGCACAGTGTTTTCTTTCTCAGAAACTTCATCAAGGCTCCAATTCCAGTGACCTCACCTTCAAGCAATGCCAGCTTCTTTGCTTTAAATCAAAGTTGACTTGTGGTGGTGGTTCACATATTTTGAGTTTAAAAAGTCTAGCTTCTGATGCTGCAAAGGAAATCCTAAGAGTAGTTTCTGCCCTATGAGATCAGGGTGGTAAATGACCTTGATGTATGCCAGTTTCCACATTTCACTCCAGAGTCAAGCAGGAAGCTCTACATGAGAGATGAGTCTGTGAGGTGAACAGTGTTCAAATTGAAGCATTTACTGAAATCCACCAGTGCACATTCTCTATACCCAATTCAAGGAAACAAAACTGAATTGTAGAAACAGGTTCTCAATTGATACCCTTATGTTTATTCTTATTTCCTACCCTTAAAACCTTGCTCAAAGCACTTGAAGTCACTTCCTTGCCCAAATTTTCCTAGTGTTTACTTGTCACAAACATAATATAATCCATGTGCCTCTTGATGCCCTTCAAGACCATTCATGCTCCTATCCCTAGCTACATGTGTGACTTCTTTTATCACTGCTTCTAATACTCAATCTCATAGAAGCTACCCTAGCATATTTCCTATTCCTATAGCACACCAAGCACCTTTGGAGTCATGACCATTGCTATAGTTGTTCCTCAGTAACTGATTGAAAGTCTCTTTCTTAAAAATATATATATATATATATATATATATATATATATATATATATATGGCTCATTTCTTCATAGCATTCAAGTTTCTGTTCAAATATTACATCTTAAGAGAGTCTTAGCTCTGCCATGGTGGAAACTTATTCTCTAAGATTTAATAGTACCATGATGGTTAATTTTATGTGTTAACTCGACTGAGCTATGAGGTACCCAGATATTTGTTTAAACATTATTGTGGGTGTTTCTATGAAGGTGTTTTGGAATGATATTAACATGTGAATTGTTAGATCAAGCAAAGCATCCATCCCTAATGTCAGTGAATCTTATTTAATTAATGGCAGACTGAATAAGATAAAAGAGTTAATCCTTTCCTAAGTTAGAAGTTCTCCCTGTCTGATGTTCTTCAGACTTAAACATTGGTTCTTTCTGGGTCCCAAGTCTGTGAGCTGGAACTAAATCATTTGCTTTATGGGTTATCTGTCTTTTGGTCTCAGCCTGCAATAAATTATTATTTTTGTTGTTCTCCACTCCAGATTACAGAATCACCCTGCATATCTTGAGATTTGCCCATTCTATCCATATCTTTCTTTTTCCCTTTCTCTCTCTCTCCCTCTATCTCACTTCTTCTTCCTCTCCCTCTCCCATCTATCAGCTATCATTTATGTACCTATCTATTGCCTATCTATCTTTGTGACTTCATGTATATTTATATTCATTATAAATATATATGTGTGTATATATATATATATATATATATAAAATTGCTTGAATTTTCTACTTTATATATAGACAGAAATCCAGGTGGAAGTTGGACACTGGTAGAAGAACCAAACTTTTCAATTAGGACAAATTACAAGTTCACTAAGCAGAGATGTTACATTAATGGTAAATCTTTGGAAGTTAGACAAGGCTCTAACTGTCTTATTGTCTGAAACGCTGACCCAAACTGTGACCCACAATGCACAAATTAGGAATACCAGACTTGTTTTGGTCTAATGTGGAAGAAGGAATTCAAAGGCCTGTGGAAATTAGAAGGTTATTGTGGATTTTTCAGCCCATACCTACTCATCCACCATGGAAAGGCCCAGATGATGTATCTTTCACCACAACTATGAGAACAAATTCATGAAGGGAGCACCGGCGTTCTTGAAGTACTCTGTCATGGCTTCTTACAGTGGGAAAGCAGTCGCTGAGTTGGGAAACTTGAATTTCATGGGAGTAATTGGGCCTTGGGTTTGCAGGGGCCAAGTGGACTTACTAGACTATCATTGGCAAGGAAGGAGTGACCGTTGTAATGGATTGCAGAGTCAATACAGCAATCAGAATGGACTGATTCTTTTTAGACCTACAGTGTTGACAACTGATCATCGTATTACTAGAAATGAAGTAGTTAGCTTATTGAAGTGTTACTTGACTTGTATAAATAGAAAAATTCTGAATAAAGCAAGCCTAAATCATAATGACTGAAAGTCGCAGTCCCTCAATGAATTTATACATTTGAGCTAGTTTACAGATCTAGGTCTTGAATGAAGAGGAGGTTGTGTCCCTTTGAGGAGGGACCTCAGTACATTGCCCAAATGTATAATGTTAGTCTTTATCACATTCTTTTCCAAAGCAACTTGTGGCCCCTAAGATGTGAAGTGAGAATTATTAAGGTGTAAAAGGCTAAGTGTAAGGCACTAAAATTGTAGATTGGAGAAAAGGGAATAATCGGAGCTTATAAATGCTGTGGGACACCAGCTCTGAGCTGGGACTCATTTCAGGAGACACTAAACATACCTGTGGTTCACCAGTCAGCATAGGGATTTGTGGAAGTCAGCTTACTAATAGGGTTTTAGCTCTAGTCTGTCTCACAGTGAGTCTAATGTGTCCTTGAATTCATCCTGTGTTTCTAGAATTCCAGGTATGAGATACATACCTGCAATACACAGAACTATCATTTGTCAGGATAATCACATTTATCTCATGACTTGTGTGGTAAGAACATGTACGGTAGAAAAGGCCAAGTATTAGCCACTGGAACTATTTCTACCTAAGGAAATAGTAAATCAAAAGTACAGCATTACTGGAGTTATTTCAGACTAAAATCGCCAACATATAAGACTTACAAGATACAGGAATGATTATTCACATCAAGTCCCCATTCAGCTCATCTATTTGTGAGGAAGGTATAAATCTTGGAGAATGACAGGGGATTAACATAATTAACAATATGTTGACTCCAATTATACCTGCTGTGCCAGATGTGGTTTTATTGATTTATCCAGTTTTTTTTAACACATCCCCCAGCCCCTGATACACAATGATTGATCTAAGAAATGTTTCTTTTTTTCCACAAATAATGGCCACCAGAAGAAGTTTTCTTTCAACTAGCAAGGCTTGCAAAATACTATAACTCTCCTATGTCAAGGGTATACGAACTCTCCAGCCCTACATCATATTTAGATTACTGAGAACTTTGTTACCTTCCCTTTCATCAAAATATCCCATTGCATTGGTGGAATCATGCTGATTGGCCTTAGTGAGCAAGAAGTAGCAACTATTCTAGACTTATTGGTAAGACCTTTGCATGTCAGAGAGTAGAAAATCAATACAACAAAATCAGAGGCTTTCAACGTAAGTGAAATTTTGAGGGATCCAGTGGTATGAGCTATGCCAAGAAAGCCCTTCTTAAAGATAAATTGCTGCATTTGTCATCTCCTACAACCTAAACAGAAGCACAGTACCTAGTGACCCACTTTGAATTTTGGGTTCAAAATATTCTTTCATGTATATTACTCCTCCTAATTCACTAGGTACTCCATGAATCTGCTAATTTTGTAGAGATCAAAATGAGAGAGATCTCTGTAAAAGGTGAAAGCTTGCATGTGAACATCTCTGCCACTTGGGTCCTATGACCTAGAAGATCCAATGGGACTTGAAGTGGCAAATTGGCAGATAAGGATTCTGTTTGGAGCCTTTGACAGTCCCTTTTGGGTGAAACACAGTCCCTATCCTTAAGATTTTGGAACAAAGCCCCGACATTCTGCAAATAACAATGTTCTTTTAGAGACTCAGTTCTGGCCCTGCTACTTGGAAATAGAAGAGACTGAATGCTTCAGCACAGGTCACTGAATTACCATTTGACCTGAGCTGTGCGTCCTGACCCACCAGAACATTTGGGCATACACAGCAGCACTCCATCATCAAATGAAAGTGATATATATGTGATCCATCCTGAGAAGCCACACATAAATTATATTGAGTGGTCCAAATTGTCTGTGATCGCCACTATTTTGCACATGAATGTAAAGCTTCATGAGGAATCTGCTATGATAAATTGACAGAGGAAGAGAAGGCGTCGGTCTTGTTTACAGATGTCTCTGCGTGATGTGTTGGTGCCACTCCCAAGTGATAGGTACAGTATCACAGCCCCTTTCTGGGACATCCCTGAACAGCAGCAGTGAAGCAAATTTTCTAGGAGGCAGAACTTTGAATAGTGCACCTGGACGCACAGTTTTCTTAGAAAGAGAAATGTCAATATGTGTGATAATATAGTAAGTCATGGACTATGGCCAGTTGTTTGACTAGATGGTTAGGGACATGGAAAGTATGTGAGTGGAAATTGGTGAAAAGAAAATTTGGGGAAGAGGAATGATGACAGACTTGTAAAAGAGGCATAAATGTTGATAAATTGTCATCCCATGTGAATGTCATCAATGATCACACCAGCAAAAAGGATTTTAATAATCAAGTGAATTGAATGACCAAGTCTATGGATGCAGGTTAGCTTCTTCCCCTTCTTCCCCAGCCATCTCAAAAGGCTCATGAACAAAGTGATCATGGTGGTAGAAGATATACATGGGCTCAGCAACATGAACTTCCATTCACCACAGTTGACCTGGCTAAGGACACTGCTGAGCACTCAATCTGCCCATAGCAGAGAACAACCCTAAGCCTTGATATGACATCATTCCCCAGGGTGTTCAGCCAGCTACCTGGTGGTAGGATGATTACATTGGACAGTTTCCATCATGGAAAGGACATTGCTTTGTTCTTCCTGGAGTAGACACCCACCCTGGATACAGATCTGTTTACTCTGTGTGCAATATTTGTGCCAAAACTACCATCCATGAAGTTACAGAATGCCTTAACCACCATAGCATTGTTATGATCAAGAAACTCACTTCACCACAAAAGAAGTATAGAAATGGGCCCATGCTTGTGTAATTCACTGGTCTTATTATGTTCCTTCAACATCCAGAAGCAGCTGGCTTGATAGGATTGTGGACCCACATTTGTGAGACTCTTAACAGAGATAGATAAGTGACACTGATAGGAAGGTAGACTCTTGTTTAGTTAGGGGAGAGGGGATCCCTTCCCAATCATCTGGAGATGAATCTTGTAGGACCTTAGAAAAGTCAAGCAGCCAGTTTTTATGAAAGATGCTAATGTCATTTGTTCATGCTTGTAATCAGGTTTTTCTGTGCTGTTGTAACTGATTTAGATAACTGGAATTTGATGCATCTAGTGGGAAAGTTTCATGTTTTCTATTATCTTTACTGAGTAATCAATCAAAATTATCCCTGCCTTGCACTAGTCATGAGAACTTCCTCTTTTTTGGCCTACAAAAGCTAGAAAATCAGCCCTGAAAAACTTGCTTCTTCAGAGACCCTATCAGCATTACCAAGAGCTTATTTCCTTTTCTTTCACTTTCACTTTAACCTCTCTCCTGCCTTTCAGTAAACTACTCCTGCTTTACAAACACTTCTTCGTCTCTGCTCTCATTCTTTGTGGACATGAGGCACATAACTGGCAGAGAAAAAGAATTGTAACCACAGATTCCTGCAACAGCAATACCTTGCAGGAATGGGTCAGGATTCTCCAGCATGCTATTTATTCTCTAAATCAACATTTACTATATGATATTCTTTCTCTAGTGGCCAAAAATCTAAGCTCTAGGAATTAATAGGTAGAAGTGTGAGTGGTCTCAGTTGCTATGCTCCTAGTGATCTTACAGGAAAAAGTTTTACTTCTTTTACTCATGAATTGGAAGACTATTGCCCAGCCACTTTGGGCTTCTCCCCCTAACTCAACAGGTAAAGGAACCATGGTGGCTAGTATGAATGACCCTGACTATCAAGGGAGCTATGGGGCTACTATTCCACAGTGAAGGTAAGGAAGAATGTGAGTAGAATACAGGATATTCCTTAGGTTGTATCTTAGTATCACAACTACTTATAATTGAGATCAGTAGAAAATTTCAGCTCATTGTAGTCAGAACTACTAATGGACGAAGTCCTTCAGGAATGAAGATTTAATCATACCACCAGATAACAAGCCATGGCCATCAGTAGGGGGCACTACAGCAGCAGGTTAAGCCATCCCTTGGGGCACCCACATCACATTTCCAAGTACCTGCTTTGAGTTAAGGCTATTCCTCACTTCTGATATAGCTTCCTGCTTGTTTGCACCCAGGGAGGCAGCAGATGATGGCTCAAGTACTTGGCTCCCTGTGGGAGAACTGGAAGAAGTTCCTGGTTCCTAGATGTGGCTTACTCAGGCCTGGCTGCTGTGGGCATTTGATGAATGAACCAAAAGATAAAAAAGTCTCTCTATATGTGTGTTTTTTGCTTTGCCTTTAAAAAATAAATAAATATTTTTTAAAAAGAACCAACACCAGCAGAGTAACCTACTGATGATAAAGAAAATGCAAAATGAGTAATGGAAGAAGGCATTACAAATATCACCCAGGACCTTGGGGCCAGTTACAGAACCAAGGATTGTAATTGTCATGAGTATCTGCTCCTTGTTTTGCTATTAATATGCTTCTGTATACACTTTGGTTTAGCAAATATTTTTGTTTTCTTCCCTCTTCTAAGCCTTTGTTATGCATCATGATGAAATTATTGACTTTATACTATGATACTCAAATATTTCTAACTTTATATACTAGTATCTAAGCTATGAGATATCAAGAAGTGGAAATAGGTTGGGGATTAAGAAGATGAATTAGGGAGAAAGCTTGCTGCTCTATTCTAGAAGAGAGGTTAAAAAAACAGTGGAAAGAGCACAGTCTCAGGGAATAGTTAGGGAGAAAGCATCAGAGGAAACTCTGCAAACTGGAGGAAACAGTGAACCTACATGGAGGCTGAGGATACACACAACTCAGGATCTCAGCAGCCAAGAGCCTCCATACCAGTGATGGAAAGTGAGGTGAAATCAGACTTCAGCAGCCCAAGCCCCTGGCGAGAAAGGTGCAGGATGGGCCTAAAGGGAATTCGACTTGGAGCCCTGTGGGGAATAGTGTTCTTGCCAAACTAGTGGAGAAAAAACAAAGGGGGGAGCACATTCTCTCTCTCCCTGATCAACCTGAAATTATTTCCTGTAACAAGCTGATAGAGAGAAGGCACCATTTTGGACATATGTAACAGCTGTGCCAGCTCATGTCCATGCCCAGCAACCAGCCAAATGGAGACTCCTGAGTATGGTGGGGAGAACAGTCAGGGGGATGGGTACTTGTGACTGTGGGAGACTTGTGTGAAAACACTGAGGCTGCATTGAAAGACTCAGGGTGTGGCTGGGACTTTGGGAAGTCACTGTGGGAGGTTCCACCTGATCAGGGCTCCCTGGTTACCTAGCGAGGAACATTGCTGCTGAATCTGAGCTTACACTGAGGACTGCACAGATCCTTTGTGTGGTACTTGCGGCAGAGTGGACAAATAATATACCCACTGAGGCAAGTGCCCAGGCAAAGGTCTTCTCTGAGGAGAGGAGCTCAGTTAAGCCCAAGCCAATAGACAAGAGCAAAGCTTCCCTATGATGAGAGAGAGAGAGAGAGAGAGAGAGAGAGAGATTGATTGATTGATTTACCATGACAAACCTGGGAGTGTCACCTCAAACACTCCTTGGCAATCCCCACCACATGCCTCTAGATATTCCCTGAAAGCAGATATGCCACTAATCCACACAGACATGGTCCAAAGATAAAACCTGCCACAGGAAACAAAAAAAGCAATGAGTATCTCCACAAGTGCCAAATAACAAACACACCAATTCAAGAAACAAAAATAAGGAAGACAACGTGATGCCCCCAAAAGAACACAATACTTCAGTACTAGATTGTAAAGGTGATGAGATTGGAAAATTGCCAGAAATGGAGCTCAAAAAATTGATCATGGAATTACTTACAAGTAATCAAAAGCAAATACATGAACTAATGAAATCCAAACATAACGTGAAAGAAAATTTCTCTCACGGAATTGAGATCTTAAAGAGAAATCAAAATGAAATCTCGGAAATGAAGAATACAATAGAACAAAATATGCAGTGGAAAGCCTTAACAACAGAATTGGTGAAGCAGAAGAATGAATACCTGACTTAGAAGACAAAACACAGAAAATTACACAATCAGACCAAACATAGAAGAAAAAATTGGAAAACTAAAAAACACTATTGGTAATAAAAAGGATAACAACAAATGACCCAACATATGGGTTCTAGGAGTTCTTGAAGGGTTGGAAAGAGAGAAAGGATTAAAAGGCCTTTTTAGTGAAATAATAACAGAAAGTATCCCTATTTTTAAGAAAGATAGGGAAATCTAAGTACAGAAAGCATATAGAACTCCTAATAGACATGACTAGAGAAGATCTTCACCATGAACCATTGTAATCAAACCCTCCTCAGTAAAACATAAAGATTCTAGAATGTTCATAAGAGAAGTGCCAGGTTACTTTCAGAGAATCTCCAATTAGACTGACAGTAGACTTCTCATGAGAAACCCTACAAGCTAAGAGAGAATAGCAAGATATATTCCAGCTTTTATGAGAAAAGAACTGTCAACCCAGAATACTATACCCTGCAAAACTCACATGTATGAATGAAGGTGAAATAAAGACCTTCCATGACTAACAGAAATTGAAAGAATTTGTCACCACCTGTCCAGCCCTAAAGATGCTATGGATGTGCTGCAAAAAAGAAACAGAAACATGGTCATCACTATGGAAGAAGGTAAAGGAAGAAAATCTCCCAATAAAAGTACAAAGGAAATCCAAAGTAAAAAAAGGAATATTTATGGGAAAATGGCAGGGAAAAGTCATTACTTATCAATAGTTACCTTGAATGTAAATGGCCCTAACTCTCCAGTTAAAAGACACAGACTAGCTGAATGGACTAAAAACCAAAGCCCATCTATTTGCTGCATATAATAAACACATCTCACCAACAAAGATACATGCAGACTGAAAGTGAAAGAATGGAAAAAGATATTCCATGCCAACAAAAACCCAAAAACAGGTGGTGTGGCCATTCTAATATCAGACAAAATAGACTTTAACACAAAAACTGTTAAAAGAGTCAAAGAAGGTGTCGAACCCTCGCCAGCAAGGGTCCAACCCATGGAGTCATGACACGGCCGCTGTTGATCGGTTCTCAAGGAACATTTATTTTTAGTGATAGCAGAAGGAAAGGAGAGAAGGAAAGAGAAGAAAGAGCAGAGAGAGAAGCAGCCGAGAGAAAGAAGGAGAAAGACTGAAGAGGCTGCCCGACTTCCCGCCCCTATCCCGGTCTCTTATCCATTCCCAGTCACCTAGGGCAAGCAGTCCATGGATCAGATCAAAGGGCACGCATAGCCTCAGGTCAAGGTGTATCTCTTGAATGTCTTGCAGTCAGAACTTCCTTGACTTTGTTTTGCTCAGCAGGTTAAGGCAGATTGCAATGATGAGGTCCCCACAGGTGGCTGGCCTGGCCTGCGGTCCCCCACAGAAGGGCACTATGTAATGATTAAGGGATCAATTCAACAGGAAGATGTAACTATTATAAATGTATATGCACTTAATTACAATATATCTGGCTATTGAAAAGTAATGTTAAGGGATCTAAAGGGAGACATAGATGAAAATACAATAGTAATGGGGGATTACCCCACTTTCAGCAATGGAAAGATCAACCAGACAGAAAATCAGCATAGAAACGGCAGAATTAATTAACAATATAGATCAAATGGACCTAACAGATATCTACAGCATTTTTCATCCTACAGTTGTAGAATACACATTCTTCTCAGCAGTGCACGGAACTTTCTCTAAGACTGACCACATGCTAGGCCATAAAGCAAGTCTCAGCAAATTGAAATTGAAATCATACCATTCATGTTCTCATACCACAATGGAATGAAGCTGGAAATCAGCAACTCAGAAATCTCTACAACATATGCAAACACATGGAGACTGAACAGCATGCTCCTGAATGAACAGTGAGTCATAGACAAAATCAAAAGAGAAATCCAAAAATTTCTGGAAACAAAGGAAGATGAAAATACAACGTATCAAAACTTATGGGATACTGCAAAAGCAGTGTTAAGAGAAAAGTTTATAACAATTTGTGCCTACATCAAGAAATTGGGAAGGCATCAAATAAATGAACTATCAATGCATCTCAAATATCTAGAAAAACAACAGCAAGCCAAACCCAAAACTAGTAGAAGAAAACAAATAATTAAAATTAGAGAAGAAATCAACAAAATTGAAACCAAAAAAACAATACAAAAAATCAGCAATATAGAGAGCTGGTTTTTCAAGAAAATACATAAAATTAACAACAGGAGTCACTGTGCACTTACTTCCCTTGCAGGACTTCTGTCCTCAATGAGTTATATTATGAGAATTAACTGTAAAACTTCGCAAGCATGTTTTTTTGGTGCATGTGTGTACAAATTGTTGAAATCTTTACTTAATATAGAGTTGGTCTTCTGTGTATAAAGTTAATTGAAAATGAATCTTAATGGAGAATGGGACTGGGAGTGGAAGGGGAGGAGGAGATGGGGTGGGAGTGTGGGTAGGAGGTGGATATGGTGGGAAAAATCACTATTTTCCTAAAGTTGTACTTATGAAATTTGTACTCATTAGATAAAATATTTCTTTGGGGAGAAAATAATAAGGTAATTGGGGTGTGGGGTATGTAACAACTCTGTCTTGTCAGTTTGTTTTTCAAAAATAAAACAAAAAATGGCATAATGGTTATAAGTTCCTAAAAAGAATAAAAAAGATGTGGAAACATCAGTCATGTACTTTTCCTTCACTTCTAGGAAAGGAGTTAGTGTGTTTTAGTTGTATGCAGGACAATTATATCATGTTAGTTTCTATTTGGAGATTAAATGTGGTGTAAGAAGACATGTGTGTGTCCAAAGTTGACAAGGAGTGAACATATAAAACTTAATTTTATTTGTCTTTGGATGAAGTTACCACTTATAACAGTAGACTAACTGAAGCAACACGTCCTCTGTAATGAGCCTGGTCCTCATTCAGTTAGATGAAGGCGAGAGTGGAACAGAGCTGACCTTCCTCCAGCTGAAACACCAGCCTTTTCTGGGTCTCGAGTCTGCCCATATTTTTGTTTTTAAATTGATGTCATATTTACTTTTCTGGTGATTTTTATTTCTTTTTTAAGATTTGTCCATACATTAGATTTTGTCCATATTTTTGTTTTTAAATTGATGTCATATTAACTTTTCTGGTGATTTTTATTTCTTTTTTAAGATTTGTCCATACATTAGATTCTCAAGGAAGGGGAGTCTGTCAGCCTTTGGTCAGAAACAATACCGGTGGCTCTGATGGCCCTGAACTGCACTGAACCATCAGTTTTCCTGGGTCTCTGTCTTTCTGATTCAATCCAAAGATATCGGAATTCTTCAGTTTCCATAATCTTATGAGCCAATTCCTTAGAATATAAAACAATATCCTATTGATTCTCTTTCTCTGGAGAATTCCAATATATGCATTAAAAGACTTTCCATGTGGAAACATCCAGCATAGTACCTGAAATGGTAATTAATTCATTATAGCTTTGCTTTCTAAGCAAGAATCAGAAAGTAGGGGGAGAGAGGAGTCGAGATGTAGGGGGAGAGAGGAGTCAAGATGAGGTACTTTCAAATCTGGGTGGAGAAAGCTGTGTGATTTAACAAATAAAAATGGAAAGAAATGTCAAAAAGATTATACGTTTAGAAAACAGACCTTTATTATCATTATCCATTTTTTTCATATCGTATCTGTTGAGGATAGAAGTTCCTGAATCCCCAGAATACATAACGAGTAACTAAAAAAAACTTCATAGAATTCTCTCCAAACATTATGCTATGAAAATTACCAACATATATAAACATGCAAAGATATTTTGAATGAATACTCATCATCCCACCATTTAGAGTCTATTAACATTTTATTATACTTGTTTCCTCTGATATAAAATTGAACTCTCCAAGAAGTCCAATTTGACTTTGACAACTGCAATAAATCCAAATCTATCCACAGGTTTCAATGTATTACATTATTATTATTATTATTATCATTAGTTTAATATTTATTTATTTATTTGATAGGGAGAATTAGAGAGAAGGAGAGAGAACTGTTCCATCAGCTGGTTCATTCCCCAAATAGCCACAACAGCCTGAGCTGAGCCAATCTGAAGCCAGGAGCCAGCAACTTCTTCCTGTCTGCCACATGATTACAGGGGCCTGCACGCATCTGGGAGACCTAGAAGAAGCTCCTGGCTCCTGGCTTCATATCAGCATAGCTCTGGTCACTGCGGACATCTGAGGAGTCAACCAGCAGATGGAAGACTTCTCTGTCTCTATGCCTCTGCCTCTCTGTAACTCTGTATTTCAAATAAATAAATAAATCAATCTTTCTTTTTTAAAAAAAAAAAAAAGATAATTAAATTGGGGTAGGCATTGTTAAACCACAACTTCGAACACTGGATCCCATATCAGGGTGCTGGACTGGGTCCTGGCACTTTGTTTCTGGTCCATCTTCCTGTCAGGCAGCAGATGATAGCTTAAATGCCTTAGCCACTGCTAGCCACATGAGAGACCTTGGTGGAGGCTCCTGACTTCACCCTGGCCTAACTCTGATATCACAGGTATTTGAGAAGTATATCAGCAGATGGGAAGTATTGATCTCTCTCTCTCTCTCTCTCTCTCTCTCTCTCTCTCTCTCTGCCTTAAGTAAATGAAAAAAAAATTTTCAAAGTTAATTAAATCTAAGTGATTAATGTTTTTATTCAACTTTAAACATCTTTCCTGTTTTCTGGCTATTACTTTCATTACTTATGCAGAGATGCATATTAGTATCTCTGATTTTAATTGGAATTTTTCTAATTGTTGTCTAATTGCAGTACTGTGGATTTTTTCATTTATTTTGAAGACTTTTTTTAGATTTAGGATTATGTATGCTTGGTGAATTTCCCACTTATATTTATTTACTCTATCCTTGAAATTGTCTTTACTGTCAAATGTATTTATTCTAATATTGATATTGACTTTTACTTTCTTTCAATTAGGGTTAACAGCATGTTCTTCCTCCATATTTTTAATTGTAATGCATTTATCTATTTAGATTGATGATGCTAGCAATTCCTATACAAAATTAAGTCCTAATTTTTATCCAGTCTCCCAATCTCTTCCTTTTAATTGCAGTATTTGGATCACTTATGTTTAGAGTGATTATTGCTATAGCTAGGTTTAAATTGACCATTTTTAATTCAATTGCTATTTGTTTCATATTTAGAAAATTAGTTCTTAGGTGACATTTTTTCTTTGTGTTAACTTTGAATACTTTTGAATACTTTTTACTAACTCATTTTCTTTCTTTTTCTGTCTTATTAAATACAATTCTTTATTATTTTTAGTGGTTTGGTGTGGGATGTATAATACATACTTTTTATCATTTAGACTATCTGCAAGAGATAATTTATCACTTCACTTTCCCCCTTTGAACACTGTATATGTGTGTATGTGTATATATATATATATATATAATTTTACATATGTCATAAGTCCCACATTCCATAATTATTTTTGCTTAACCATATATCCTATATATATTAAGACTACTCATATATTTACCCATGTAGCTACTATGTGTACCATTCTTCATTCCTTTTTGTTGACCATATTTCATCCTGGTATTGTTTACCTTTTACTTAATGGAATTTCTTTAACATTTATTTTGGTGTAGGTCTCTTGTTGGTAAATTTTTCAGCTTTTGTAAAACAAATCATGACTTTTTGTTGTTTTGCAAAGGTATTTTCATTGGGTACAAAATTTCAGTATTGCAGATTTTTTAAAACAATGATTTCAAGATCTTAAAGATGCTGCTTCACTATCTTGCATATTTTCTTATAATTTTAGTGTCTTTACCTGACGCCTCTAAAATTCATGTAAGTTCTGGATACATTTCAGGTGATCAATTTTTCTTGTTCATTATGGGTCATATTCTCTTCCCAGATGATACTTGAAAATTTTTATGAGATGCATGACATTGGAAATATTGTATCCTTGAGGGTTGGATGTATTTATACATCCAAGATATTATTATACTTTGTTATGAAATGCAGTTAAGCTAGTTGAAATACTGTGATTCTTTAGTGTCTTGCTTTTAAGATTTATTAGCTGAGGCCAGAACAATGTTCAGTCTAGGGCTACATATTTTGTCTTTTCTAACTAATGTCTCATGAATTATAATGTTTTATAATCTGGCTGATGATAGTGTACACCATATTTGATCCTGGATGAGTATGGTTCTTTCTAATTATTTTGGTTGTTTTCCAGTTTCTAGCAGTTTCCTTACAGGCAAACACTGTTCACTAGGTAGCCAAATACTACAGAAGGATCTTGCATGTATCTGTGGGTCTCTATGTGCTACTCTCTACTCTCCAGTATTCTTCCCCATGAATTATAAATATTTAGTCCTCCCTAGACCTGCAATTCTATTCTGTCTTCTCAGTAGTCCATTGCATGCTGTTTGTGTCTCCTCTCTTTGGTCTAGAATGTCCCAAGACAATAAAATGAGGTGATTATAAGGCACATACATTTGTGTCATCTTTCAGGGATCAATGTTCTTTTCAAACAATGTCCAGTGTCCTGGAAACTAAGGCTTTGTGTGCTTTGTATGTTTTGTGTGTTTGTGTATGTGTTGTTTTGTTGTTGTTGTAGACTTAGGTAGGAAGCAAAGTTATTCCTCTTACACCATCTTAGTGGGAGCAGAACTCGTACAAATTTCAGGAGGAGTAAACCAACCAGAATAAAGTATTCAGACATTATGCATATCTGGATTTTATCCCTGGCTTTTATCATTTACTCTATAAACTTGGAGAGCTTTGTTCTCTTTTCAAGACCCCAGTTCTACAACTACCACTATGTGCTAGGTTTTTCTTTTGGGAGGGTATTGTAATTTTTTTTTTTTTTTGAGAAGGAGAAAAACTAAATCAAACCTATTTGAGTCTTATTATGTTTTAAAATAATCATCTGGATGAAGTAGCAAATGGTGGAAAATGAAAATTTTGGAGGCAGCAAGAAAAATGCCTAGACCATGAACATACACATTGAGTCTCTTCATGGTCGAAAGTATGGATAAATTTTAAAAATAAGCATATTTTTCTCCTAGAAAATGTTTCCAAATAGAAGGATTTATTCTAATTTCTGTCACAAATCCATTGTTTGTTTTTTCTACATTATGGATACCCTGCAACATTTTTCAAGAGAATGCCATAAAACGAATTCTATGTCTGCAACTCAGAAAATAGCAGATAACCATTTATGCTGGCATTTTCCAAAGTGCTCTGAGAAATGCATGAACAATATTTGAGAATTTGTGATGATGTGGGCAATTAAAGAATACTACTTTGACAAAAATTTTGCAAAGGAAAGCAAAACAATTTTTTAAAGTATTTTGAGGAGATCTTAATCACATCAGATCTTTCATTTTACATATGGGGAGATTGAGTCATCATGAAAGGAACTAAAGAAACTGCCTGAGGGTACAGAGTTGATAGTAAAGCAGGATTTGTCTGGATCCAGTGTTCTCCACTACAATTTTGAACTGGGAAGATGGGATCCACACTGCTGGCATAAAGGATCATATAGAGATGGTAATAAATGACCTTACCTGAGCCACATGATTGAGAGAGGCACAATGCTCCATTGCCATTCTAGTTGAACTACACATGATTCCATGCTCACTGACAACCACTCTTCTCCTCATCTAAAACTATGGGTAAAAGAAGACATCATAGATAATTTCATTAGTGTTTGATGAGGTCGAATATGATTTTGGAAATGGAAAAATTAGATGAATCCAGTAAGTAAGACTTAGTCACCTACTGGGTAGAACAAAGGCCTCACAGGAGAGAGGCTTGGTGATCCATTTCATACTGAAATATTGGACTTTTAAAACCAGGGGTCTGCTTGAGTTTCCTGGGAGAGGAAATAGTGCTAAAAAGGGGAATATGGTCCTTTAGATGGAAAGAAAACATACGATTCCAGCACATTTGTTTAGTCTTTCTGTAACTCAGATAAAGCAAAAAGCTCATTAATTTAGAATTGGTGATAATTTATACAGGGCCTTTTCTGAAGTTTACCTTTCCTTTATCTGGCTAAAAGGATTTGGAAAGCAAATTAACAGTGTAAACACGGCGGCAGGCAGCAATATTTAACCTCTTTAAAAGAGCAAACTTTCTCCCAGTATCTTTTAAAACACAATTTATACATACAGAGATGACATGCTAGTTACAGATTATTTTCATCTATTTATTATAGCAAGTCCCTGATAATTTCCACCTATAGGACTTAGCTTATTTTGACCCAATGTATATGTTCCTGAGAGAAGTGAATTTGCATTTATTTTATGATCATCAACTTTTAAAAATATTGATACTAACATGGATAGGCCTTGAGTATTATTAGTTTCTCTTAATAACTTGGGACTTTACTTGTATCAAGAAAAAATAACATGGAGTTTTAGGCAGCATATGGGTTAAAATAAGGAGTAGATATAAGCCATATGTTCACGCCCCAGATCTTGTATTAGTTATGTTATCTTGCACATATTTTAGATTAGATGGGGATTAACTTTCTCTATACTAGTTAGGATTGTTCACAGAGACAGAACCACTAAAATCTGCATATAGATACATGAGAGGGAATTTGTTAGGGGATTGGCTTATGAATATGGAAGCCGAGGAATCCCACGGCAGGCCTTCTGACACCTGGCCACCCTGGGATGTCAGTAGCATGGCTCAGCCCATCTCTGAAGGCCTTTAAATCAGGAAAGCCCCGGTGTAACCTTGGGTTGGAGGGTTAAACCTGATAACCTGGAAGCCTACTGGTGAAAGCCCCGTCCAAAGGCTGCCTGATTTACTGATCCTGTCAAAATATTCTGTGTGTTACTGATGTGGAATTGGTTGTTTGTGGTGATGGTACTTGATTCAGTCTGTCCCAGCTCTCGGGGAAGAGAGCAATTGACCTTCTGTACTCTCCCAGCACATGCCACCTGGATAATAGCCACACATAGTGAGGGCAAACCTGCTTCCCTATTCCATTCAGGCTCTCAGTCTGATCTTCTATGGAAACACCCTCACATCCAGAATACTGTGTTACCAGCTTCTAGGTACTCCCTAATCCAGTCAAGTGGTCACTTAAATTTGCTATTGCTTCCTCTCTCGGGCCATTTCAGATAGGGGCAGAGACAGTTCTGCTGTGAGGTTCACAGGACTAAAATAAAGATGCACTTTGCTAAATGATTGAAAGTATATTATACTACTTGCTATGACAGCATCAGAATATAATATTCTATTGTTACTTTTAGTATTGCTAAATAATGAAAAGTTAAGCAAACAAAAAGGACCAACTTTTATTAACTAATTAACTTTTCCAAGAAATGCATCTATTTGTCACTTTCTTACTAATTTATTGTCTTTATGGGAATTGCCAGAAATTTTCATTTCTTGGAATTTAAATCAGCCTCAGTTTGGGGCATTGCTACTATCCATTCTTCAATTACTATATTGTATTCTTGTCTCTGTATCCAATGGACTCAACACCTAGTTGATATTCAATATAGTCCTGATATACACATAACTGAAAAATTAGAAAGATGAATGGTATGCATATAACGTGAATGGGAGAGAAGACTGTTAACCAGGCACATGATTGTGTTACTAGCAGCATTCTAAGTTATGGATTCCAAGTTATGGATTGCCATAACTTATTGGATTAAAGTGCGTAGCATCCCCAAGGGCAGACATAGCCTTAGATTAGTTGTTCACCAAGGTTATCCTGTGGGATCTCATATTTCTTGAGCAGAAAAAAAAGACAAGAAGGAGCCACTCAATCCAAACCCAGATGAATCTGGTACCATCACCACAAACAAACAATTCCACATCAGTAACAGTCTGATGTTTGCACAGGCATCGATAATTTAGGAAAGTTAGCACTGTCCCCTCTTGAAGTAAAACCCAATTTGTCTAAACCAACCATATTAGTATCACTCCTCTTGCAGCATTTGGTTTAGCCATAACATGCATCATAATTCTGATTAATGGAACAGACATTGATGTGGGAAAATTTCCTGGTGACCTTCTGGAAAAAGTTTCTTCATTTTTAAAAAGAGAACTTCTTAAGAACAGTGACTTCTTATGCAGGATGTTGCCCTGCTGCAATGCAATGCTCAGATGAGCTAGAACACTTAGGTGAACTATGCCAATGACTGTGATAGGGAGCCAGCCTTAGAACAGACACAACTTGCAGAAGGCAGTAAAACGCCAGCGCTGAGGCTCAATAGGCTAATCCTCCGCCTGCGGCGCCGGCACACTGGGTTCTAGTCCCGGTTGGGGCACCAGATTCTGTCCCGGTTGCCCCTCCTCCAGTCCAGCTCTCTGCTGTGGCCCAGGAGTGCAGTGGAGGATGGCCCAAGTGCTTGGGCCCTGCACCCACATGGGAAACCAGGATAAGTACCTGGCTCCTGGCTTCGGATCAGCACGGTGTGCCGGCCGCAGCGCACCGGCTGCAGCGGCCATTGGAGGGTGAACCAACAGAAAAGGAAGACCTTCCTCTCTGTCTCTCTCTGTCTCTCTCTCTCTCTCTCTCTCTCTCTCTCACTGTCCACTCTGCCTGTCAAAAAAAAAAAAAAAAAGGCAGTAAAACAAAGCAATCAGAGAATCTAGATCATTGATTGAGCCATTGGTGTCATGTAATTCAGTGACCAGGGAGAGGTCCTACTTCTGGACCCCATGTTATTAAATGGTACATGGGCCTTATTGTTGGCAAAACTGAATGTGAGTTGTCTGTTAATTATTCTCAAAGACACAGTAACAAATACAACTACTAATCTACACATGGGCAATTATCTATGTTGCTGTCTCACGAAAGAGTATAAGCTATCCTTATGTTTTTCAGAAATTAAAATATACCATTACTAAGAGGATGTGTTAGGTTAGTAGCTAAACCCCAAAGCTTACTAATTAGAGAAATATGTTACAATTGCCTAAATGAGTCACTGCTAATCTCATCACAAGGAAGTGGTAACTGAATAAGGAATGGAAGCCAACTAAGAAAGGGCCGTAGAGCAAAAGTTCAAAGAGATGTCAAAAGATTGACTGTGGGCTCCCTGAAGGGAGGACAGAGACGGAGGATTAGATACCATAAAATAATGATTTTTTATTACTTCTCTTTCTGTCCACGTATACTCCTCTATGTGAATTACACTGAATTTCAGCTTGCCTCTTTATAACCTAAAGAACTGAACAGGAATACTTTCCTCTGTTGGGTAAATAACAGTAAAATGATTTAATAACTGAATCTGAATATTTTTCACTTCTAAGAATTTTTTTTAAAATCGTCCAACCATTCAAAAAGTCCACCCCTCGGATGTCCTTCTCCCTGCAATCTGTAACCAGTATTTATCTAGTCTTTACTTCATGTCCCTAAAGAGCTCCCTAGTTTCCAAAGCCAGTTCTACTACTGTGGGGTGATACTGACAGATAAAAATATTCCCTCTGAAACAAAAAATTAAATGAGTTTCCTGAATTCCTGAGGTCATCTGCAAGAAGAAAGACCAGTAGCTTTTGACTAGAACTGATTCTGCCCTCTCACTTCCTCGGGGAAACATTTGAAAGTCTAGAAACATTTTTAGTTGTCACAACTGAAGAGGCGCTTTCAGTCTCTAGTTAGGACAGGCCAGGAATGCTTCTAAATATGCTGTCATGGGTAGGACAGGCCCTTGGGCAAAGAATCTCCAGCCTAATACATCAACATTTCCAAAGTGGAGAAGTCCTGATTTCAGGGATGTCTTAGACACAATAGATGGACCTTCTCTCTTTGAAGGAGGAGAATAAAAATTGTGGCTTCAGAGATTTTCCATGAAGCCCTTCATATCTGCCACCAGTAGCAAGGCCTAGATACTGATTCTACATACTGGCTATAAGATCTGGTCTGCAGGTCCTAAAATATTTGAAAGTGGAAAAGCCTTCGTTTGCATCTCAGCAAACACTAGGACAAGCAGCCTGAGGAAGGGGTACATTAGATATTTGGAAATGGTGAGTTCATGGATTCCCATGCTTGGGAGTTAAGGCCTCTGCAATCCATAGCAAGCTTTCTAAATGTGAATCCATGTTCTGGTCCATGAGTAGATGTTTCATGACCCTAGCTTGGAAATATCTGAGTAATATCCTTGGCTTTGTTCCTGCAGTGGCCATCTGTTGTTTTTGTATCTCCAGCATTCATTCTCTTTTCTTTTGGGAATAGCATTAAATTTTCCTTTGGGAAAATACCTCTCTCTATGGGTTGTTTCTTATAAATCTTTGATGAAGTTACTAGTTCAGGAACTTCTATATTTTCTTACCATATTTTAGCAAGTATCTCAAAGTAGGCCAGTCTTCAACTCTTGAAAGTTTTAATATTGACCAAAGTAACATATGAATGGGAAACACTTGAAGCTGATTCATATGTATTTGGAGAATGCTCTGAAGATATAATTTCTGTAGCTCCTTCCATATAAATCCCTAATTCTCTCTTGTTTTCCACTCAATGGTTCAATTTATCACTCAGTTCTTCATTTAGTTCTTCATGTAAGTTGCTTCATTTAGGTTTTTTTTTAATTACTTTTTAAATTTTTATTTGACAGGCAGAGTTAGACTGAGAGAGAGAGAGAGAGAGAGAGAGAGAGAGAGAGAGGGAGAAAGGTCTTCCTTCCATTGGTTCATCCTCCAAATGGCCACTACGACCAGCGCACTGAGCCGATCCGAAACCAGGAGCCAGGTGCTTCCTCCTGGTGCTTCATTTAGTTTTATTATTTTTTCCTCAGGTCAATTTGAACTCATTTCACAGGTTTTTGTTAAAAGTTTTTTTATTTATTTTTATTTTATTTATTTTTATTTGAAGGGGGGGCATTGTGGCATAATGGGTAACATCAGCACTTGCCTTGCTGGCATCCCAAACAGGCACTGGTTCAAGTCCCAGCCACTCCACTTCCAATCCAGATACCTGTTAATGACCTAGGAAAAGCAGCGGAAGATGGCCCATGTTGGGCCCCTGCCACTCAAATGGGAGACCCAGATAAAGTTCCTAGCTCCTGGCTTCAACCTAGCCTAGCCCTGGCTGTTGTGGTCATTTCAGAAGTGAATCACAAACTGGAATATATCTCTCTCTGTCTCTCTGTCTGTCTATCTCACTCTGTAACTCTGACTTTCTAAATAAAAATTTCAAAAAGGGGAGAGAGAGGGATTTTCTATCAGGTGACTTATTGCAATAAGTTGGGTTGAGCCAGGCTGGAGCCAGTAGCAGTGGCAGTAGCAGCTCAGTTTTGTTTCCCACATGAATGGAAAGAACCAGACCATCTGATCTGTCACTATTGCCTCCAGGATGTACACTAGCAGAAAGCTTGAATCAGAAGTAGATCTGGGACATGAACCCTGGAACTCTGAGCTACAGGTATCCCAATGAGTTATCTTAAACTCTGCGTCAAATGTCTGACCCCTCAGATTAAGGGTTTTTTAACATTAAAAAAATTCTCAACTGTTTTAGTTACAGAATTAGGCCCTGGGCAATGTTGATATACTTTGGTTATCCTTTTATATCTGCTCTTCACTGTTTATATGGGTAATAGAAAGACTAACTGCCTGTCTCCTGATCCACACAAAAAGAAGTGATGGACTAGGCCTTCTAGTTCTGAAATCCTAAATATCTAGCTCATTTGGATCCTCTTTGATTAGAAGAGGTAAACCAAACTTCCAACACAACCAGGAGGTGGTGCTCCAGTACTATGATGATACTTCACTAACGCTGTCCAAATCATACTGCCCCTGAGGGGGCTAAGGGCTTCCTAGAGTCCTACAGGGTCATTCCCACACTATCAGGTTGAATGAGCAAATTTTCCTCTTCGGCTGCTAAACATATCTTTGTGTGTGGCTAATGTGGGAAGTATTTGCTAGGCCTCTGTAGGGATGGAACAGCCTTCTTTCTGAAACAGTTCCCTGTTGGTTAATGTGGAAATACGATTTCTCCATTATTATGAGTCACAGCGATGTTAGATGTTAGATGGAGACAGGTGGTTGTATTATGTATGAGGATAGATACGTCAGCCTGAGACAAGCAGCTACAAACACCATGAGCCTTGAATTCCTGTATCAGTCAGTCATCCATTTACTTTGTGAATTGGTGAAATGGTCCTATAGTTTGCTTTTGTTTCGTCCTCTATGAATGATTACATTGGGTGAGAACAATAGTTTCCAAATTTATATTTTGTCCGAGAAAAAGTGATAAAATCTTTCCTTAAATAAATTCATATGTGAAATTCTCATATATAAATATTTTTTAAGATTCAATGAGAAGTGGGGTTGGGGCCATGGTATGGCCTGTGCATTATAAAGTAAATCCGTGGATATCCTGAAAAAAATTCAATGCATATTCTACCATACATGACAGAAATTATAATTCAAACATGCTCAACAGTAAATAAGGAACATATTCTTCCAAAGAACTAGGAAATCTAACTTGAAGAAACAAATGAGCATGATTGGTTGAGGGGTCAAAAGCTGTCATCAGAGATCCATGTCTTCCTTTCCCATATACCTGTATGTACGTGGCTTCTTTCTCAAAGGAACCATTAATGTGTGACAGGGGGATGGCTCTAGGAGAAGAGTTAGGGAGTGACATCATTTCTTTTCCCCATCCATACTCCCTGTCTCTGCATCCATCTCTGAGAAAGAACAAGGAAATGACATGCCCTTTGACAAGGTTAGAGATGAGGTTATGAGGCTGCATGCCTACCAGTCTGTCAGAATAACTCAGAGTAGTCAGGAATATTGCACATGAAGACAAGAGGTCAAAGGATGAATGGAAGACATGAAAGATGTTAGGTAAGAACAAAAGATCTCTACTGTTAATGCACAAATAAAATCATTTTTCTTACTGAAGATGAAGGACCAATCCTTCTATGATGGGTGCCCTGAGGCAACTCTGTCGAATACCTAAGTTATATAAGGAACAAAATCTAAAACTATTGAGACTTAGGGTCTTTAAAATTTCTTGGGTCTAGCCCAACATTTCCATGTTCACTGTCTTTGTCATCTTAAACCTTCATTTCCCCCATTTTCTGTGGACTACCTATTGGTTTAGAACAGAAACTCATGACTTGCCATCTTTACTTGAGTACTTTCTCATATTCCAAAATTATTTATAATCTTGTTTAAACCATGCACTTACTTTGCACATGAAATCAAGCCTGGAGAAAATCTTCTCTATTATTCAAATGTCATAATTGAGGAACAAATCATTAATAACCCAGTTGCCAAAGGATTGGTATAAAATGTTATATTTGTAATTCCCCAATGAAATCACCTTGTCCAACTCAATCATTGTCCATTAGAGAAGACTGAGGCCCAGAACAGGGAAGCTTTGTTCCCAATGCCATGTGATGATTTAATGCAATAGCAGGAACTAGAAGTTCAGATTGCCTCTTTCAAACTCATTATTCCTTCTAATTGATCCTTCCCTGTAATGTTACAACCAACAATATCTTTTTTTTTTTTTGATAGGCAGAGTGGACAGTGAGAGAGAGACAGAGAGAAAGGTCTTCCTTTTGCCGTTGGTTCACCCTCCAATGGCCGCCGCAGCCAGTGCGCTGCGGCTGGCGCACCGCGCTGATCTGATGGCAGGAGCCAGGTGCTTATCCTTGTCTCCCATGAGCTGCAGGGCCCAAGCACTTGGGCCATCCTCCACTGCACTCCCAGGCCACATTAGAGAGCTGGCCTCGGAAGAGGGGCAACCAGGACAGAATCCGGCGCCCTGACCGGGACTAGAACCCAGTGTGCTGGCACCGCAAGATGGAGGATTAGCCTATTAAGCTGCTGTGCCGGCCAACAATATCTTTTTGATAACACAATTCTAATCATGTCACTTCTACCCTTAAGTGTTTCCATGATTTCTCATCTATAGGAAATAATGCAAACACTTTGCATGACAAGACCTTTTTGCTGGAAGTCTATCTCACTTGTTCAAACCTTTCTCTTTTTCCTTTGTGACTCCACATAACTGGCTATTTTTGGGACCTTTCAAATATTTTGCTAGTCATGGGTTCAAGATTTGATCAAACAATTCTTGTGCCTAGAATTCTAGCCATTTCTCTCCCTTGTATCTCATAAACTCTGCTTCTCTAAGGTTCCATTTTTGTATTATTCCCTTTGATATATCCTGTGATACATCTCTTCCCCAAATTTGTGACACAACCATAGCTTTTCTCTTGGAATCTCATGCTTACCTCTTTGGTACTCTTACTAAACTAAGTAGAATTGTCATATTATGGACTTAGCACTGCATAAGGTCATTTAATTAAAGTTGGTTGATAATAGGAAACTTATCTACTTTTCATGTATATTTAAAACAAAGGGAGACACATATAAGATACCTTTAAAGAGTTCATGAGGGGCTAGTGCCATGGCTTAGTAGGTCAATTCCCCGCCTGTGGCGCCAGCATCCCATATAGTCACTGGTTCTAGTCCCGACTGCAAATCTTCTAATCCAGCTCTCTGCTATGGCCTGGGAAAACAGTAGAAGGTGTCCCAAGTCCTTGGGCCCCTGCACCCGCATGGGAGACCCGGAGGAAGCTCCTGGCTTCGGATGAGCTCAGCTCCAGCTGTTGTGACCATTTGGGAAGTGAACCATCATGTGGAAGACCTTTCTCTCTGTGTCTCCCTCACAATATCTGTAACTCTACCTCTCAATAAATAAATAAATAAAATCTTTTTTTTTAAAAAAGAGTTCATGAGACTAATGTTATGAAAAAGAATGCCTGGGTTTCAAAATTTTTGCATCAAAATAAATTTGCCTTTTAATTATAATTTTTTCCATTTTCTTTTTGAATTATCCTCATATTTATTCTAGGAAGTAACATTGATTTGATCTTGAGACCATTGAGGAAAATCTTGAGGCTATATATTTGCTCAATAACAGAAAATATTACATCAATTTGCTTACTCCAGTTCAGTGCAATGGTGCTCAATCTTTAATCCTAGTTCCACATTTGAGGGATGATTTTTCAAGTCTGACAGACTCCAAGCATGTGGGCGATTTAGTGCAGGCTACGCTTATACAGGGATAGAGAATGGAAGCTACATTTAATCTTTAGTTCCAAGTATAGCAATGCATGTTTCTCTCCCTCCAAAGAAGCTGAGCTCAGCCTGAATCTTGAGTGAACCCAAACTTTCCACTTTGCTGACCTTATTTCTACTGAGTATCTTAGCAATTTTAGTTCTGTTCAATCTCAAGTGCAAAAAAACTTCCTTCCAATATTAGATAAGCTCAACCTATTTCAAATGTTCCTGGGATTGAACTAGCACCTTACAAGCATCATCTAATTTTATGTTTAGTGGAGTCCTGTAAAACATCTCTTATCACCCTCACTTCTGAGAAAATGTCCACTGTCCTCACTATTGTGGGAGGTCAGAAAAAAAAATAATCAGCTTACCCCAAATCAAACGCAACCTATTAATCTCAGAGTTAGAAACCAACATGGTTCAAGATAGAAACTTCATTTGTTTTAGTTATGCTTGAAAAATATTGCCAGATGATCATGTGAATGAATGAACAGATGTCGCGTCTACAAGCCCTGTTTGAAATATTTTCCACCATTTGTGTATTTGAATGCCAATTAATTTACCTATTGTTCTACCTTTGAATTCTTGCAGATGTTGTCAGAGTATAACCCCACTTGAAATTTTACCTGTTTCTTTCCCAAAGTTCCCCTTTATTTGAAAACCATTGCATCAAATTCATATATCATCTGGGGAAAGAAACAGTAAATTAAAGTTATTGAGGTTAGCTTTCAAAGGCATTCTACAAAAACTACCAGGCATGTTTTTATGTGTATGTGCTTTCCTAAAAGAAATTATTATTATGTTTCTCACTCTTAAATTCTGACCTCTGTGAAATACTTTTGGATTAGTAACACAAAGAGGGTTTCTGTAGCAAGATAAGCTAATAAACTCCAAAATACTTTTTTAGTTTGATTTGTTACACCTTTTAGAGAGGCTCTTCATAAGGCTTCAATGGGCTCTTAAGAAAACCTATTGATTCTTTCCCCCTTGTCATTACGTCTTCAAGATCTCATTACATCACTGAGTCCTCATAGAATCTGCCCATTTTTCTGATACTTCCCCACTTTCATCCACTGTCCTCACTATTGTGGTTTCCTATGCAATGACTGCTATAGGCATTTACCATATACCATATTCCCAATGCTCAGTATTTTAACAGAAATGAACTGCTGTCAGTAGATGGATATTCCTATAGAGACTTTAAGAATGTTTAAAACATCTTTTGAAAGCTGGGGAGTGCGAGAAGAGACAGAGTGAGAGAGAAGCAGAGATCTCTCATCTACTGGTTCATCTCCCCTGAATGCCCACAGCAGCTGGTTCTGGGCCCAGTCAAATTCAGGGCCTTCATTGGGTGACAGGAACCCATCTCCTTGAGTCATCATACTGTCGCCCACCGTGCCGTTAACAAGGAACTAGAATTGGGAGGAAAGTGTGATTGGAACACAGGTATTCCAGTATGCAATGTATGGATTACAAGTAGCATCTTTTTTAAAGATTTATTTATTTATCTGAAAGAAAGAGTTACAGTGAGCCAGAGGCAGAAAGAGAAAGAGAGAGAGAGAGAGAGAGAGACAGAGAGACAGAGAGACAGAGATGTCTTCCATCCTCTGGTTCACACCCCAAATGGCCACAATGGCGGGAGTTGAGCCGATCCAAAGCCAGGAGCTAGGAGCTTATTCAAGATCTTCCACACGGGTGCAGGGACCAAAGGACTTGGGCCATCTTCTACTGTTTTCCCAGGCCATAGCAGAGAGCTGGATCACAAGTGGAGCATCCGGGACTTGAACTAGCAACCATATGGAGGCCGGCACTACAGGCAGCAGCTTTACCCACTAAGCCACAGCACCAGCCTCACAAGAAGCATCTTTTTTTTTTTTTTTAAGATTGATTTATTTACTTGAAAGTCAGAGTTACACAGAGAAAGAAGGGAAGGGAGAGAGAGAGAGGGAGAGAGAGAGAGAGAGAGAGAGAGAGAGAGGACACCCAACTGCTGGTTCACTCCCCAATTGGCCACAATGGCCGGAGCTGTGTCAAATCAAAGCCAGGAGCCAGGAGCTTCTTCCAGGTCTCCAACATGGGTGCAGGGGCCCAAGGACTTGGGCCATCTTCTACTGCTTTCCCAGGCCATAGCAGAGAGCTGGATCGGAAGTGGAGCAGCTGGGACTAGAACTGGTGCCCACATGGGATGCCTGCGCTTCAGGCCTGGGCATTAACCCACTGCGCCACAGTGCCGGCCCCACAAGAAGCATCTTAATCACTGTGCCAGATGCCCAGCTCCATAGAGATTTTGATGGCCAATTTTCCTAGGTCTGTGTTCAATTGGACATACACTAGTATCTTTATTTTCTTTAAGACTTATTGCTCATTTGTATTGAATGATCTTATTTGTTCTTCAGCACATTTCCCCTTGACCACAAAAACAGTTCAGGTCACTATATTTTATTGGGTTTAAAGATAACACTAAACCTGCTACTGCTCATATCTCTCTGTCCAAAACTTCTTTAAACCCCTGGAGACACTTGAAGAGAAAGGTACAACCATTTATTATGTGTTCTTCTAGCTATGACTCTTTCAAAGTAGATAATAAATGATCAATGAAGAACTACTGATAAAAATAACTTCTTAGTTATTAAATGTCTGAATTAAGATATTTATCAAATATGGCTCAAAATATTTGAACCTTTCAAATAAATGAAAAAAATAATTAAAAAATGTAAAATGAGTGAGCAAATAAATGAACAAATGAGTGACTGGGAAGATGGATGCATAGATGGATAATAATTTCCCATATCACTTAGAAGCATTAATAATTGATGAGAGGGGATGAGCATATCGGATAAAGCCACTACCTGTAGTGTCGGCACCCCATATGGGCGCCGGTTTGAGTCCTGGCTGTTCCCTTCAGATCCACCTCTCTGCTATGGCCTGGGAAAGCAGTAGAAGATGGCCCAAGTCCTTGGGCTGCTGCACCTGCGTGGGAGACCTGGAAGAAAGCTCCTGGCTCCTGGCTTCAGATGGACGCAGCTCTGGCCGTTGTGGCCAATTAGGGAGTCAAACAATGGCTGGAAGACTTCTCTTTCTGCCTCTCCTTCTCTGTGTAACACTGACTTTAAAGTAAAATAAATAAATCTTAAAAAAATTTATGAGAGAAATTTGTGGAGAGAAAGCCACAATTATTTACAATTGGTGTTAAATATATCAAATATGTTATTTGTTCATTATTTTTCATGGTTTTCAGTTATTCAAATTTGTTCCATATAAGGAGGCATTGGCACAGTGATTAAATCACATTTATGTTTCTGGCTTCCCATATTGGAGTTCCTAGTTCAAGTCCCAATTGTTCAACTTCCAACCCAGCTTTCTGTAAATGCACTCCTTGAAGCAGTGCATTATGGTGAAATTCTTGGGTACCAGCCACCTATGTGGGATTGAGTCTCAGGTTCATGGCCTCACCCTGACCCAGCCCTAGCTGTTGTGGGCATTTGGCAAATGAACCAATAGATGGAAGACCTTTCTCCATCTGTTTGTCTGTTTTTGTCTCTCTGCTTTTCAAATAAAATGAAAATAAATAAATGCTTACAAAAATTATTTTAAATGCACATCTTTTAATCCTGTTTTTCCATAATTTCTTGAAGATCTTCAGATATATTTGTCTTTTTAAACTTTTTTATTTATACAAAGAAAATAAATTTCATATATTTCCTATATGCAGCTTTGAAAACGTAATTATACTTCCAACTCTACCCCCTCTCCCTCCCTGGTTCCCATCCTCCTCCTTCTTCCTTTCTTATTTTTCTCTTAATTTTTGCGGTGACATATTTTCAACTTTCATTATAATCACAAGCTTAACCCTCCACTAAATAAAGAATTCAACAAATAGTAAGTAGAAAAATCACTGCTCTTCAGGAGTACTAACAAGAGGTATAAACAAAAACAAAATTTCAAAATGTCAGTTTCACTCATATGCATCTCATTTTTTGTACTCTGTATATTAATTATTACAAATCAGGAGAAACTATGTTATTTGTCTCTTTAATAACTGGCTTACTACACTAAGCAAAATGGTCTCCAATTGCATTGATTTTGCTATAAAAGATACTATTCCATTCTTTTTTGTGGCTGAGTAGCATCGCATTGTTTATATTTGCTACGCTTTCCTTATCCAGTCATCAGTTGATGGATATCTGGGTTGATTCTATATCTTAGCCATTGTGAATTGATCTTCTGTAAACATAGGGGTGTAGATAGCTCTCTCTCTCTCTTTCACCATACTTTGCCTTTAAATCAATCAATAAATCTTAAAAATAATTACTTATATCCGTGTCAAGGAGGCTTTTTCTTATTACTGCAAGGATATTTACAGTTTCAGTTCTTAGGTTTAAGAGTTTAAGCTAATTGGAGTTGATTTTCTGTAAAGATAAGACAAGAATTCAATTTCATTCTCTTACATGCATACATTCAATGTTTCCAAAATTTTTTTTTTCATTTTCTGAGAAGACTATCTTTTCTACACTGTGTATTCTTGGAGACTTTAGAGAAGATTAGTTGAGTATATGTTTGGCTTTGTTTCTGAACTTTCTGTTCCATTCCATTGATCTATGTATATGCTTTTCATACAGTAATGTTTTGATTTCTACAGCTCTATAATATACTTTGAAATAAAGTAGTATGAAACCTCTAATTTATTGTTCTTTTGCAGGATAGCTTTGCCTATTTGGGATCTTTTGTGTTTCCCTATACATTTTTAGATTGATAAACACCTCAACTTTAAATACTTCAGGAGTCAAAAGAGAAATTGCAAGGAAAGGGTTAAAATATTTTTTTTTTTTAATTTTTGACAGGCAGAGTGGACAGTGAGAGAGAGAGACAGAGAGAAAGGTCTTCCTTTGCCGTTGGTTCACCCTCCAATGGCCGCCGCGGTCAGCGCGCTGCGGCCCGCGCACCGCGCTCATCCAATGGCAGGATGCCAGGTGCTAGGTGCTTTTCCTGGTCTCCCATGGGGTGCAGGGCCCAAGCACCTGGGCCATCCTCCACTGCACTCCTGGGCCACAGCAGAGGGCTGGCCTGGAAGAGGGGCAACCGGGACAGAATCCGGCGCCCCGACCGGGACTAGAACCGGGTGTGCCGGCGCCGCAAGGCAGAGGATTAGCCTGTTGAGCCACGGTGCCGGCTAGGGTTAAAATATTTTTAATCAAATGTAATGAAAATAGAAAACATACAAATTTATGGTATGTACATAAAATAGACACCACAGGGAAATTAAGAATAATAAACACAATCGAAAATGAGAAAAGTTCTAAATTGATTTATAAGTTTCTGCCAAAAGAAGCAAGAACAAAAAGCAAAATATTTAAAACAAGATGAACAGAAGATAGGAGAAAATAAAGGTGAAGGTGGAAAATCATTGAGTTTTAAAAAATACTACTAGGAAATAAATTTAACCAAAACTTGGTTCTTTAGAAAGTTCTATAAAGTTAATTAACTTCTATGCAGACTGAAAAAAAAAAAAAAAACAAAGAAAACAGAGGGGATATTGCTAACTGCTATAGACTTTACAGATACAAAAATGAAAATAAGGTTATATTATGAACACATTTCATCCATGAATTTATAAACCTGTAGTAAGTGGACAAATTCTTTGAAAAACAAAAGCTATCAAAAATTACTCAAGAAGAAATATATATACACAAATACTGTATATCTATTAAGTAAATTGAATTTGTAGTTAAAATTCTTCCTACAAAAATTACATATTCAGATGATTTTACTAGTATATTTAATCACATTTTTAAGGAAGAAATATGAAATCTTAAAAAAGTCTGTCCTGAAAATAGGACAGTCCAAAATTCTTAACTAGTAATGAGGACAGTCTTATTCTTATAACAAAATATAGTAAAACTATTTTTAGAAAGTAAATTATAGACCAGTATTCTTCATTAACAGAGAAAAATATCCTTTAAATGTTTTATAGTAAGTTGAATACTTCAACAACTAAACCAAATGGTACATTATGGCCATGTGAGTTTAACTCAGAAATGAAAGATTAATTTATTAATTGGAAAACAACAAACTTAACCCACCAGATTATGGAAACACACAAAAAAATTGCTTTCAATGAGTGCAGAAAACTTCATGTGACAAAATGTAATATCTTTTTTAAAACTTTAATGAAAATGAAAGATAATCCCTCACATTGGTAATGGCATCTGTAGAAACTACAGCTAATGAAAAAAAAAAATCAATGATTAAGGAAGGGATGTTTCCCCTTAAATAGGAAATAATTTGAACATATTCACTTTCAAAACTTTTTACTTTTCATTGGTATGGTGATCCTAGCAAGTGAGAGAAGACAAAAAATAATTAATTAATTAATTAATTTTGAAAAGAAGAAGTAAAACTGTCTTTATTTGCAGGTAGCATAGTTCTCTATATCAAACTCCCTTATGAACTTACAAAATAAAATTTACTAGAGTAATAAGTGATTTAAGCAACACTGTTAGACAGAAAGTCCACAGTCAAAAATTAACTTTGTGGCTGGCACCATGGCTCAATAGGCTAATCCTCTGCCTGCGGCACCGGCACACCCGGTTCTAGTCCCATTCCGGGCGCTGGATTCTGTCCCTGTTGCTCCTCTTCTAGTCCAGTTCTCTGTTGTGGCCTGGGAGTGCAGTGGAGGATGGCCCAAGTGCTTGGGTCCTGCACCCGCATGAGAGACCAGGAGGAAGCACCTGACTCCTGCCTTCGGATCAGCATGGTGCGCCGGCTGCCACGCACCGGCCATAGTGGCCATTGTGGGAGGTGAACCAACAGAAAAGGAAGACCTTCCTCTCTGTCTCTCTCTCTCACTGTCCAATCTGCCTATCAAAAAAAAAAAAAAATTAACTTTCCTGAAGAAAGAGAAGTCCAGGACCAGATGGCTATACTGGTGTATTCTACCAAATATTTAAAGAACTAACATCAACTGTTTTCAAATCTTTCAAAATATATACAGGCACACCTCTTAACTCATTTTTATGAAGGTAGAATTAGCCAGATATCTAAGTCACATACACATATTAGCACATATTAATATTGTAAGCACATATTAATATTGTAAGCCAATGTTCTTTATTGTAATGCATGTAAATAACCACAACAAAATATTATCCAATTAAACCCATTAGTATCAAAAGGACCTTTTATCCCAGAAATGTAGGAGTGTTTCAAAATAAAATAATTATAGTAATACACAATATTAATAGAAGAAAATGAGAAAACTCTCATAATCATCTCATTTAAGAATGAAAAGACATCTGACAAAATCTAACACTGCTCCATAAAAAATAGAAAAGTAGAATGGAAGAAAATTTCTTCATTGTGATAAATGTTGAAAAGCCCACAGCTAACATCATAATCAATGGTGAATGACTGAAAGGTTTTCCCTGAATATTAGGAAAAAGACATGAATGCTCTCTTTCATTAATATTATACAAAATTGTTTTGGAATCTCTAGCCAGAGTAATTACACAAAAGATAAAAAAGAAGAGAGGGCATACAAATGATAACAGTTCATTTGAAATTGTCTGTATTCACAGGTGGCATGGTTCTATATAAAGAAAAGCCAAAAAATTCACAAAAAAAAAGCTACTAGAGCTAATGAATAAATTCAGCAAATTCATATCAGATCAACACAAACAAAAAAGCTGTCATTCAATAAACCATCAATGAGTATTCAAAAAAGAAAAATAAGAAAGCAGCACAAGGGTATGGCATCAGGTATTGTAGGCTGAGCTACTCTTGCTTGTAGCTTTCCCAAATAGCTAATAAATCTTGAAAAATAAAAACAAAGTTGGAGAAGTCATACTTGCTTTTTTAAAAATGTTGCTACAAAGCGACAAGTAAAGCCAAGCCATGTGGTACAGGCATAAGTACAGACACACACAAAAAATGGGAGTCAATTTTAAGTCCATAAATAAAAACATTTATTATGGCCATTTGTTTTCGACTAGTGCACAGACCGTTCAATGGGAGCAAAAAATAGTCCTTCCAACAAATGATACTTTCCAACAGCTGATAATCACTTGAGAGAATTGGAGAAAGTATTTGCAAATTGTATATCTGGTCACGCTCCATCATCTGGGTTATATAAACAATTCTTATAACTCAACTACAAAAAGAAAAATACCACTTTTAGAAAATGGGGAAGGAACTTGAAGAGACATTTTTCCAAAGATGATACATAAATGGCCAATTAACAAATGAAAAGACGCTCAACATCATTAGTCATCAGAGAAATGCAAGTTGAAACCACAGTGAGGTGCCATTTCATTGGTTCCACTAGGATTGCTATGACATGAAAATGAAAAATACTAAGTCTTGACACAGATGAGAGAGAAATTGAACCCACTCAATGTTGCTTATGGGGCTGTAAAATGGCTCAACTCCTGTGATTTGCAATTCCTCAAAAACAAATTTAAAATTACCACATGGCTTTGAAATTTCATCCCTAGCTATGTAAAGGGTGTTCAAAAAGCTTGCTTATTATGAAATGCTGATTATGAAAAACATTGTGTGGATTTCAAAAAAAGTCACACTAAAATGAACTTATTTGTGTTTCCATTTTCCATGAATTTTTTATAATTCTCTTATGCACCCAGGGCAGTTGAAGCATATCCAGGCAAGAAGATGCACATACATGTTTACAGCAGAACTGTTCATCACAGTCAAAGGTAATAACAGCTGAAATGTCCACCAATGGGTAAGTGGATAAACACATTACAGTATATACATACTCAAAAATGTTATTCATCTATAATAACAATTAATGCTGATATATATAAATATGCATATATATACTATATTAGTGTTAATGAACTCGAAAATGCTACATAAGTTTAAACAAGACACAAAATGTCACTTATTGTATTATTTCACTTATATGAAATATTTAAAGTTGACATATCTATAAACACAAAAAAACATATTGGTGGCTGCCATGAGGTGGAGCTGGGAGAGAATGAGGAGAAATTATCTGGTGAGTAAGTGATTTTTGTGGAAATGTTAGAATGCTTTGGAATTTGATAGGAATTTTTGTTGCACAACATTTTGAATATATTAAACATAATTAATTCTTCACTTCAAAACTTACATGTTATGTGGTGATATTCAATAAATTATTTTTGAATACAATTGAAATTAAATTGTTAGGAAGTACCATTTAGAATTGCACCAAAATTTTGAAATACTTAAGGGATGCATTATAAACAAAATACGCATAAGGACTCTGCACTGAAATTTATAACATATTTTTGAGAGAAATTAAAGATCCAAGCAATTGGGAACATATGCCACATTGATGAAATAAAAGACATTTATTGTTATTAGTTCCCATCAAATATATTCAAAACATCCAAACAAATTCCAGCAGGATTTGTTGCATAAATAGATATGCTGATAGTAAAATTCATGCAAAAATATAAATGATGTGGAATAAAACAAGGTAGTTTGAGAACTTACCCTACTTATTTCTTGGTATTGACACACGGGAAGATACATAAATCATTGGAAAACCATTAGAAGTCCAAAAACAGGCACATAGGAGCCAGCGTGGTGGCAGAGCAGATTCAGCTGCTACTTGTAGTGCCTGCATCCTGTATGTGAATGCCAATTCAAGTCCTGCCTGCTCATCTCATGGAG
The DNA here is from genome assembly GCA_949820135.1 of Sylvilagus floridanus. NCBI lineage: Eukaryota > Metazoa > Chordata > Mammalia > Lagomorpha > Leporidae > Sylvilagus > Sylvilagus floridanus. The sequence goes on from OX463243.1 coordinate 81,112,757, forward strand.
CTCCTGCTAACATGCCTGAGAAAGCAGTGGATAATGGCTGAACTATTTGGGTAATAACCCATGTGGGACACCTGAGTAGAGTTTCTGGTTCCTGTCTGACCTGGTCAGCCCTGGCTGCTATAGGTATTTATTTATTTATTTTAATAGAAAAATTTTATTTAATGAATATAAATTTCAAAAGTACAACTTTTGGATTATAGTGGTTCTTCTCCCCATAACCACCCTCCCACCAGCAAACCATCTCATCTCCTACTCCCTCTCCCATACCATTCTTCATTAAGATTCATTTTTAATTATCTTTATATACAGAAGATAAACTCTGTACTGAGTAAAGATTCCAACAGTCTGTATCCACAACACACAACATATAAAGTACCATTTGAAGATTAGTTTTTTCTTTTTTCTTTTTTTTTTTTTTGCAAAAATACTCTGTTTAATACTGTGCTATTTCTTTTTAAGAAGTTATAAAATTTCCATGGTCAGTTCATCGAGCACTGCGTGGGGTAACGCGGGAACAGTGCAATACTTCAGCCCTGCCCTGCGGCCTCTGGTCTCCAAGATTAGTTTTACCATTAATTCTTATAGTACAACACATTAAGGACAGAGGTCCTACATGGGGAGCAAGTGCACAGTGACTCTTGTTGATTTAACAATTGACATTCTTATTAACGATGTCAGTAATCATCTGAGGCTCTTGTCATGAGCTGCCAAGGATATGGAAGCCTCTTGAGTTCACAAACTCCAACCTTTTTTAGACAAGGCCATAATCAAAGTGGAAGTTCTCTCCTCCCTTCAGAGAATGGTACCTCCTTCTTTGATGGCCCCTGCTTTCCACCAAGATCTCACTCACAGAGATCTTTCATTTAGGTCATTTTTTGCCACAGTGTCTTGGCTTTCCATGCCCGAGATACTCTCATGGGCCTTTTAGCCAGATCTGAATGCCTTAAGGGCTGATTCTGAGGCCAGAGTGCTGTTTAGGACATCTGCCATTCTGAGTCTGCTGAGAGAACTTCCCATGTTGGATCATTCCCTCCACCCCATGTAACTCTTATTTTCAAAATAAATACTTTTTAAAAATATACATACATATGTAAATATGTATATACATATATGTATATAAAATGCATGTCAATATAATTCAATGGTTGAATGTTGTATTTTATTTATTTATTTATTTATTTATTTATTGGCAGGCAGAGTTAGACAGTGAGAGAGAGAGAGAGACAGAGAGAAAGGTCTTCCTTTTCTGTTGGTTCACCCACCAAATGGCCGCTATGGCTGGCGCGCTGCAGCTGGCGTGCTGTGCTGATCAGAAGCCAGGAACCAAGTGCTTCCTCCTGGTCTCCCACGTGGGTGCAGGGCTCAAGGACCTGGGCCATCCTCCACTGCACTCCCAGGCCACAGCAGAGAGCTGGACTGGAAGAGGAGCAACTGGGACAGAATCCGGAGCCCCGACCAGGACTAGAACCCAGTGTGCTGGCGCCGCAGGCAGAGGATTAGCCTAGTGAGCCACGGCGCTGGCCAGAATGTTGTATTTTCTACAAATATTGTTGGAGAATTGTTAATCCATGCTAAAAGGGAAAAAAAAAAAAACAGTTTGACCCTTTTCTCAAACCACATATAAAAATTAACCTGAAATGCATCATAATGCTTAACATTTAGTTTTAAAATTAAAGATATTGAACTTCTGTTAAAATCACAGAATTTTCTCCATGACACTTAGACAGCTATTTCTTGGATAGGACACATAATCATAAACATAATTTTTATGAATAAAAGATAACTTTAACTAAAATTAAAATGTTTGCCCTTTCAAAGGTACTGTCAAGAAATAAAGAAGGTAAGTCATTTAGTAGACTGGGAAAAAATGTTTACAAACTATCTAACTGATAACGGATGTATTTATATTCAGAATATATAAACATTTTTTATTATTCAATAACAAGAGAACAAAAACCCCAATTTGCAAAAGATATAATGACCAATAGAAAGTAAAGAGATGCACAATGTCATTAATCATAAAAGAAATGAAAATCTAGACTTGGGGAAGCCGCTGTTCTTCTCCCAAGTGGATATGATTAGTTTGACTGCCTGTACTAGGTGTTGGTGAGGATGTGGAACAACTAGAATTCTCAATGCAAAATTATAAGCCACATTTGAAAGTAGTTGGCCATGGTCTATAAAACTAAATATATACACCCTATAATGTAACAACTTTACATCCATAAAACAGAGAAATGAAAGTCTAGGTTCACATAAAATATGGTACTAAGAAAGTCATAGAAGTGTTTTTTTAATAATTAAACATTGCAACAACCCAAATATATATCAGTTGATAAATGGATAAAGAAATAGTCCTATACCTATGGAATTTTAATCATACACATAAAGGAAAAAATCCTGCTCATAACATATGATTGCACTGATGAATCTTGATAGAATAATGCTAAGACAATGTGACCAGGCTCAAATCTATATGTACTATATAATTCTATTCATAAAAAATTGTAGAAAAGGCAAAACTGTTAGCAACTAACAGCAAACTGATTGTTGTGACGCTGGACAGAGGAGTTTGGTAACAAGGGGAAATGGAAACTTTTGGATGCAATTGCATTATTCTATGCACCATTTTGAAATTGGTGAACTTTATTGCATGTGAACTTTGTTAATAACATTGTTTTTTAAAGGTATTAGGACAAGTCGAGAATTCATTACACTTTGGACTCAGAAAAGGGGTTAAGATTCTCAGAGACTCCATAGATTATTTGAAAAAGACTTAAATGAAACAACCTAAACTATATCTGATGCCCTAACAATGAGTCTTATAACCACACCTTTAATTTGATCTTGGTCACATCCTCATATTTCACTGTCAGTACCCAGAACTTGACATTTTTTTCCCTGAGGCACTTCTTACTTTTCTAATCATAAGCCAGCTGGAGAAGCTGAGAATTAGAAACAGTTTTGTTTTCCAACTCTGCAAATCCTAGCTTGGAAATATTTTTCTCTAAATTCTGCTTGGAAATGGAATAAGTCTTTCTTAATTTATTTCTCCATTTTCTTAATAGGCAGATAAAAGAACTAATTATTGCAATCAATATTCTTCCTTAAAATCTCCTCTGCAAGATTCACAAGTTCATTAGAACCATTTTTTTTCCTAAATTTTACCCATATTACAGATAATAATGATTCCACTCCTGACACAAGGCCCCCTTTCTGCAGCCTCCAGTAGCATTTTGCACACTTCTCTGCCATCCTCCACTAAGAGTTTCTGCAGCACCCCTCTGGTCTCTCGCTGTGGCCTGATTCTGAAGTTAATACCATGCTTGTATTTTTGTTACTGTAGCATTGATCTATTTAGGTGTTTTTAAATTAGGTAGTGCTATCTAGCATCCCTTTGAACAACAAATGGTAAAACAACAAAGACTATGCTTTTCTTCAGTTTCCTCTAATTTTGGATCAGCTGACGGTTCTTCTGCTTGATGTGATATTCACTGAGTTTGATAACGAAGGGAGCTTTATTCAGTTGGGAGCTTGGCTGAAGCTAGAACATCCAAGGACATTCACCCAAGCACCTTGGCCCCAGTATTGGGGTCTGCTGTGAAGTCTCAGTTCTCATCCCTGCAACCTTTCTCTTTCATTCTGCATTCTCTATCCTTCAGTGGTGTAGTTCAAACTTATTTACATAGTGGGTGTGTCCCAGAAGAGGAAAGAAAGAAGCAATCAAACCTCTCCATAGCTAGGCCCGGAGGAGCAGGACAACATCACTTCTGCCACATTATATTGACCAATGAAACTCACAAGGTCAAGCCAAAGATGGGGAAAATAGACTTCTACTCCCTCGTAGTGCAGATGGGAGGAGTGTCACGTGCCCATCTTTCTAGATACTCATTTGTTATATTTGCCTTGAGCTTTTTAGATGGTCCAGGCCAAAATATTAATATCGCACTTACTCATTTCTTCCTTTTTTTGCATAGTGTTAGGCTTCTGTAACTGGAGTCCAAGAGGATTCTGATAAACACAAATGCAGGAAGTGAATGTATGTGACAGTTGATACGAAGAAAGGTAAAGAAAAAAAAAAAAACCTGGAAAAGTGTCAATGCTAAACTGGAGTTAATTATCTGGAACTCTCAGTGATGTACCATGGTTTACACTCCACAAGACCATGGATTAAATCCCAGAGAAAAATTTGAAAAAACGTCATCCAGTGTTTCCCCAAGCATTTTGTAGGACCTTGTTTACAAATGTTTCTTGGTAAACGGTTCGTCAGCGCTTTTGCTAGCTAATACGCATCAAGAATTAAAAAGTAAAATATGCGTTAGAACATCTACAAGACTCATTTTATCGCAGATTCCTTACATCAGTGTCTTGATCAATAATGCTCTGTGGCATGTGCTCTGGTGAGTTCTGGTATGGTTTGAGGTATGCGCTTTAGTAGCAGAAGCAGAGGCTCAAGGGGTTTGAGTCACTTGCTCATGGCAAGTAGGAGCAGAACTTGGGGCCTGCCTCTGGGTTTCCAATCCGAAGCTCCATTATTCTCCTTGTGGCTGAGGTGTAGACACATAACACAGGAGCATGATTTTTCCTGCTACTCTAAATTCCTTGATCCATCTCTTTAGTCATCCTTTCCACACCTAATCCATTCTGTAGAATTCCACAACTGTGGCATGACACAGCGGCAGGCTCAGGTGGCGTTGACACACATCAGGCATTAGTGGGAGTCCTGTGAGAACCTCAGTTACAGGTCACCCCATGTTTGGAAACTTCATCATGTGATTATTAAGAAATATACAAGCTCAGTTTTGTCTTACCAAAGATCTTACGAGATAAATTTCTTTCTGGAGTTAATTCTGATACTTTACAGATCACCAATTTCCATGTACTTTTTGGAAAAACCCCTATTGCAACAAAACCAACCTCCAAAGCCACGCTCTTTTCCCATGAAAATACACACATCCGAGTACCTATGTGTATTTTTCAGACAACCTAAGTGCGCTGGACGTACTCTCCTTGACTAACTTAAGAGAGTCCTGGTTCTGTGTAAAAACATTCCACTCTTTCATGTTTCCAGACAGTGTCTAATCCGAATGGAAACTAGTACAGCATTGAGTGTTTGGTGGAGGAAATGACATGTGGCCCTCTTAGAAGCAAGAGGTGATGTCACTTAGTGAGATGAAGACTGTTTCCTGATGTCTTTATGACCAGGCTTTTGTGAAGTGTCACGGAGAGAGCACTGGACTCAGAGCCAGAAGGTGTAGATTCCAGTCCTGATGCTGCTGCTCCTCTGCTTTGCTTAACTCTGTGGGATTTCTTATCTACGCAATCAGCCCTCCCCATCTAAGTCTTGTTTTCACTAAGCTGAATGTATTGACTTACAAAATCAAAATATAGGAGAGGACTTCAGAATGTGAATAGAAAAGTGAAATTAAAAGATAAGCTTATTTGGATGCAAAACAATCGAAATACATCTATAGAGTTTTACACTTTTTCTAAAAATACTTTGAAGATCCCTTGCACTCAGAGTTCTATTTTTTTCCACCAAGATAAACTTCTTTCAATTCCATTTTTCATGAACTATTTGAAATAGTCACATATATAGTTGGAATTTACATATCTTCCATATGAATGAAAGATTAAACCTGCTCCATGCAATCACCAAAGTGGTTCCACTCTTAGGGTGGAGATTGCAAGGGAATTATGAATAGACAGGTATTTATACGAAAGCTGGATGGTCAATAAAAGCAAAGTTCTGTATAAGAAACGAAGGAGAAACCACACAATTGTTTTCTTGTAGGTTTATTCACTCATGCAGAGATTAATGCAGAAGAGTAACAGGGAATAATCTGCAGTTTTGGGCAGCCTCTGGCTTCTGTGTAGACAATGGATTATAGAGAATATTAGGTGAAGTAGGAAAGCCAGTTAGGAGACTGTCAAAATATTTCAGTTGAGAAGTGATGGTGAGTTGGCTTACAGTAATGGCATTAGAAATTGGGGAAAATTTATAGTAGATATTGAAAGGGAATAGGGGCAGCTCATTTAGACTGACAAGTGGTTTGACTGCAGCCAATGAAGAAAAAGAAGGAATGAAAGATGGCTGAAGGATTTTGGCCTTAATAATTGAGTTGGTTTTGTTTCCCATTTACTCAGAGATGAGGAATAGAGTATGCTGGAGTCTGTGGCAATCAATGATTACATTTTGGACATGTATATTTAGCAAATTCCAAGTGCAGGTGTCAAACTTCAAAGAGCGGGACTATTTGAATTGACTTTCGAAGGATGAGTAGAGTTTATAGGACTTCACAGATTGAGGATACGAAAAAGGGGAGCATCTGAGTTGATTTGGTGTTGCTGTACCAGAATGCCACAGGCTGAAGATTTTATGAACAATGGAAGTTCATTTGGATCACAGAATTCTAGAGTCTAGGAAGGTTGAGGGATTGTAACTGGCAAAAGCCTTCCTTCTCTCATAACAAGGCAGATAACATCCTGCTGGCAAGACAGAGAACATGACAGCGAAGTCAAAGCTACAAGCTTGGAGAGTGGAGCCTCACGACCTAAGCATCATGCGTTAGGCCACATTTCTAAAACTGTGATGGGAATTAAGCTCCCATCACATACTTTGTGGGGGACACATTCAAACTCCAGCAGGGAGTAAAACCAAAAGGGACCCAGTGAGAAAAATCAGACAGCTCTGGGGTCAGGACAGGATCCCTCAGACTCTCAGTGCCCGAGCTCAGGCCACTGCACCTTACTTTATTTAATAGCAACATTGTCTTCTCTCTGGAGACATCCACTAGTCGTTTAGATCCCTGCACATTTGCATTCAAAGCCAATAAAGGATTACAGCTAAGGGCAGTTTGTTTAAGGATAATAATAGAGCACACAAGTCCTTTCTTTTCTTTTTTTTCCCATCAATCCAGAAAAGGGAAAAAAAAATTCTGAATAACATTGAATTCATTAGAGTTTGTCTTTTTCCAAGTCTGCTAACCTCATCCAGTATAATTCACTTCAGATTTTCGTGTCACAACCCGAGAGACTAGGATAGATTATAAGTAATTTAGATAATCCTTGTCACAATTAATTTGTCTTTGGCCAGGTATTTTGCATCTATTTTTGAACTTCTTTCTTTTAAATACATTCCAGAAATTAGGCATGATGTCTTTCTTTTACCAGCAAAAAAGTGTTTGTATAGTACAGAGTTCAAGGAACCATCAAGATGGATGTTCCCTGAGACTTAAGTAATTTCAGGATGTTTTCAGGATTCACCTCCCCAAGCAGGCCTCTTGCTCTTGATGGTCCCACTGTCTCTGCTTCTTTGCTGATGCTGTTTAGTTCGATACTTTCACTTTAGAGTGAGTGTGTCACTTTTCTATTGCTGCCTTAAGCAGTTACTATAAACTTAATGGCTCAAAACCACTCAAATTTATTATTTTACAAGCCATAGGGCATGAGTGTAGCATAGTCTCACAGGGTTAAATCAAGTTGTGAGAAGGCTGTGCTTCGTTTTGGAGACTTCGGGGATGAATCCATCTCAGTGCCATGTGGTTGTATTTCCCAAGACTCCTTTTGCTTCTTAGCTGGTGACCTCTTTCAGCTCCAAGAGGCCTCCTGCAACTCAGAATGATCAACAAGAGGTCAAATCCCTCTCCTATTGCCAGCCCTCCTGCTTCTTCAGTCACTCAGTCTCTCTGGCTCTCTCTTCTGCTTTTCTTTTCTGCTTCTGAGGACTCATGATTAGGTTGGGCCCACCCAGGAAATGCGGGATAATCTCCCCATCTTAAAGTCTTTAACTTTAATCCCTTTAAAAAAGGTGAACGCACCATGTAAGGTAGTGTGTTCACAGGTACTGAGTATTAAGGAGTGGGTGTCTGTGGGTAGCATTATTTTGCCGTCTACTCATAGGAAAGGGGGGGCACAAAGAATAGTGTGCTTTGTCTATGGTGGGAGAATGAGCAAATAACAGTTTAAATTTGAATTCAGCAGCAAGATTTCTAATGACGTGTTATTTCCAATACAAAAACAACCACAGCAACAGTGCCAACAACAAAAACAAAAATACGTGCAGCTCAGGTCTGAATGCAGGTGTTGCATAAATGTAGAATGACGCATTAGGAATAATTTATTCTCTTTGGTAGATTTCACATGGATTAAGAAACATGTGCCCTCATGTAGCCATGTGGTATTAAGCAAATTATTTGTATCTCTGAGCCCCAATTTTCCCAACTATAAAATGAAGAGTAGAAGATCCACTTTTATGAATTTTCGGTGGATGTTCAATAAAATACTTGTCAAGCATGTAGCACAGGAGTTGTATAAGACATTTACTAAATGGGCCATTTTGAATCTCCTCATTGCACAGAAAAGAAAAAGGCAGAGAGAGGGAGAAGAGTTGGCATGAGGTCATACAGTGGGTTAGTGGCAGTCCCCAGGCCAGATTACACAATAGTATGAGAATCTAAATGGAGAGTAATTACATAAACAAAATTCCACACCTGCTTTATACGGCATTTTACAGCAGCCTAGGGACTGTGCTGCTTCATTCCCTTCCCCCCAGCATCCCACAGGAACTAGAGACTGAAAGAGAGTCAGGATGCTTTTGTCTGATGTGACAACTTTGGTCTTCGTCTGGCGTTCTCAGTTTCCACATTCCTCTTCAACCTCTGCCCTTATGGCCAAATCGATGTCAGTTCACTTAGCACTAAATATTTCCTGCACAATGAGCCATTTTGCATCTACTTAGTAAAAATGGAGCCATCCATTGTTAATTGACATGAAATAATTTTCCACTTCATGTCAACACCAAATCACCAACTTCCTGTTACAAGTGACACTTAGGACTGGGAGGCACATGGAGTCATTATGCATTATCATTCTCTGGCTGTTTGCCCTTAGATGGTCAAATCTTGTATCTAGAAGAGAATATGATCAAAGATTTATTTTCTTATAATCAGATATAAGGATATACCTCGTCTTCCTATCAAGGTGAAATCTTTTGAGGACTAGAAAAAGATTATTTGTAATTGCAATGGATAGATAAGAATAGAATAGAAATTAAGACCTCCTACATTCTAGGCAGTGTTACATATATAAAGATGAATGAAATATGATCTCTACTCTTACAAGAATTATACAGCAAGTAGGGATGGTTAAATGAGTCCATAGTGGACTATAATAAATGATATATTTAAATATATGCAGTAAAAACTGTATCTTAAGTAAGTAGCATTAAGCAAACAATATTTTTGGCTGTGAGACTCTTCAATCTACTGAAGTTTCATAAAGAAGTTCAGTTAATAAGGGAGTTGATGAGGGACCTGCTGTTCAGTTGATGAGGGACCTGCTGTTGGTGAAATGGAATAAGGAACCTTGAGAACCAGATATTAAGATCCCTTTCTCCCACCCTCTCTGCAAACTAGCTTTTGATAGGGCTCTGCATAATATGTTTAAAACACTGTTTTACAATATTTATAAATAACTTATGAGCTGTACTGATCTGTAGCTATAAGTAGAAACTAACTTTTCTTTTTCATCATTACTCCTTTAATATTCTCTGGAGACTAAATTTTTCCATAGTCCTGGTTTCCATCTCAGGAAACTTTGCTATGGTTTCTCTGGTCCTTCGTAGATATTAACATCTAATCTTTCTCGCCAGAGATGAAAATGCCCAACTCATGTAAAATTGAAGTCAACTTCACCAATCAAAAATTTCCCCATGTTGTTGCAAGTGGTAAATTTAACACTGAACAATAATTATATCTATATCATTATCTATCTTTTATCTATACCTATCTCCATATACCAGTCTATATAGAGATAGATATATTATAATTGTTTATCCATTCTACTGTCAACAATCACATGGCTTGTTTCTTCATGTTAGCCATTGCAACTAATGCTTCAGTGAGCATGGAGTGCAGAAATCTTTATGAAATGGTGATTTCATTTCCTCTCTCTCTCTTTCTCTCTCTCTCTCTATATATATATACACACACCCAGAAAAGGCATTGCTGGGTTACATGATAGTCCTGTCATAGGCAAAAGCATGGGTGAGCATAGTAAACATGCTAAATGAACTAAACCAGACCCAGAAAGAAAAATATTGCGTAATCTAGTTTATTGATAGAATATCACAAAAAATGAATGCATAGAAACAAAAAAAAAATGCTGGCTACCAGTGTAGGTGTGAGGAACAAGACAGAAATGGCAAGATGCAAGCCAAAGTTACAAAGTTGTAGTTAAATAGCAAGATTAAGTCTAGAGACCTAATATACAACCTGAGAATTATAGTTAATAGCATTTGTTTTATATACTGGTAAACTATCAATGGAGTAGATTTTAGATACTCTTACCATAAAGAGAAGGAAGAAAGGAAGGGAGGGAGAGAGGGTGGGAGGGAGGGAAAAGAAGGAAGGAAGAAAAGAAAGAAAAAGAAGGAAAGAAAGAAGAAAGGAAGAAAAGAAATGAAGAGAATGAGAGTAATGAAGGGTACTCTATGAAATGAGAAATGTGCTAATACCTTTACCATAATAATATTACTTCTGCATGTACACTAACATAAGCAGATCAATATATTTTGCCATAAACCTCAAATATATATAATAAACAAATCATTTCCCTTTCCCAAGCTTTGTCCTGACACAATTATCCATGTTATATCATCTCATTCATATGTAGAATCTTTATAAAAGGTGATCGCACAGAAATTAAAAGCATAATGATGGGCCAGCACTGTAGCTCAATAGGCTAATCCTCCACCTGTGGTGCTGGCACCCTGGGTTCTACGGGTTCTAGTCCCGGTCGAGGCGCTGGATTCTGTCCCATTTGCCCCTCTTCCAGTCCAGCTCTCTGCTGTGGCCTGGGAAGGCCGTGGAGGATGGCCCAGGTCCTTGGGCCCTGCACCTGTATGGGAGACCAGGAGAAGCACCTGGCTCCTGGCTTCAGATCAGCGCAGTGTGCCAGCCGCAGCAGCCATTGCGGGTGAACCAACGGCAAAGGAAGACCTTTTTCTCTGTCTTTCTCACTGTCCACTCTGCCTGTCAAAAAAAAAAAAAAAAAGAGCATAATGATGGTCACTAGAGGCTGGATGGGAAGAGGAGAAGGAGGAATGGAGAAAGGTTAGTTTGTACTAAGTTATATCTACATAGGAGTAAGGAGTCCTGGGGTCCTATCACCCAGTAGGGTGACTACAGATAATGATAATGTGTATTTCTCTAAAACAGAGAGATGAAATTTTGGATATTTGCACCAAAAAATGTTAACTGTTTGAATGAATAGATACATTGACATAATTGGGCAGTACACAATAGATATGTGTAACAAAACATCACATATATCCTATAAATATATAGAATTTTTATGTCTGTAAAAACTATTTAAAAATTAAAACAATGCATGGAGAGGGTAAAGAGAATTCCCAGTAACCTCTTCACCATAGCCCCACTATGTCCTTCTATTCCTCTTTCCTTGCTCATTCTTATTCACTTGGCCCCATCCCACCCCTTCATGGGCATGGAGAGGTGAGTAAAAATAGAGGCAAAGGATGTCTTACTGATTTTTCTGGGCTGCCAAGTAAGTTTCATATTGCACGAGGAAGTGTACATTTAGCTCACTGTACTTGAAAAGCTATGCACTATAGCATGCATCCACCTGGGAGAAGGGGGTCATTTTAAAGATTATCAGAGCCTTGATGTTTCGTTGCCAAGTTCTTCATTGCCTCCACCAGGAGGATGTGTCTTTTTAAAACCTTCATAAGGTGATAGGATGACAGGCAGCAGTGGTGATCGGCATGACTTAAATCTGAACTGAGGATGGTAAACATTCGAGGTTGGCTCTCCTTTGTAAGACACTGCACAGTTATTAGGATTTCCCCCACTTCGGACCCACCACAACTGGACCTCTGATTTTATATTCTCTGAAGCCAATACTCCTTTTGCTGGGCATTATGACCACACTTTGACCCTACAAATCATCTAGCATTTCACAGGCTATTCTGTGGGGTTTCCTCACCTCAAGGCAGTCTTTGAGCAGAGACCTTTACACAATGCCTGGTTCACTGCTTGGTTCACGGCAGGAAGTGAGAAATCAACAGCCATCCTCACTCCCAGCTCTCAAGGAGTCCTTTAGAAAACCTTTCCCCATTAGGCCTATTCAATTATTAGCTAAGTTCCACCATATTTACTCAGTTCCTGTGTCCATACATATTGTAGTCTGAAGCCCCCTCTCATGGTATAAGACCTCTAGCACCTCCTCTTTACACACAGCATGGGGGATAATCCAAGTAGCAAAAACAGGCCCATTGCTCTTTTCTTGTCCAACATCAACAGGTGGCAATAGATATTTCAGGTCTTTGGAATACTTGCTAAAATACAAAGGCATCTTGGTACATAGTGTTTAATGAGGCTAGTGAATTATATATATGAGGTGTCAAGGAGTGTGTGTATCTCAGTGTGTTAAGCCGCTGCTTGGGATGCCCACATCCCATATCAAATTGCCTGGTTCAAGTTCTGCCTGTTCTGCTTCCATTCTACCTTCCTGCTACTGTACCTAGAATAGAAGTAGATGATTGCCCGATTACTTGGGTCTTTACCATTCACATGGGAGACTCAGGTGGAGTGCTGGATTCCTGGCTTCTGTTTGATCAGCCCTGGTTCTTTGGGGAGCACACCAGTGGATGGAAGTTATCTCTCTATATCTCTCTGTTTCTTGCTGTCTTTATTCACTCTGCCTTTTAAATAGATAAACAAATCTATTTAGCTATCTACACACACAACACATAACACACACACACACACACACACACACACACACACACACACGGTACCAGATTAAGTGGGGATGTTTGATAGCTCTCATTTAAAATACCTTATGTAACAAAAACATTGGAAATAACCCCCCCCGATTGTATTAGTTTCCTGTTTCTAACATAACTGATTACTATAAACTGAGTGGTTTAACACAGCAGTGATCAATTATCTTAATGCTCGAAAGGTCAGAAATGTGAAAAGGGATCTTATCGATCTGTGTATCAAGGTGGTAATCAAGTCATGGTTCATTCTGGAGATACTGGGGAGACTGTTTCCTTGCCTTTTGATTTTCTAGAGGCTGTCCAATATCTTGACTTATAATTCCAAATCACTCCAACTACTAATTCTGTCATAAAATCTCCTTTTCTCTGGCCTTGACCTCCTGCATCTCTTCTGTAAGGATTTTTGTGATTGAATTGGGATGATTTGGATTATCACAGGCGAATGTCTCAGGTTCCTTAAGTTCATCACATCTGAGAAGTTCTTTCTGCCATTTAAGGTAGTGCATTCACAGGAATAGAAGACAAATGCATGGGCATTGGAGGAGGGGTATTATTCTATCTCCTTAAAAGGAAACTTCCATTTTTAATAGTAGGACACAGAAAAGAAAATGAGAAATAGTGACAACTATGAGCCCTTTAAAGAGTAAAACTTGGTAAATACTTTCAGTTTCTTCTTCTACAAAATGAATATAATAATAATGCTTGCCTTATATGCTTGTTATGAGTATTAAATGAGTTCATATTTTCAAATACACAGACAACAGTGCTGATTACAGTATGTGTTACATGAGTGATTTTTTAAAAATCACAGGGGAGCACACTACATTGCAAAGTGATTTGGGATCCAACTGCAGGCTTCTTCAGCCAATGCAATGTTGAACATTCTAGAATTAATAGCAGAAGCCTATTAGTGTAATGGATGTTAACACATCTCTGGAGTAAATCTGAAAGAATGTTATATGTATTTACTAATTTTTTTCAAAAATATTCTAATATCTTAGTGGTTCTTGTGGGATTATAAGTGATTTACATGTTCTTTATGCCTTATTTAAAGCATATATTTTCTCCAATTAACCTACATACTAGTTATATTCAGAGAACAAAATCAAACAACATATGTAATTTTATATGCACATGTTTTTATTATGTGTGTAGATACATACTATGTACATATATAATATATATTTAGTATATATATGTATATATATATGACTAGACAAAACTCATTGGACAATAGAAAAATTAATTATCTCCATATTCTGGCCACTTAAGGTAAAGCAACAGAAAAGATACTTAATGACCCTTTTTTTTTATGAAGCTTTTATTTAAAGAATATAAATTTCCAAAGTATAGCTTATGGATTACAATGGCGCCCCCCCCACACAACTTCCCTCCCACCCGCTACCCTCCCCTTTCCCGCTCCCTCTCCCCTTGCATTCACATCAAGATTCATTTTCAATTCTCTTTATACACAATCAGTTTAGTACATATTATGTAAAGATTTCAACAGTTTGCCCTCACATAGAGACACAAAGTGAAAATACTATTGGAGTACTACTTATAGTATTAATTCACAATGTACAGCACATTAAGGACAGAGATCCTACATGATTTTTTTTAAAGAATTGATTAATTATCTATGCAATTTCCAATTTAACACCAAGATTTTTTTTTTTTTTTTTTTTTTTACAGGCAGAGTGGACAGTGAGAGAGAGAGAGACAGAGAGAAAGGTCTTCCTTTGCCGTTGGTTCACCCTCCAATGGCCGCCGCGGTCGGCGCGCTGCGGCCGGCGCACCGCGCTCGTCCGATGGCAGGAGCCAGGAGCCAGGTGCTTTTCCTGGTCTCCCCATGGGGTGCAGGGCCCAAGCACCTGGGCCATCCTCCACTGCACTCCTGGGCCACAGCAGAGGGCTGGCCTGGAAGAGGGGCAACCGGGACAGAATCCGGTGCCCCGACCGGGACTAGAACCCGGTGTGCCGGCGCCGCAAGGCGGAGGATTAGCCTGTTGAGCCACGGCGCCGGCCAACACCAAGATTTTTTAATCATTTGCAATTATCTTTATATACAGAAGATCGATTCAGTATATACTATGTAAAGATTTTGTCAGTTTGTAACCACACAGAAACACAAAGTGTAAAAATACTGTTTCAGTACTAGCTATAGCATTACTTCACATTGGATAACACATTAAGGACAGATCCCTCATGAGATGTAAGTACACAGTGACTCCCGATGTTGACTTAACAATTGACACTCTTGTTTATGGCGTCAGTAATCTCCCTAGGCTCTAGTCATGAGTTGCCGAGGCTATGGAAGTCTTTAGGGTTCGCCGACTTCAATCTTATTCCAACAGGTTCATAGTCAAAGTGGAAGTTCTCTCCTCCCTTCAGAGAAAGGTACTTCCTTCTTTGATGGCCCTGTTCTTTCCACTGGGATCTCACTCGCAGAGATCTTTCATTTAGGTCTTTTTTTTTTTTTTTCCAGAGTGTCTTAGCTTTCCATGCCTAAAATATTCTCATGGGCTCTTGAGCCAGATCCGAATGCCTTAAGGGCTGATTCTGAGGCCAGAGTGCTATTTAGGACATCTGCCATTCTATGAGTCTGCTGTGTATCTCACTTCCCATGTTGGATCATTCTCTCCCTTTTTTCATTCTATCAGTTAGTATTAGCAGTCACTAGTCTTGTTTGTGTGATCCCTTTGACTCTTAGACCTATCAGTGTGATCAATTGTGAACTGAAATCGATCACTTGGACTAGTGAGATGGCCTTGGTACATGCCACCTTGATGGGATTGTATTGGAATCCCCCGGCACGATTCTACTATTGGTTCCAGTCTGACACCCAGAAACTAGCATTCAAGACCTTCCAGAAACTGGCTCATCCATACTTCACGTATGCAGTTTTTCCTATCCTATGAATGCATCAACAATGGGCTGTTCTGTTCAGAATCTGTACATGTGTGTGGTGTCTGAAACCATAAAATTATCTCCTCTCAGCTAATGTCTAAGAAGAGTTTGATACAACAAAATACATCGCCTTGGTGTAAATGATATTTGTATTATTATTGCTGCTATTGTTATAATCAAATGCAATGTGAAAACACAGTGTCTGATGTATTAAAATCTGGCTGGGGTCAATTTCTGGGTGTGCAAACTCTACAGTCAGTTCCCCACCTTAGTAGAGCCTTGCATTTATTGTAGTGCTCTGCCACTGCTGTCTTGACATTTTTAACCATTTCTGAACAAGGGTCTAAGATTCTCATTGAACTGTGGCTCCCGGAGGTTACATAGCTAGCTAGTCTTGAAAAGGGGTTTGGGAGGGCTGGCATTGTGGCTTAATAGGTTAATCCACAGGTTGTGATACTGGCATTCCATTTGAGCATCGGTTGAGTCCTGGCTGCTCAGCTTCCAATCCAGCTCCCTGCTAATGCGTATGAGAATTCAGCTGAACATGGCCCAAATGCTTGGGCCCCTGCACGATGTAGGAGACTCGGAAGAAGCTCTTGGCTCCTAGCTTCGGCATGGCCCAGCTCTGGCCGTTGTGGCCATTTGAGGAGTGAACCAGCAGATGGAAGAGCTGTTTCTCTTTCTCTCTCTCTCTCTCTCTCTCTCTCTCTCTCTCTCTCTCTTTGTAAGTCTGACTTTCAATTAAATAAAAATAAATCTTAAAAAAGGTGGAGCTGGGGAAGTTGTTAATAAAAATTCAAGTATGTCATCATTGAGAAATACTAAAAGAACACAAAATCAAAAGGGCTTCTGCTGCCTCTCCAACATGTATTCTTGCTAATCTTTAACTACCTATCTATACCCTGTAGTGCATATAATGACATACAGAACACAGGAAGGGAGAGAAAACCCTGTCATTTGTTTCGTTTAATATTGCTCAGTGCCTGAAGGTCATGCACACACATGCTTGAAATGCATGCCCACACACATTGAAAATCTCAGCGTGTCCATGACCACCGTCACTTTCTCTTCAGCCACTTTCCACCTTTACTGTTTATCTTTCTACAGCAGTGTTGCGAAAAACGAAGCTTTTCTGGGAGTTTAGCTTTTCTTCTCCTTCCCCTCCTTCCTTCTTCCTTCCTCTCTCCCTATCTTTCCCCTCCCCTCCTCCCTCCTCCCTCTCTTCTTTTTCTTTCTTTCTTCCTTCCCTCCCTCCATTGCTTCCTTCATTCCCCTCAACCTTCCTTGTTCCCTTCCTTTGCTTCTTTTTCCCCTTCTGTTACTTTCACTGAGGACCAAAACCACAAGTTTCTCATCTCAACTTCAGCAAGTGTCCCATGGGCTTATTTCAAATGCAGAATTCTATACCTTTTCACTAGATCTGGCTTGGGGCTGCAGGACTTCAACTCTCTGCTTTGCTTTCAAGATTGATTTTAAAAGAATAGAGTGGCAGCATGCAGAGATTGTGGTTGAGGTTAACAACACAGTTTCTGAAGTTAGACAACTGAGCTGTAGTGTGTCCTTTTCTTAGCTTGATTCGAGCAGGGTCCTTAGCCTGTGGAATGACTAAGGGGTATGACTGCACATACCTATGAGTCATTGTGAACACTAAATGAAATCACATATCCTATGCTCTTCACTAAACCCCTGGGCTATATGTATGAAACACTGGGTACATGACTAATAAACAAATAGGAAATAAAATGAGTGGGAACAAACAGCAATTTGGGGCAAAGGTAGTTGTAGGATATAATGTGACTGGAATAGCACATGTGTCTCCTCCCTAAGAACTTTCTTGGAGCCCAGTGAATTTCCACAATTGCAGGAGAAGCAGGGATGGCAGACCAGATTATGATAATTGTTTTCCTTGGAGGCTGAAGAATCAGTTTGCGTCTGGCACCTCTATTGCTGCAACTTCAATCCAATTCCTAAATCCCACTGAAGTAGTGAATAAGGTTTAAAAGCTGCAAGAAAAGGAAGAACTGAAGGAAGGAGCCAAAATGCCTCAGGCCTCAGCTTGATCCTGTCCTGCTATCTCGCCACCCTGTCTTTGCCCCATGCCTCTGTAAGCATCCTCTTTCTGTTCCTTTTGGAGAAATAAGTCTTCCTGAAGTTTGCTCCTCCTCTCCTCTCTCCTCCCCTCTCCTCTCCTCTCCTCTCCTCTCCTCTCCTCTCCTCTCCTCTGCTCTCCTCTCCTCTCCTTTCCTCTCACCTTCCCCTCCTCTCCTCTCCTCTTCTCCCCTCCCCTCTCCTCCCCTTCCTCCTCCTCTCCTCTCTCCTTCCCTCCTCTTCTCCCCTCCCATCTCCTCCTCTCCTCTCCCCTCTCCTCCTCTCCTCTCCCCTCCTCTCCTCTTGCCCCTCTCCCATGCTCTCCTCTCCTCTCCCCTGCTCTTCTCTCCTCTCACCTTCCCTCCTCTCCTCTCCTCTTCTCTCCTCTCCTCTCTTCTGTTCTCCTCTCCTCTCACCTTCCCTCCTCTCCTCTCCTCTTCTCCCCCCCCTCCCCTCTCCTCCTCTCCTCTCACCTTCCCCTCCTCTCCTCTTGCTCCTCTTCTCTCCTCTCCTCTTCTCTGCTCCCCTCCCCTCTCCTCCTCTCATCTCATCTTCCCTCCTCTCCTCTCCTCTCCTCTTCTGCCCTCCACTCTCCTCCTCTCCTCTCTCTTCCCCCCTCCTCTTATTCCTCTCCTCTCCTCCCCTCTCCTCTCCTCCCCTCTCCTCTCTCCCCTCTCCTCTCCTCCCCTCTCCTCTCCTCTCCTCCCCTCTCCTCTCCTCCCCTCTCCTCTTCTCCCTTCCCCTCTCCTCCCTCCTTCCTTCCTCTCCTCCCCTCTCCTCTTCTCCCTTCCCCTCTCCTCCCTCCTTCCTTCCTCTCCTCTTGCTCCTCTCCTCTCCTCCCCTCTCCTCTCCACTCCTCTTACCTTCCCTCCTCTCACCTTCCCTCCTCTCCTTTCCTCTTCTCCCCTCCCCTCCCCTCTCCTCCTTTCCTCTCTATTTCCTCCTCTCCTCTTGCTCCTCTCCTCTCCTTCCCTCTCCTCTCCTCTCCTCTTCTCTCCTCTCACCTTCCCTCCTCTCCTCTCCTCTCCTCTTCTCCCCTCCCCTCTCCTCCTTTCCTCTCTATTTCCTCCTCTCCTCTTGCTCCTCTCCTCCCCTCTCCTCTCCTCTCACCTTCCCTCCTCTCCTATCACCTTCCCTCCTCTCCTCTCCTCTCCTCTCCTCTCCTCTCCTCCCCTCTCCTCTACTCTCCTCTCACCTTCCCTCTGCTCCTCTACTCTCCTCTCACCTTCCCTCTGCTCCTCTCCTCTCCTCTCCTCTCCTCTCCTCTCCTCTCCTCTCACCTTCCCTCCTCTCCTCTCACCTTCCCTGCTCTTCTCTCCTCTGCTCCCCCGCCTCCTCCTCTCCTCTCTCTTCCCCTCCTCTCCTCTTGCTCCTCTCCTCTCCCCTGCTCTTCTCTCCTCTCACCTTCCCTTCTCTCCTCTCCTTCCCTTTCCTCTCCTCTCACCTTCCCTCCTCTATCTTATTCTCCCTTCCCCTCCCCTCTCCTCCTCTCCTCTCTCTTTCCTCCTCTCCTCTCCTCTCCTCTCCTCTCCTCTCCTCTCCTCTCCTCTCCTCTCCTCTCCTCTCCTCTCTTCTCACCTTCCCTTCTCTCCTCTCGTCTTCTCTCCCCTCTTTCCTCCTCACATCTTTCCTTCCCTCCTCTCCTCTCCTTTCCTCCTCTCCCTTTGCTTTATGGGCTAAATGCAGGGGAAGGGCAGGGATGTCAATGCACAGAGAAAGATACCTCAGATGGAGAAATATGCAGGGCCCTGGGCCTGGTCTGTGACTGTAAATGATAGAGCTCCAGGCAAGCTCTCAACAAATAATTGCAGCTGCCCATTTTCCTATGTGTGCTTTCCTTAGGCAGGGTGATATCAGGGCCCAGAGTCAAGAGCAAGAGACAGAAAGACCTGGGGATAATTCAGTTCTTTACAATAGCTTTATAGTTAATATTTTGTAAGCTTATTTTTCAACATCTGCAAATTGGGATAAGATGCATGAAATTTGTGGCATCATGTTTACTCATTCAAGCGTCTCTCTCCTCCTCCAACATTTCCTCCTCATTCTCTTTATTCTCCTTTCACTCTTTCCTTTTGTTAATACTGTCAATCCTGATCATTTACTTCCTTTTCCATGCTCCATCTCTATTACGAAGAGTCAGCGGTCATGTTTTATTCTTCTTTGCCTCCCTTGAGATATTTATATAATGCCTATTTATGTAACGAAGAAAAAACCAATTCATCAACTATTCTATATGGTAGAAGGCATGTTCATATCTGTGTCCTTACAAATGGGTACTAGCTAATATAAAGCAAACAGTTCTAAGAAAAGCATTAAAGAAGTAACCTAGAACTTTAGCACCAGAAAATCTACAGTGTCCTCATATCTGAATTCTGGTGAAGACAATGGATGCTTTGCCTTTTTTTTTTTTTTTTGGACAGGCAGAGTTACACAGTGAGAGAAAGAGAGAGAGACAAAGAGAAAGGTCTTTCTTTTTCCATTGGTTCACCCAACAAGCGGTCGCTATAGCCGGTGCATTGCAGCCAGTGCGCTGTGCCAATCCGAAGCCAGGAGCCAGGTGCTTCCTCTTGGTCTCGCATGTGGGTACAGGGCCCAAGGACCTGGGCCATCGTCCACTGCACTCCGGGCCACAGCAGAGAGCTGGACTGGAAGAGGAGCAACTGAGACAGAATCCAGTGGCACAACCAGGACTAGAACCCAGGATGCCAGAGCTGCAGGCGGAGGATTAGCCTAGTGAGCTGTGGCACCAGCTGACAATGGATGCTTTGAAAGGAGGAGAGTTACTCAGTCCTCTTGAGAGCAGGGACAGACAGATACATCTTGTTTCTCATCCATATTGCTATCTGTGAATCACAAAAGCTCCCTTTATGCATATAGGTCTCCTGCCTGTCCCATCCTTTCATCCATTCATTCACAGAAATTTTTTAACATTTTATTGGAGTATGATATACATACCAAGAAATGCATTTAACTGTACAGGTAAATGAGATTTTTTTTGTCATCTGATCACTCTCGTAACAAGCACCCACATTAATAACAAAGCACCACTAGTATTTTAGTAGGCTTCACTATTTCCCCATTTCTTTTTTTAAAATATTTTCATTCATATGGTATGACTCATTGAAGCCCTTTTTATAGCTATATATAACAGTCTTTATATTCTGTCTATATATTAACCATTTTAAACCAGAGGAAACAAGATATATATATATATTTTTTGGTTTAACTCTTTCCATTTAGCCTAATAATCTCCAGTTGCATCTCTTTTGTTACGAATATCAGGATTTCATCCTTTTTTATGGATGAGTAATATTCCATCATGTATATATACTACATTTTCTTTATCTAGTCATCAGCTAGATAATTGGGATGAGCATCTATGTTGCTTCCTTATATTTGCTATGGTGTACTGAGCTCCTTTAAATATGGAAGTGTGGATAAATCCTTCATATTCTGATTTCACTTCCTTTGGCTATATTCTTAGGAATGGGATAGCTGTGTCATATGGTAGATTGTTTTTAGTTTTCTGAGGAATAGCCACACTGTCTTCCATAATGGTTGTACCAGTTTTCATTCCCACCAACAGTGTATTGGAGTATCTCTTTCTCCACATCCTGACTAGCATTTGTTATTCTGGTATGTATATTGTAATGTTTAGATAGCCTTTATAGCCAGTGAGATGGAACCTCAATGTGGTTTGTACTCGCATTTCCCTGATGACTAGTGATCCTGCGCATTTTTCACATGCTTATTGGCCATTTGTCTCATTTTTGAAAAATCCCTGTTAATAGCCTTTCCTCATTTCTTAACTGGATTTTTTGTTTTGTTGTTGCTGAGTTTCTTGAGCTCCTTATAAATTCTGGATATTAATCTTTAAAAGGAAAATACCCACAAAATAAAATCAGAAATGAAAAAGGACAATAAACGTTTCGTAGCCTTTACCATGTTTCATGTAGGCTTGGTGATCCACACCAAGGATAAAACCACAAATAAAAGCAGACCTGATTTCTACCCTCATGGAGCAAATGCACAGCCTAGCAGAAGAGAGTCCATTCTCATAAATATACATGATAGATTGTCAGTTTCAATGATAACACAAGCTTCAAATAAGAACTATAAATGCCACCAGATAAGAAAAATATGGACATTATTGAACTTATGTGTGGAGGAAATCACATCGTTTGAGGGAATGACTTGAGGAATATTAATTATTATGAGGAACTCTGCTAGTCCTTATCACACCATTTATATGATCAACCAACCTTGAATGACCTCCTTTTTTCATTAGAGACACATGTGTCCTTCCAGACCCAAACCAAGTGCTGAAAATTCCACAAGCCCTCCCCTACAAGAATAGGTTTCAGTTGTTTCTATTCATAACCAGCAAACACTCCTTTGTAATGATCTTTAAATCCATGTTTATATCTGGAGAGATGGATCTTCATTTATTTGGCTAACATTTATTGAGAGGTATTGGGTTGATATGAACTGTGGTCTGATTGAAAAAGTTCTACATGTTGTTACAAAAGGATATGCATGGTAGGTGCCACCATATATTCTGTATTGGAACAATGAGGCCGGCGCCGTGGCTCAACAGGCTAATCCTCCGCCTTGCGGCGCTGGCACACCGGGTTCTAGTCCCGGTCGGGGCGCCGGATTCTGTCCCGGTTGCCCCTCTTCCAGGCCAGCTCTCTGCTGTGGCCTGGGAGTGCAGTGGAGGATGGCCCAAGTGCTTGGGCCCTGCACCCCATGGAGACCAGGATAAGCACCTGGCACCTGGCTCCTGCCATCGGATGACCATGGTGCGCCGGCCGCAGCGCGCCGGCCACGGCAGCCATTGGAGGGTGAACCAACGGCAAAGGAAGACCTTTCTCTCTGTCTCTCTCTCTCTCACTGTCCACTCTGCCTGTCAAAAATTAAAAAAAAAAAAAAAAAAAAAGGAAAGAAAGCAGCACTTTTCTGTATTGGAACAATGAAATCACAAAAAAATTAAGAAGTCTTAACAGATTAGAAATGACAGAATGGAAAGAAAACAGGATAGACATGAAGATAGAGAACAGTTTTGATTTTTCTGTTTCTTAGGTGAATGATGATATAATAATAATCACAAAAAAAAAGTGAAAACACAAGACTAATCTCTGGATTTTATAGAGCTCTTAATCTATGCCAAGCTTTGAGCTAAAATTTTTCTGTACATTACCGTGTTTACAGGTTACAATAATCCTGTGAAACACAATTCATTAGTTATGTTTTTTAAAAGATTTATTTATTTATTTGAAAGTCAGAGTTACACAGAGAGGAGAGGCAGAGAGAAAGAGAGGTCTTCTATCCGATGGTTCACTCCGCAATTGACTGCAATGGCTGGAGCTGCACCTATCCCAAGCGAGGAGCCAGGAGCTTCTTCCAGGTCTCCCATGTGGGTGCAGGGGCCCAAGGAGTTGAGCCATCTTCTGTTTTCCCAGCCATAGCAGAGAGCTGGATCAGAAGTGGAGCAGCCGGGACTAGAACCGGCACCCATATGGGATGCCGGCACTTCAGGCCAGGGCATTAACCCACTGCGCCACAGTGCCGGCCCCTCATTAGTTGTTTTTTACTCCTATTTTATGGATGAAGAAACCGAGGCTTGAGGAATTTATACAACATTCTCAAAGTGACACACTTAATAAATTCAGGGGTTCAGCTGGCGGGTTTAATCTTGCAACCCACATTATGTACTCATCAGCAAATGTTGGATGATCTTAAATCATTTTGTTAGAGTTTGTATCAATTTTCCATCCTAACATAATGAGAGGGTGTGCTTTCACTGCTGGGGAAGAACAAGAGAGGCTTCCTGGAAGAGGTGTGTGAAGAAACAATTTGGGGGAATTCTTAGTCCCAGATTCCTTTCACTTCATCTCAAACTCCCATCCTGTAATTCTTAGATTATTTATAGAATATTTTCCCAAAGGGGGCAGCTCCATACTCTGCCTTGCAGATTGCAAAGAGAGATAAATAACACATTCCTCATTCTCAAGCTCACTGGGGAAATTGGGGGTTGTGTTTACGTCGCTTCCTTGGTATTTATCCTCCTGCTGGCTGTTCCATCCCCTCTATTTCATGTTGTTATTTTACTTCCATTAGGGGAGCAGAAAAAACATGAGAAGCCATTCTGATCCACCCCAATCCTCAGAGGGCATTGCTCGGTCAAAGTCAGCATCCTTCCCCTTGTAATTTTCCCTACAAACATCTCATTCAGGAGGCATTTTTCTCCCTGTGAATAATAATGTCCTGATTATGATAACAATAAATAAATATATGTCTCCCCTCCCCCCTCAGATACGCACATACACACAGCCCAGACAAAAGAGAAGAATCAGAGAGAAGAGAAAATCAATGCATGTTTGATTTATTCCACGTTTATACCCTTCTGGATTTCCTCCCTGGGCTCCCGGGAATTGCCTAGTTAGTGTAGGGAGGGCTGGCAGATCACTGCAGTTTTAGTGTGGCTGTCTCTCCTCAGTGGCTTTTCTTCTTTGGGGAGGGATTGGGCTTTTTGAGAGAATCTTCTGAACATGAAAGATTCGATTCTTTACATACCAGGCCCATCGAGACATTGATGTGGTCCATCATGCATGGAGAGCTAAGAAGTCTGGTTTGTAGTATTTTCCTGAAATAGTCCTTTGCTTTAAGAACACTCTTTGCTAGGTGAAAATCACTGTGAGCACCTGGGTCCTTTTCTTTTCCCTGGATTTTCAATGACGGACATTTACTGAACATCTAGGAACAGGAAAGCACATGCTCTATGTGTTATCCCATTAATCTCAGAAAAAGGACAAAAGACATTGAAGAAAATAGTGATACTCGAATATTATACATGGAAAAACTGGGACTAGGAATATGTAATTCTAACTCAGAGATTCTGAGAAATCTTAGCAACTCATTTTACAGATTTACTCCCTTATCGTATTTTTTCAAAAGCAAAGTGATATATAGCTTGTATCACTATATTTTAGAATAGATTTGATTCTCTTGCAAGGTGCATAGCCTTCAGAAAAAAAATATGAACTTCTCTGAAACTTTCTTTCCTCCTCTCTGTGGCATAAAATGATGTGTAAAATTTGGATTTGGGAGATAAAAGTGTTAGGTCTGCCATTTACTGTGTACTTTGCTGTGTACTTTGTCAGTTTCCTCAAAAGTTGTGCTAGGCACATGGTATTTATGAAGAATATTCTTCCAGCAGAGACTGGCAAAGGGAAAAATAGGTAAAGCAAAGAGAAAAGGAAGAGACCATATGGGAAAAGTCAAGCAAGGTTGTAATTTTTGGATAAAATTTTCATCTCAGCCTGTTCCCACAGAAATCTCTGGAACAAGTCATTCCTGAGAGTTAATCCTGACTTTAGGCAAGGGAGATGGGCTTTCATATTGTGACACCCCATCTATGATCTGTAAGAGTCCCAGAGAGAAGATGTATACACCCAAAAATTGTGCCTCTCTGCTTGTGCTGGACACTGGTCTGAAGTAAGATGAACCTATGAAGACCTAGGTGAAGAACTCTGTGGTTTGGAGTATAGTATTTTTCTTTTCTGTTATCTTCTCTCATTTCTAAAATGGGTCAGTTAGATTATACAGTTTTTTTTATTTGTATAATTGCTCCACATGTGACTGGGGAAGAGAAAAACCATATTCTTCCTACTAGAACTTATGGCTCTTCAGCCAGAGATCCCTATTTTTCTCAATGGCATATCTCACTCTCCTATAAGAATACTCATTGAAGAAGGAGCTCAATGAAGATATAACAAAGGAGTGAATGGTGGATATCCATCAATTGTTGGGTAAGAGTTGTATTTATGACTACCAGATCAAAATATCAATTATAAAATTAAAATATTGTGTATTTTATAATGTTTTCCACTCATCAAGGAGCTACTATCATTAGAAACACACCAGTGGATATGTAGAGTTCAAAATTAATGAAAGAAAATTCAGAAACATTCAAAGATATTTACTTAAAAATGAGCTAAATTAGCATACCATAGATCGAGGTTAGACTTGCTGGTCCCCAATCTACCTACAGGAAAATTTGCTGTGAATTATACTGTTGCTTAGAACAAGAGTGACTGTGGTTCATGAGTCTCATTTTCCATTTTTACGCCCTTCAAGTTCCTACCAACCATTTTAGAGATATGACTGAGAAATAACCTACCAACCAGGTAAAAGAACTGGAGCTAGTACCTGAGGATCATGTGAGCTTGACTGTTTAATACATAAGACTGATATTTTTCCATTCATCTCCATGTTGATCAAATAACATGAATATTTTGTTAAGTGAAAAAAGACAGTCACAAAAAATCTTATTGTATGATACCATGTATATGAAATGTTCCAATTATATAGAGACATAAAGTAGATTAGTGGGTTGGAAAGCAATAAAGAATGACTACTAATGGATCCAAAGTTGCCTTTGGGTGGGATATTCATGTCAGAAAATTAGATTAGGATGTTGGTTGCACAATTCTGTAAATATAGTAAAAACATTGAAATATGTACTTTCAGCAGTAACTTTCATAGTATATAAACTATATATCAGTAAATTTGCTACAAATTGCCAGTAAAATCTCCACAATGTTTAATACAGCAAATGAAAGACTTTTCTAGAGGTAAATATCTTCATCTTTCCTTTGGATTCTCCAGGATAAAATTTGGATGGGTTCACAATGTTTAATTATTAAAACTCATGAAGAAATAATTCAACATAAGCAAGAGTAAAAAGATAGAACAAACAGAAAGGTTAAGTTCCCAAAGATTTTATTCTGGCTCTCTCAAATACTCAATCTCTCTGTATTATTTATTATTTTGTCATCCATATCAATGGGAATGATAATAGTACCTACCCTATAGGTTTGTTGTAAGGATTCAATGACTAATAATAATAGCAAATGAAGCATTGAAAATGGTTCCTGACAGAGAAACACATAATATACAAATATTAAGTGTAATTAATTTTCAATAATAAAAAAGAAAAAGAAAGAAGCTATATTGAAAATGGAATTTAATATGTAGAAATATAATAATAATAATTTCATATGAAGCCACCACAGTTGGTATACATATGGAAGAATATTGACTCCATATGGAAATGAATGTGCATTGTTTAAGCTATATTTATTTCTAGAATTAGCTTGTCAGTTTGAAAGGCAGAGAGAAGGACAGACAGAGAGATCTCATCTGCAGGTTAATTCCCAGATGTCCCCAACAGCCAGGGCTCTGTCAAGCTGAATCTAGGAGACTGGAAACTCAGTCCAGATCTGCCTCATGCATGGTAGGAACCCAACCACCTGAACTGTCACCTGCTTTCTCCTAGGATGCACATTAGCATAAAGCTAGAAGCAAGATAAAAGCCAGGACTTAAACCAAATCTGGTATGGGATGCAGGCATGTCAAGCATTATCTTAACCACTGTGTCAACTACCTGCCCTGAACACGCAAATTATAAAAGATATATTATTTTTATCCTATCAAATTGGGAAAGAGTAAGACTTTTTTTTTTCCCATTTCCTAGAGATTGGTAATAGAATACAGGGATTGACTTTGTCAACATACACATTTAGAAAAAAAAAAAAAAAAAACCAAGTTGGAACCAATCCTTCAGAGGAACATTTAAGCAATTTTATCAAAAAAGTGCTTCAATCCATTATGAAAGCTCTAATTCTATGAATTTTGAAGAGTTTCTTTTAATGAAAATGGCATGGGATATGTAAAGGTATTTATATACAAATGAGATTACTCAGTATACCTCAGACTGGAGTATGGTTCTCCAAGGCTCCTATCTCCCAACAGGGTTAGGTTACTGTGAACCAGGTTGTGTGAGTCAGCTTTCAATTATGACAACTAAAATACCTGGGAGGAGCTATATGGGAAGGACAGATTGTTTTGGCTTAGAGTTCTGAAGGCTCATAGTCCATGCCTGGGCAACTTCATTGGTTTAGGCAACTGGTAGGACTGGAGGAGGAGGATGATGGAGGGACAACCACATGTAGGTGCAGGCAGCAGAGAGGGAAGCTAGACTTGACTCAGCTTACAGAACCAACATTCTTATGAGATCCACTTTCTGAGGGCAAGCCCTGGAAAACATAAAGGCCTCCTGCTAGGCCGACCTCCCAGAGGCCATCCTTAGTCTCCAGCATTAATCCATCAATCCTTTAACATAAGACTTTGATGTTTAAACATCTGCACTTCTTGGTCAGCCAAATCTTATTCAAACAATTGTAAAAAACATTTCTCAGAAGGACTGAGTCAAGTTTATTTCACCTTTAACTGAAGGTGTAGATCGCCAGGACTCTGGATTGATGCAGAAATCTGAAGTTCAACTCTTAAGTCTGAGGAGGCCAAATCTTCTCTTGACTCTGCCAGAGCATGCAAATTTTCCCACCACTAATATCCTGGAAGAATCTCCAAAATACCTCTCATCCTGACACTGTCTTCCTAGGACAACTACAGCATCCATGCTTCTCCTTGTTATCTGGACTCCAATCTCCTCTGTACATTTTTGCTGCTTCAGAATGTCTCTTCTGTGATATTAGCTGTTTACTCAAAAGGACATTTTAAGTCTCGGGCTTCTAAATGCTGTATAGCAGTGGTGATTTTTCAATTTTCTATCTTATCTTATGGCAAAAATAACACACATCAGATTTTAAAATGATTTACACAGTTTTCCTAAGTCCTGATTGTAAGAGAAAACCCTAGCATCACTTGTAATTAAATAGCCTTTGAGAGAAAACAAGGGAAACTTACTACTGCCAAGTAGTCCTAGGGATGTCTGTCTAGGCCTCCACTATTCTGTCTTAAACTCTATGTGTTCATACCCAGGATTTATACTTTAGGATGCTGTCATCCTAAAGTTTCTAAGTGTATCGCCCCTAGTTGGCCATGGGCGCTCTGGAAGCTACAATGCTATGTTTAACCATTCTGTGTCCCAAGTCCTACAACTGCATCTGCAGTTCAAACACAGGAGGTGCTTTGTGCATGCACACTAAGAACATGAATTGTTTTTATTATACAAATAGATCTGTTTAGGGGAGTATTATTATACAAACTCAACTGGTTATTGAGATACCCTTTAAGATGATTGCATCCCACATTGCAGTACCTGGATTCAATCCCAGGCTCTAATTACTGACACCAGCTTTTTCTTAATGCAGACCCTGGGAGTTAGCAGTGATGTCTCAAATGATTGGGTTCCTGCCACCCATGGGGAAGACCTGGATTGAGTTCTCAGCTCAGCCCTGGCCATTGTGGGAATTAAGGGAATAAACCACTGGATGGGAGCAAGCTCTCTCCATCTCTCTCAAATAAATAAAACTTTATATATAATGTGTATGTGTATATATACATATAAAATTGATGGGACAGGAGTGTTATTGGATTAATTGGAATAAATTATTCATTTTAATCTCATAAATACTAATTAAATACATCACATAACATCATTTTCTAAATCCTAGATAAGCCTACTTTTCTCAATGAAATAATTTATTCAAGAATTTTATTTAAATTAATTTGTGGGTGAGTGTTCACCCTTGTATTTAAGCCTAATGGAGTGCTTGGGTTAGAAAACTGGCCCCACTCCTCATTCCAGGTTCCTTCTGATGCACACCCTGACAGGCTGCAAGTGATGCTCAATTAGTTGGGTCTCTGCCATCCACATGGGAATCTTGGATCAAATTCCTGGCTCCTGGCTTTGGCCTGACCCAGCCTTAGTCATTAACTGTATCTGAGGAATGATCTACTGGGTAGGAGCTCTCTCAGTCTATCTGTCTAAATTTCTCTGTTTCTCAAATAAATAAAATAAATAAAAATTAGAAATTAAGTGCAGTAAATTCCATTTCAATAAGAAAGAATTTCTGTGAGAGAAAGACAGAAAGTGAGAGAGAGTGAAAAATACATAAAGAATTTCTCCTCAGTAATGTTGAACATATTCTATATACGTTTTGTAGTGTAGCAGCAGAAATAGCTGTTAGAGAGCCTGTTTATGTTAGAGATTTCCTAAGTATGTGACCTTCATCCAGTTACTTTCCTAATTCATTAAGTATTGATTTTCTCTTTCATGTTTATACCTGGCCAATAGTAGGCTCTGCATAAATTATAGTTGCTATGATTACCTCATAATGTGAGAATTCTCTTCAAAAGTGACGGTTAACTCCCTTGTTGAATTTGTTTTCCAAGTTCATGGCCTGTACACTTGTTT
The DNA here is from genome assembly GCA_949820135.1 of Sylvilagus floridanus. Lineage (NCBI taxonomy): Eukaryota > Metazoa > Chordata > Mammalia > Lagomorpha > Leporidae > Sylvilagus > Sylvilagus floridanus. Next base: position 81,142,780 of record OX463243.1, read on the forward strand.
TTTTTTAAACAAGGCACAATGTGACTTCTTGTTACAGGTATTAATCCTCTGAAATGTGTTCCATGATGGGCAATTATTCCAGTTAGGACAAGATTAAGCTTGAACATTTGCTTTAGAGATCAAGTAAACATGAAGCAAACCTACTTTATTGGTATTTCCAAATCAGAGCCAGCAGGGTAAATATAGATAGTCCATAATGTTGATGCCTTGAGATTCCCTGAATAACAAGCCTACTGGATATGACAAAAAGTCTACCACATTGGCTACTGTGAAAACCTCAGTATGTCCACATAAGACCTCAGGGCATGAAAGGCTGATGTTTTCTCACTGCCCCCTGTCTTTAAATGAATAGTGTCTTGCAGAGACATTTTACCGCATTACCACATTACTCTCATCTGTTGCCAAGAATGTGTTGGAAAAGCCAACCGGAAGTGAAAATTAGCCAATATGTAACATTTTCTCATGACTGTTATTTCCCAATGCATGCTCCCATTGATCTTTTAACATTCTTAAGGCTGGAATAGAGAACAACTACCTCAGGCAATGTGTGGTCTGACCTCAGCAGAGGTCTTTTCCTTGGTCTTTCCTGGTCAAAATGGTTCATATTCCCATGAGTGAGCACAATACCATGGAAGAATCTCATCTGTAGTTTTCCTGTGAATTTATTGAGGAAGCCATGGAAACAAGTGATTGGGAGAATGTTAGACTTGGAGTTCTACCACTTTTTAAGTTTAGTGGTTTTTGGGAAATAGTTTTATATATTCAAGTCTTCATTTGTATTAATCAAATGGAATCAATGACTAGCTTATGAGACTGAAGTTAGAATCCTCTGAGAAAACATTTGTGGAAATAGTTTATAAATGTTAAACCTTATACACATGGGAGGCTTATTATTTATGCTATTTACGTCACTAGAGAAATGAAACATCCTTCATTCATCTTTTAAACTAATGCTGCATTGACTTGTCAGCAATGTTGGCAAGAAGCTAGAAATAATGTGATGAAAAGATCTTGTTTTGCATTTCTGCCTGTATTTTTCCTAGCTAGCATCTACAAGTATAATGAATTATTGAGTTTTGAAAGATATGGTTGTGTCTCCATAATGGTGAAAAGGCTCCATGAAACTCTAATGTATCCTAATATTTTATCACCTCAATCAGTGACACTGGATTCTATCTAATTCTGCAAATTGTTGTAGAAGAAGAGCATCTGCAGAAGCCAGGTTCTCCAGAGATAGAGAACCTCAATCTTGGCTCTCCAGGCTTTTAGGTGATTAAATGAAGCCCAGTCACACTATAGAGATTAATCTGCCTTTTTGGAAGTCTACTGATTTAAATGTTAAACACACCTAAAATTATCTTTACAGAAACATCAAGGCATTTGACCAAACACATGGATATTATAGTATACCTACATTGACAGATAAAATTAATCATCACAGCACCTAACACTTTCAGGAATATCCATGTGGACAGGATTGGTATTGGTTTGGGAATAAGAATATGTAAGGAACATATGATCTCCGATCTCCAATATGGAAAAGGCAGTTCCTGAGTGAGATTTTTTTTCAGAGATTGAGGGTCTGAAAAGACTGAGAAATTCAGCTCTATAGAGGCCAAGCTCAAATGAGGAGAGAAAGTTATGTCAGCTAGTTGTTGAATCCTAGCTATTTTGTTTCAATTAAGGCTTCAAATGAAAATATGGGCTCTTTTGCCCAGTGAACTCTGTCCAGGAATTGTACAATGCTACACCTGGGGATGTGCCTAGGGAATCACCAGGGTTCCTGTAATATATTAAATTCAGTGATGCCAAATAGATATTCTGAACACAGCAATTTTCAAATCCCAGGTCATTACATTGAAGGTACTACAGGAAGCTCATTGAAAATGAAATTCAAACATGACTTTCTTTGGGTGCCAATTATTTTCCTTTTTCTTTGGTATAATGAGCATTTAATACATAAGCTTGAAAATTGGTGTAGTAATGTACTCAACTGTATTGGAAAGAAATAAGTGTAATTATCTACTCATGTTTCAGGTTTCTGTACATTTGATATGGCTATATATGTTATTTGACTGATTCTTGTATATTAGGCAAGTTAACATTTCCATATCTCAGTTCCTCATCTATAAAATGGAAATGTTTAACTTTCTTAATCATTTAAGTTTCACATTCTTTCTTCCTCTTACTCAGGGATACCAGTTCCAAGACATTTTTTGAGAACTTATATGATTCTACTAATATATACTAACAATAATATGTGGAACCATTGATGAATTTCTATATTATGTGGAATTTTCCAGTATTTTCTGCTAAGAAAACAATCCTACTAGAACATCGTGACCTCTCAGACCAATATTGACTAGTACTTGATCATAGCATCATAAAGAAAGTCTGTTATTTCCCTATTATCAAAAGGAAGCATATTTAACATAGCATATCATTTCTTCCCCCTCAATGAGAAGCTAGTTAGAGGTGCAGTTGTATTCCTGGGTACTGATATGACTGGAAAAACAATTCCCTAAAAACTCCCTTGTTATGCTTCGAAATGCATTTATTCCATTGTCACATTCTATATGTACTTTTTTTCTTTTGCTGTACATGTCTCTTTGAGGTTCATGTATTCCTATTATTTTCCAGATTTGAAATTATTATTTGTAGGCTAGAATTACAAAGGAGGGAGCAATTGGAAACATCTGCTTTCCTTTCCACCACCCCCACCATGCTCCTTTCTGTGGCTGGACAATTAGATGCAGCTAGAAGAATTGGTTTTACCTTTGACTGGGGTTACTTTTTGGCAGTATATGAATGAAATGCACCGAAGCTGTGCTCTTTTTTTCACCCACTCTACTGATGTACTTGTCACTCACTCTACTCAGGATATCCACCTATCCCATGTAAGGAGTGGCAGAAATCTTGATTAGTTCAATACTCTATTGCCTCTGTTTCTTGTTCCAAGAACATAGGCTGTATTTGAGGTAGTGTTAAGTGTGGGTAGGAAGGATAAGAAAAGAGCTTCTCCTACCGTGAGTTTCTGAAGTGAATAAAGGTGTAGATGACAAAGAAACAACATGCATCAGTGAACTCACTCTTAATCACAGCACTAACGCAGTTGTTGAGTATACAGCTGTAGACTGTCAGAGCTGGAATGCCCAGGAACTTCTAGTGCAGATAAGGCAAGTCAAATAGTGTCCCAAAGAAGCAGACTGGTTTAAAGTTAAAAATAACATTTATCATTTACTTAGCACTGATCACATAAAACACTATGGAAAGTTATTCATGAAGATGGATTTAATTCTCAGGAAATTTTCCAAATGTGGTACTATTTTTACAGGCTTTCAGGCCAGAGCTATACAGTGAAAAAGTGAAGACTCAGAATCTAAGTTCAGCTCTGACTGATAACAAATCCTTACTTTGCCTGACACACTGTAGAAAGACTCTGGAGACAAAGTCATGTCTGGCCTGAAAAGCAATTCAGCTACTAAGTTGTCATTGGTTTGGGCAAATATCTCATCTCTATAAGGATTGATTTTCTCAATTGTTAAAGTTCATATGCTAATAATTGCCTCACAGAGTGGCTGTTAGAATTAAATTAGTAGCTTATTACTGGTTTATTTTTCTGATGTACCATAAGGTTTGGAAAGATCAGGTGTCATTTCCCAGTTTTGAAAATAATCAAATGGGACAGCTGCTTGGTAGGCATTTTAAGGGTGCTACTATCCCTGTGGACAGAATAGTGGATCATGTAATCTTTCTAATATCTTCCTGTCCATAGCTTCAGTATATCACTTGCCCCAAGTAACAAAAATACACCCTTATGGCATCAGAGCTCAACAATCTCACTTCAGCATGAATTATCAAAAATATATTTGGCTCAAACTGTCATCCAAACTTATCAATAGGAATATGAAATTTCAGATCAGAAAGCTTTATGCCACCAAGTGAAGTTTTGATGTTTTCAACTTTTACTCATTAATCAAATGACAAACCCTTACCCTGAAAAATTATTGCATCATTTGATTGTTTCCTTGAGAAAAGAGAGACATGAATGTTGTAGAGAAGGACCTGGACTGGAGATTTTTTGTCAGGGCACAGAGGATTCTAATCTGGGCCCTGTAACCTCTACTCATGTGGCTCTGTCCTAGACTCCAGTGTTTTCATTATTTACACACAGAGATTAACATAAAAGTATAAGATGTCTAGAAATTTTCCAATGCAGTGGGTTTGGTCTCCCACCAATCTCCCTTCATGCCCCCTTCTTCAGGTTTCTTGAACTTTTTATGACATTGTGATAGTAATTTTCAACTAATTAATTTATTTGAGAGGCAGAGGGGGAGAGAGATATGTAGAGAGAGAATACGAGAGCAAGTGAACTTCTATCCACTAGTTCACGCCCCAAATGCTGGGAACTCAATCCAAGTATCTCACGTTGGTAGCAGGAACACAATTACTTGAGCCATCACTGTTACAAGGAGATGGGAAATGAATCCATGTGTCCCATGTTGGTAGCAGGGACACAATTGATCCATCGCCACTTCCCCTTAGAGTAGCCATTCTCAGGAAGTTATAGTCATGAGCCAGAACCAGGCATCAAATCTAGGTACTCCAATATGAGATAAAAATGTGTCTTAACGACCAGGCCATACACTCTGCTCTGCTGATTATTTAATGAACTGAGCCATGGAGTGTCCAAAAGTTTGGTCAAATATCATTCCAGGTGTTTCTCTATGGGTGTTCCTGGATGAGATTAGCATTTAAATGGTCAGACTGTGTAAAGAAGTTGCCTTCTTTTATGTTGGTAGACCTTACCAAACAAGTTGAAGGTGACTCTGACTGTTCCCTGATTAATACAGAAGTTTTCCTGCTTTATGGTTTTCAAACTGTGGCATTGGCTTCTTTCCTATCTGTAAGCTTTGAGGTTCAAGCTTGCTGTTCTTCAAATTGGAGCTAATCCAACAAATCTTTTGGGTCTCCAGCTTGCTGACTCACTCCACAAACCTACACATTGCGGCACTTACTAGCTTCCATAATTATGTGTGTCAAATGATTATAATAAATCTTTTCCTATAAGAAAATATGCAAAAATAAACTTACATATCCTAAGGAATTTTTACTCTAAGATCTAATAAACAAATCATATTTAAAGAGACAGTAATGACTAAACTGAAGCCACATTAATAATGTTATCAATACATAATTGGACATTTACAAAGCATTCTTTATCTTCCACTTGTTGATGATATTTTCAGAAATCTTACAAGGTAGTCTGCATTAATCTTATGTTTTGAATGAGGAAGAAGAAGAAGAGCAAGAAAGTAAGCAAGCAAGCTAGAGGCCTTTGACCACATGGCAGAGATGGACTTCAACCTACAATTGTCCTCAAAAAGGAAGAACATGCACTTCTGTTACACCTCAACAGACTCATAAATGATGTATTCACTTAACAGAGGCCCTTGCAATGTGTCTTCCCACCAAGGAGTAATCTAGCTGAGGTGTGTTGAGAGGCCTTATTGGAGAAAAAGGTTTTAAAGATCTACGGTTGCTTTTCAGTAAAGACCCGCACTATCCTATTACCCGGAAATCAGAGTGGTAGAGAGGCAGTTGAAAATACAAACGAATAGTAAGTTTACTGAATCTTAGCCTTTTATGTCAGAGTTTTCCTTAAGCACCAAATTATCCTTCGTTTTTTATGAAAAAATTTCCCTTGGGCCCTTGGAATGACCCAATGGAGGGAAAGATCCAAGAGCAATGATCTTTACATAATATTAATTATCCTCACCAGACTGCAATAAACCAGCATAACTTTCTGTTTCTCTCCTGTGAAGAAGAACTGGGCATAAGCTTATGAGACTGTGGTTGGATACAAGAGGAAGAAAGATCAAAACAGACTGAGGCTATGAGATACCATGGCCAATGAAAACATTTTGGTGGTGAAACAACTGAAAATATTTCAGCAAATTGAAAACTAGTATAGTGTTTGAAGTCATTGCTTTGATGCTTTCTAAATACATATTTGTACTTCTCTAGATATTTAGCTTCAGAGAGACTTGGGTAATGTACTTGGTGTGGGGGTAAATATAGAAATAAGTTAACATGGTGTGGAACAAAGAAGCACATGTAGATATTGCAGGAGATAAAGATAATTTGGAGAACAAAATATCACTTGGAACCCATAGAAATCTTGTAATCAGCTTTAGTTTTGATTATAAGCCTAAAGGCTGAACTAATTTTCAAAATTTCAAGCTTCTGAGAAGTTCTGCTTATTATCTGAGTTACAATTCTACATAGAATAACTTATAACTAAATTCTTCCATTGAATTTTCACTCTGTAATATTTATATGATATTGGAAAATCACCCATTAACAGATGGCAGCTGTCCTGGAATTATATATATTAATATATCCATATATATATGTGTGTGTATATATATACATATATATATATATATCTTGGATTGAAATGGGGTTGAGCTTTCTGCAGGTGTCTAGCAACGTGTGATGCAATCTTTGAGAAAATCCAGTAGTAGAACTGATTTAAAATGACAATAGAGCTCATTGTTCTGCTCCCCAAGTTTTTCCCATGTTCATTCTGACCAATGTAACAGTGCCTTGTATATTGCATTCCACTGTGGTTGAAGGATGCACTCAGGATCTGTAGCATATTCTCCTTCCTCATGTTTCCATTACTCAGGGAACATTTTCCAAAGATGAGATCTTTTCGATTTTGGAATAGTTTCCAGAGAGATGTGGCAAACTCCTGCCTTATTTGATTAACTTAAAATTAGGCTGGAGTGAGGAGTCCCCTTGTCCCACTGGGAGCAGCTCAGTAATGTTGGGAGTGAAGGAGAGTTGTGCCCATTTGTTGCTAGAATGGAAGAAGGATTCTACACAATTTCCCCCAAATGACTCACCAGTTCTGATGACTGCCTCTCAAAGAAAACACAGCATAATATTCTTTCTGAATTTCTCCCTTCTCTTTCCACTTCTCACCTCACATTCCACTTCTCACCTCACATTCTCAAATTCTATTTGAGAAGTCAAATAGAATTTATTAAAGATTTAAAATGTGTTCACATTGCAGCGCAGATGTTATTCTGCTTGGACTGCCATAGACAAGTACATAGACTAGGTGGATTAAATAGCAGAAATGTGTTTTCTCACTGTTCTGTTGTTTTGAAGTCTGAGATTAGAGTGCCAACATGATCAGGTTCTGGTGGGGGCTCTCTTGATGACTTGCAGGTGGCTATTTCTCATTATGTCTTCAAATGATGGGGAGGGGGGGGGAGAGAAAGAGAGAGAGAGAGAGAGAGAGAGAGAGATGTTCCTCTTATTACAAGGCCATTTTATGTATTAGGATTACACACCATGACCTCATTTATCTTTAATTACCTCCTTAAGATTCTATCTCTGGAAGGTAGGGTTTCATCATATAAATTTGGAGGAAGTAGGCACATTTCAGCCCTTAGTGATGTCCAAATTTTTCATGATTTAATTTCTTAATCTTCAGTGGTAACTCCTCAGAAAAAGTCAAAATTGGCCTAGTCTTCCAAAGGACTTCCTTATATACATCCCGGAAGAGAATGTGAAAAGCAAAAATTCAGTGATCTGATTTGTTCTTTGCAAGTGCACCTAATGAGTTGGAAACAATTCAAACTTTGGAGAAAGCAGATTGAGATTTATTTTTGGTTATGTTACTGATTTTATTTATGATCTCAGCTTTTTCCAATTGCAAAACGAGGCCTTCTGTTAGACTCTTTTCATTCTGCTATTTCAGGAATTTGAGATGTATGGATTGTGAGTAGTGTTCCTTTTGGTACAGACATTTTTTGTTTGTTTGTTTAAAGATTTACTTATGGGGACCAGCGATGGGATTAAGTTACCACCCTCAATGCGGCATCGTATGTGGGCACCAGTTTAAGTGAGTCCCCGTTGCTCCACTTCTGATCCAGTTCCCTGCTATTGCACCTGGAAAGTAGTGGAAGATGGCCCAAGTCCTTGAGCCCCTGTACCCACATGGGAGACTCAGAAAAGGCTCCTGGTTGGCTTTTGTCTGGCCCAGCCCTGGCCATTGTAGCCACTTGGTGAGTGAACCAGCAGACGGAAGATCTCTCTGTCTATCTTGCCCTCTCTCTCTTTGTAACTCTGCCTTACAAATAAACAAAATAATTCTTAAAAATAAGAAAAAAGAAAAATAAATAAATTTACTTATCTATGTACTTATCTATTTAAATTTCCTTATCTATTTAAAAGGCAGAATTGCATAGAAGATGAAGAGGAAGAAGCAAAAGAAGAGGAAGAAGGAGAAGGAGAAAGGGAGGGAGAATGAGGAGGAGGAGCGAAAGAGAGACAGAAGGAGAGAGACAGAGAGAGAAGTATCTTCCATCACTTGTTCCTTCCCTGATTCTAGGCCAGGCAGAAGCCAGGAGCCAAGAATATCATCCATGTCTTCCACATGAGTGGCAGAGACCCAAGTACTTAGGAAATCATCTGCTTTCTCCAAGTTACATTAGCAGGAAACAGGATTGGAACCATGTAGTTGCCAGTACTGACATCATACACTCTCAAATGGAACGTGCATCTCTGAAGTGATGGCTTAAGCCATGCACACATGATCTTATCAAAATCCAAAGGATGCCTCAGTCCTTTAGGGGTCTACATAGTTATTGGCCTAATGAAAAGAACAGTGAGATATAGATGAGTCAATTCTGACCTTGGAACCAGAATTTCTGGGGAGTATTGGAAGACCTATACTGAACTGCATTCTAGAAGTGGAACTAAGGGCCATAGGGTGGAAAGATTCATGGGCCAAAAGGGAAAGTACTTAGAGCATTTTTCTTACCTTCTGATTTTCATCTTGTTAGGTCACTGGGATAGAGTAGACAAAACAGTGATTATTTATAGAGTCTAGAAGTGTGCTAAAAGACAGAATGATAACAGCTAACTCTTAATTAACAGGTGCTTTCTAAGTGTCAGAAAATCATAAACATTTTACATTTATGATTTCGATTAAACATAATTATAGATCATGAAGAAGTACCACTTTTATTCTTAAATTTCAGAAAAGGAAAATGACAGAGAGGTTAAACAGCTTACTCCAAATCACATGGTTGAGGAAAAACAGAGGTCAGATTTCAAACAAGGCAGTTGACCTTAAATTTCCTAATGACTACTCCATTATGCCATGGCAGGAAAACTGAGTCTTGGTAATGTGGCCCCTGTGCTTTCTTCTAGGCAGTGTTCCAAGAAGGAAGACATCAATGTAACCTTTTTATCTCTAGCGTCTACACAATGCCAAGCATCTCCTTCTTGAGTGTAGGAAAATAAACAATTGTACAGACTCCAAGTAAGGACCATCAAATCCAACCAAAATTACAAGTGTCTTCAAAGAGAAAGCAAAGTCTAACATGAAACCTAAAGACTAATAATGAGATAGATATGTGTGAATGTGGGAAACACAGTGAGAGCAGAGGGGCTGAGAGGAATATTCCAAGCCCCAAGAAGAACACCTATCCCAAAAGCTATTGGTCTTATCCTCCCAGTTACTGCAAGGTATCAAAGAGAATACTTAAAAGCAGATCTGAATTCCACTTAGCACTGTAGTGGCATGCTCATCACATTCTGTTTACATTTTTCTTCATATGTCTTTCCAGACAATGAATTCTTTGAGGGCATTTATCTACATATGCCCATTATCAAATGTAATAAATTATCAGTGCTTGCTCACTGTGTTAGGATTGCTGATTTCACTACTGTCTGGCTACTTGTCCTGAGTTTATTATTTAATCTTCTCTAATCTATGTTTCCTGATCACTCCATAAACATTATGTAACTTTGCAAGGCATTAGACAAGTGAATAAGATATCTGTTGGAGATAAGAGATAAATATGCAAGTAACTGGACCCCTCCATTTCTGCATATACAGTGAAGAAGAAAACTTTTCTCAGCTGCTTCACAAGATTGTGGGAGTATAAAAACAAAATGATATATCAAAAAATGCTTTGTAAGTTATCAAGTACTCATTTTGTAGGAGGTTAGCTCTGTATTTCAACTTTTCTGGATAGTGGGTCATTGAAGAAAATACAGAAACATTACTATAGATGCTATTACACTGGGTGTAGGGTGAAATTTAGTATATTGTTGTCTGTGATATTACTTTTATGTCTTTTTTTTTTTGACAGGCAGAGTGGACAGTAAGAGAGAGAGACAGAGAGAAAGGTCTTCCTTTGCCATTGGTTCACCCTCCAATGGCCACTGCGGCTGGTGTGCTGGGGCCAGCGCACTGTGCTGATCTGAAGGCAAGAGCCAGGTGCTTCTCCTGGTCTCCCACGTGGGTGCAGGGCCCAAGGACTCCATTGCACCCCCGGATCACAGCAGAGAGCTTGCCTGGAAGAGGAGAAACCAGGACAGAATCCGGTGCCCCAACTGGGACTAGAACCTGGTGTGCCAGTGCCACAGGCGGAGGATTAGCCTACTGAGCCACGGTGCTGGCCACTTTTATGTCATTTCAATAGATATTATGCTCATTCTGTTATTTTGTACCTTCAGTACTGGGGCTTTGTTCTCCTCTAACATTGATACTTTTCCTGTAACAAAATTGGTGGCATCAACTAATACCTGTATCTGCATATCTGTTCAAGAAGAAAGTAAGTCAGAAACTAATGAAATAGATTGCCTACAGGAGGGGAGAGTAGGTAGGAAAGAGTGGAGAGATGGATATAGAATGGAAACAATGAAGGATGAATGGTCCTTCTTTTAGTATTTGTCTATAGAATTTTGACTTTGGCAACTACAATAATATATCACATATAAATTAAGTGTGATAAATAAGTGACAAGTAAGTAAATAATGAATGAAAACAAACATAATCAGCTCATATTTGGGAAGGAAGTGAATTTCAAGTGGAATATAATGAAAAATGAATTAATGGTACTAAAAATAAATAATATCATTACACTGAAGGTGATAGGAAAGAGAAGTACCAACCTAAGTAATTTGGGAAAACACTCTTTTTACTACAGATTAAATTAATGAGAAAAACCAGTTTATAATGTATTTCACTTCAGTTAGTGAATTTATTTCCCTCAAGATTAGTAATTTTTAAACAACTTCAAATGTATTCTAACATTGCACAAATAACCAAATTTGTTATGCATAATGACAGCCAACTGTCTCGGTTTTGAAGAAAGGAATTTTAAAGGGAGATTAGAGTTAAATATATTAGAATAAATTCAGGTATGTGTGTGTGTGTGCGTGTGTGTATACACACATACACGCAGATAGAAGGATACTTCAGGGACTGGCTCTGTAGCGCAGTGGGTTACACTGCTTCCTGCAGCACCAGCATCCCAAATGGGCTCCAGCGTGTAGCATTTGCAACCCAAATCCCTGCTAATACACATGGGCAAGCAGCAGAGGATGACCCAAGTCCTTGGGCCTCTGGCACCCATGTGGGAAAAATTAAAGAACCTCTTGGTTCCTGGCTTCGACCAGACCCAGCTGTGTGGTCATTTGGGGAGTAAACCAGCAGATAGAACATCTGTCTATCCTTCTCTTTGTGAAACTTTGCCTTTCAAATAAGCAAAATAAGTCTTAAAAAAAAAGATAAGGAAAAAGGATTCTTTGAAAAGTTCATGCAAATGAAAATTATGGAAAAAGAATTAAAACATTCTGTAATGGCTGGCGCTGTGGCTAAATAGGCTAATCCTCCACCTGTGGTGCCAGCACCCTAGGTTCTAGTCCCGGTTGGGGCGCCAGATTCTGTCCCGGTTGCCCCTCTTCCAGGCCAGCTCTCTGCTGTGGTCAGGGAGTGCAGTGGAGGATGGCCCAAGTGCTTGGGCCCTGCACCCCATGGGAGACCAGGAGAAGCACCTGGCTCCTGCCTTCGGATCAGCGCAGTGCTCTGGCCACAGCGCACCGGCCGTGGCGGCCATTGGAGGGTGAACCAATGGCAAAGGAAGACCTTTCTCTCTGTCTCTCTCTCACTGTCCACTCTGCCTGTCAAAAAAAAAATTCTGTAACAAAATAATCTATTTTTGTAATTCGAAAGGCAAAGAGAGAGAGAGAGAGAATGCTTTTTCATCCTCTGGTTCATTCCCCCAATGCCTGCAAAAACGAAGGGTGGGTTAGACAGAAGCCAGGAGCTTGGAACTCAATCTGTGTCTCCATATGGGTGACAGGAACACACAGTACTTGAGACATTTCCTGCTGCCTCACTTGGTACACATTAGCAGGAAGTTGGAATTGGAAGTGGAGCTGTGATTGAAACCCAGGGAATTCAACATGAGAGTCAGGTGTCCAAAGAAATGTCTTAACAACTTGTCCCCCATCCTCCAAAAAAAGCAGAATTTCTTAATTCCATTTTGTATGAATTTTGAAAAGTCTACTCATACGTATAAAAATAAAACATTTGATATGTGTGATATATGTACATATGCACATAAATGTAGAAATAAATATGTGAATATGCATACTTTTATTTTCTATCTCATTGTGTTAAGAGAACCTGTGAACAATGAGACTGTTGTCACAATGAATACATCTAGATTCCCCAAAGAGTTTCAAAGTATCCTTCTTCTAAAAAAATAAAATGAAGAAGATGCTGATTTTAGCACTGGATGACTCCAGTGCCATGAACTAGAAGCAACAGAATGAAGAAAATATTCCTTATTATATACTAATAACTAATACAACTAAATAATTTAACAGCTAATCATGGAGCAATGAAAGCTCGTCCTTAGAATTTCAATTCATAAATAAGAAAAGTAAAGGTTCTCCATCACTTGGCCAATGTGACAGCAGTAAGTGTCACAAAAAAGATATATCAATAGAAAACAAAATAAGTAGACAAAAGTATAATGTGAAGGAAGATGTTTGCATGCAAAACTGTACATACAAAGTATCTCTCCATAACATACTTAATAACTATGTGGGAGAATATAGTAACTTTACCTTGGTAAACCAGGAAGAAACCACCTAACCAATGTTGAAATTTATCATGGTCAGCAATGAAACATTTGGATAGCATTTACTTCCTAATACGATCTACTGAGAATTACATAACATCATTTTTATGATATTCTTGCAAAAATTACCTTGTCTGAATTTGAATATGAGGAAACAGCTAAGGGTAAACGTTCTACCAAATAATTGGCATGCATGACTTTTATTCTAAAGCATCATTGTCATAAATTAAAAGTATAATAATATTGATGATAAAGGAATGAGGACTTGCCCCAGATGGGAGGAAATGGAAGAAACCTGGCACCTAAAAACAACCTGCAATCCAGGACTGAACACAAGACCTGAACAAAAAACATTAGTGAAAAATACCAACAAATTTCACATGACCTCTTAAGGTTAGTTAATAGAATTGCACCCATGTTAATGTCACAATCTTCACAATTGTTCCAAGGTTACCAAAAAAGTTAAAATCTGTACAAGTCTGGTGAAAAAGAAAGCAGAATCATTTTGCACTATTTCTTTCAAATTTCTATAAATTTATTTTTTTTCTCAAATTAAGTTTTTTTCTTTAAATTTACTTCATTCCTGTGACCAGGTGCTCGAATTTAGAAAAGAAGTGGTCAGTCTTGAGGGAGTATTTTGTTGTCCCCTAAAATTCAATGGGATTTTATATCCAACTTCCTCAGAATCTCAGAATCAACAATTTTATATTAAGAAACTTCAGGCAATAAAAACAGCAAAACATGAACTCATACAGTGCCAGGCACTGTACTGGCCACTTGATTTACATCTCTGTGTTATTCATTATTTTGCATCATGTCATTTTCCTGTCTTCTACTGTGCACCATAATTTTAATTTTGTATTACAGAAAAAAGTCCAAACCAGTCTGTTCTTCTTTCTGTACACAGAGAGAAAACAGCTTAATTGGAAATTGCTGTTTTTCTTCTTCCTAAGATGGTAAAAATCATTTTCCATTTCTTCAGGCAATTGAGAGGCAATGCCCTCCAGGAAATGAGGAACGTTTCCCTGGATGTTGTTTTTCTATGTGTCATAAAATTAATTACAGTTTTATTTCATTTCAAGGTTGAGGTAGGAATAACAAAGAGAAGAACTGCATTAGGGCAAAGGAGTAAATAATAATACACAAACCTATAAGATGCTTTGAAGGATTACCAGAAACCAGGTGAATAATTGATGATGATCTGATACATCTAGATATTTCCCGTGGAATGGTCCTTGGGCCAAAATGAATTACAAGCTGTTTTTCTCTCTTTACTTCCTTCACACACACATACACACATGAGTCTATTTGTTGAGCCCCTTTCACTTATGAAAGCCTAGTTATGTTGTGGTTCATCCATTCAGAGAATCTTGAAAGTAAAGCCATTCACATCACTTCTCATTCCTAAATCCACCATTTTTGCCTTTTTGTGAATCGCATTTATTTGTACTGTGTGAAATCCTGCCCACCCAGTCTGCCTGCCCCAGGTCTCACTGAAGATGGTTGCCTTCTATAGTGCCCTTTTTTTCCTGATCTTTCCATGCTTGCTTAACAAACAAAACAAGTCCACTGTGTCCTCAGAAATCACCTGTCAGCAAATCACATGACTTGACCTGTCGTACAGGCTTTCTGAAATCTAGCTTCTGATCTCATTTTTACTGGACAACAGAAGCAGTTTCTTTTCTTTAAGTTACTGTTTAATCCCACCACAGGCCCTGAGATTTTTCTTTGTTCTCCTTTTATCCACACAGATCCTTCCCTTGCAATGAATATCCTTTGCCCTCACCTCAGCCTGCCAAAATACTATCTCATATCCATATAACTAGCACCTCTTTCATGAAGTACTCCCCCACAGTTTCTAGGTAAGAGTTCATCAACTTTTGTTTTCACTGTTTTGTTTCTTTGGGTTTTGTTGTTGTTGTTATTCTGTTAGTCATTCTCTAAGACTCCTTTTACAGGCAAGTTTTTTACAGGCAAGTTTCTCTACTCTTTGACTGAAAATGGCTTGAAGATAAACAGGAAATGAATATTTTGGTAGGTAGTCTGCTTAGTAGTGTGGAGTTATAATTTAGAAAGATTTTGATTGACAGCGTAGGGAAGTATATTTGTTCCAGAAAATTTATGGGAATGTATAGTTTTCCAAGCAATGTCTCACAGTATTTTTCTACATTGTTAAACATCAAAACTCACTCAGCAGGATGGATTTGGCCTTCTCCTTCTTTCTGAAGAGAAAACTGAAATTTACACGGGGAATGTTGTTTGCTCAAGTCTAGCCTGAGGGAGGCAGAGTAAGGACTTAAACCTCACAGAATTCAGTGAAAGCTGGAACCTGGAAGAAGCACCACAGAACACAAGTAGTGAGGAGTCCTCCCGAGTTGAAGGCCTGATGACGTAGGATGCCGTTCAAGCTATCATACTTAATGGTTCAATGGCCTTATATAAATTATTTATTTTTTCAGGACTTTATTTAATATTTATAGAGATGCCTAAGGGACTTTTTAGTTTTTTTTTTTTACAAGATTTATGTATTTATTTGAAAGGCAGAGATACAGAGAGAGAGAAGGAGAACAAGAGAGAGAGAGCAAGAGAGATCTTCCATCTGCTGATTCACTCCCTGATGGCTACAATGGCCAGCACTGGGCCAAGCTAAAGCCAGGAGCCAGGAACTTCTATTGCTTTCCCAAACACACCAGCAGGGAGCTGGATCAGAAGTGGAGCAGCTGGGACTCGAACCGGCTCCCATATTGGATGTTGGCAATGCAGGCGAAGGCTTAACCTACTACACCATAGCATGGCCCTGCACAAAGGATTCTTTGGGACAGCATTTTTAAAAGATTAATTTTTTCGAAGGCCCTTTATTGTGTGTCTAATGTGCACTGGGGGCCCCATTCAGCTAGGGTAAAAAGGCCTACCAATATCTCTGCGTTTTTAGAGATTAAGCCCTCCATATTGGCCTTTGGGTACTATATTTGTACATCAAGAAGCTTCCCTAATATCTTAGCAATCAATGTATCCCCTCTTTAAGCAGGTGATTCTTCTTGCAGGCTGTGGAGAATAAGTCTTGCTGTGTTTCCAGGAGACAGATATATATTGGTTAAGAAAAACTGGCAGGTGCCGTGGCTCAATAGGCTAATCCTCTGCCTGTGACGCCGGAACACGGGGTTCTAGTTCCGGTCGGGGTGCCGGATTCTGTCCCGGTTGCCCCTCTTCCAGGCCAGCTCTCTGCTGTGGCCCCAGAGTGCAGTGGAGGATGGCCCAAGTGCTTGGGCCCTGCACCCCATGGGAGACCAGGAGAAGCACCTGGCTCCTGCCATCAGATCATCACGGTGTACCCGCCACAGTGCACCGGCTCTGGCGGCCATTGGAGGGTGAACCAATGGCAAAGGAAGACCTTTCTCTCTGTCTCTCTCTCTCACTGTCCACTCTGCCTGTCAAAAACAAAAACAAACAAACAAAAAAAGAACAAAAACTGTAGAGAAAGCAGCTTGGGTTTGTATGCTAACTCTACTCCAAACTAGTGTTGCCTTATTCCCCCATCTGTAAAATGAAAATAACAATACTACTCATCTCACAGGATAGCCTGGAACATCTATGAGGTCTAGATTGAAGTCTTAGAGAGCAGAACTTCTCAATGGTGGTTATTTTTACTCCTCTGCCAACCACTCAGGCCTACTGGGAGGATCAAATGGGAACAGTTTGTGAACTTGAAAGTACTAATGGAAAATAAAGACTCAGTATAACAAATGTGCTTTTTTTTAATTAAAAAAATGTGCCCTCTTGTTCTAAAATCCTTCTGGGGTCATGAGTTAAGTATCCTCAAGAAGTATTTATGCCATTTATAGGATAGAATTTCCATCTCTCTAACATATTTTCAAAGTTAATTTTATAGTAAACTTTTTCCAAAATGTCTCTGGTGGAAATCAGCTTGCAGGCTTGGTCTTTAGATAATTAATTTTAAATATCTGTCCTTCCAATGTTTGTAAAATCAATTAAAGGTAAACAAATTATACACTTACAAGCTAAAAAAGCCATTTTAAATTTGTGAAAATTGTAACTAGACAGAGATGTAGATATAGAATATAATCTTCATAGAGACTTCTTTCTCTTTGTAAATTATTTATTCAAGTAATATAGGCCATAAAATCAAGGGTCAAGAAAGGAAAATGTCTTTTTAATTTGGAAGCACAAAAGTGCCAAAGTAGATGAGTGATACTTGTTATCTGTCCTATTTTCAAAGTTCTAAATAAGAGAATAATATTATTTGAAAACACCATACAGACATGTGCACTTACTTAATATAAATGAACAGAGAACAATAGGGAAGTGATATAAATCTGCATCCAGATCAGTTTATGGCCATCATTTTCACAATCTCCTCACTTTTAGCAATACTTTAAGAAAGGCGCATGCATGGAGACTGGTATGAGCAGTAGATATAAAATATTGATTTCAATCCAACTCTAATGTTTGTTAACAAGCTTCCATTTGCAAGTAAATATACAAAGAGGTAAACAGATGTGTGCTGTTGAAATGTTCAAAACACAGGGAGAAACAAATATTGCTAAATTATCTGCCAAGAGTAAGTGACTTCCCCTTAGGAGAACTGGATATAGGTGGGAGGAATTCTGAAGATAAATGACTGGAATTTTGCTGTAAGTGGAGGTATCTGACGCAGATGTTAGAACCAACATTTTTAATTGTGATGAATGTTATTAAGGATGTGACAAGAGGGAGCTAAAAGCAAGGAGATGAGGGAAAAGGTAGGCATATCAGAGTGATGAAGGTATAGTTTTTAGCACAAAGCCACTCTACCAATTGTCATTAAGCTGCCATCAGCCTACTACTATGGCAATTTTAACAACAGGATGAATGAGTGTTGGGAATATACTTTGGAAGTAGGGTAATATCTTACGATGTATATGGCTCACACGGTATCTCATATAGAAGTAGATGCATGGTTCATGTTCAAAAAAATGTTGGTAAGAAGATTGGAGAGGAAAGGGAGAGTAATCAAGGGAAGCAGAAAGGAGATTTGGAGAAGAGGAGAAAATGGAAAGAGACAAATCTGAAGCATAACTGAAAGGCAGGTAGATTGCTGACTGTCCTTGAAAATCATGAATTTCTCAAGGAAGTGGGGCAATTCTGTTGGGGGAAATGGAGGCTGGCAATTAAACGGAAGCATTCTGAATGATAAGTTGCTTCAAATTGGTTCCATTATAAATGCAGATATATGCTAGACTGGAGAGATATAGCTTAGAAAGTTACTGCTAGGAAAGATATCGGGAGTTTTCTAGTATGAGCTTCCTTCTTTGATTTCTACATATGTCTTCTACACTAGTGTTTTTATGTTGTTTTTTAGTAGACAATGAAATCGGCTTACTCCATCGTGAGTCACTCTTGTTTTGACCTTTAGGAAGCTAAGAGCTTAACTAACTTTAATATTCAACTGCAGTATGGTTGTCTATCAACTTCCAGTGATATTCATACTTCACCAACTGGTCAATACATCCAGAATAGCTACAATGGGTGAAGAACTATTCTAGGCTCTGTGAGGGTAGGACACAGTGCCTCAATGAATCCTGGACAGTAATGGAAAGTATTCTTGGTCATCATTGATTCATCCATTAACTCAGAGTTATTGAATGTCAGGATATGTCAGAATTTTTATGAGAAACACTGCGGGAGAAAATTATGAAAAATTGGGGTGCATTTGGCACAGTAGTTAAGATGCCAGTTGGGAAACACACATCCCATATTGCACGGAGTGCCTAAGTTCAAAGGACATAGAGGTTGTTTCTGAGTTTCCTCATTGAGAGAGTTCTCTGACAATCACTACTTCAAGTATATTATTTAAGTTCTCGGCATAGGAAATTCATGTTCCAATTTTCTAATTGAGTAAACCATGACCAATCTCTGGGCAGAGCCATCAGGAAATGACTGTTATTCAGTTTCACATTTCATTGTTGAGCTTGATACCTACACAAAAGGAGGATTAATCAAGGAAGCAAGAGATAAATTGACAACACCTAGCACAAATACATTCTTTTCAGAATGGAACAAGTTACATGGGATGTGATACATGGCAAGTGTTTTATGGAAACCAGTAGATTTAGGGTGTGGATTTGACAACTCTGACATTTTTTGGTCCTCACCTTTCACCAAAATAGTCAGTGAACAGCAAATGCTTAGTGCCCACAATGTACAAAGGGTTCTGTTTGGCACAAAAGTTGGAAGAAGTAGAAGAGAGTCAGAGACAGTTCCTGAGCAACTTCAGAGGGCATCATTAACCACGACTGCTGTAGAAATAGCACCCTTTAGAATTATGCAGGGCACGATCTTTTTTTAAAGCTTTTATTTAATGAATGCATATTTCATAGGTACAACTTTAGGAATACAGTGGTTCTTTCCCTGATACCCACCCTCACACTCCCACTCCCGATCCCACCTCCTACTCCCTCTCCTATCTCATTCTTCATTATGGTTCATTTTTAGTTTAACTTTATATACAGAGGACAAACTCTATGCTAAGTAAAGATTTCAACAGTTTGAACACACCTACATACAACATATAAAGTACAGTTTGAGAACAAGTTTTGCAGTTAATTCTCACAGTGCAACTCATTGAGGACAGAGATCCTACATGGGGAGTATGTGCACAGTGACTTCTGTTGTTCATTTAACAATTAACACTCTTATTCATGATGTCAGTGATCAACCAAGGCTCTTGCCATGAGCTGCCAAGGCTATGGAAGCCTTATGTGACCACAGACTCCATCAGTATTTGGACAAGGCCATAAGCAAAGTGGAAGTTCTCTCCTTCCTTAAGAGAAAAGTACATTCTTCTTTGATGGCTCCTTTCCACTAGATTCTCACTCACAGAGATCCTTCATGTAAGATTTTTTTTTTTACCACTGTGTCTTGGCTTTCCATACTTGAAATGTTCTCACAGGCCTTTCAGCCAGACCAGGAAGGCTTAAGGGTTGATTCTGAGGTCAGAGTTTTACTTACAGTGGTTGTCATTCTAGGAGTACGTTGTGTGGACTGCTTCCCATGTTGGACATTCCCTCCTTTTTAATTCTGTCTATTATTATTACCAGGCACTTGATGTTATTTGATCTCTTTAACACTTAATCCTATCTATATGTTCACTTTAACACAATATGATCACTTTAACAATCAAGATGGCATTTTTACCACCAATTTTAATGAGATTAGAGTCCCATGACAAGTTTTTAAACTGTACCCTTAGAAGTAAGTCCATAGGACTGTATGCAGAGCTATACAGCTTTATAGTTACAAACTTCCTCCTCCCTCTCTTTCCCCCCCTCTTATTTTTTATTGGAATCTATTTTCAATTACTTTACATACATATGTAAAGTACATACATATGTATGTAAAGTAACTCTATGTTAAGTAAAGAGTTCAACATGGCCGGTGCCGTGGCTCAATAGGCTAATCCTCTGCCTGTGGCGCCGGAACACGGGGTTCTAGTCCCGGTCAGGGTGCCGGATTCTGTCCCGGTTGCCCCTCTTCCAGGCCAGCTCTCTGCTGTGGCCAGGGAGTGCAGTGGAGGATGGCCCAAGTGCTTGGGCCCCTGCAGCCACATGGGAGACCAGGAGAAAGCACCTGGCTCCTGGCTTCAGATCGGTGTAGCTCCGGCCATAGCGGCCATTTGAGGAGTGAACCAACAAAAGGAAGATCTTTCTCTCTGTCTCTTTCTCACTGTCTAACTCTATCTGTCAAATAAATAAATAAATAAAATACAAGGTTATGTGCAAAGAAGGTGTTGAGGAGAGAAAAGAGTAAATTATAGAGCTGAAATTTATAGGGCAGGGAAGAGAGGTTTAGATTTGTCAGCCTCAGGTTCAAATCCAGACTGCAAAACAATATTGGAAACCCATGATACAGGCTGATGGAAAAACCAGAGGTTTAGGATTAGAAACTTGGAGTCACGATTTGTCAATGAAGATCGGATAGCTATAAAGATTAGATAAGGTGAAATTTCTCAGAATATAGAGTTATAATAGAACACAGAATTATAATAGAAACAAGGGATATAGGGTTAGACTTTGGCAAATACCCAGTTAGGATAAGGGAGTAGAGACTGAGCTGGAAGCTTACACATTCAACCCATGAAAACATTGCTCAGTGTCACTGGGTGAACTGTGGTGGCATATCACAGACCACAAGGACTCTGTGGATTTGAGATTCTTGTTTGGCAAAGTCTGGGTTTGCCATATAAGGGTAGAAATTATCATATTTCACAGATTCCAGCTTGTCTTTCTCATGGTCTTCCTCAAGTGTATTCAGTTCCTTCAAGAATACTTCCTGGTGGTAAGAATTTTAAATATCACAACTCTTGAGAATACTTTTTCAAAAAGACATTATATTTAGATAGTAAAAGAGTTTAAATTACCCACTCTTTCATATTCAGGGAGTACTTAGACTCAATAAACATCCTATGAAATTCAATAGAGAGGCATAAATTAGCATACATTCTTTTCATTTAGTAGGTATTTATTCTAGTCTTGACAGTGTGACAATGTTAGGTACCGGGGCCAAAGCTAACTCAATTCTTACTCTGCAAATTTACATCCTGACTGTAGAAACACACACATACAGAAGTATAAAAGTAAAGATAATAAAGATACATACACAAAATACACAGTACATAATTTGAACAAGGAAATAAAATAAATAATAGTGGACCATATTTAGGTAGGTGAAGAAAAGTCATTTTAAGAAGGCAATATTTTAGGGGATGAGACAGTGTGTCCTTAAGAACAGGCTGAAGAAAGAATATTTCAAGTAAGAATTGCATGTGCAAAGGCTCTGAGGATGGAGGGAGCAAAACATATTTAAGGATTTGGTTACGTGAGGACAAGAGTGAAGAGAATTGACATGGAAGTTGGAGTCAAGGATCAGATTATTGCTTGAGCAGAGAGTGGATGAACACTGGACAGGGACGAGCTAGAGATCACCATGCGGTGACTGTCACAGTCAATTAGTAACTGTCGGACTGAATGACAGTCAGTGTGAGAGAGAGATGGATGGATTCAGCAATAAATATGGAGATAGAATTTACAGGACTTGTTATGGATTAATATGTAAAGCCAAAGTTAGAGAAGAATCAGAGAGGGCTCCCAAGTTCATTTGAGGAACAAGGTGAAAGATGGAGCCAGTGAGATAATGAAGTAGTGCCAACACCAAGAAGGAAAATCTGCTTTTTAAAATTGATTAATTAAGTAATTTTGAAAAGCAGAGAGAGAAAGACATGGACATGGACAGGCAGACAGATCTCTCATCCCTTGGTTCACGTCCCAAATGCTCACAAATCTTGACTTCCCAAATCCTGAAGCCAGGAACTAGGAACTCTGTCCAGGTCTCCCACATGATCGGTAGGAACAAAGATATCAAGGCCATCACATGCTGCTGATCTCCTAGAGTGCACGTTAACAGGAAGCTCAAATCTGAAGCAGATCCAGGGCTTGAACCCAGGTACTCTGAGATGGAATACAATTTCATCAGTGTCTTTATGGTCATGTTAAAAATCTATTGTAGGGGCTGGTGCCGTGGCTCACTTGGCCAATTCTCTGCCTGCGGTGCTGGAATCCCATATGGGCACCGGGTTCTAGTCCCAGTTGCTCCTCTTCCAATCCAGCTCTTTGCTGCAGCCCAGGAGGTCAGTGGAAGATGGCCCAAGTGCTTGGGCACCTGCCTCCTGGCTTTGGATTGGCGCAGCGCCAGCCGTAACAGCCATTTTGGGGGTGAACCAATGGAAGGAAGACCTTTCTCTCTGTCTCTCTCTCTCACCGCTTAACTACTTGTGAAATAAGTAAAA